>NC_024126.1:22049338-22176730 GCF_000346735.1 Prunus mume | reverse complement strand
GGTTGCCTTCCACATAAGCTTGGTTGCAGTTTGCGGGAAGAAGTGAGGGTCGTTTGGCTGGGGGTTTGATGTAGAGGTCCGGGATTGCGGTTATGCCGCTTTCTGCCAAGGACTGGACTCGAACGATAGGCTCAGGCCAAGACTGCAAGCAATTCATTGTTTTTTTCTTTCTTTGTTATAACTTATATGTTAAAGTGATGAGATATATTTGTAGCTGCAATAGCTGCAATGCGAGAGTGAGAGGAGGAGTTTGGAGGTTTATATAAAGAAATGGAGGGGGGGTGTGGGGGCTGAGAGCTAGCTAGCTATATCTAGTTTCGGCGCCGTGAGCAACTTGATTTTCTCATCACCATATTTTAAATAAAAATACATAAATAAATAATGAGATTTTCTATTTAAACCCCACAGTTCTCTTAGTTCACCCCATATTCTAAGTTCACCCCAATTTATAGTTTAAATTTTCACAATTTCTAAGAAAACCCCACTATCTTCCTAAACTACCCTTAAATACACCCCAAACTGAAAAAATAAGAACTAAAAGATATTTTCTATTCAAACCCTACAATTTTCTTTGTTCCCAACAAAAAAAAACACAAACAAATGAAACCCAAAATCTGAAATTTAATACTTTCTAGAGAAAGAGAACAGTTTTACCTCTCTCCAAGAATTGTAACTGAAATTCTAACACTTGGGTATTGTTGAGTTGAGAACTTGAGAGAGAGAGAGAGAGAGAGAGAGAGAGAGAGTTTGTAAACAGGAAGTTGGAAGGAGGTTTCTAAAACTTAATATGAATAGTGGTGGGGTCTGTGGGGTGTGTGTATAGATATACTAGGGTTAATTATTAAGTTGGATGACCTTTTCTGTCTTTTTACATAATAATAAAACTTACAGCTTAATGATTTAAGTATTGGGGTGAACAAAGAGAAGTGCGGGGTTTAAATAGAAAACCTCTAAATAATTTGGTAGTTGTAAAATATAAGTAAATTCGGATGCGTTATGAATTTTCTCTATTATGATCTGATTAGATAATATTTACGTAAAGATAGAGCGAGGTATGTACATATGTTTATTAATGTTTAATTTTGATGTAGATGAATATCAGTTTGGGTCCATGCTTCATATGTTTGGAGTTGAACTATATTATTATTATTATATATGCCCTATCCCTTTTTGAGAGGTAAGCAAGTAGCAAGACGGCAGGTCCATCATATACATCATATGGCTAATTAAAGCTACACATAAAAAACTACAAGGGGCTTGTGGCTGAGCTTCTATCAATCCACCTATCTTTGTCTTTGTACCTCTCAAAGTGATATTTCCCTCTACTTTATTGATTTATGCTGAGCAGTCCCTTACTCAAAAAACTTATCGATATTACTACTTTTGCATCATACTTTCTTATTCGTCGTTTAAGTCTTCTTTTAAACAATGAAAGTAACTATAATATTTGAGATTTTTTTTGTCATTTATCTCTTACACTAACTTCGTCACATTATCTGTCATATCATTAAATTATCATCAAATTTAAATAAAAATAATTATTTTTCTTCAATATCACTGTTCTTATTTACCTTTTGTTGTTTCTTTTTTGAATTCAACTTTGTATCGATTTTCTTCTGGCTGATCTTATAGCTGACAGCAAATGAATATACTCCACATACTCTGCTATTCATTTGTGGACCAATTCTCCAGTTGCACTACTAGTTCGACAAAACAAGTAGACAAGACAAGACAAGTCATCCAAATTCCATTTTCTTTTTGCTTGCTCTCACGTTGCTATAATGTCTCCACTTACTAAGAGCTCCAGATATGGGTGGAATAGGAACCTCAGTACATTAACTCTCTTAAAACCTACCAAAACTAGCAAATTCTTATCATCTTAAATTAGAACAAGTAATTGAGGGGCCTTTCAAATCATAGCCCATCAGCTACCCAAGTTGATTCAATTAGCTAGGGGAGCATTATTTTTCTCATCACTTTAACCCAATATATATCATCGCAATTCTTCTCAACATTTGACACGTGTACATGAGCATAACCATGGTTCAACAAATGCAAAGTAAATAGTTAGGGTTATGCCTATAAACACGTGTCCATTGTTGAAAAGAGTAATAAAAATATACATTTAGTTAAAATGATGAGCAAAAATAAACTATAAAGTTTTGAAGTGTATGTACAATGTGACCCTACTATATCTTGTCTACCTTATTTTTTGCCAGGTCACGTGGACTGTCTTCCACTTGCATTGCATAGTAAGCTACAAATCATTTACACATTTTTTTTCCCTTTACCAATTCGATCGAAAGAAAATAGACGAGAACGAGAAATGTCATCGAAGCTTCATTGCTCTGAAAAAGTAAAAAATAAAAAATTTCCTTCCTCTGTCCTTTTGTCTTATTCAGTGGAATGGGTAATAAAATTTATTAATGAAATTGGAACTTAATAGGGATAAAAATAATTAAAAATCCATCCACGAATCAAATGAACACTATAAATCATTAGTCATGCATGTGAATGTGATCATCAATGTCAGTGTCAAATATCATTTTTGTTTTTTCCTTTTCTTTTTCCGAAACACATTTGTTGCTAATTGAGTCACGAATATATACACAACTGGTTGTGGCGGGGTTTGTTTGCCTTAAGCTTCCGTGGAGGACTGCAATTCCGGCTGCAGCACAAGCAACGTTAGCCAGGGTAGCCAGGGTTCTGAGAATATATCAATGTCAATCGAGTATCCACCGCAATTTTACAGTACATTAATATTAGAATATGTAGAGAGGAGTACAAGTCTCCGAAGATAATGTTTTGGCCGACATCATTTGCATCACGTGGGAAATTCGAAAAGAAAATGCGTGACATTATGGAGATGATGAGAACACTCTGCCCATATCCCCTTGGCCTTCCAGAATCGGATGTCCCCGAAGACCTTTTCATTTTTTTTTTGTGTGTGATAGAGATGCCATAAAAAACAAAATAAAAAATTAGAAGGGTGGTGGTAGGAGTATAATTGACAATTTCATCATAAAATGCTTTTATAATCTATAAAAAATAACTCGTAATCTTTGTTTATGGGTAGGTTTTATTTCACCGAACCATATTTAAAAGATTTGGCAGTTTAAAAGTGGTGGGGCTCCTAGTCTCCTAACCTAGTTTTATATTTATTTGCAAGGACACGCAGTGTGAAATTATAAATTTTTTTTTCATTTTTATTTTTTTATGTTATAACGTGAAGGGTTTCTAATATTTTCTAAGTATATATATATATATACTTAATAAAAGGGGACTATATATATACGTGTCGACAGTACATACATACATGTGTTCTCCTTGAATTTACTAATGATTTTGATGTAGCTATCGATCGATTGAAGCTCAAGTTGTTGATTTCCATTGTAATCTTCCTCAGCCCTTTATAATTTATTATTTAAGTAGTTGAACTGCAAAGTATATGAACACGTAGCTAGCTATAGTTTGGGTGGTACATACTAAGTTTGCCATTTCTGGAAAATTGTAAGATGACATCAAACTGGGGTAGGTATGTAGGTTTAAAATAATAAAAAATATATATAGAAAATAAAACCCTATATTTTTCCCTGAGCTGCCAACCTTTTTGATAGGTTATTCTATAAGGAGGGTGAAAGAGTCGGTCCCCGAAAAACACATACAGGGTCACTGTGTGGAGGTGGACTTCTGAACAACAACGGTGACCACCGCACACACACTTTGATCTTATGTATCTTGCAGAGCTTAAGGCAGGGCAAGATGAAGGGATAAAATGCCGTAACGTGCTGTTGAAGATGATGACAGATGTTGATAATGAAATTAGACAACTTAAACTTGATGATTAATACAAGGGTTTAAGTCAGCTTGAACAGTAATATGAATGAGAAATGTAAAAAAGGAAAAAAAATCAAACACATGTCAATATGTTATGTGGTTGTTGTTTTAAATATATAACTCAAATAAAAAAGACATAATTAAAGGAAAAATCAGCGCTATATAAACCAATAATTAAGCGATTCTTGTTTGGGCACGTGATGAAATTCATCATAATCTGCATATCAGAATCAATCACTTTCCATCTAAAGTCCTGGGTTTTGAATAATATGCCATGCCTATAATTTTCGTCCTTTGCTTAATCCATCTGGTTTCAACATACATTAGAGGATAGTCATCTGTTGACTGAGAACGACATGCTTAAAGGACGACTTTGCCCCTTACCATAATAGTGCAAATACATGTACAAGATTCATGAATGAGAATGTATACATGCTGTTGATCAAGTCAAAAATTGAATGTGCCTTCTTTTTCTTGGTGCAGATTACATATAAAATGTTGGATGGGAAGATATTTTCACATGCACAAGAGATTTTTCAAAGACATGTCGGGGAAAGAGCACAGCTTCTAGCTAGACTAGACTTAAAACCAGTACACACAAAAACAGCATCCAATTTGTTTTTAGCACCTGAAATTGAGCTTTTGATGAGCTTTTTTTACGCCAAATAAGCATTGCCTTTTTGGCTTTCGCAATTCTTTTCTTGTATTTTATCGGACGAATATATGTACATCTATCTTTGTAATGAATGGTTATACATTGGCACGCAATATCTGGAGGGTATGGGATGAATTCAGATGCCAAACCTCCAATCATCCTATCCAATCACGTGTTAGGAGGCAATCTCTCACGAGAAATCCCATGCCCCATCCATATGCTCGTGCTTTATGTCTCTGGTCCCAGTCAGTGGCGCATGCATGAATTTTCTTTTCTTGGGGCAAGAAAACACTACTACCAGGTTACTAACTAGTAAAGATCAATCAACTCTTAGATGCATATAAAAATGATCATATAAACATATACATGCACACATTAGTGACACAAACTTTACACATTCTATCTAATTCCTCTATTGCACGACACAAAGAGAAAAATGAGAAGACTAAGTCTAGAGAACAAAACAAGAAGAATAATATAAGTAGAGCAGTAAAGCAGGCTGCCAATGGGGTCATACCATAGTGAAAAAGTATGTTTGGCCTAAGACTAGTGATCTCATGTTCGAAACCCGTAGGCACCAATATATGTAAGTAAATTCCCCTCCCCCTTTCAATCTTTGACCCCCAAAAAAAAAATGAAAAAAAAAGAGAGCAGTAGAGCAAGCCACCCTTTTTGCCCTGCCTTAGTCTTCTTTGAGGAAGTTGATCAAACAACTTGCCCTGACATGCTCCCATTCAATACAAACTTTCATAACAATTTGGCACCTTCACAGGGCAAGTGCCTTCATTGGACTCTTAATGGATCCGCCAAATGGTCCCAGTGTGTATGTTTCACCCTAAACCACAACCTCTTTGGGAGCCATGAAAATGTAGGTGATTAGTCAATTAATAAATGTCAATCACCGTTGCAATGATGTAAGAGTAACAGACAAAATGCATACTTGATTAGACAACTTTCACCGACGTGATTTAACCCGGTTCCAAGTTCGAATCATCTCTTTTTATTATGTGGTTCAAAAAGGTTTCAGTTGAACCTAATCCCAGGATTTCAAAACCGAATTCTCTTCGAAGTGAAATTTTTTACTGCCAATTGATGGCATCGAGTTGATGTGTTCTGATTGTAGAAATAATGTACAAGAACGTGGAGACCTGTAGTACAATGCAACATGTTTAACAAAAAGAGTTCCACCACGCGTACAGATTCTTTTTTGGTAATAGATTTCACCACTCTTCTGTCTGGCCCGAATATGGGAATCAAACTGAATGATTGAAATCTTTTCCGCAGTTGATCTCATAGAATGTGAATCGATCCTCAAGCACCAGCAGAATGTCGATCCTTAACTACATAAAGAAATTTGTTTCCTACGTGCACATGTCATGCTGTGAGAGATCAAATCAAACCCATAAAATTGTCACTGTGGAAGCAAAATATCTACGGATCTTAAGTTAAATAATTAAGCCAATCAATTTGAGAATTAGTTGGCCTAATTGAGAGTTATTTGATTTAATTGTCAAGTATTCGATTCTTACTCTAATTAAGGAATCAAATCCCTAATTACATAAATCTCTCAAAATTGGGGAAGAATAATTCCTTTCCATTTGTGGAATTATTCTTCCGAAACCCTAACCTCCGAGGCTCCTATAAATACATGGCTACACCAAAGGTTGAGGTACGTCTAAACTTCTGTCTCAAAATACTGCAGAAACTCTGCATAACTCTTTCTCTCTCTCACACAAGGCTCTGGCCACCCAGTTCACACCATACATATATCTCTATACCCTTTTGTTAGCTATTATTTTCCTACAAACACTCGAACTAACTTAGGCATCGGAGGACCTTTGGCCAACACTCCCCAGTGTGGTCCTCTTATTCCGATTGGTTGTGGTCCTCTTATTCCGATTGGTTCTGCAGGGATAAAGAGAAGTGAAAAGGAAGACGGAATCTTAGACGAATATTCTCGTAGAAAGAATCGTTCCCACAATCACTATAAACAGAACATCTATCAATCCATTTGCTCTTAATTTGTTTTAATGATAATTATATATTAATTCCACGCATTGATTTTAACATAATCTTTTCAAGAAACAAGAAGGTGAAATAGACAAAGTTATGCATGGTTCATATGATGACGACAATGCATGGTTTATGCACCACTTTTAAAAATAAAATAAAAAAACCATTGTGGGGTTGCACGTCCACTAATTTTACCTGTAAGTGATGCTGCACTTTGTGGACTAGACAAAAAGTAAAGGAAGAAGGTGCATTTACCTTTTGTCCGGGCCATGTTATTACTAGTGTTTTTCCAGTTTGACCATTCAAGGATGCAAACCAAAGCATGGGAAATGAGAAACTTATTCATTTTGCTTGGCTAAGTTTTTGTTCACCAGTGGAATTGATTTGACCAAATTAAAGTAGAAAATTTTATATATCTTTCTGAAGTTTGCAGCAAACACAAGGAAGAAGGAAGAAGGCATGAAGATGCTTGAAGATGCTGTTCTTATCGCCATCTTTTCTTTTTTCTTTAAAGAGGAGGACAGTCATGACTCAAACTCTCCATTTCCTGCCTGTGGTGGAGTTTGGGGATGCATCACTGAGGTGTATGTGTCCCCTTCAGGGATTATTCGTCGCATCAATTTAATTACAAGATTAATTAAGAGATTTTGATTGAGTTGTCTACTCCAACAAAAGTTGGAGTGAACTAAAAAAAAAAAAAATTAAAAAATTAAAACGTGATAGTATTTTTGACATGCTTGCTAGATTATGATAAAGAAACATTAAGCTCATGAAGCTCCTTTTTTTTTTTAATTTTTTTAATTTTTATATATGCATTCTTTTATCAATAATTGATCAAAGTAGCTAGGTTATAATCAGTTCTTTTTGTTAAGCAAATTGTCTAGTATTTCAATCTAATAGATAAGCCTAATGCACTACCATCCATCTGACCTAACTTACGTTTGCCTTTAAGAATCGAAGCGTAATTAGTTAAACTGATATGTATTCTTCTAGTTGTTTGGTTCTATTTTATAAATTTTAGGGGTTTCAGAGAGATCCTTTAATGATTTGATGAATTGATGAGCATGGGATTAACACTTTCTATCGATAAATTATAATATTAAAAAGGAAAAAAGAGAGAGTTTAACTATAAGATACCCAAATCAATCAGCTCAGCATCTAGAACTTCAAAATCAATATAAACAAAGACAATGGGAGTGAGATTGTGGAGCTCTCACAATGTGGAAATCTATCCAAGTTGCACTGATTTTTTTATTTTTGTTGTATATGAGAAAAGGTGGATACACCACGCAGCAAAGCAATAGCTGCCAACCAACCATAAATTGGGGGTTATCTGTGGAAGATAATGGTGAAAATAAACTTATGAGAGTGCATAGTTTGGCCCATTTGGGAGATAAAAAAATAGTGCATTATAATTTGATTGAGATGGGCCTATTTGGCATCTTCATCTTGTGCTTCACCATGATCTTGATGGAGACTGACTGTAGTCCTGGCTGCGCCTGATAAGACGATAAATTCATGGGAGTTATTGGAACAGAGCTGTCAAGAAGAACACTTGTCTTCTTTTTTGGGTTTCTTCCTCGTATACAAATTCAAATACAACTATACGTATAGAATAAAACCATCACCTTGTAAACATACCCATTTCTTTTGTATGGGGGAAAATGCGGGGCTAGAAGCCCAACAACAACTCATTTTAATCGAAGCACACTACAAGACCATATTTCTTTGAAAAGTATAACACAATACGACAAAGTTGAATCCAATATGATCAAGCAAAATACAGCTACAGACGAAGGTTGGAGTGGACAAGAATAGGACAGAATCATACACGCTGTGCCATAGCTACGAGGTACCATGTGTTTTACACGATTAAATGCTCGCCGCGACAAAATAAGTGTTCCCGGCCCCCTCCAGGATCCTTGTATGGCAGGCACCCAAGCAAAAAGGAGCCCCATCCTAAATCAAGGGACCCTAACAATAATCACAAAAGAAAGCAGGCAGATGATGTGCCGGAAATGACCCGATACTTCTTTTGTATCAATAATCCAATGACTGAACTTGTCTATGTTTCACTCATTCCCCAAATTTATGGACCCATCCTTCATCAGTTTTATGCTTAGACTGTTGAATCTCCCTCTTGAGTAATGTCGAGAAGCCTTTCTCCAGTCTGTCCCAGTTTTCATCATGGCAACAAATTCGTCGTAGCTGATAAGCCCATCCTGCATCCATAAAACAAAAACATCAGTTAGTCACCTTAAATATCATAGCATAGGGTCATAGGAAACTCTTCCTTGGGTCCTCACCTTGTCTGTGTCCACTTCTTGAAAGATGTCATTTGCTACATCTGTACAATCGTCTGCCCCATCTTCCATCAGTGCATCGCGGAGCTCGTCTGGCTCAATGTAGCCGTTGCTATTTTTGTCAAAGTAGGAAAATGCCTTGTGAAGATGTTCATCGTTGGCCATTCTCTGTAGGTGGAGGGAAACAGCAATAAATTCTCCATAGTCCAGGGTTCCCTTCCCGTTAGTATCAACCTGTTACCAACAAACTCGTCAAATTAAAACCAGAAGAGACTGATTTACCACTGGAAATTATCTCATTCAGTAGTTTTCAAGAATGACCCAGGAACAAGGTCAACTGAAACAGGAAATAGAGACGTGTTACAAAAACAAGATATGCTTTATCATCACCTTCACCCATACAACTACTACACTACCTTTTCCATCAAAACACAAAATTTGTGTTCAAAGTCAAAAAATTTGGGTTCAGAACTCTAGGTACATGAAGGAATGTCTTGAAGTTAAAGGTGCCTAAGAAGGTGTTGTCCGCATGAAGACCAGTGCATTTCTAAAGGTGCCTATGCTACTTGAAATCAAACAACCTAGGAATGCATCTAGAACCAACCTCCATGAAGGATAACTTTCTAATCCACCAGAACTATGGACGAGTTAGTCATATTCCTAAGAATGCATCAGTACAGTATTGCTAGTCCACCCAAGGTACTACAAGAAAAAATTGTTTCCTAGGACTGTCCTTAGAATTTCAAGTGTATTACAGTATAGGTTGAATGTGTTAACTAGGTAATAAATCGATATCTATGCCAAAAAACTTAAGTCATCAGGTTAGGAGGCTCATTTGATACTTATACATCAAATACGGTATCTAACCAATGCGTATTCCCCTTAACACCCTCTCACGTCTGCATCTAATTAAAGTAAACAATCGAGAACCATCTCTAACTAATAAAAGATTATGGATCATGAAAAGACCAATATAAATTTCAACTGTTTGATGTGTAATAGATTATGTCATAGTTGATCTCACGCTAGAGATACTGTTGAACGCAAAATATGAAGCAATACTCACAGCTTCAATAAGCAATTGAACTTCAGACTCGGCAAGTTGGGATCCAAAATTTCGAAGTCCAGATTTTAACTCTTCAATTGAAACAATGCCATCATTATCAGTGTCTATCTTCTTAAACATCTCCTTAATGTCTTCAACTTCATCAATGGAAAAGAAATCCGCAATAACCTGTTTGAAGTTCCACTTAAATTAGTCCTTGCATTGAAACATACTCCATAACAGCAAACACATAAGAAAGTTTGTAGGAGCAGTCAACCAACCCTTAGGGCTTTTCTTTTGAATCTGTTCATCATTGAAAACTGCTTAAGCCTTGACTTGACAACATCTCCAAGGGGAATGTTTGGAGCTTTCTTAGCATTTTGGAGCCAAGGATGCTCTGGAAATAGAGAAATTACCACAGATCAGGTATAACATAAATGAAGCAAGATATAACAACATTTTATGGTTGTATGGCAAAAGCTGTACATAGCAGTGGTCCTATATTTGGAGACTGACAGATTTTCCATACACAGGATGTCCGTTAAGATCAGAAATGTAGATACTCACACCAATGCATTGTTTGTGCACGTGTGTATCATACCTTATTAACATGTCAAAATTTCTTTATCATGTACCAAGACCCCTATCTAGAGTTTGTTGAAACGCAATATTTGACGTACATTTCAAATCATATATACAAGATATCAACCTCAGCATAATCTCTTCTTAATATAAATAAGGGCTTGCTCAATTACCACATTTTCAATGTGCAATGGATCCCTATCACAAAGTATATAATTATCACAAAGAGATGCAAATTACCAAGCACTTGCTTTGCAGTCAATCGTAGCTTTGGGTCTGGCTCCAACATTTGCCTAACTAAACTCTTGGCACTCTCCGAAATGTTGGGCCATGGATCACGTTTGAAATCTATCAGTCCACGAAGAATGGCCTGTGCAACCCCTTGTTCAGACTCTGCATAGAAGTACAAAAAGGTAAGTGGAAACCTCTTAAAAGAGAAAGCTCCCATCCCGCAGGGGGAGGAGGAAAGAAAGGGGGGAGGAGCAAGTGGGAGATATAATTACCCGCCCAAAAAGGGGGAACCCCACACAATAAAATATAGAGTATAACTCCTGCACTCCATATATCTATTTCTGGCCCATAATTCCGCTTGAGAACCTCAGGAGCCATGTAGTATGGACTTCCAACAATTTCTGAGAATCTCTCACCTGGAATGTGGAAAAGTTAATAATCTGATAACATACATATGACAAGAATATATACCCAAATTAGCATAATATGGAAAAACAGTTGAAAATTCATGCCTGCAATGTTATAGTTTTTAATAACAGTAACAATCGTTCAGAGTTTCTAGACTTAGCACACACAATATATATTAAGAAAAATCTATTTCTTTTCAACTTCCTGTTCATAGTTGGGCATTATTGTTGTAACTCATAGACTTTCCACGTAGTAAATTCTTTGTTTCATATCAGAAAAAGGAAAAACTAATCTCTTCAACCACTCTACATGTTCTGTTGCTTGAGTATCCATCTCTTAAAACATATCAATATCATCACATTATGTTTTTCTCAATTTAGTGGTATGTTAGCCTGTTACTTTGTTCCACTGGTAGCTAATTTAAATAACTTTTTCAAGCTTTTTCATTACTTGAACAAGGGGGAATCTACAAGGTAGGAGCGGTCAAAGAGAAGTGCAAAACATAAGAGGGAGAATTGATTGCAACAATGCAACTTCTCTAATATGGAACTTGGATAACAAGATTACATGTATTATTAGAAGTTCATTCTTATCATGACTTCTGCAGTCATCCTTCATCTCCCACTCCCATAAACCAACCAATACATCACCCCACCTTTCCCCCCCTCCTCCTCTCAAATGAATTCTTACGGTACACATCAAAATCTTTGATTGCAACTTAACAATGGCAATCTTGAAATATGGCGTTTCTAACTGTAAGAGCCACATCAGCATCCATTTGTGCACAGCATTGGACAATAGATTAAACAACAAAAATGCGAGTACTGTACAGGGTAACTACAGGCAATTAAGGTAAACAAAGTATAGAATTCATTGAATATTAAAAAAAATATATCCATACTTGAGCCAAATATAGTAAGCCAATTATGTCTTCAAGGTAGTCACAATCAAAACTTTCTAAGTTACTATATATAGTAGAGATTGTTTCAATTAGCCTTGCAAAATCAGAAACCCTAAATTCAAATTCATACCTGGCTTGAAGAATATAGACAGGCCGAAATCAATGGCCTTGAGAGGCGAATTCTCCTTCTTGTTCGCGAACAAGAAGTTCTCGGGCTTCAAGTCCCTATGAATCACTCCATGCTTGTGACAGAGCTGCACGACCTCAACAATGGTCCTGGTGACCGCCGCAGCAGCTCGCTCCGTATAATGCCCCCTGGCCACAATCCGATCGAAGAGCTCACCGCCCTCGCACAACTCCATCACCAAATGCACGGCATTTTCGTCCTCACAAGCCTCCTTCAAGCTCACGATGCTCGAATTCTTCGGCAAATGCTTCATAATCGCCACTTCGCGCCTCACATCCTCGATGTCCACTGCAGTCCTGAGCTTCCGCTTCGAAATGCTCTTGCAGGCCAAGAGCTCACGACTGTGGCGGTCGATACAGAGGTACGTGACGCCGAACTCGCCGCGGCCTAGCTCTCGATCCACCAAGTACTTCTCCTCGATGTTCTCCTTGGGCACGCCGGTCAACACTGTCGTCGGAGCCTTCTTCCCGGCGCTGGAGTCCCTCCGGCCGTGATCGTGGCCGGAAAAGTTCGATTTCACGTCCTCCCTGGCGACGGCGGCCGGAGATCTGCAACAATTGCCCATTGCGAAGCGCGCGCTTGGTGGCTCTGCACGGATCTCGCCAAAACCCTAACTAGCCCTAGGCAAGCTAGGGTTTCACATGATAATGCCGAAACCCAAGCCTTGTGAGAGAGAAAGAGAGAGAACAGCAGCAGAGTACTCCGAACTGGGAAATCAAAGCAAATGCGAGAGAAAGAGGGGAAAAGAGAGAAAATGGCCTGCAAAAGATAGTGAGGGTGTATGGTGTACCTTAGTTGTAGAGTGAAGAAGAGAGTGAGAGTGATGGTGTTTTGGAGATTTTTTTTATATTAGTTTTTATTTTACGCAATTATTAATTTGAAATAAAGAAAAAAATTAAAAAATTTGAAGAATATTTTATGTTCTTCTTTGGTTCTGTGAATTTTGTCGGGTCATCGAGAAGGAGGGTTTGAACGGTCGGAACGGGACGGTGAGAGTTGGGGTAAAACAGAGAGGACGATGGGTTGGCGTTGGCCGTTGGGGGTTGTTTGTTTGTTTGTTTGTTTGTTTATAATGAAATTGTTGGTGGCCTTAGGTTTGCGGTTTAATTAATTTGTGATATATTTAACCCAACAACTAGAGCCAGAAGGCAGAGGCAAGGCCCAGGGGCCAGAGGCTAGACAACAGACAGAATGATAGGGCTTAATTAAATAATCAACTTTATTTTGCTGCCCCTAAGCTTGTGGGAATTCACTATTCTGCCTTGAGTAATTTGGCAATTTAGATTTCTGTCTCGGTTCTTAAATCTGTTTTTTCATAAAATTTTTTGACCAATTATAAATTTAAGAAGGAAAAAAAGGAGTGTTCTTTGGGTTTCTAATTTTGCTTCTTGATTAGCATAGGGAAGATATCTGCAAACAATGTGAACATAACATTTCTTGTTGGGTTTTACATATGAGTCACATGATAAGTCGTCACAAGAGAAATATTTTATACACTCGTTGTATGCAAAAATTCCATATAATGCAAAAGATTAAGTGAGATTTGAAAGTCATTTTTTGATTTGGAAATACTGGGAAAACGTTAACTAGCAGATTTACCAACTTGAAAGGCAGCCTTGCTAATGAAATGCTATAAAATTTCTTTGATTAATATCATCAATTATGGATGTCAAAACAGTGCCATTAATTTTTAAAGGAAATATGCCAGAAGAGGGTAACGTGCAAAAAATGGAAGCAAATTGAGAGATTGTAACAAAGAAGAAGAGACACAAACAACATTGACCTACATCCATATTATATGTTGAGCAAGGGTTTTAATGTAAAGAGATTGAGTGTGGTGGGTTTGAATTAGAATTAACCAAGTTTGAAGTGCCTAAATAAGATTGAGGTGAATAATTGGAGCACGATGAGAAAAAGCCAAACACAAAAAGAAAAGAGAGTGAGAATTAAGGAGAAGATGCTGCATGTTGTCTGTTTTTAGCCCAGAATTAGAGATTAAAGGTAGGGGGAGGGGCCTTGTTGTCTGTTCTCTCTCTCTCTCGGACTGAGTACGTGGGTCTCATTTAGCAACCGGCTTTCAACTTTTTTTGATTTTGCTTCCATTTTGCTTTGCTTGCTTCCTCATGAAGAACTTGATATGTGGGGGCGTAAATGAATAATGAAAATAATGAATGGCTTGGTTTTGAACTTTGAATTAGTGTGGGGTTTTGTATGAATTGCTGGGTCCAATTTGTTGTATAACACAAGGTTTGCCTTTCCAAGTTTGATCTTCATTAAGTTGCTGGTGTTAACTATTTCGAAAGCAATTGTGACCAACAGAACTGCTCGAGGAAAAAGCAATTATGGCATAATATTTGCTTGTGTAAAGTTGGAACAAAGGCGACCTGCAATGTCGCCAAGTACAGAATGCAGCCGAAAAACCAAACGACAAGACTTGTGGGGAAAAAACTCTTTCAACTCTCTCTGATTCATTAGTAACAACAGCAGTGAAGGTCACACATGCGTACCATTCAATTATAAAAGCAAACCAAGCCCCTAAAAACCTCTCCAATGAAACATACACATATAGCTAGACAATATGATGTCGTTGACATGTTCTTATACGGAGAGGAAAGTCCATATAAAATCTCAACATTATTTGAAATTAGTTGAGAGAATGTTGGTGAGTGGAGACGCACCTAAAATTCATACGAAAAAGTGTATAACCCTACGTTATGTATACTCGTTTGTATATCACCACTTTTTATATATCTTTTTTCACATAAAGTTTTTCTTGTATACAAGATACTCGCTTCATGTGTGTTGTCTATCAGTTACACACACAAAACATGACTAAAAAGGAAGAAAAAAAAGGGTACTTATGTTATGCATTAGATAACAAATATATCTCTACTCTCTACCCAATTCAATGTTGTTTAAGTGTACGTTTAGTTCACCATGCTCCATCACCCTTCAAGTTTATATGATGAAATTTCCCAAATAGAAAAAGGCACAAAAAATATAAGGAGAAAGAAGACTTTTTTCGACAACTTCACTTTGCGAGAGTAATGTGGTCGATGCAAGTGGATCCCACAATGCCTTCAAGACCAGCATTATCGCACATAAACAACTGTTTCTAGCATAACTTAATGACTTATAATGTGAAAATCAAATAGAGTACTAGTGTGAGTGAGATATATACTATTTATGATGGATCAAGATTTGAATATGTATGTGAAAAGCCAACACACTCTTGCGGGCTGTACATATCGAATGCCTGCTTATATTGAAGTTGCAGAAGAATAATGATTATGTTGATAATAATAATAAGCTGTGTGTGTATTGTGTTGTGGGTTGCGTCTTTACAGCTCCTTTGGCTCGGCTTGACTTGAAAGCCTGGTGGACTTTATGAGGTTGATCACGTAATTTCAGAAAATGTGAGACCTACTACCAGCCATTGAGGAAGCAAAAGTCAAAGAGTAGAATTGATTAAGATCAAAGTATCGCAATCAGATATTAAAAGAACAACTTCATGTAAACTTCTCCAGAATATTTTATATACGTAGGCTGCTTCGTCATCTCTTGTGTCTTGTTTCAAATTGATGCAACATCGCCAAAGTACTACAATACAAGCTAACTAACTTGCTTTGCTCCCAAGACATCTAATACAGCTCAGCTAAGGTTTCAGCCTTTCAGAACGATACAACACAGATATTTTTGCCAATTTCTTATCAGATAGTTGTGCTTCATTGCTGATGTGTCCCATATATGACGTCAGATTTCCTGATCTCTCTCTCTCTCTCTCTCTCTCTCTCTCATATGCTGATGTGTCCCATATACTTACTTATTGCATATGTTCTACATATTACAAATGTGTAAATGCAACGCTACATCCGAACTAACTTAACGTGTTAGTGAGTAATTTTTCGGTATGACAGTCACCCTCCACGTAGTATTATCAAACCACTCATATTACAACACACGTAATTCTCATATAAAACTAAAATTAACATTTGTGAGCAAATCAATGACAATACTCAAGAACACAAACATAATACAAATAACAACACTCAATAAGCAAAGGCCAATGGATGCATAACGCAAATTCTCATATAATCGTGTAAGTGGTAATTCCACACGTGAGGTCGTATTGGTGTTAGATATCATGAGCCTAGCTAGCGTATTCGGAATTTATTAATATCCATTAATACGACCATTAGGTTTGCTTAAAGAAAGGTATGATCTCATGGTTTTCGTGTGAATACCAACCAAAAAAATTTAGAAGCTCCAAGCGGGTCAAGGCAATCATCTTTGGATTTGACTTTAATTTGATAAAATAGTAATCCAAATGCATAATCCGAGGTTAATTTCCTGCGTGACCAACGCTTTTGATCAGGACACGAATCCAATATTCTGATCGAGAGGTCCCCATTATAGATGATCAACCATGGGGGTTCATGGACATGTACTTGCACACACCATTGACTTGTTCATCAATTTGAATATAATTTCAACCCAAGTCGTTGAATTTTATAATAACCCTAAGAATTTGAAGGAGTAAACTCATACCCGTTCTCCACTTTGCGTTAGTCAAAGTCATTTCAATTTCCAACTACAAATATTGACGTTCGGCAAAGGAAAAACAACAAATATGTGTATTGTCATTTTCGTTCCTTTTCCCCCTGCTATATGTTATGTATTTTTTTGGGTAATTTGACTATACATTTTGCAGTTGGTGAAATGTGTCCACCAAAATCTAGATTTGAGAGTATCCAAAGTATGAGGAAATATCAAAGGGCTAGAATATAGGTATCCTAAACATATTTTAACACTTAAAAATTAAGAGTCAGTTGTTACAAATAATATCGGGGTAAGGAGAAATCAAAAACAGGATGCAAACGGTAAATGTGTATACTCTTATAATAATGTTATTTCCTGTTGCACGAAAGTCACTCTCGACCGCAAACGACTTGTAGCTCAAATAATTAGGAGTTTTTTTTTTTTCTTCTCAATATTGAAAGAGATCTGGAGTTGAAGCTTTTGATTTATAGGAAAAAAGAAAGATCATGGCGGTGAGGTGGCCACCTTCATCATTCCAAATCCAAGGAAAACAAGTGGCTTTCTTTCTTTCAGCCTGGTCTCACCATAGATACACAATACAACGCGGTCTTATTGGGCAAACGACGTTTTACCACTTTTACCTCCCAAATTCAAAGTATGGATGGAATTCCACAAAAATCCACAGAAGTCGGTCCATCCCTCCAATTCCCCAGTCCCGTTATCCATATCCATTTTGGTAATCTTACACGGGCTAACATTCTCGGGTCAAATAATTTGGGTATGGACTTGAATGGGTCACAACAGCCACCGGTGTGAACAATGAGACTAGTGGGTCCAATGTTGTTTCCATTTATCATGTCTGCATGCAGGCCACGTGGAAAGACATGGTAGGCGTCCACACATGGTACACTGCGGAATAACGCGTAGGTGATTAAAATAATAACGGCCCACAGAGAGAGAGTATCCAGAGATGGCAAATTTTCTTTTTCAAAAGATAGGAAAATCCCAATTTTAAACCATCTTCTGATGTTAAAATTATTATATATAGTTTGAAATTTCTAGACGAAGTCTTTTTCCTATTTTATGATAAAATTCACATAAAGAGAGGGCTCCCGGGAGTGCAGAAATATCTTCAAAAACTGGTAAAAACGTGCCCCCTTCAAACAATTATAATTGGATTCGAGAGTACATACATTTGATTTGTGACACTAATCAAATAAAAATTGTAAAATGTCAATATTCACACTCGAAAATGTTCGATGTTATGTACCGAAAGATAACTCAAGTAGTCTCTCAATTTATTTTTTTTTTACAAAAAATATATTGTATTAAAAAATCATGAAACAATATAGAGTAACAACAGCCTTGTTAAAATCTTCCTAGAAAAAACCACGTGGGGCAAAATTATGGGATAACTCAAGTTAACTCAAGTAGTCACTCAATTTAAAATTAAGTATAATTTTATATATTTAGATTTTTTTTATAAAAAAAATACATTTATAAAAAAAAATACATATTTTTTTATTATTTTTTTTTATACGAGCGATATTGGAGAAAAGAGAACTCAAACAAAAAACATCAGGTACAATGATAATAGCGCAAAATTACTTAAGCTACAAACTCCTTTCATTTTTCATTATCTTTGTATGTATATAAAGCTTTTACAAATTACAGCTTAAAAGTTCATGCAAAAAAAAAGGCTTGCAAATCGAGGACTTATCGCCTGCGCCCTACGTAGAGTCTGGAAGCCTTTGTTGTCCCTTTCACACGCTTCAAAACGCAAGGACTGGAAATTGAAAAAAAAAAATTAGTAAAAAAAAAACCTACAAAACATAAATTTTGTATTTTTTTGTTAAACTTAAAAGAAACAATTAAATAAAAAGCCTTGGAGCAGAAGATTTAAAAAACCGGGTGCAGAGAATAACGTCTGAGCAGGGCAGCTCATAGACTTTTCTCGTAAGCATGACGACACGCAAACGCAGTGGGAACAAATGGGATCATGTATGTACACAAAAACAAAATAAAATAAAAATAAAATAAAAAAGAAAGAGACAGAGGGAGAGAAGAGAGAGAAAGGGAAATGAGTTTCCGCGTAGACAGATGAGACTGATGAGAAGCTAAACAGGAGACAAAACCTTTTCTTTTCCCTTCTTTATTTCTTTCTTTCTTTCCTTTCTCTCTTTGTTTTTCATTTTCTGGAACTTCTCATCAAATCTGAACGAATAATTATTAAACTGCTGGTTTTTTATATCGACACATAAGCAGTTAAAGAAAGAGAGGAGGAAGAAAGAGATCATCAAAATCTGTCCCTTTTTTTCTTCCTTAAGGATTCACACCTGCCATTCACACCACCCCCTTCATAGAATCTAAGCTTTATCCTCCTTCTCTCTCTCTTCTTTTCTTCTTTCATATTAAATCTTTTCGAAACCCAAACTTAATCTTCACGAAAACACCCCTTTTTAAGATTGAGGTTTTGGTCATGGAGGGACATCATCGTCATCATCACCAACAACAACAGCAACCTCATCAACCACTTCAGCATCAAACTCATCAGCTTCATCTTCAACAACAACAACAACAACAACAGCAGCTTCAGCAGCAGCAGCTACAGCAGCCGCTTCCTAGTACTATCAGCGTCAACGTGGACGCGAGCGATAGGTTTCCTCAATGGAGCATTCAAGAGACGAAAGAGTTGCTGGTGATCAGAGCCGAGCTCGACCAGACTTTCATGGAGACGAAGAGAAACAAGCTTTTGTGGGAAGTGATTGCCACCAAGATGAAGGAAAAGGGCCACCATCGCAGCGCCGAACAGTGCAAGTGCAAGTGGAAAAACCTCGTTACCCGTTACAAGGTACACAAATGTTATGTAAAGTATAAACCCAAATAAGTCCTAAGTTTAATTATTGATTAATTAATCTCCCATCTAATCAACACACCTTTTATACGACATACTGATTGCCTTTCAGGGGTTTGCTTTTGCTTTTCCTTAATTCATCAAACCCAAAATCTTCAAAAGTTTTTTTTTGCTGCCTTCATTATTATCTGTTTGACATGTATATGTGTGTGTCTTTATGTTTCGCTTTCTGTTGATGTATTTAGGGATGTGAGACGATGGAGCCGGAGGCTATGAGGCAGCAATTCCCATTTTACAATGAGCTGCAAGCGATTTTCGCAGCGAGGATGCAGAGAATGCTGTGGGCAGAAGAGAGCGGGGCTGCAAGCGGGTCGAAGAAGAAAGCGCTTTCTTCGGATGAGGAGGAAGATAATGAGGACAGCGAGGCAGAGAATAAGGCAAGCACGGTGAGGAAAAAGAAGAAGAAGGTGAAGATGAGCAATATTGGCATCGGCAGTACAAGTGGGAGTGGAAGCGGAAATAATGTGAGGGAGATATTGGAGGAATTCATGAAGCAACAGATGCAAATGGAGATGCAATGGAGGGAGGAGTTTCAAGCGAGGGAGAACGAGAGGCGGTTGAAGGAGATGGAGTGGAGGCAGACTATGGAAGCTCTAGAGAACGAGAGGATAATGATGGAGAGGAGGTGGAGAGAGAGAGAAGAGCAAAGGAGGATGAGAGAGGAGGCTAGGGCTGAGAAGAGGGATGCTCTTATCACCGCTTTGCTAAACAAGCTTAGAAGAGAAGACATGTAGCAAGCAATGAAGGTGGCTTGAGAGGTTTGTTAGTTCTCAATTAGCTAGAAACAGTCTTGGTTCTTTGGAAATGGGTTTGGCGTTCAATGGATGTTATACATTATGTTGATCCATTTCCTTTCTTGTTTTGCCCACTGAGAGGCTTTTAATTAATTTATTGCTAGTTTAGTGAAGAAAAAAGGGCTACATCTCTCCATTAATCTCTCATCTCATTTCCATTGATTTAGAAAGAAAAATCTCTTAAAATTGCCTAATCACGTGTTTAGCCAGCTAAGTAGAATAGGTTACTGTTCTATTAAATTTCCATGTACAAGTCTTGATGTAAACACATGCAAGAAGATCGAAGATGAGTAGTTGTGAAACACTAAATACAGGCTTTGAGACTCCAAGCACGCCAAGTTGAATTTTGATCCAGGTAATTCATTGACATTTGTATTCTAGCTAGCAAAAGTTGATTGAATACATGCATGGTATACGGTTCTTAAGGTGGTGACATCATGACATGCATGTACACAAGTGGCTGAAGAAGCTAAAACGCCATATGGATTTTCCCATAACATTAACTAGATCTGACTTTTTCTGCATTTGAATTTTGAAGTTGTGTTGAGAGAGAGAGATATATATATATATATATTTTGTTTCCTTCATCCCAGTTGTTGTCATATATCTAGAAGTAGCATTTATGCCTGCAGGTGGGGCATTGAACTAAGCTGCTGAGGATGATTTACGAAGATTTCACTATATATATGCAATGGGACATAACATAGCCTTTTTAAGCTGCTTTTTGCTTTAGTGGAGAACTGAAAAAGGGTTTGAAATGATAGACGGATGTGAAAATACTGTATTTTTAGACCGTTTAACATGTTATGTATATATGTATTGATTTGTTGATAACCCAAAAGATCTCTTGCACAGTATACTAGATTAGAAATTTCTCATGTGTGGGACTAATTTTGTACGATCTAAAACGGAGATATGTCAAACACCATTTTCAATTTTGAAAGTGTATTATTATATTCTCTCATGTGATATTGTGCGAGTTAAATATCGTGATGACGTATATACTTGTCTATATACTGTGATGATATGTGAGATGAAAGTTAAATTTACTCTTAGCAAACTACATATATATATAGCTAGTTTTTCTTCAGGACACGTGATTTCCAAGATTCCAAGGACTGTGGCCGTGTTTGCAGAGTCTCAAACTTCGCTCCTCTTTTGACATTCTAGCATTTTTGCAGATTGATCGGTTTATTAAAATACATACATAATCTTCATGATTTTGAAGCTACAAATATATGCTGTCTAGAATGCGGCAGATATCAGATGGGCTTGTTTCACGTCTTACACACACACCGCATGAAAATCATGCCCTATTTCTTTTAACTAATTAAATTTTACAGCTAACATAAAAAAGCCATGAGCGACGTGTCATGATAAGCTGTGCTGTGGCTTCTTCTTCTTCTTCTTCTTCTTCCATATCTGGTAGCTGCAGCAGCAAGCGTTAGTCAGAAGACTTTTGAACGGTTTAGGGAATAATGCTAAATAAATAAATCTTGGTCTACAAGTTTCATATTGACATTGTTGAGGTCCAGCTATTTTTAAAACGTACGTTACCGTGTTTTCGCCCCTGTCTCTAGCTGGCATTTTGAAATCAAGTTTCGGCATTTCTCACCGACGCATATAAATTGCATTTTGTCCCAAAATAATTTGGTGGTCCACACTCAAACTATTTTCCGCCAACCATAATTTGCTTGCAGATTTCTGCAGTCTCAATATGGATAGGATAAAGGCCTGAGTTTCTTCTCAATTTCATAGCAACATTAAACTTGTGTGAACAACTATTTTTTTATTAAAAAGAAAAAAAAAATCAATGAGGCGTTAAACTTGTGTGAACAACGTAAGAAATGCCATTAACTTAAAACATTCTAAATTTGAACATTTACACATATACGGGGATGAAGTTGATGCAGACCTGAGGCTGTCATGGCCCCCTATATGTACCAATCTAGCTCCGTCATTGCACACATACAACTTCTTAAGTTATACACATTTATATTTTTATAAGTATCTTATTCGTACATGTGAACGATGAACTGAAATGAGCAGATTATAAGAATTTTCTTAGTTCACCAATTAGAAAATCAAATTTGATCTTATTGCGTCAACTTGCCAGAACCCATATGGTCTTTACGGGTGTTTTGCCCATTTCAATGCGAAGGAATGTCTGCAACTTCCAAGTTTGACCAGCTCCTATTTGGACTGAATCTATAAAGAAATACAGTTGAACAACCTCTGCTGCTTGAATAATATAATCTCTCTCTTTAAGACCCTAATCACATGGTTGCTATCATCTTTTCCCTTCAAAAGAAAACACTATTATTCTATCACCCATTGGATTTCTACAAATCTTGACTAATTTTATAGGTGATGCCAATATCATTCGGTCTAGGGAGGGAACAAAGACTTTCGCTTGATGGGCTCAGTTTAGTATAAATAATCACACATCCAGCCACGTGTGTAGACTGTGGCTTGGCGTCTGTCAAATAAACTCAAATTCGTCAATTTCTTTGACTTTATGAGCTGAATAATTAAAGGACCATGAGAAACTCTCATATTCTTATTCAACAGAACAATCTCAACTACTATGTAATTAAAATAATGTACCATTTGTTCATTTGCTTTGAAACTCAATAGAAAGATTGGTACATGTTACTTTGATTAACGAGGTAGGCATGAGAATTGTTAATATGCAATGTTCTCCGCTAGAACTTGAAGGGATATGTAATTCCAACTTTGAGTTTGTGAAAATAAAACACTCCAATCTAAAAAGGATGCTGATTTTAAGGTCAAAATTAAAGGCCAAAAGTGACAGCAAAGGTTTCTTGGCCTATAACCTCTCTTCCTTGCAAGATTGTGATTTGTGTATTTGAACTCAGTCAGAGAAGGAAAAAGAAACTACCAATAATAAATATATCTTGTGTAATCTTGTGAGATAGGCTTAGGGGTAAGAAATATAAGTGGGAAAATATTAAAGAATTGAAAGATATATATAGATGTAACTACTGAATTGAAAGGCTGTTTTTTTCTTCTGGGCAATTGTAAAATCAATGGGAGATTGAAAGGCTCTCTCTCTCTCTCTCTCTCTCTCTATATATATATATATATGTATATATGTATAATATTCACACAATTTTCAAACTTTGAGGAGACACTCAAGACCTATAAATATATCAAAAGCACTTCAGTTTATAGAAACCTTATGGCCTGGCCATTGTATGCTTCAAGACTCTAAAAACAAAACAAAAATCATAAAAATTGATAAAAAGAATTAGCACCATTCAAAAGATTGATTGATTGGATGCAGATCAAGGAAAATTGTAGATTTCTAAAACTTCTGAACTTCTCCTTTCACTACCCAAACCAGATTGATTAGTTGGCAATACTCAGAATTAGCTTGTTTTAGGCATTGCCTCACTGTCTTTGACCTCTGGGAAACTTGGAAAAAGATGAACTTCTGCACTTCATCCAACTGTGTCTGGTTCATCTGTTGGCCTTGCTTCTGTCAGATGGAAAAATACATTGTTGCTTGAAGGGAATTTGTATAATTAAAATCAGAACAAAATGCAAAGCCTGAAAGAGGAAGCTGTGCCAATATCAGATATGATTATGCAGACCTCTCTTTCACCCACTTCCATTGTTGGTTAAACAGAACACCTCAATTCCTTATGTATGTATATAAGGTGAAAACTTGCCAAAGAAGCATCTGCTACTACCCAAAAAAGCCATGCCCTTTTCTGCATGATGGGGAATTGGGAAGAAGGGATTTGCTGAGGCACAAGTACAGTTGTGTCCCTTGCTTGGAGTTCAAGAATGGGTTTTGCCCACAGGCTGATGCCCGTGGCCATTCACATGGGATTTTGGAGGAGAGGTTTCATCCTATGCTGTTCAGGACCAGATACTGTTGGTACAGGACCACTTGCAAAAGACAAGATTGCTCTTATGCTCACAAGGAAGAGGAAAAAAGGGCTCCTACTGTTGCTCCATTTGTGCCTTGTCTGAGTTCTCTTAGACCAAGTAAACAATTTCTACTGCTGCTCTCAGCATCGGGGTAAAAAACCCAGTTACCATTTACCCCACTCAATCCATGATGCAAACTTCGTGGCAAAAACAAAGTAGTGATTATAAACAGCAGCAATCTCAGCTTCAGCAGAAGCAGCAGAGGCCTGCAATTAGTTTCAACAGGCCAAGTCCTTCTCCACAGTCGTTTTGTGGTACTAACGCTGGTGAAAATGATCAATTTGTGACCTTTGATGGACTTAGTGGGGAAAAAGTAAATTTCACGACAACCAATCTCCACAATGAAAATGGACTGCTTAGAACACTCAACTGTTCTTCAATCACAGGTCATAGCTCACAGTGGGGTTTTAGCAACCAGCCTGATTTTTCATGGGTTTATGGTCTGGTTGAAGATGGATCAACCCAACTTGTTGGAGGACCAGAATTAATTGGGCCAAATATATGCATACAAACATGTAACAGTAATTGTAAAGCTCATCTTTCAACACCAAATAATTGTTAAAATTTCGAATGTCATTTACTGATCGCATCCGATCCCAAATAATCAAATCATGGAAGTTTACCCTTTTAGTGAATTTCAATTACCAATCCCATCTGCATTTGGAGAAGGGTTTGTTGAATTTCAGTGAATGTTCTTTTTCTTGGTTAATTTTCTTTCCTATTATATTCGTGGTTCTGTTATAGATCTTCTTGGAAATTGGAAACACTCCGTTCTATAAGATAGAGATGTAACACGAATAAACATTGAGATCCATACTATGGAATTTTCATTCTCATTACTATGGAGCACTTGGTGTGCATTGCATGGTGTCAATTTCGTCGAACACTTGTGGAGAGAGGCTCGTCGTGTCTACATGGAAAAATTGTATGTGTCATTGGAATTGCCGAAGTGCTTACGTGGCTCCCAGCTGGCTACATCTTCCATTTCACTAAGCTCTCAATTCTCATAATAAAGAAAATCTTAGTAAGATCGTCAGACCCTGTCACCCGTAGGACCACTTTCACAAATAAGCGAATCCCTTGCATTAGAGTTCCAAGCTTATCCCAACCCTAATGTAGGTGTCACACTTTTTTGTAAGAACGATTGTATGTGTGATGTGGTCCGACCTTGCTACCCGTAGGATCGCTTTCACAAACAAGCGAAACCTTTGTATTAGGGTTCCACGTTTATCCCACCCCTAATGCAGGTGTCACACTTAATTGTAAGAACAATGATGTGGTCCGACCTTACCCAACACCTTCACCTCACAATGAGTGATGATTTTGATGGGATGATGGCTTTTCTCGTCTCATGATTTAATTAGCCGCAAATGTATAAGTTATTCACATGGAAGACGGCTAAGGCATCTCTAGTATTGTTGACTTGTTTGTTGCCCCTATGAAGAAGGAACGTAAGTCATTCATTGAAATTTCCACAAAAGAATTAAAGTTGTTATTTTCAACAGAGGATTGTTCATAATAGTTTGATGTGCTTACTTACTAGTGCAGATGTTGACATGTTGTCGAAATTAACTCTCCACCTACCAACTTGTTTGGGATGATGTTCATCAAATTTAACAAAACTATGTTTTATTCAAAATCAATCTACAAGAATAAATGACAGAAAACAATTAAAATTGGATGGAAGTTACATTGGATTAGATTTTGATGGCAAAAAAAACTACAAAAACCTGCCCTTTTTTTAAAGAGGCAGGAGATTAAAAAAAAAAAAAACAACTTACATGTAACGGGAATGGGTGTAAGCAATACGCATTTTCCAATTGATTTCATTGCTGCTCCTGCTAGTTGCAGGCACAGTCTCTCAATTATAATCTAAAAAGTCTTGAGATCCTTTCACACCAAAATGGAAAAGTTCAAGTTTTTAAACTGAGTCAGGTTTTCAAAGTTACAGAGAGAGAAACTTTGAAGGGTATATACAGAATCTCAAAACAAGTTCTTCTTTCATTCTTCAAGCACTGCAAGGCCACAGGCTTTCATGAGAAATCTACACGAACTCATCGATGGCCTGCTGCAATAGCATGTCAAGGATCAGCCCTTCAAATCCCAGGCAGATTTCTTCATAACCTTCGAACCCAGACACATTCTTAGCTACCCAATTTGACTCTTTCAAATCCTCCTCTGTCCACCTTTGGATTTTGGAAGCCAGCAGCTCTGCGTAATCTCTGGTGTCTTCGTCTTTAATTGGCTCAAAATCTTTTCTTCTGGCTGTTCTGACTTCAGGGTCGGCAATGTAAGGAGCTTTTGGTGAAGATTTCATGTTGGAGTTCAAATCCATAGGCATTGAATATCCTATAAACATCAACCCAAACAAATGAAGTTAGAATTAATTTGGTCACACAATGTGCTAAAGGAAATTAGTTAAAAAAACAGAACAAACCTGATATCCAAGCTTCATGTTGGATCAACATGTCATCAATGCAGAGAACAGAAACAGGGCTTGTGTTCTCTAAGCCATGAAAACCGGCAGCCTCTTTTTCCTTGGCAAATGCATGTTGATGGTTTGTCTTCTTGATTCTTGGTTCCTCCACCACTTTCTTCTTCTGGGTTGTCTTCTTCAGCTGATGACGATCGCTACTTTCCTTAAAATTCGCAGCACCACCATTCTTGTAACTGGTCTTCTTATTGGGAGAAACAGAGTACCCCAAACCCTTTGATTTTGAAGATTGTGCGCCACATTCTCTTCTAGGCTCATCCTTCAACTTAGAAATCTTCTTGTTTTGTTTTATGTTTACCATTTTCTCCTTCTTCTTCTTCTGCTTCATAATCTCATCACTCTCTCTTTTGCTGTTCTCCTTGTTCCTACTACTCTGTTCCTTCTTCCCCTGCTTCAGCTCTCCAAAACCCATCTCAGATTTCTTCACCTTCGACCCAATCTCCTTTGATTTATCCACATTGTCCAAGTACACAAGAAGAAAATCAGGACTTTTCTGATGATTCAGGGCCGCCGGGACTTCCCGGAAAGAGACTGAGGTTCGAACCCGGCGATGATGATGCTGACGATCTTGATCAGCCAAATCAAAATCCATCAAGTAATCAGCAAAACTCACTGACCTACTTCGGCTAACCAAATCTGGGGCTCTTCCTTTCGAAACCCAATTTGTTTCTGGCAAAGAGTCTAAACCCATCAGCCTTGCCACTATGCCAGGCGTGACAGAAGAAGCTGAAGATTGGATTTTGAGATCAGGGTTTGGTTTTCCTGGGAGCAGAGTGAGTTGGGTTGTATAAGGTTCCGCAATTTGATCTGTTGGGTGAGTGGGAACGCTTCCAGAGCACAGAAGCCTGCGCAAGACGCCATTGAAGCAGCTACCACTCATGGTTGTAATTTGAAAATCCCCCACACCAAATCAAGAGACAGAGCAGAGAAGTTTATCAAAGAAGAGAGGGCTTTGTTTTGTGATTTGAATTAATGGTGATGTTGTTATTGGCTTATCAAGGAAGACTTGGGTCGTTGAGTTCACATTAGAAACTAGAAAAGATGGAACCAAAAAGGTGGAAACACTGACGCGCAAATTTGTCGCGTATAAAATGAAGTAATTTTATCTTTCTTGGCACCAAATTGGCCTGTCAACGTGTTGTCAGCCATGCAGTTTATTCATTAAATTTATTTATCGGTTTAAATACGTGCCATTGATAGCAACTGGCAAGCATGAAGAATTAAACTAGAGGAGTTGAAAGACTTTTGTTGAAGTGTTAGAAACGCGTGGGTCGCATCTGGGTTCTCTGATTTTTCTTTGTTTTTGCCATTTTGGGGTTTCCCCCTTCTGCTTTTCTTCTACTAGAGAAGATGCCGAAGTTCTTGACCTTTTGGTGGTCCTCCATTCTAATTTCTTAGCCACCACCCCTATGGTCTTTGTACGGATTTAGAAATTCCAATCCACCGACTTTGCTGATTCTTTTGATTTTGGAGCTTATTGACTCAGTTGGGTTCTTTAGTTTAACGTGGGCCTGTTGTGGCGGCAACATCGGCTTAGAATTGGAAGTTTGGGCGAAGCTGATGTGAGACTGATATGGCTACATGGGTAAACCCAAAATCATATGATCGCGCAAGAGGTCCATTTTAGTCAATGTAGGTTTAGGGTTTCGGAATCAAAATTCAAGAACATGTTAAAAATTCTGTCAAATTCTTTATAAAATTCCCTTCCACATCAAGGACACATACTTGTTTTGTCATGAAATTAGACGAAAGTTTGGACGTGTCGTTCAATTGCGAAAAATGAGGATATCAAACTATATAAGTCAAATTGTCAGAATTAAAACTACATGAACTAAAATGAAAAGTCCTACAAACTATAAGGACCAAAGTGACTTTTTGCATCCTTTGTATTTTTTAAATGGAAGATGTTGATTAATCTGTGCAATTTTATGGTATGGAAGCGATATAAGACCCCCAACCAAAACATTGTGAAAGAAAACGACTCAGCCATTGTCCTCGGATATCATAAGAAAATACGTGGTCCTAAAGGCACCCATGAAAAGTAATCATGAACAAAATTTCAAGAAATCATAAGATAATAAGTGGCCCATTATCACTAAAAATAATAATATCCATAATGTCCCACTGAATCCACTAATTTCAATCAAAAGTGGAAGATGGCTACTTTTTCCCTATTCTTTTCCCTTATTTTTCTTCAATTTAAAATGGGGTTATACAATGCATGATAGTAGATTTGCTGAAGAGATTTTTTTTCCTCTCCATAAAGAATAAAATACAGTAATTTTTTTTTTTCAACAATGGCACCACCCTTTTTTCATCATTCTCTTGAGGCATTCCTTTCCCAAGAGTCCCAAATCAGTGGCATGCCCTCAATGCAAAGAGATCTGAAAGGTTGTCTTTGTGGTCATCTAAACTAAAGAATTGAAGCTTTTACTTTGATTTTGGAAAGCCACCAAAATCAGGGTCAGTTTGGTAGTACACAACATCCCCATTGTCACTGACATAGTGGTCTTTCTTCAAGCTTCTAATAAAACTCCCAAGCAGGTGAAACGGTAGAGGCCCTGATTTCTTTGGCTCTCTGTAATATTTCCCAAATACTGGCTTAGCTGCTTCAGTCTGCAAGTTCAAGAACAAAAACACATTAAAACATTAAGACATTGCAGGTGTTAGGACTTAAGAGCAGGCTTGTTTTTAATCATATGAGTGTACTAATTCTACTTAAAATGAAATTTTGGTACTTACTGCTTCAACTAAATGGTAGTGGGGTATTTGAGGAAAAAGATGATGAACCACATGGGTGCCTATGTCATGGTGGATGTTATTGATCAATCCGTAGTCGCGATCAAGTGTGGTGAGACCTCCCCTTAGATAACTCCACTCCTGTCCAAGTTTTGATGAAGAAAGTTTTAACATATTGCACCAACTTTTGTCACAAACTTAAACCAGACAAGATAAGATACAGCTATGCAAGGACTTTTCTCTGTTGTGGTATCTTAACATGTTGCCTATCATGAATTGAAAAGCCACGTACCTTTCCTCTGTACCATGGTAATTTGTCTTCATGGCCATGGTGATGCAAGTAAGTTACCAAATCCAGCCACATGACAAACACCTAAAATTAAAAAGAAAGCAGTCAAATTTGGAATTCCTTGATTGCTGCAGAAAAGCTTATCCCAATTCTTGTGTAGAATCATAAGAAGATTAAAGATGTAGAATTTACCCAGTAGGGAATGCCATAGAGCTGAAGCAATTGAATAGGACCCATTACAAAGGACAACCCCACAAGCAAAGCAGCCATTGCTGTCCAACACAAAGTGGAAGTGATCACATTTTTCCTCTCATTAGGGACAAACAAGTCGCTGTTTGGGTGAAAGTGAGAACCAGTCTTTCCTGGACTTCTATTCCACTATAGGAAACCAATAACAATCAGCTACTATTTTCGTAAAGTATGTGGTATCAATCAATTCGCTACAGACTTACAAGGTAGAAAGGGTATGCAAGCATGGGAAAAGGAACGGTGAACCGCAAAATCCGTGTCATGCTATCCAATTTCTTGTAAATTCTCTCAGATAACTGCAAGCATAGAAATTTATCATCCTCTAACAAATAGAGAAACCCAGGATGCCCCAAGCAAAAGTAGAACAGAGAATCCATACAACAGAGGAAAAAAAGACTAACCGGGTGCCATGATTCATCATTCTCAACATGGCCATGGTTTTGATGATGAGTCCTGTGGCTAATTCTCCTGTAACATTCAATCAAGCCATCATTTTAGTGCATATTATCTAATTTTTCCAATAGATAGGAAGAATCAGAACACAAGAAACCATTGTTCATATTTACAGTGCATCATATTATATTAATCTATCTTCAGGAACATACCATCCATGATAGGGTACAAGAATTGAAGAATGCAAGAGATGCCCCACCACACTGTTTAGCTTGGGATTGTTTGAAAAGCTTCCATGACCACTACATAATCAAACACCAGACGAACAATTCATACCACAAAACACAAACTGATACTAAATCACACACCAAGAACACAAAATATGAGAAGGAACTGAGAAGTGATTACCAATCATGTCCAAGAACAAAGAGAGCCCAAAACATTGTCCCCTGAGCAGCCCAATACAGAGGCCAAACGAACCACTTGTTTATATAAACCGCCGCTGCAGCCAATCCAAAAACCACCAGCACATCCCTTACCACATAGCTCATTGACCTCCACGGGTCCTTAACCCAACAATGCTTCGGAATGGCTGCTTTAATGTCAGCCAATTTAAACGGTGGTGGTGCACCTGGATCAAATTCCAGCTCTTCTTCATCTCCAACGCCATTAACACCATTGACTCTCTCTTTCTCGTCTTCAATAGAAGCAACTCTTAATGGAGCACTCACTTTCAGACCCCAGCTTCTCCCTCTAAAGCACGCACTCGAAATTTTGGCTGAAGCCAATCTTAGATCTGTCACGCTCTTGTTCGACCGAAAAACTCGAACTTTTGCTGGGTGGTTAGAGGAAAATCCGGCTGTGGGTCTACGAAAATTTTGAGGGAGAGGCTTTAAGCCACATTCTGAGAGAACCCAACTCGCCGCCATTGGAGACCCAGATGGAGCAAAAATACCAGGGTTTTAGTTCTGAGTCTCTCTCCGGTTTTTAGAGGAGAGAATATGTGAAGGTGAGCAAACAAAAAGAAGAGGGTTGAAGGAAAATATCTAGGATTTAAAAATGAGATAACAATTTTCTTTCCTCCTTCAAGAACGACGACACGACTATTTTTGTTCTCAGTGTTTCTCAAAGCCCCATTATTTTATAGTTTGTTCTTCTCTCTCAAAGCCTTGACCTTGAACATGGACTGGGAGCTTTTAACAACTGGTGATGACGAGGGAGAGACTTGAAGGCTTGGTCTTCACCTAACAAGAAGATGGCCATACGAGTCGGTATAAATATATGACCAATTGGTCAGTGGGCTTGTGTTCAAATTGGAATATAAGAATTTCTCCACTCTCAATTGCTTGCTAGTGGCTCTCATGGTTTGGTTTGACCTGCTATGGGAATTTGATCGGTGGGCTTTTTGCTTATGTCATATATCATTGAAGGCTAATGTCACACGTGTCATTAAACAATAGCCTATTTGCAATAATAAGCCCATTGGGAAGAAAAAGAAGCCCTAGGAAGGAACAAGGGAATTTCATAAAAAGCTGCCCATGAGAATTTCATGCTTCACATTTTACCATTTAATTATCTTTTCATACCACACCGTCCAAGTATTTTGCGACTCATTTTACTTCAACGATTTGACACTCAACATCATGTTTTTGGTGTTTTTTTTGGCTAAAATGTTTGGTACTTCTCTCATCTCTCTCCCTGTATCTAAAATATTTTTGACATCCTCATATTCCATATAATAATACAAATGACATTATTGTCAATTACGTTTTTTCGTAACGTGATATTTAGAATAACACGGGGTAACTCATAGGGTCTAACACCGGCCTAACTCATAAGTATGTGCCTATTTTGTTTGGACTCATCACAAGTCTGCTTCTATGCCTTCTTTTCCTACTTAAACATGTAGATGACAGCTTTGCATCATGTTTTGTTTGGGTACGAAAAATAAAAGTGGTAGTTTTTAGATGTAAGGGAGTAGGGGACATCACATATGGCAAGTGCTCAAGTGGTTTTACTCAGTTAATTTCTTTTGATTTTTATTGCTTCTGACGAATTTGTCAACTAATAGCTCATTTTTATAAGATTGAATTAACTTTGCTTTGAAAATTAAAATATAAATATAAAATTCAAAGAAGAAAAAGTAATAAGAAAGAAGAAAACTATTCAAGCTCATCATATAAATCACGATTCTCTTGCATAGTTTCTCCCCTGCCAAAAGAATGAATGTTCATGTTGTCCACACGTTATGAATTGTTGTACAAATAAACGACTTCCTAACCAAACTTGAGTTCAATTGAAAGATTTGCTTATTATGAACTAATTGCTCGTTTCCTTGAACACGACTTCCATTTCAAACATTGTAATATAAAGATTTTCTCTCGTTTTGGTAGTTACAAACTAGATGTTGTACTTTGCAACAAGTTTTGGTTTTGACATAAAAGGAGATTTGTGGGGTCTTTGCTTATTGCTCAATCCTATTAAAGGAGAAGTTCTAGAGCTCCCATGAGTGGTCTCGCACGAGATTTGACAATATAACTAGCATTCATAAGTTCTTTTTGTTAGTCAAAGGCTATTCTCAAATTTAAATTCAAACTCATGATATTGTTTGTACGTTTCACAGTTTGAAAGTCTGTTATATTTGTATTTTAAATTCTGATCACAAGGATTGCCTTATCAAGAGGGAGTCCTATCTTGTCTATGTAACTAGCTCTTGTAATTTGTTTATAAATACAACTCTCCATCACACTGATGGATCATTCAACCAAACCTACTTTCTTGAGTAAACATAAGTCTTACACTTTTTTTATTTCTAAAGGTGTGCCAAACAAAACCTTATACATTGGACACAAGATCATCATCTTGGAGAGAAATACATTGAGTTCCCCATGTGAGTTAGCAAGAATGTATGTACATATGGATTAATTAGTTAATCATAATGTAGGTGGTAAAAACCCTTATTGTTTGATTTCAAGAAATATGAATTCGTTTGGACCCCTTATCCTAATTTACCACAGGTTTTGTTCCTAGTTTGCACATACATGCTTAATTTGGGAGGATGTTTAGCCATTTTGTGATATAGGTATTTGCCTGTTGAGATATGGGTGCTAAAAAATTACGAAAAGAAAGGGTGGGTGACTGCACCATTCACTACCATATGTTTCCTCATATTTGGCTATGACCAATTAAGAACTGTGGTTAATGGGAGCATCCGAGCATGTCATATTTTTCACAGAAGGAGATCCTCTTATGTTTTAGTTTTGGGACGTAAGATATGATTTAATTTAATTTAATTCACTCATGCATTTGATTGGGCCAAAACCCATGTTGGTCTCAGCATGCATTTGATTAGAGAAAGAAGATCCTACTAATGAGCATATGTTCTCATTCTAATACACGTGTCACTCACATGTGAATCCTTAGCATAGCAACTCGTTGGCTTCACATTTTTGTTAAATCACAAAAATCATTATATCCTCATTAAAGATCATCACTTTTTTTTTTTTCAGGGTCTCTCTGTTTCTCTCCAATGGATCGAGCTCAGTTAGTTCTGGTTGGATTACCAATCTTTCTGTTCTGCACAGACATTTTTAGCCTTTTCACACCTAAACCTCCAAAAACCAGTACCCATTATCATGTTCATGATGATGAAGATCCTCAGCCCCTTGACCATCCAGATCCTCAACAACAACAGCTTCTCCAAGAGCCCCTTAAATTCCCCACCCAGCAGGTTTCTCTGTGCCAAAACCCCTACATGCATTTCCAATGTTCATATATACATGCATTACATCGTTTATATGATCATAAATGCTGAAAATTTTCAAATTTTTTTCAACTGCAGAAATCTGATGGCATTGGAGCAATTGGCATGGGAAGCACCATCAACATTGATTTCTGTACATCTTGTTCTTACAGGTTTCCGTGCTATTTCTTAGATGACATTTTCCTGATCTCATCAATTATTGAATTTGAAAATGTTTTGTTTAAGTGGTATTTTTTTTGGTGTAGAGTTGGATGCAAGTTGTTGTTTTTTTTTTTTTAATGTTAATTTAATCCTGTAATTTGGATCCTTATTTGTATGGTTGTGTCAGAGGAAGTGCAATAACAATAAAAAACATGCTGGGAACAGCATTTCCTGGGATCAATGTAATTCTGGCAAACCACCCTCCTCCACTTCCAAGACGGCTGCTGAGCAAATTGGTACCAGTTTTTCAAGTAGGGATCATCGGGACGATAATGGCGGGCGAACATATTTTCTCGAGGTTGGGGATTACAACGCCACCTCCTTGGTACCACTTCTTGAAAGCAAATAGATTTGGAAGCATTGCAAGCACTTGGATTTTGGGAAACTTCATACAATCCTTCCTTCAAAGTACAGGAGCTTTTGAAGTCTATTGTAATGGGGAATTGGTATAAACTCTAACCTCATCCAAATTTCCAACGGCCAATTTTTCTTCATTTCTGTCTCTTCTGTTCACCATGTGTATCTTCTTGGACTTGGTAGGTCTTCTCGAAGCTGAAGGAGCAGAGGTTCCCTAGTGAGATTGAGTTGAGGGATCTTGTTGGGAAGAAGCTCGGTAGTCCAAGAACCGCTGACGGTCCTGGAGGAGGGGCCTGGTCTTAGCGCCCTGTGGGAGGGGACGTTACCTTAAATTTTGGTTGCTATGAGAGCAAGATTGCCTTGTTGCTTATATGCTTTATAAAAGATGCATGAACTGCCACACGATTGAATAACCACAGTTGTTCATAACATTACTCAAAGCTGTTTACCGGACAAACATGTCTAAATGAAGAGACTCTGCGCTTGACAATTACTTTTCGAATTTCCTTTTTTCTTTCATATTTTGGTACAATCACGAGTGTAAAATTAAAATGCGGCTTGCAATGTTCTGAAGCCTAGCTACATAAATTACTTTGCATCAAAGGCAACAATGGCATGACAATTCTATACACTGTAGAAGAACGACCTCTTGAATATCTGCTGGATCACAAGCTACGGATGGTGTTCTTAATTGAATGACCTCGTCTTTCAGGTGCTGCAGAAGGGTTCTCAATCTCCCCTCTCTCGACAGGACCAGTAATCCAGGAGATGGAAATTCAAACACAACGCAAATAAAGCCGAACTTTCTAAATATGCCACCATTTTCGACCTTCCAATGTCTTGACAAGCTCATTAGCCAGTGATGCAAAGTCTTCTGCCCCGTTCTGCAGATCTTCAGTGCGCCTGCTGATTCTCTGATAAAAGTGAAATTTTGGAATTAGAGAAAGGGAAAAGGTAGAGTTACTTTAAGAGTCATTTAAACATTTGCTAGTTGAACGTAACCTAGAAGAACGAAATGAGATTAAAAATGAAAAATACTGGTCATATATTTGGCTTAGACCATGAAAGCATGGTGTTCTATTCTATCACTAAAGTTGTGTGTGTGAACTCATATTTGGACAAAAAAGAAGAAGAATTAGTTTGAGAGGTTCTGCTACAATCTTATATGCAAACAAAGAATACATATGGAAGATAATACTTTTTAAACCCTGCCCAATGAAAATTTCACAACATTCTCCATTTAACAAAGTATCAAATGAAATGCAGATAGTTTCTAACTCTTTCAATCTGTTCACCTAATTTCCTAATATCTTTGCAGGGGAAGAAAGAAAAGAATAAAACTCTTCCATGAATCCTACCTCAAGTTTTTCTCCTCTCTCCATGAGCTTATTTCTTGCTTGGGAAGCCACAGAAGAAGCATCCTGAAATGAGTTCTGACCACATCAGAGAAGACAATTGATTTACAGAGTAGTTTATCTATCATCTAAACTATCATCATCACTTGATATTACCTCAGCCTTTCTGTATTTAGCTCTAATTTCTTCGGCTGTTCTAAGTCTGGGCTTTGTATCACCAGTCCCACCTTGAAATAACTTTTCCCGTTCTGATTCCCCTTCTGCAGTACAAAATGTTCAATGAAAGTATTATTCCACTTACTAACCTCAAAAAAAAGAAAAAAAAAAAAAAAAGAAGAGAGAAGGTCAAATACGACAAAAAGTTTACCTCTCTTGACATCATGTGATGATGAAGTAGATGCTACGGATAGAGGTTCATCTATTTCAATGTCATCTATATGAAAAGCATGAATTGAGTGAATAATCAACAGGGAGAAAGAAGGAAAAAAGAGGGAAATGGAGATAGGTTTGCACAAAACCTATGTTAAGCTCCACATCTTCTTGATGATCTACATGTGGGGATGGGCCTGACTGTTGGGACTTCCAAAACATGCCCTCTAAATGATCAAAAGTTGATTTAGGAGTTGCAGCAGAATCCCCAGTATGGACCATTTTCCCCCCTTTAAGCCCTTTGACAATGCCTAATAACCCAGGCGCAGTACCCTGTAGCCAAAAAATTACATAATGGAAAATAATACATTCTTCACCAAATAAAAACCTAATTAAACTGAATTTTGTTTTCTAACCCGTTTCTTTTTCTGATTCAATGAGACACTCAATGCAGCATCTGCAGCAGCTGCAACAACTTTATCATGGAGACAGGGCAAAGACTCTGGAATCCTACAACAAACAGATATAAAATTTCCAAAATTATCTTTCTAACTAAAAATTCATGACCAAACCGTAGTGCTCAACTTCATATTTCCATCACAGCACTTGTAGATACATGAATATATAAAAAATACCTGAAACTATTCTCAACAGCTAACATAGAGACGAATGCGGATTCATATCCATTTGCCTATAAAATATCTTCAGCATGAGTCTTATAACACACGTGGTAACTTTCAAGAGATTAAGTGCAAATCGCACAATTTTTGAAATTTTCAAGAAGACAACTATACCAGTGTAAAATGTGAATCATCGGCACTCATTGTCTTATCCATGTTTGCCTTACAGTTCCACCTTAGAACTGACATTAAGGAGCTTTCTTTCACCAATTCTAAATCAGGAAAAGATCTGCCCATGGATAGGAACCTCTCATTAGACAACCAATAATGCATATACATCTACAATATCAATCAATAAACAAGCAGTAATGCTATCATAAAAGTAAGGAAGAGTAACCCCCAGTAGAAACATTGGTACTTGATGATGCATTGATAAGGTACTTAATGCTGCATAACCTATATCATTTTCTTGATTACTGGGGCAAGGAAAGAGAAACTTTACCTAATCTCAATTTCTCCAGTCTGAAACAGCAAAACCAATCCCGAAACCCTATCAGCTTTCTTAAAAGTAGCTGTCCAAATGCAAGGTCTTGCATGCTTCACTTTTCTAATGGGTTTATTGTTTCCCTGACAAGACCACAGCGCATCAGCATGCTTGCCACAATAAAGTAGCAAACAAAAATAAAGAAGGCAAGAGGCACCTGAATCACAGATTTTGTCGAGTACAAGCGCAGAGAATCCACACAACAAAGCAAAATGAATGAATTCAACAATCTTTCTTCAGAGTATGGATTTTCTGAAGAGGAGTTTTGTTCAGTCCCAGGTGAATTTATAACAATTGGAGAACAGCCTGGCACAGGCTCATTCTTGGTTGAAGAATCCTTGGAGGCCTCTTCTGGAAGATTATCATCAGATACTTTAGAGGCAGATATTCTGCCATCTGGAGTACCCCCAAAAAAAAAAAATCAGAATTCTCTAATTATTAAGTGAATAGGAAAAATAAAATATTTTATTCTCTGCTAGAAGATATCTGTACTTGCCTATAACATACATTGAAATTGCAATGGACTCCTTTTTCAAGTGCCATGACTGAGGGATGATCATGTTACCCGTATTTCCATCAATTACATGCATATGTGCATCCTTGGTTAAGATGAACATTACTTCCTCTGTGGGGTAAACTGTTGTTTTTGTTTCTGAGTGCTTTGGGCTCTTCAAGAGGCCTTGAGAATTTGTAAGTTCTTTCCAAGTCATTGAAATGGTGGGGGAACTAGAGAAAGATGCATCATTTAAAAAGAACAATACAGTAAAGGAGCTGGTGTCCAGCACCGCGACCTGAAATGAATGCATTAAATTCAAAAATTATTTTAATTTTAACAACTTGAGGTTATGGGCCAACCTTCAAATTGAAGACAATAAAAAAAAGTTATAACTTCACAAGTAGAAAAAAGATACTTACGTGACCACATTCAAATCCCACAGCAAGTTTACCTCCATGCTTCACAAACTGTAGTGCTTGAACTGGGGAATTAATAAGACTTAAAACAGCTCTGCATTGAGGTCCTTTTCCTTGAGGCAAATTGTGAACTGATAAACAAGTTATAACATTGTTAACTTCATAAATAAATGTTCTTTAAAAACTGCTTCAAGATAAACTTAACAGTATGATCTGGCTGCAGAAAGTAGAACATGGTTTCACATCTTATGAACTGTCCAATGGAAAAACAAAACAACGGTTTTACAAAGTCAAGGAGATTGACACTCATAACCTACCTTCAGATTTGGTTTCTGTGACAAAGAGGAATTTTGTCCCATCTGAACAGTCTTTGAGGTTATAAATTTGAACCTATACATGCAAGCAGAAAGAAATCAGTATAGTAAAAGTTAAAAGTTAAAATTGGTGTCCAATAAAGAAAGATATCTGACCAGACCACATTCATTGCCAACAGCCAGATTTAAAGTGAAAACGCAGAAATCCAGTCTTGATACTGGAGCACTTGAACCAGCCACTTTTATACCTTGCACCTGCCAGTTACATAAGATAATTTGGTATCTCCTTTATAAAGACAAAAGTTTATAAGGCTCAAGTGATGAACTCTAACCTCGCCTTGTACAAGACAGATAAAAGATAAGAGTGGATATGTGGCATTCCATATCCGAACAGATCCATCTGAATATCCTGCTAGGTACACTCTCTCAATACTGTTATTCTTAGAAATAGACAGTTGACTGGGCACACCCCCAGTCAAGGGCCATTTTGTACCAGCTGATGGGTTTGGTATTGAGCCATGGTTCACAACTGAGGATATCTAAGATACACATAAACAATAAATAATTATGTGTTGAGAAACATTAAAAGGAAGATGTACGAGCCACTCATGAATGAAAGAAATCCAATACCTCCCATAGAGCCTTAACAGGATATATCATATAGGAATGGGAAAAATAAAAGGAAAAAATATATCCGCTCATGCAATACCTCTGATAGAGCCTTTAATAAGTTCTCCCCAGTGGGTACCCTAATAAGTTTGGCAACCGTCATGGTTGGATTGGTTGTAGGTATCACCACTGGAAACTCCAAACCAGAAATAGAGAGGTTCCTTTCTTTCTGGGACACTAAGGCAGAGAGGCTAGCCTCGTCATAAAAATGCAGTTGCCCAGGGTTTGTTAATACAAAAACATCGGCTTTGTGATTACCCCCAGTTGTCCCAGAACTTGGTAATAAAATCATGTCTGCAAAAGAGCCAGTAAGAGTAAGGTCCGTACGGCCAACACATCTTAAATTCCCCATTCCAGGTGACCATTCAAGAGTTAAAACCTGGAACACAGAGAATCTTATCAGCTCCTGTCTTCAGTGGCAGTAAATAGACAAGACAAACTCTGGTGTATACAACTGTTGATGTACAAAATGTGAAAGGGTTCTTTTTTTGAACATTAACTGGTATACAAAACCAACTCTGTCATTAAAATGTGAAAAGTATTTTACTATTTCTAGGCATGTTACAATGTTTTCAGAAAGTGCACCGTTTTGAAATATATAAAATTTTCTGAAAAAAAGCCATGAACTTTTCTGTAACTACAGTACACACCGTCAAAACTTCTTCTGATCCTATTTCATCGCCACCATAGATAAACAGTTGGCCATCACAATCATTATGGGATTTATAATTTTTGGACCACTGTAAGACAATGACAGGAAGTCTCCTTTCTGCGGATGATAATCGTAACTTCACAACATTATTAGATGGTGACAATGCTTGTTGACCCTTGATGGAAGCAGAAGATGACGTGTTCCAGAATAAAATGTCTCCATCTATGTATCCCACAGCCAGAATGGAGCCATTGGAAGATGCCCAGCAAAGAGCACTTATCTCTTTGTCTCCCAGTTGATGTTCCAATGTTTCTTCTGGAGAGTCTATATTGACTTCATTTGTAGATTTAACAACTCCATCCTTTAGCTGGAGATCCTTACCACCTCCAACAAAAACGATTTGATCTTCAGATACATCCCAAAGAATAACCAACCCATTTTGATATGCGATCAGTACTCTGCCAATACAAAAACCCTCATCATTCAATAAGCTGAATAGATAAACTATACTGTAACTTTTCTCATCAGTTTTACTTTGTAGTCCCAAGTAATGCGATGTAACCTCATTAATAAGTCCCATGCTATCAAGGAAGTTGAAATATAAAACACCGAATGGGGCTAACAATTGGATTCATTCATGGGATACCAAGCAACTTTATTCAGACTCAAGAACAAAAATCAGCAGGGAGCCAAAATTATGTACCCTTATATATCACTAACATTAGTCATAACTGTAACAATTTTATTTAATGTTCCACCATGTCCAAGTACTTTTTGATATCCTTCATGACCATAGGAAGATTTAAATTTGTGTTCTCCTTAAGGTGCAAACGTGACACTCTACCCTTTATTGGTGAGAGTAGTAGCGAGTTTGAAATATCTTGATCTTATGACTTAACTAATAAGCCACTCTAAGAGAAAAAGAAAGTGGTTTTTTAGCTGCCAAAATTTCAATCATTACATGGTTCTTTATGAAAATGGATGACCCTAAAATGAAGAAACGAAAGAATATAAAAATAGAAATACCCTTAATTTAACATCAATTTCCTGTATACATTATCATACTGGAAGGATCCAAAAAAGTAAAATAAAATAATTCAGGGCCCATTCTTGTTTCACACTTAAAGCAGAAATGCAAAATGAGAAACTTTAAGTAATACTTGTATCTTGCCTATTTCCAGATGAACAAGGTTGGGGAAGAACTCCAACTACAGGTTGGTCAGTAGGAAATGGAAACCCAGCAGTTTCTGTAGCAAAGAACAGCTGCATTAGCTTCTTTTGTGACGAGATTTATAACATTAACAAGGAAATTTATTAACTACAGAAGCAAAGAAATAATAAAATTAAAAGCTTCAGTTATCAACTATGAAACTGAAGAAAATAATTTCTTCATATATTACCACTTAAAGAATTTGCAGAAATATGATATGGCAACTGCAAAAGTTTTCCCTCCTCAGCATCATACTTCATCACAGCCACTAGAGCATAATCATCGCCAACATACCTGTAAGTTGTAATACAGGTAAACAAGTTATAAAGTGTGTGTGTCTCCAGCCACCCAGGAGCTGACTGAAAATAGTTCTAACAATTTTTTGGGTCAGTAGTGTACATTAAGTTCGAGCCATTGATTACGGAAAAAGCAGTTATATTCGATTCCCACTCTAGACAATAAACTAGGCACCTGCTCTCGAGATTCCAAACCTGCCAAGTTGAAAAGTTATTAATCACTTAAACAAAAGATAGTTTCATTTTAAGCACTTCATAGCATTTAAATTATTGGCACTTGATTGTGAACTGTACAATTGCCAAGACAACAGCCTCGCTACCAACTATTACCTGCTTCTATCTATGCGTATTCTCCCCTTTTGATAAATTCCCACATTGAAGTGCTCCTATGGTACAATTTTGTTATAATGGTAAACCTAATGAATCCAAAAATGACCACTAAGGTCTATGCTGAATATTTAAAATTAAAAAGGCACTGATGTTGATAATTGACTACGGGAATGTAATGAGATGCATGTAGAAGTCATGTTTCACATAGATGGAGTAAAGTTTGACATAAGAAACAAAAACTGCAGTGTTGATAAGAATCAATACCTGAATATCATTATCAGTTAAGATGCTCACCAGATAACCTTGGTTTTTTAGAAACTGCCAAAATACAATAAGGATTAGTTTGCGGACGCGGCAATAAATAATACAGACAAATATTTAAGGATGTGTTGGAGACTAAGCTGAAAAAATAAGTTCTAGCCAAATTCAATCAAATCTCCCACAATCAGAAAATTTCATCTTGAATTTATATCCTTTATCTAAGCATTAAAAGGTGAAAATAAGGCCAATAGAAAATATTTTCCCTCATATGCATGAAACTCCTTAAATATCTTGCTTCACGTGAAGGAACAAGTGCCAGCCTCATTCCAGAAAACCTTAATTTTTTTTTTTTTTTTTTTTGAATATATCACCCTGATATACTATTCATCTTTTATATCATAACTAAACAAGGGGAATAAAAGATTATTATACTGGGAAACTTTGGAATCAATGGTGCACACAGATACCTCAATGTATTTGTAAGGCAGTTGCTTCGGGGATATAAGAAGTCCTTCAATACCATCACCACCAATTACTTTAATCCTCCCATCCCTGCCAAAGAAACAAAGCAATAATGTGAAATTGTTGTGTAATTTGTGTGAATCTCATATGCCATTATACATGTCTGAGTCAATTATCAAAGGGTACCAGGAAGATGTAGTGCACTAAAGTATATGCAAGGTAGTGCAGGGTAAGCATGCCTTTTTTTTCCGATATCTACAAGCATACTTCACCAAATGTACGTGTGCATTTTACCACCAAAACGAATAGCCATTCCGAGAAATATGGAACAGTAATGCTTAGTAGCTAGCAAGCCATCTTATTAACTACATGAAGGTGCACTGTGCACAGTGCTCAATAGAACGGTCTTCTATCAATTCACACACCAAAATAGTGGAAAGAAGAATAAAAGGTGCATTTTAACTCACAATGTGCCAATGGCTAAAAGGCGCTGAATGGGGTCGAAAGCAAGAATGGATGCCGTCGATGGGATACCATAGTGAACTGCGACTCGTAGGTCCAAGTCTGCTGACGTCAAACTTCCGTGTGACATATTATGCTGAAATTAACAATTTTTTCATAATAATAAAAAGAGAAAATCACAAATATCAGTCAAAATGCCGATGCCTGGAAGAGAGAAGCAATTCGGAAAATCGACATTACACAACTAGCATATCCAAAAGCAATTGAATTTAGTTTGATTTTGTTTTCAATGTTGTTCCAAGTACTTGAGCTTAAAATTACGCGGAAATGAATCAAAAATATCAAAAGCATAGGAATTTAATCCAGCCAAACAAAAGATTGGAAATTTTTATCAAAAAAACAAAAATAGAAACACAAAAATCTCCGTTGAAGTACAAATTTACGAGTTGCTGATGAAGCTAAAGTAAAAGAATTTGAAAAAATTAGCAAAAAAAGCGGCGGCGACGGATTGCTTGCGAATATGGTACCTGAGACTGGTGGATGGCCTTCTGTAAAAGGCGCTTGGCGAACATAGCCAATTAGAAGCTCGAAGATTATTGAGTAGAGTGTTTGAAGTTTTCGTCTGCTCCTCTGTCGACTATCGGATGGAGACTTTCTATCTTTGTTTGAGTGATCAAACCGATGACATTTTCATGGTCATAGAGCTGTAAATTTTTCGAGTCAGTCAAATGCAATAAAAGAAAAGAAAAAAGAAAAAAAAAGGGCGCTTAGCCGTTGTTAAACTCATAAAGCTGTACCCGATACGCTGCGTTTTGGGCACGCAATCAGCAATCTGTCCCAAAGGCTGAAACGATGTCGTTTGCGTGTCGCTTTGCCTTTGGTTGGTTACAAGTGGAGTAGTTGAGAGGTGGACACATTAGTGGATTGGAGAAGCTTAGAAAATATATTTAGCACAAAATTGTTGACATCCTTTTCTGATTTAGTTGTTGATTGAAAACATTATTAATATATACAGAAAAGAGAAAGTTGATTGAGATGGCATTTTCTACATCATATAAGTATGACAAACTTTCTTTTAAGTTTGTAATTTTATTAAATAGAAAATGACTAATTTGTCCTTAACGTGTCGGATATGTGATTTTGTTTAAAAGCAGAAAATTAGATAACATATAGAAAAATATAAGAGTAGAGGGAATTTACTATATTTAGTAGTTCAAGTCCTAATGATTCAATTATAATAAAAAAAATTTGTAAGTGACAAATTGAAATTGACCTACAAATTCATAGGGATTTTGGCGAATTAACCCATTTTATATAATCTCATTATAGGACTCAAAATATGGAAAAAGAAAAATCTCTGTAGAATATGGTCCCGGCCCAATGGACCTGACGGACCAAAAGGGAAAACAAACTTTAGTTATTGTGGCCCTTTAGCATTTACGTAAAGTTTTGGGATATTTTGGCAATTATTAATTTGATTTAAGGATAATATAAAACGAACCATTTATAGTTTTGCGTGCCAACTCTTTCTTCTTATTAGTGATCCGCCACAATAGTAACACGTAAGATCGTTTCCATTTCAGCACTATCGTCCCCTTCCACGCTCCATTTGCTGCTCATTTTTTTTCGTTGAAGCTCCACCGAAAGAAAACAAAAAAACAGAGAAAGGCCTCCTTTTTCTATCCCTCATCGTTTTCTCTTGAAGTTTCTCAGCCATGACAGTACCTCCGAATCAAGGTACGTTGGTAGCTAGGTTCAGCTCAATCGTAGTTTCAGCTATTTGGTCCATTTTTGTTTCATTTAATTCGGTTTCTTATTGCTTGTTTGAACGATCAGAAATGAAGGATCAAGCGAAAATATTTTGAACGAAACTCAGAAAACTGTAAAAGATCACTACTTTGTGGCAGTTATATCTAATTTCTGATTGTTATGTATATATTGACATAGAGATTAAGACGGGCTTTTTATTTTATATAAATTTCCTTTTTGGGTTTTAGTCCTTAAGTTCGGTTTAGAAATGAAGCCTCTTTCTTTGAACTTGAAGCTTCTTGTTGTTGATTTGGTTATTCTGCACTTGTTGCTAAGCTTCTCTATGGTTGTGATTTCCAATGGGTTGACTGTAGGTATTATTTTGCTGATGTCTTGCAGATGATGTTAACAAGAATGAGAGGACTAATTACTTCAATTCACCTGCAATGGATGTCTCACTTGCTTTTCCGCAAGCAACACCAGCATCTACCTTTCCTCCCTGCAGTAAGAATATTAGACTTATTAGTCCTTCACTGTACAAACATCTCGTATAAATAAATGTGCATATGTGAATGGAGAAATTCTCTCTTGTCAGTGTGCTGGCATGTTATGTGAATTTAGACAATTGATTAAATGGATTCTTGTTTGAATGTATGGAGTCCAGATTGAGTCTAACAACATAAGAAATTGGTATGTAACACATGTTCATGTATACGTATAATATACGTTGTAATTTATGCATGCATACACACACATGTACATCCATGTATGTCTTGATATTTCTGTTTCTGCATCCTAATTTATTTTCCCTACCTTGTTTCTTTGTGAATATTTTGTACACTTGAAGGCTTTAGTTGGTTGCCGTTTCCATTTGTAATTTGAAGTCAACTGGGTAGCTTCAGATAGTAACTTCCGTATTCTTTTCTCTTTGCCTTAAATATTTACAGCTTCAGACTATTATCAGTTTGATGATCTATTGACGCCTGAGGAGCAGGCTGTCAGATTGAGAGTAAGACAGTGTTTAGAGAAAGACGTTGCTCCTATTATGGCAGAGGTATTCCTTTTCATTAAACTCTTAACCATTTGGAGGTGTTTGTGTTTTTTTACATTAATGCTAAAACACTTAGTATGCTATGATGATTTAATATACATTTACAGACAATGAGATAGATCTCGGAATTTTGTTTTTTCAGTATTGGGAGAAGGCAGAGTTTCCATTTCATGTTATTCCAAAGTTTGGTGCATTGCGTATTGCTGGTGGCACGATCAAGGTACTTGATACATATCTTAATGGTTATTTTTGAATCTTGCATTTGACAATTTGGTGGATGAGGCTGTTAAACTTGTTTTTGGCCTTCTTGCTATCAGGGTTATGGGTGTCCCGGTCTTTCTATTACAGCAAATGCTTTTGCTACTGCTGAAATTGCTAGAGTTGATGCAAGCTGTTCTACTTTCTTCCTAGTTCATTCCTCACTTGCAATGCTAACTATTGGTTAGAATTTGGATAATCTTCTACTTTTGAGTTTTTGTATTTTAAATTAACAACCCTTCACTCCACCAACTAGAACTAAATATTTTTTTCTTTACCTTTAAAACGGACACTTTTTATTTTCTTGTATCGAAATACCCCTAAAAGTTAACAAAAACTGAAAAATCTGATTTCTTCCTTCGTTCATCCTTATCACTTTTGTGAAGAGAGAAAGATGCCCATTCTTATTGTTTCCCTGAAAAGAAAGGTAAGCATCGTACCCATTTGATTGTGTTAAAATTTTAATTTGTATAAAGTTTGTGATTGAAAAATATGGTGTTATGTGGTTGATTTGAAATGGAAGACACAACTTCCTTTAAAAAAAGGACAAAACACCCAACATTTTAGCTCACCTCAAATGGGCATGATGTTTTTTTTCTTTTCATGCTGAACGGCGAATGACGAGAATGGTTCCTCCTTTTGTGACAGTGAGAATGGATTTCTAGCTCTCTTGCTGACTGTGAGAATGGTTTCTCCATGAAAATGCAAGAAATACTTTATCTCCCTTAGCAGCATAGAGAAGGAAGATTCTGAGATTGATGTAGGAAGGAAGAAGTGACAGAGTCGAGGTTTTTTCATGCTGGCCTTCAAACGATAGGAAGAAGAAGAGTTTTGGTTGTATTTTTTTGCTTTTGGGGTATTTTTGGTCAAGGAATATAGAAATTTAGTCAGATATATTACTCTTCAAAAATGAGTTAAGTTTGTTAGTGGGGTTGAATAATGGTTACTTCTGATGAAAGAAAAAGACCTAGACTTTTTGTTACATATTATTTGTTGGAGTTTCTACCGATAAGTCATGACTTAATGTAACTTTTCTGTACTGCCAAAAATAGCATTATGTGGATCGGAGGCTCAAAAGCAGGAATATTTACCTTCCTTGGCCGAATTAAAAACTGTAGCCTGCTGGGTAAGATCCTCTATTATGAATATTTGTATTTGATATCTTTTGTATGCTAATGTCAAGATCTCAAATCTGCTCGTCTGCATGTTAAAGGCTTTGACTGAGCCTGACTATGGAAGTGATGCAAGTGCCTTGAGAACAACAGCAACAAAGGTGGTTTCAACCTTTCGATCTGCTTCTTTATTTATGTTAAACGCAAGTGTCATGGCTTTTGTTTTTGTTTTTGTTTTTTGGGTATCATGGCTATGATCTCATGCTATGCCACGTTTCTTGTTTGTTTGAGGTCATCAGGTGGAAGGCGGTTGGATACTTGAGGGCCAAAAGCGCTGGATAGGGAATAGTACCTTTGCTGATGTATTGGTTATTTTTGCTAGGAATACAACAACAAATCAGATTAATGGGTAGGAAATAGCACCTGTGCTGATGTATTGGTTATTTTTTCTAGGAATACAATAAGAAATCAGAGTAATGGGTACATAAAACATAAAAATGTATAAAGTCTCTCTATATGTGTTCGAAACTTGTTTGTTAAGCTTAAAACATGAATTATCTCTTTCTCATTATTTCTCTCATTGCATTGGTATTGAGATGCTTAGGAGTCAGGGAAAATTAGTGTGATGGTTTTCCATAGCAGCATCCTCATGTTGAATGTATTTCTTTTCCCTTCTGTTTCAGATATATAGTAAAGAAGAATGTCCCTGGACTGACTGCTACAAAAATAGAAAATAAAATTGGTTTGCGAATTGTTCAAAATGGAGATATTCTCTTAAAGAAAGTCTTTGTCCCTGATGAGGACAGGTTACCTGGTGTTAATTCTTTTCAGGATACTAGCAAGGTATGCTGCAACAAGAATTGATTCTTCAAATAGTTTATTTTGCTATGCTCTCTCTTTTTTTTTTTGCACGTGTCAAAATGGCTCTATGAGTATTTATTGATTTAATGTTGCCTTAAACTACCGAAACAGGTTCTTGCTGTTTCACGTGTCATGGTCGCCTGGCAACCTATTGGTTTATCTATGGGAGTCTATGATATGTGTCACAGGTAAAAGACGAATACCTATGCCTCTCTCATCTTCCATCAAGTGTACTTTCCAAGTTTCCAGTGTTTCCTAGTCTGAGTTCTAAGTAATTGAAAGGTATCTGAAGGAGAGGAAACAATTTGGAGCCCCCCTTGCAGCTTTCCAAATCAACCAAGAGAAACTTGTTCGTATGCTGGGTAATGTTCAAGCTATGGTACTTATAGGTTGGCGCCTCTGTAAGTTGTATGAGAAGGGTAAAATGACTCCAGGTCACGCTAGCTTGGGGAAGGTAAGACAAAATGACATCCTGATGCATTCAGTTATCTTGTTGCTTATCCATTCTGTAATGAACTTTTGTAATTTTCAGGCATGGATTACTCTGAGGGCAAGGGAAACAGTTGCTCTAGGGAGGGAATTACTAGGTGGCAATGGAATTTTAGCTGATTTTCTTGTTGCAAAGGTTATCATGCTTATCTCTCAATTAATAGTTTTTATTTCTGAACCTAGAGAAGGATTGGATCATACAAGGATTTGATTAGTCGCATTTTCAAGCTAGGATTCGAAGGCAGTGTTAGATTTGAGTCCAAATTTGCTCTCTATGAAACCGACTTTTATGCGTAATCCTTATCTTTGTTGGTAAAAGAATTGGCAACGTTTGCTATGTATATTTCTAAGTGAGAATCTGGTTTCATGAGATTTCAAACCTGCAACTGATTTTTGTTATATATGTACACCTTTCAGTTGTTTCTGTCACATGTTAATGTTTTCCTCTTTTGGGTCGCTATGCAGGCTTTCGGTGATTTGGAACCCATTTACACTTTCGAAGGCACTTATGACATCAACGCCCTGGTGACAGGTAGGGAAATCACTGGCATTGCCAGCTTCAAGCCAGCCGCATCGAGCCAACGAAGCCGCCTGTAGCTGTGAAGCTTCTCTGAATTTCCACAGCTCTCGGGACAACTTTGTTTAATTAGTAACAGGGTAGGCTGATGCCAAGGTGGTTTTAAATAAGAAACAATCATGAGACATGGAGTGAATGCATCTATCGGCGACCACAACAATAAATTTGCATTATAAATTCTTCTTGTTGAACATTGTATTCTCATAGTTATGAAAGAATAAATCTTAGCAGAAACAAATCTCCCGTCACCAAACTAGAGTTTACCCTGAATCTTTTGTAGGCTTACACCTTGCATTGTTGTTATGTCTCACAATATCTTGGGGAGTAGTAAGGTGGGCCGGCGCTTCCATAAGTCTGAGTCAGGACATGTTTTGCGATGCAATCAACTTGGTGTTCTCATCTTTTCACCAAAATGACATAAAGAAATAGAACTTTATGAAACTTAAGCTTAAAGCTTGCTGAAACTGGGTCAATGGAAAGCTTGCACAGGCGTTGTATCGTATGGACCAAAACCTCTCATGACCCTAACCAAAACAAATTCGCACGAGCAGTCGTTGGTTTGGTTGGGTGTTTGGAAGATAAGGCTTAAAGGGGTAGCTAAACGTCACAAGCAGTTGCAACTAGCATCTTTGATTGCAACTTCTAAAGTGTCTTCTTCTTCCCATCAATAGAGCCGTTGGGCACCCAGTTCTCAAAAATACCAGTGCCCAAAAATACCGGAAAAACAAAGTAAAAAACAAAGTGTACATAATTCAACTCGAAATCACCATGATTATATTCCATTTAGATAAATTAAGCAACATTAAGCCTCACCTTAAACAATTTTTCATCGAAGCTTGCAATGGTACTAACTAACCCACCATTACTTTTTCTTCAAAAATAACAAACTCCATTTCCTAATTAACGATACACTTTCCCTTTCCTTTTTTTATCAATTACCAATTGGACTCTTACCACCACCACCGCCATTCAATTCCCTCTGTTTGTTGGCGTCTCGCTCCAAACCCAAACTCCTAATTTTCAGCTGAAACTGCGCCACCGCCCCCAAAAACCTCACCGCCTGAGCCGAGCTCAGCATATCCACCAGCTTTGTGGCCATCGTGGTTCTCAGCAAGTTCGAATTCGCCAGCACAGACTCCAATGCCGATTGCAACTCATCGATCGCCACGTCCTCCTCCACGATCTCGCCGTTCGCGAACCTCCCGTACCGCCGCGCCACATCCACCAGCGGCGGCGCTGCCACGCTCTCGTGAATCTTCGCCAGCTTGTCGTTAAGCGCGCGCTCCTCCACCCGGGTCTCCTCCATCAGCCGGGCCATCCTGACCCGCTGCCCGTCGCACAAATCGGGCACCGACTCGGTCAGGAGCCGGAATGCGAGACCCGGTTTGTACCCGGCTATCCAAAGCAGGGACCTTTCGAACGAAGTGAACCACGGGGGAGAAAACACTAGGAAAACATCGCGCTGGGCAATCCTCGATTTTTCGTCATAGTACTGCTGATAATGAAGAAGAACCCGATACACCAAATCTCTGAGGTCTTCGTCTCGGGCTTCATTGATTCGTTGTTGGGCCGAGAGAAGTTCGTCTAAGAAATGTTCTTGGCGAACCAGCCAGGCTTCAAAGAATGCCCCGAATATGTTTGATATTGAGCCGCTGTCGGACCTGTTAGTCATAGAAAAGAAAAGGCCAAAACAGGGAAGGTGGGTTGGTTGTGTGGGATTTTAAGACAAGGAAGAAGAGAACAGAGAGAAGGGAATGTTTAAATAGGAGCTGGGATTTCAAAGGTGGAATGTATAGTGTGGGTCTTTGGCTGTATTTCGCTTTGTGGGCAAGTAATGCTAATGGTAATAGAGGATACTTCGAGAGCAAGGCTTATGCATTTGGTTTTGTACTGGGCTGAGCCCTCTCTAAGAGACGCGTGTGAAGATGAACGCCATTATAGAAGAGAGATTTTAGGACTGCGTGTGACAAGTGAGTGAAGCGTGATATTAAACGGTGGCTTTCAATTCGGCCACTAAAAAAAACACCGACCGACTGATGAGAGAGAGAGAGAGAGAGAGAGAGAGAGAGAGAGAGGATGATCTCGGTGGGTTTTGTCGTTTAGTGTATTCAGAGAGGTGCGAAGAACAAGTGCAGAAGAGGAAAGGGAAGGGAAAAGGCTCAAAAGAGGCTTGTGATTATGAATTGTGATTCTTTGTTCATCACATGTGTTTTTGTCAGAGGCAGCTTTGATTTGACAAGAAAGGAAGGGGTTGAAGGGTTGAAGGGTTGAAGTGGGGTTGGTTTTGTTTGATGCGAAATGAAATGAATGGCTTCAATTCAAGGCTCAAGGCAGAAATGTGGCTTGGCTGCTGCCATGGATAGATAATTGGCTGACGGGGCAACACGTCTCAAGGCCGCAAAGTGGAGAGATTGTGTGAAGACAAGTCATCGTTTTTGGGAAGAAAAAAATAAAGTCATCGTTTTTGGGGAGTTAAAAACCCTCAAGGGAAGGACGCCTTTCCAACAGACAAATGTTTTTTGATGCAAGTGGGTTAATGGCTAGGAAGGGAGGGGGGCAAAGTACCAAAAAAGAAGTTGAAGGGTGCTTTCTTTGTTTTTTTTGGTCTGAAAAGTTGAAGGGTGCTTAGGCACAGGGTTTGTGTGTGTGATGATGGGACAAACTAAATAAAGGGGGCAGTTCCAAGTGATTTTGCATGCAGTGAAGTTGGGGGCCGGGTGGCAGTTGGCTTGACTTTTAATGACGAGAAATTGGCTGGAGGATGAGAATTTGAGCAACAAGCAGTTAATTGGACTTTGTTTTGCTACTTGTTTACTCGTACCAATTGATGGGGGTGGTGATATTTTAGGAGAAGCTTGTTTTGCCAATTGGCCATGTTGATCGGCCAACCGCGGTAAGTGGTGGCTACTACATGGCTAGGAATTTCCAATGAGGTTTAGACTTGTGTCATCTTAGCAACAATAAAACCATCTGTAACACCAACACAAATAGATCGATCATTAAATTGCATCTGAACAAAAATTACATCTCAGCTTTATGGAACCACCAATCAACAAAAACCCATTTCACAGCTTTGGTTTAAAGAAAAAAGAAAGAAAGAAAGGCTATGGAATTTGAAATCACATATGGAATGGGGATTAACCGAAGCTTTTAGACTCCCAAGTACACAAATTACGCGTGAGAATTACACGTCAGAAATTCCTTAACTAGACTTGATACAGAGAGAGTGAAGGTTTGATCATGGAAACATATCCAACATACAACATAGACAACCCATCGCATCGGTCAAATATGAAGAAATACAAGCAGTAAGAAGCACATTTCCTAAGCAAAAGCACCTAATAGCAATATAGGCTAGCCTCAATGTTGAACAAAACAGAGTGATTTCATGAAGCTAAACGAAACTTGCCCTGCTAATGATCATCTTTTCTTGAAACCATACTTTTTCCGTTCGTAGAAAAGATCTGTTTTGGCACTTCCCAGATTCACAATTTTCGGACACCCATCTCTATCTTTCTCCTGCTGAGTACACTCTTTGCAGTAATAAGCATCAGAAATTCCAACCCCTCCGCAGATAACACACCTTCCCTGGAAGGATCCGTAGTTGCACTCATCGCAGACCCGAACAAGCGTGCATGGACGCACATAAGAGTCGCAGATTACACACTTACCATCACATTTTTCACACAACCTTCCAATAGCTATTCCTGGTTGCTTCCGGCACATAATCAGATCAGGATGATGCTTTGCCATGTTCCTGCAACAAGACTATGCTTGTCCTACAATAGATGCACCCTGAATCATCCATACATGGGTGTCAGTGATCTCCCAAAGAGAAGAGAACAAGCAGCAGCATTGCAGTTTATAAATCAACAAGATCAAAACTGAAATTGACTAGTGCAACTTGGTTATAAAATCCACTAGATTTTGTGCCCAAGTTCAGATTATTTACAAAATCAATTGCAATGCTTATGATAATGATAGTTCCAAACAACATATTTCTTAATTAATCATGTTGACGGGGCTAAAACCAACAAGGCTTTTGTGTTTTGGTTATGTTTATCAATAAACTTCAAAGCTGATTCCAAAAATTCAAAACTAACCCATTTTGCAAATCTGCATAATTTCAATAATCAACAGGGCAAGTAAAACAAAGAAAATGAGCTATCTGCTACAGTTCATGCCAAAGTGGTAGCATGCCAGAGTGTTCATATTCACAAGTCATGCAACCTATGGTGCAAATTAACATGGAGAATCAATCGACTACGATGATTTGCAAATTATTTTCTGTAGCAATACTCACTTATACAGAGAAACAAAAATAATTACAGTGGTTTAATTTCATAACATGAATTCATCACAGGGTAACAACTAACAGAGAATGTAGCTAAACCACGAAAATATTTCATTCACAGTCAAGGAAAAGCAGTTTATTGCCCCATCATTACAAAGGATGAACATGTCTCATTTTCTTTTGGTTGAATGTTTCCTTTTGGGTCTAAATTTTCTTTCAACTTAGGGGTGATTGTGATGTTTGTCTAATTCCCAATGTCAATTTTTTTACAGAAAGCAAAATTTGGGCTCAATAAGAGTGTAAACGAATCTACATAATTTGAACAGAACAGAACAACTCAAAGGGAATGCGGAAGATAATGAGATGTAGAAACATGGTAATCAAATGCGCATTTGGCCAGAACTTTTTAATATTAGTTGTATAAATCAAATTAAGCAGCGGTTTCTACAAACACGAAAACTAGAGATGGAGAACGAGAAGCAAAAGAAAAAACCATTCCTTACCGCAGCTGGAGAGTAGAGGAGAGGACTGATGAGAGCGAGGATAGCTGGAGGGGACTCGGAGGAGGGGCTGTTACTGTTCGAGATGAGAACAGAAGCGGGGGATTGGCCCGATTCGGAATAGGAGTGGGGCACGGCTGACTGAGAGAACGAGAATAGGGTTTATGTTATTTCGTTCCTCTTTCCTATCTTTTTCTGTTTTTTGGGGGTATATAAAGACAAAATAATGTTTAAAACAATAAATAAAAAAAATATTTTTGAGTGTTCAAACACTAATAAGTTAGTAAGTTAATTAACTAATTCAGTTTGGCTTGCTTCACAATATAAGTAGAAGAGGCTCACCCACCCACTAAAAAGTTAGTAATGGTGGTGGTGATCGCAACAATAGTGATGGTGGTGGTGGTAGCCGCCGTAGCGATGGTCGTGTCCATGGCAAGGTGGTGGCAGTGGCAGAGCCAGACTCGATTACATATGAGGGGCTAATTAGAATAACTTTTTCAATTTTTCTAAATTATTACATAATTAGATGTTAAATGATGAATGAGCTATATGGGGTTGGGGAGGCCATGGCGACCTCAGGCATACACCTAACTATGACTCTAGTTGTGGTAGTAGAGGTCATGATGGTGGAGGTGGTGGCGATCATGGCGTTGGGGGTGGTGGCAATAGTAGTGGGATTGATGGGGAAATTTTACCTAGTCGTTTTAAAATTGTCACCCTTGTGGAATTTTAGAAATGACATCTACTTAGATGAATTTTAAAATTGTACTTATTGAGTAAATGTATTTGAATCTCAAATATACCACTTCTCCACCCTTCCCTAACCCATTTGAGCAACAACTCATGTCCAAATGTATTGAGTGCTTTAGCGGCTACAAAGAGAAGTAGACCTGAACAAGTTTTTAAGTAACTTAAATTACGTTTAACCATAAACCGCTTGCAATCAACTTGTATATATATCTCATGAATTACAAGGTTTAAAACAACAGTAACATAGTATTACATTTTCCACCATTTTCCAAAACTATCCATTTGAAGAAGTTCACAATGATGTTGTTAAACAAGTCTGCACAAGCGAGGCCTAGAACAGAATTGCCTTCCATTAGCTTTCACCACTGCCGCTATTCCAGCAGTCACCCCAGCCCAAAGCACAGAAGACATAAATTGCTGTGCATTTCGCCCCGCTGAAAATAGGATATAAATTTTTTCATGTCTTAGTGAACATAGAATAAAACTCGCACACAGATTCCATTGTAATAAAGATTACAGACAGACATAAAAGAACAGCAATACCTTGCTGAAGTGTTACAGATGTCAGCGTCAAACCTCCAATTAACAAAGCTGATGCCACCGGTAGATACTGCAATAATTGTACTTCCATTAAAACTTGACTATAAATTCAATAAACCATCTTAAAAGTGGCAACAACAATCAAATGGCATGCAGGCCTCAGCTAATACACTCCTTCCTACTGTTTTTATGCTTTGGTAATTTAGTAAACAAAAGGAGAATTCGAAGCATAAAATAAGGGGAAGAGTGCAAACAGACAAAACGAGAGTCTGAACGTCGCTACCTTCACCGTAAAGTGATGAGTTAAAATGAAGATGAAACGAAAAGATTTTCTTGTTATACTGAATGTTGCAGGACTTGAATAACAAATTGTAAAGAGCTGAAAATGGACAACAAAATTATTGGGGCACTAAAATTTCTCAGAAAGATTCCAAATACTTACAGAAAAAGAATCAGTCTGGAATGGTGAACCATCCCTTCTAACTGTATAGCGGCCACTGATAAGATCCATAGCATCCTGAAAACATTTGAAACTATTTAAGCAACTACGATTAACTAGCAGTTACTCTCTTCTATACAGAAGCGATATTTCATATTGAGAAAGATAGAGGCAGGCAGATTACCTGCCGAATGCCATCATGAAAATTATTCAAATAATATCTTGAAAGAGCACTCATCCCATCTTTCAGTATTCCTCCAAATGTCTGTTTTCCATATCTGCGGTAATGTGGACTCAGTGTATGATACAAAAAGGATATACATAGTTACCATAATTCTTGAAAATTATAGTATAAGTTGAACGCACCTAACCAGGTCCCCTTTCAGGGCATAAGTCCCAGCATATTCGAGGCTTATCTCGTCACCTTGCTCAGCCCACACTAAAGCAACAGAGTTCAGTATAAGGCTAAAAAATAACTACAGACATCGTCTGACTCATTATGGAACATGGGATATAATATAATAAGAATTCCATACATGCTCTAAATTTTTGATAATCTTCTGCAAACATAGAAATGCATTCAGAAGAATCAAGCACTCCAATCCTCTGCAACTGTGCATCTAGAGACTTCTGAGCCAAGTAACTCTGCATAATAAGATTTGGAGGAAGCAGTAAAAAATATTAAAGCTCATTTTAATCATGGCCAGCACAAATCATGAAAAGCAATTACACTAGATAATTCTCATATAAACCTGAGTAACATTCGTCCTATCAAGGCAATCAATGCAGTTAGATCTGACAATCCCTTTCTGCTCCTCCAGTATGCTTCCTTTCGCATCTATGAGCAAGTATCTGCTCCGCTGGAATAGTAATGATTAAAAACAGTATTACAGAGAGCCAGCATACCTGGATATGGGCATAGTTAATTCAATCTGACATTACGCTTTCATTACCCTTGCTTTTCAAATTGCTCCGAGATTTGCTCATATAAAAGCTTTAGGTTTTCAAAGTTTGAGTTCCCACAGACATGATGAAAGTCAAATGAAATGTATCTGCAATAAACACAAAAACTATTAAGTCAAAAACAAAATCTCAATTCCAGACGATAGATTATTTATAACAAGAAAAACAGAAACATTAAGCTAGTGATATAATTAGTAGCCAATGGGTGAAGATAATGACAAAATGGAGGCTTGAATACGTAAACAGAATAACAAAAAAGAAATCTACTTGAAGTGGGAGAGTGACTCAGTTGGGGATCAACATAATTACATACAAAAAAGTGCAAATTGTCACCTCACATTTGGCAGATTTTGTGCTTCGGCAGAAAATGCCATGCTTAGTTGACCTTCATCACCATGCTACAGATAAAATAAATGGAAACTGGTATATAAACTGGAAACATATGAAACAACATATATCTCGCATAACAGTTAAACTAAAAGGAGGTCAAACTTGTGTAGCACAAATAACTAGAATTTAAAAATAAAAATAAGTAAAAAAACTGTCATATTCAGCAAATCCTGGAGCCACAATGGTGATTCTGTCTTATGAACAAAATTTGTAATCTTTTCAGCTGGCCAAATTCTTCCTCTTCACAGATATAGTAGCTTAACAGTGAAGCTAAATTAGTGTGGAAGATTTATTCTTTCAAAGTATAACGTAAAAGAGAAGAAACCCTTACTTTATCAGTTAGGTCTACAGCTATTATCTCTCCATATCTTTGGAAAAGATCAAAGAAATGGCGCTCCACAACATTTGACTGCAGATAGATGGGAAAATTCAAAACACAACTCTAACAAGGGAGCTGCACCGAAGCCAGAAGAAAAGAGAAAGGACGGGTGGTTGCATATTGGACAAAATTTACCGTCTGCTCATGATCAATAACTTTAAGTTGTGGTTTATAGCTCAAGTCAACAATTTGCTCCCAAAGAAGTGGAATTGAACCTCGAATCTGAAAACATATGAAAAAGTATAATGCATTTTTTTTTTTAAAAAGAAAAAGGAAATAAGTCTTCTCATATTAAATGATGACAATAAATGCTCAAAACCTTCTGTCTACTATCAATCTAAGGATTGATTGTGAAACAGCTTATGCCATTTAGAAAGTACTTTATCTAGAAGTGTCTAGATGCACAAAAATTGGAAATATGAATCCGTCCTTGTTAAACTATACATTTGTTTCACTCATGTGAGGGCCAGTTCATAAAGATTAGAAAAGAGAAAAAAGTTCTACCATTATGATTTTGCTCAGATAAAAAAGGAGCACTGATTATACTTTTCCAAAAAATTTCATCCTCAGCCAACTTAGTTGATCATGTGTGTAATGAGCCCAAGATATAAGCTGATGCCCTATTAAACTTAGGAACATAACGTAAATGTACATATTCAGTTACAGAACTGCTAATACTATTCCCTAAGCACACAATTATTTTCTGAACCTCCAAATTGGGATTACCTGCAATAATGAGGACCTGAAACCTTCACACTCCACCAACTGCTCAGTTTCAATAAAATTAGCTACATCTCCTTCAAGGTTAGCTCCTCTTCTCCACATTCTTGTGCCTGGTGACCACATTATAGTATCTCATGCTTAGATCTTTTATAACTAGTTGATACAGACACAAAGTCTACAAGAATCAATCATCTCTATAAAATTGTACCTAGACGTCGCGTACATCTCCTTGAGAATATTGTAAGTGTGGCAGGTGAGCCTTTTAGCTTAAGCTGTGCAGCCTGGAAGCTTAAATGTAGGTTAAAGAAATACCATACCATTCCCCAATTGAATATATTACAAACCTAATTTCAGAATCTTCATCCCCCTTACATGGGCGCACATATGAATAGCACAGAGAGAGAGAGAGAGAGAGAGAGAGAGAGAGAGAGAAATCTTAAGTAATAGACATAAGGAACCAGTAGCTTCAGGATATTTCCTTGTAGTATAGGAATAATGAACCCATCAAGCTGCCATGAGAGAATAAATGTGAATCAGCGAAAAGTTTTCTGAGTTTGAAGAACTGACAACTTTTGGAAATGTCTTTGTAACCTTATACTCAATAAGTTCGTCCAAAAGATTTCTGTTCCAAACAAATCGAGGGTCAGCCTGGAAACAAAAACAAAATTAAAAGCTCAAACTCCTGACCTAGCAATTAGTAATTATAGATCATATTGTAAATGAGAAAAACATTTGACGGGGACTAAAATAGCATAAGAAAAAGATTGGAAAATATCCATGAAAAGTAACATTTCTCTCCTCTATCTCCTTCTCTTTCTTTAAAATTCACTTCTTGGTTTATGACCAAGCATTTCCCCCTTCATCTCTGTTCTATCCCTTTCTCTTTTTTCTTCTATTCTTTCTAGTTTCCTTCTCTCAAAGCTCTCCTCTTGGTTCTATGCCAGCTAGCCCTTCTTTTCCTTTTTTTCCCTCTCACTTAGACAGAGTTGAGAATACCTGTAAACTAAACCCGAGGCCTAATATCCATCACGTTACATATATGGGACAATAGCTTATATGCACCTGATATATCTGACATGGATTACTTCCAGGAAATAATCAATTCAAGATAAACCAAATACTCCACGTTTCCAACTAACCTGCTTCCATATTGGTTTGGCCATCCATCCTTCCATTAACTTATGTCTTCTTTGAAAACTGGTAGAAATGATCAAATATGTGTAATTAGCGTAAATTGACATGATACTTAACCAAAAAGAAGCACAAACTTGCATGATACACGTCTGAATGTAATCACAGAATAATGACGAAAACAGCGGTATTCTACTCAAACAGCACCCTAATAGGTATGAAAACTTTTAAATTGTGTTTGAACACTAGGTATAAGAATTTACTTTAATGTAATATCTGTTTGGTAAGAAAAGTACAGCCCTGGAGTTGATTGGACTGTTTTCAACAGAGCCATGAAGTAAGCTTCATCCTTTTTCTGCACAAAGACATCAGAAGCTTTCAGACAAGACTCAAAACTCTAAAAATCCCGAGAGACGCTCAAATTAGCTTTGTATTATCGATTAAAAGAAGTAAAAATAAAAAAACTTCACCTCTTGAAGAGTTGAATTCTTCAAAACCTCATTGCAGGACAGAAACTTCATAGAGGTTACTCGGTAAACAGGGAAGCCAAGAAAGGCCCCGACTTCGGTCCTCGAAGTTATTACAAGTACATAATTTCCTGCACCAAATACATGAATTATTCAAAGAAACATCATTGCATCTAAATAGCTCAAGCTGAAATTCAAGATGCAAGTTTTCAAAACAAAATCCAATACACAAAATCTGCCAAGCAATTAACTACCTGCAAGCAATCTGATGGTTCCCGCCACACCATATATCGTAGAGGTTTTGGTTGGTCTTGCAGAAGAAGAAGAAGAATCACCTTCTAATAATAAACAACAAGCACATGAATTCAGAAAAATTAGAAAAAATTGAAATTCCATCAATAAAGCTAAAAAATTTATACCATTAAGTGGTTCAATGGTCCCGTCACGGCGGTCGATCGAGAAGCCTTGATATGGAGCCTCGACGGATTTGATCACGAACTTGTCCTGAAACTCTTGCAATTCTAACTGCTCGTAGAGCTTGAATTTAGCTCTAGGACAAGATCCACCGTCCATTTCCGCAAACACAATAACTCTAAAATTATCGTTCTATATTGATCGAAGAAGAAAATGGTGGTTGCCAATTTGGAAATATCCAATTTACAGACTCCTCCCTCTGTTTTAGGCTTCAGCTGATAACCAATGTCGAAGACGATGAAATGTATTAAATGACGTTATTACCCCTAATGACTTTGTGATTGTTCAGGGATTTGGAGACAATTGAGGGAACAAAATCATAATTTTGTAATTTACCGTCTGTGAGCCGTGAGGGCAGGGGCAGCTGTGAGATGCTTGGTTTTCTGCGTCTATGCAAGAGCAATGATTATCTACGTACAACTGTACCGTAATCAGTTACAACAGATATGCTCGAGCTCGAGGTGACAGGAGTGGATGACGTGGCAACATCTGGGTCGCGTCAAAGAGTCAGTGCGCTGAAAATGAAAGGTATATATTATTGTGCAAGCAAAAACACTTTGCATTGCGTACACGTACTCTGAACCTTTTTCCTTCCTGTGGGTTGAGTAAGACTTGGAAACAGGAGATGGACTGCCTTAAAGCGTACAGCCGCGCGGCTATACTCCTTAAATATATTATTATATTATGTTCACGGGATATAGCCGGGCGGCTATACTGAGGTATTTTGTTTTTTCTTTTTAAAAGTTTGTATAAGGGGTATAGCCGCCTGGCTATACGGAGGCCCTTTTTAAATTTTTTTAAAAATAGTATAGCCGCGCGGCTATATTATTATAATCAGCCGATCGGCTATACTCTTTAAATATATTATTATATTTATATTTAAGGAGTATAGCCGCTCCGCTCAGCTATACAGAGGTCTTTTTTTTTTTTTTTTTTTTTTTTCTTTTCTTTAATTTTTTTTAAAAAAAAATATTAAAACAAATTCCCACAATAATAATATTCTTCTTTTTGGTTTGAACTTCAAGTGCGTAATTTGGAAGCTATTTGGCAGGTTTTTAAAACTATTAGGTGTATAAGATTATTATGACTTGTGTTTGTTTATATATAGCCTATTTATTTATTTTGGGTAAATTTCATTCTAATTCGTGGAATAGGAAAGAAAGCAAAGCCATGGCCTTGTCATGACTTGCGGATTTAGGCCTCAATATGCTAATTTCTAACTCTCATTAATTTCTAAGAGAATGCCGGTGTTGATGCCTTGTTGCAAATGAACTATAATGAATTCTTGAAGATGCGAGTTTCTTTTGAATTGGGTTACACAAAAATGCGGCAATTGTGAGACGAGTGGCAGGCGCTCTGGATTCGAAAACGATGAATTTGTCACAACCGGCAGTCGTGCCAAAACCTGCTTCTTATTTTTATTTCATTGCAGTTTGTTATTTTTATAACTTTTAGTACTGTAATTGTGTGAACTCACTTTTTCTCTCTGTCTCTATTTTGGTCATCAGTTTTGTCAGTTTACGTAATTAACAAAAAAATATTTAATTTAAATGTAATAAGATTATGCCCTAATGACGCATTTGATGTAATTATTTTATAATTAAGTAAATTGACACAGTATGAACAGAACTACATGATGGATGACTTGTGCACTGACACAGGATGAACAGAACAACATGACTTCCCCAAATCCCCCTTTATTTCTCATCCATTGTATTCAATTGCCCCTTCCTCCACCCCTTTCCTCTTATCTCCTTCCCCCCCAACCTACTCTATTCAAATCCCTTCTCTACGGTCTCGGTATTGTCCCTTCCCGCTGAAATTTTCCCCTCCTTATTGATCTGGCTTCACCTTGTGGCTGCTTCGGCTAGCCCAACAAGAGATTTTTTCGCGTACAACTGTGAAGATGCGTAGAGTCCGAGCTTTTGCTCTTGCTCGGGTGCTTGCACCACCTCCTTTTACTATGTTGATCTTTGTTTGGTTTTTGTGTTCGTTCTAGTGATTTGTCAATTTTGATTTGGAAGGTGATAATCTTCATGTGGCTGGCTTCTTTTTTTTTTTGGTCATATTTATGTAATATGTGAGATTTTAAGGTATTTGTGCGGATATATGGGTTGTGGGGTTTTTTTCCCAGTGATGTCGTCTCAGGTGTTGACGACGGCGGCTCGGTTGAGTTTTGTTTAGGGTTTGTTTGCTATCTTGGCCTTGATTTGGGCTTAATGCCTTTTGGGCCTTAAGCTTGTTGCTTTTCTTTTGCATTTTATTTGGGCCTCTTGCCTTTTTGCTTTGTTGCTAAGCTCAGTTAGCTGTTGTATTGTTGTGTCCTTTTGTGGGTTTCTAATGAAATCTACTTCCGACCCATAAAAAAAACTCATAGTTATCATGGGGTTATGAGCTTCCCCCCCTTATGTCCCAGACTTCAATTGAGTTCCTTCTCGTGGACAGCCATTGTTGAATGCAATGTCACTATAGCTGCCGTCATAATCCCCACCGTTTAGGCCGTTCCATCTCATTCCATGCTTGTCTCCTTGCTTGCATAATGATAATGTTGTGTAGTTAAACAGCTTTCCGTAAAGTACCACAACCACAAAGCTGTCCCTGCGACATACGGGTCGCAAGAAACAAAAACGTTAACTACTTGGGTTTTGTAATATGGAAGTTAAATCGGGTTCTTGCATATATAATTTTGGACTCCATATAAGAGTCATATTAGTAGATTCCCCCACTCAAAATCGGGTTCTTGCATTTGACCCATCAACTAAAAGGCTTAATAATTTTAGAGAACGAGTCTTAGGTCAAGAAACAATTTCAATATTTGGGAATAATGTTGATTAAAGGTGTTAGGTTTTTCTCTTGGCATAAAAAATATAAAAAAAATATAAAAAAAAAAACTCATAGGAATAGCACGAGACACATAACTGTACAACTTGTAGAGACTTATTATTAAAAATTATTTGTATCATAAGCCTACCCCTTACATGTTCAACAGAAACAAAAATATGATTGATGCCAACATCACCAAGGACTAGGCACAATCCAAACGGCTGGTGAATAACTAAAGTTATTCGCTCCAGTTATAGAGTATTGCTTAACAACTTTAGTTTCAAAGTTGTACACTCCTCGAACATGAATATCAATAATATCACCACCATGTGAATGCTCATGATACTCATCTGCGAAGTAAATTGAGTTTTCTTTCAATTTTGGCAATTTCTGGGTGGATAATGACATTGCCGGTTGATTTTTGGCCAAAAATAAAGCACAATCACGCAAACATTCCACCTTCTCCCACGTTTTGGCAGCAATGTTTAACTCGTAGACATCAAATTTCTCTGTTCCTCTGCCATTGTCCCCCAACCATTCTCGCTCCACAAGCAAAAGCTCGCCCATTGACTCCACCAACCATTTTTTATCCCCCATCATGGTTCCGTGAAAACCATTCCGAGCCATGGAAGGTCGAAAATGCATGATCTTCGTGGGATTATTATTATTATAGGTGTCCCCGAAGTCCCAAACTTGAATTGAGTGGTCTTTGGACAGTGCAAATAAATGACCATTGTTGCGTAGTAGGATATCAAAATAATGATCATGTGAACCCTCTAATTCAGTCCATGCTGTAGCGTTTTCTCCTCCTCTGCCGTGCTGATAGAATGCTAACCTTGTCGGTACGTTCAAGGTCTCATGAATTACCACAACGACAAAGTTGTTGTTGCGAGAGGGGTCTGAGGAAAGCACAATTTTACGGATTGGAGACCCACGCGGCAAGGAAGGAAGCGTCCTGCTTTTTCTAGAAATTGGATTGAAAAGACGAATTTCGCCCAATGTCCAAGCCCTCTTCCCCATCACCAGCCACCCATGTGATGAACCCAAAAAGGAATCGACTCCAAGAAAGCCTTGAGACGCTTCCGTCTTGTAAACCTTCTTCTCTGCAAGGCTGGAGAAGCATATGCCATTCCCAATCCAACCCCATCGCGTGGAGGGGTACATGAGCCCTGGATATTGAGGCAACGGGGCGGAGATATACGATCTTGCAGCGCCGTTCCAAGAAGAACAGACCGCTTTGAAGCGACTGATGAAATTAGGAGCGAGCTTTTTCACGATCAACCCTAACAGCTCAGTTGGGAGCTCATCAGCCCACTTATTTGGTGTTGTGCTTGAATATTTTAGCCTCCTCCTTTTGGCGGAATGAGTAGAAGCCATAGCGATTGCTGCTGCTGCTGATGATATTGGGATATGATTCCCAAGTATTTACAGGTATTTATAGGCGGCGCTTATGATATAATTCCTATTTGAATTAGGATATAGAGTCTTTTCCCATCCTAATGAGGATTTGTATTTAAAGAGATCTTTTCCCCTCCTAATGAGGAAATATCCAATTTACAGACTCCTCCCTCTGTTTCAGGCTTCAGCTGATAACCAATGTCGAAGACGATGAAATGTATTAAAAGACGTTATTACCCCTAATGACTTTGTGATTGTTGAGGGATTTGGAGACAATTGAGGATCATAATTTTGTAATTTAACGGCTCAGGGGCAGCTGTGAGATGCTTGGTTTGCTGCGTTTCTGCAAGAGCAATGATTCTCTACATACAACTGTACCGTAATCAGTTACAACAGATCTGCTCGAGCACGAGGTGACAGGAGTGGATGACGTGGCAACATCTGGGTCGCGTCAAAGAGTCAGAGCGCTGAAAATGAAAGATATATATTATTGTGCAAGCAAAAACACTTTGCATTGCGTACACGTACTCTGAACCTTTTTCCTTCCTGTGGGTTGAGTAAGACTTGGAAACAGGAGATGGACTGCCTTAAAGCGTACAGCCGCGCGGCTATACTCCTTAAATATATTATTATATTATGTTCACGGGATATAGCCGGGCGGCTATACTGAGGTATTTTGTTTTTTCTTTTTAAAAGTTTGTATAAGGGGTATAGCCGCCTGGCTATACGGAGGCCCTTTTTAAATTTTTTTAAAAATAGTATAGCCGCGCGGCTATATTATTATAATCAGCCGATCGGCTATACTCTTTAAATATATTATTATATTTATATTTAAGGAGTATAGCCGCTCCGCTCAGCTATACAGAGGTCTTTTTTTTTTTTTTTTTTTTTTTTCTTTTCTTTAATTTTTTTTAAAAAAAAATATTAAAACAAATTCCCACAATAATAATATTCTTCTTTTTGGTTTGAACTTCAAGTGCGTAATTTGGAAGCTATTTGGCAGGTTTTTAAAACTATTAGGTGTATAAGATTATTATGACTTGTGTTTGTTTATATATAGCCTATTTATTTATTTTGGGTAAATTTCATTCTAATTCGTGGAATAGGAAAGAAAGCAAAGCCATGGCCTTGTCATGTCTTGCTGATTTGGGCCTCAATATGCTAATTTCTAACTCATTAATTTCTAAGTAAATGCCGGTCTTCGGTTAATTTGCCTATAGATGAGGATGCCGGCATTGATGCCTTGTTGCAAATGAAATGAACTATAATGAAATCTTGAAGATGGGAGTTTAATTGGACTACATAAAAATGCGGGAATTGTGAGACGAGTGGCAGGCATTCTGGATTCAAAAACGATGAATTTGTCACAACCGGCAGTCGTGTCAAAGACGAGTGTCAGTTTACGTAATTAACAAAAAAATATTTAATTTAAATGTAATAAGATTATGCCCTAATGACGCATTTGATGTAATTATTTTATAATTAAGTAAATTGACGGATATGGAACCTGCCTTAGATGTGACTTTGGCAAAATACATACATTTGAAATTGAAAAGATAAAAACTAAAATTGTTATCATTAAAGTCAAAATACATTTCAACAGTGCTAGTGCTGCTTGCTACAAGTAGAAGAAGAGTCCTCCTCCTCCTCGGTCGCCGGCCGCGGCAGCACGTAGTGGTCATGATGAGTGGCAATTTGTTCCCTCGTCCAATTCAAATAGTTTGTGATGATATCAAGGTAACGCTTTGTCGAACTCAAAAGCTAGTTCAGGAGAATAATTCGAGAATTAAATGCAGGGGAAGTTGAGGAGAAACAAAAGCTAGTTCAAGTTGAAAGCGAAGAAGAATGTAAACATCCTGATGTTCCTTCATTTTTGGAATATGTACCAAATCGCCAGGTATAGGCTGCAGAAACTTTCGCTTGGATTTTAGTTTAGATTGGTGCTGCATTCAGGAAATGAAGTTTGGGCCTTGTTTTCGTTTAAGTCAGGTAAACATTGCTAAATTGCATGCTTGCAAGAGGACACGATTAACGTTTTGATGCTTTTGTAAGTACATTGCTAGTTAACTGTCTGACCCTTTCCATTTACAGATTGAAGATGGAGACTGTCATTTGCTTTCAGAAATCTACTCCACTTGAAAGTGAAGAAGAATTTAAATATCATGATAATGTTCCTTCATTTTTGGAATATGTACACAACCGCCAAACTTTCACTTGGTTTTTAGTTTAGATGACATAATTCAGTTATATTTCATCATAACAGTCAGTGTGGCTTTTGCAGCTACTTTTTAGCTTATTAGGAGTTTGCTTAAATATAAGGGGAAGAGTGCAAACGGACAATATGAGAGTCTGAACATTGCTACCTTCACCGTAAAGTGAAGAGTTAATATGAAGATGAAACGAAAAGATTTTCTTGTTGTACTGAATGTTGCAGGACTTGAATAACAAATTGTAAAGAGCTGAAAATGGACAACAAAATTATTGGGGCACTAAAATTTCTCAGAAAGATTCCTGGATATGGGCACAGTTAATTCAATCTGATATTACGCTTTCATTACCCTTGCTTTTCAAATTGCTCCGAGATTTGCTCATACAGAGACTAGTCTTATCGACAAAGAAAAATCATGGAGAAAAAATTTTATAAACAAAAAGGCACCCATTAGATATTTAAAGGGCCTAGCCGCGCGGCTATACTCTACAAATAGAATATTTTAAAGGTACAGCCCACCGGTATACTCTATAAATACCATAATATGAATTTCTCTTTTTTAATTACTTATGTTTTAATTATTTTTCACTTAGTGAATAATTAGTATTTAATACAAATTATTCACAAGAGAAATAATAGTTAGAACATAAATACTAATGAAAGTAATTAAATCAGGCTAGGATATTATTCAATTACTGAAAATAATTTTTTTCAAAAAAATTATTGACCTAAAGAAACTAAGTTTATATTTATTTTTTTAAGAAAACCTCTCCAGACGAAATTTTGTCGGCAAAGGTCTATGTCGACAAAATTTGCCGGATTAGGTTTTCCCCAACGAAATTTCGTCGGCAGAGGTATTTTCATAGGGAGACGTTGTTTTGCTTTTTATTTTAAAATTTTTAAACATTTTAAACATAAAATTTGTTTCTTTACTTTTGTTTTTTGGCCAACTTCTTTAATTTAATACACGTAATTAGGTAATACTTTAGTCTTTTTTTAATTACTTTAATTAGTAATTATGTTTTACTTATTATTTATTTAGTGAATATTTGAATATTTTAATGATTTTGTCAATTACTTGATAAATAGTAATTAATTGTTTTGAATTATTTTGTGGACTTTGTTTTTTGTTCTTTGATATTGAATAATCATTAAAATAGGTGTGTACTTGTACGATACATGTATTATACGTTTGCTTTCATTATAACAAGTCTTTAAGACGTATACAAAAAATGAAAGTATTATTGGAAAATACGTACGTACCGGTATAATACAAGTATTAAATTGGGAAACGCTAAATTCTATATACGTGTAATAACTATGGGAAAGTAAAAAAATCAAAAGGGGACAATAGCTATACCATGGTAATGGTCTAAACGTAACGGATACTGCTCCAGATCAGTCATATCAACAAAGGAAAATCATGGAGAAAAAATTTTAAAAACAAAAAGGCACCCATTAGATATTTAAAATGTATAGCCGAGTGGGTATACTCTACAAATAGAATATTTTAAAGGTACCGCCTCCCGGCTATACTCTATAAATACCATAATCTGAATTTCTCTTTTTTAATTACTTATATTTTAATTATTGTTTACATAGTGAATAATAGTTAGAACATAATTACTAATCAAAGTAATTAAATCAGGCTAGGATATTATTCAATTACTGAAAATAAATTTTATTTTTTAAATTATTGACCTAAAGATACTAAGTTTATATTTATTTTTTTTTAAGAAAACCTCTCCCATTGAAAGTTTGTAGGCAAAGGACTATGCCGACAAAATTTGCCGGATTAGGTTTCTCCCGACGAAATTTCGTCAACAGAGGTATTTTCGTCGGGAGAGGTTGTTTTGCTTTTTATTTTAAAATATAAAATTTGTTTCTTTACTTTTGTTTTTTGGCCAACTTCTTTAATTTAATACACCTAATTAGGTAATACTTTAGCTTTTTTTTTAAATTACTTTAATTAGTAATTATGTTTTACTTATTATTTTTTTAGTGAATTTTTGAATATTTTAATGATTTTGTAAATTACTTGGTAAATAGTAATTGATTGTTTTGAATTATTTTGTGGACTTTGTTTTTCGTTCTTTGATATTGAATAATCATTAAAATAGGTGTGTACTTGTACAATACGTGTATTATATGTTTGCTTTCATTATAACGAGTCTTTAAGACGTATACAAAAAATGAAAGTAATCTTAGAAAATATGTACGTACATATATAATACAAGTATTAAATGGGGAAATGCTAAATTCTTTATACGGGAAATAACTCTGGGAAAGTAAAAAATCATAAGGGGACAATAGCTATACCATGGTAATGGCCAAACGTAATGGATACTGCTACAGAGTAGTCTTATCGACAAAGGAAAATCATGGAGAAAAAATTTTAAAAACAAAAAGGCACCCATTAGATATTTAAAACGTATAGCCGGTCGGCTATACTCTACAAATAGAATATTTTAAAGATACAGCCGCCCGGCTATACTCTATAAATACCATAATCTGAATTTCTCTTTTTTAATTACTTATGTTTTAATTATTGTTTACTTAGTGAATAATTAGTATTTAATACAAATTATTCACTAGAGAAATAATAGTTAGAACATAATTACTAATGAAAGTAATTAAATTAGGCTAGGATATTATTCAATTACTGAAAATAAATTTTTTTTAATTATTGACCTAACGATACTAAGTTTATATTTATTTTTTTAAGAAAACCTCTTCCGACGAAATTTCGTTGGCAGAGGTCTATGCCGACAAAATTTGTCGGATTAGGTTTCCCCCGACGAAATTGTGTCGGCAGAGGTATTTTTGTCGGAAGAGGTCTGCGCACATGTGCCGACAAAATTTCGTGAAATTTCGTCGGGAGGGGTTGTTTTGCTTTTTATTTTTAATTTTAAAAATGTTAAAATATAAAATTAGTTTCTTAAAGATTAGAAAAGAAAAAAAAGTTCTACCATAATGATATTGCTCAGATCAACAAGGAGCACTTATTATACTTTTTCAAAAAGTTTCGTCCTCAGCCAACTTAGTTGATCATGTGTGTAATGAGCCCAAAGATATAAGCTGATGCCCTATTAAGCTTAGGAACATAATGTAAATGTACATATTCAGTTACAGAACAGCTATTACTATTCCCTAAGCACACAATTATTTTCTGAACCTCCAAATAGGGATTACCTGCAATAATGAGGAACTGAAACCTTCACACTCCACCAACTGCTCAGTTTCAATAAAATTAGCTACATCCCCTTCAAGGTTAGCTCCTCTTCTCCACATTCTTGTGCCTGGTGACCACATTATAGTATCTCATGCTTAGATCTTTTATAACTAGTTTATACAGACACAAAGACTACAAGAATCAATCATCTCTATAAAATTGTACTCAGACGTCGGGTACATCTCCTTGAGAATATCGTGAGTGTGGCAAGTGAGCCTTTTAGCTTAAGCTGTGCAGCCTGGAAGCTTAAATGTAGGTTAAAGAAATACCATACCATTCCCCAATTGAATATATTACAAACCTAATTTCAGAATATTCATCCCCCTTATATGGGCGCACATATGCATGCAGAGAGAGAGAGAGAGAGAGAGAGAGAGAGAGAGAGAGAGAAATCTTAAGTAATAATCATAAGGAATCAGTAGCTGCCATAAGAGAATAAATGTGAATCAGCGAAAAGTTTTCTGAGTTTGAAGAACTGATAACTTTTGGAAATGTCTTTGTAACCTTATACTCAAGAAGTTCGTCCAAAGATTTCTGTTCCAAACAAATCGAGGGTCAGCCTGGAAACAAAAACAAAATTAAAAGCTCAAACTCCTTCTCTTTCTTCCATCTCTTAAAATTCACTTCCTCGTTTATGACCAAGCATTTCCCCCTTCATCTCTCTATCCCTTTCTCTTGTTCTTCTATTCTTTCTAGTTTCCTTCTCTCAAAGCTCTCCTCTTGGTTCTATACCAGCCAGCTAGCCTTTCTTTTCCCTTTTTTCCCTCTCACTTAGACAGAGTTGAGGATACCTGTAAACTAAACCCGTGGCCTAATATCCATCATGTTACATATATGATATATGGGACAATAGCTTATATGCACCTGATATATCTGTCATGGATTACTTTCAGGAAATAATCAGTTCAAGACAAACCAAATACTCCACGTTTCCAACTAACCTGATTCCATATTGGTTTGGCCATCCATCCTTCCATTAACTTACGTCTTCTTTGAAAGCTGGTAGAAATTATCAAACATGTTTTTTTCCTTTTTAAAATTATTAACTGAGGTCTTTCTCTTTTTTTTCCTTTTTAAAATTTTTTCAATAATTTTTTTTATATTATATTTATATTTAAGGGGTATAGCCGTGTGGCTATATTTAAGGGGTATAGCCGCTCGGATATTCTGAGGTGGGGAAATTCCATGCGTTGAAATGTGTTACTACTAATAAACCATTGGCCCATTTGGATATGTAACAAAATAAAAATATCTCTCACTCATTGTTTGGAACAGATAACTTGAAGAAAATTAAGCCGACTAGCAAATCATTGACTATGGAAGCAATAAGAGAGTTTCTTTCTTCCAATTTTTTATGGAAGTTTCTTTCTTTCAATTTTTGGCTCTCCCACTCTAGCAGGCACAAAGGCACTTCAGCACTGATTCCCTGAATCAATTTTTTCATGTCCCATCTAGCAAATGAAACATCAGAGTCGAACCAAGCAGCAGAGCTTTACCCTACAGAATTATTTTTGCTTGAGACCGAGACTGATAATCAAATTGCATTTTAATATCCTGGTTTCCGAACAAAACTCGGATAATCTAAGCTATAGAACAATATTTCTATCATATTTCTCAGCGTTTCTGGCGAACCAAACAGATCGTACTCTATGTTTGACCAAATTTTCGACAAATAAGGTGGCGATGCAAGCAAACCAAACCATTATAAAGCAAAGGAAATAAGGAAAGTGAAAATAAATAAAAATTATTAAACTATACCATGAAGACAATGTCAGTGTACCTGGGACTTGAGAATATCAAAATTACTTGGTGTAGAAGAAGATAGATTTGTGGATGGAAAGATGCATTGGAATTACACTGGGGAAAAGAGAAGCTTCGAACTCCAACTCACTTTGGCCTAATCGCTATACTCTTTGAATATATTATTATATTTATAGCGTCTAGCCGGGCGGCTATACTCCTTGAATATGTTATTATATTTAAAGAGTACCGCCGCACGGCTTTACTGTTAAGCGGTATAGCCAAGGGGCTATACTGTTAAAATTTCTATTTATGGAGTATAGCCGCCGGGTATACGTTTAAAACTTCTATAAAAGGAGTCCAGCCGCGCGGCTATACATGTCAAACTTCTATAAAACGTATAGCCGATCGGCTATACTCTTAAAATATTCTATACTATAGCAAAGAAATTATTTTTTGTTATTTAACGAAGGGAAAATTAGGGAGAAATAAGAGGAAGAGAAAGACGAGAATTTGTTCTCTCAAACTTGAGAAATAGTAATTACTTTGATTAGAAATTATGTTAATATTACTATTTATTTAGTGAATAATTAATATTAACTATTTATGGTATATAGCCGCACGGCTATACGTTTAAAATTTCTATTTATGGCGTATGGCCGCGCGGCTATACCGTTAAAATTTCCATTTGTAGAGTATAACGGCCATACTTTTAAATTTTCTATTTATGACGTATAGCCGAACGGCTATACCTAAAAATTTCTATTTATGGCTTATAGCCGCACGGCGCTACTCTTAAATTTTCTATTTATAGTGTATAGCCGAACGGCTACACGTAAAAAATTTCTATTTATGGAGTATAGCCGTGCGGCGATACGGTGAACATTTCTACATAGGGACTCTAGCCGGCGGCTATACTTAAAAATTTCAATTTATGGAGTATAGCCGATCGGCTGTACTGTCAAAATTTCTATTTATAGAGTATAGCCGACCGGCGGTACGTTTAAAATATATTTATGGAGTATAGCCGGACGGCGATACTATTAAAACTTCTATAAAGAGAGTATAGCCGCGTGGCTATACGCTTAAAATATTCTATACTATAGCGAAGAAATTAGTTTTTGTTATTTGACTAAGGGGAAATTAGAGGGAAATAAGTGGAAGAGAAAGACGAGAATTTGTTGCTGATACCAAATTCCAGCAAATAAAATAATGAATCCTGGTGGCTCAAGAAGTAAACATAAAACATCTAAATATCACATTGCATTCTGTGCTAGTAGCAATTGGAAGATGTTTGATTGGAATTACGGAATTCATACCTATACAAAGTCCTCGAAGTGGTAATTGTTGGATTTATTTGTTAATTAGGTTAATTGGATTTGCTGTTTCTTAATCTTGTGAGAAAGTTTGGCTTAACATGAAACATGGAAATATATTCAGTGTTGCGTTGCGTTTGCTACAGATAACTTGTGTTGCGTTGGGTTTGGTACATATGACATTTTTAAAGTGCCAATAACTGCTCCTGGAGAATATTGGAGAAATACTTAACTAGGATACTATTGTTGCGGTATCTCGAGCCAATCACCCATTGTCATATGTTTTAACTTTCCAACATGTCAATGCGTGATAGACTTGGGATACCATCACAATGACATCCCCATTACATGTAAGTTCTTCTCAACAAATTTGGCAGTTTTGCAACTTTGAGTACAAGCATGCTTTGAACCCTTTGAGGTATATTAACTCCACAAATGAACCAATGTGGGGTAGCTCAGTTCTTCTAAGTTTCCCTTCGAAGTTGCTTTCTGGTCATTCCGCGCCATGTATGAAGTACAGATCGAGCAAGAAATAAGGGCCTTTGCTACTAAAGAAGCCAAGAACCAAAACAGAAAGAGAGCAGACCAAACTAATATGAGAGATTTAGAGACAAATTTCATTCCCACAAAATCAAATTTCCTTCACCCAACTTGAACCATTTATTTTTTCTATCCAAATAGATGGAGCTTAAGAATTACAAGGCTAAATCTAAATACACTGCCTACGCTTAATCACTCTGGTACAAGTTTCAATATTACATCCCTGCTCAACTATGCCATCTACATAGACACCAAAAATACTTGAACAATTCACTTTTTAAACACACTGGCAAGCTCACCCTTCTCTTGCATGGAGGTTAGAATATCACAACCCCCAAGCAGTTCTCCATTCACAAATATCTGTGGAAATGTAGGCCAGTTGCTATACTTCTTCAGAGTCTCCCTCAATCCAGAATTATACTCTTCATCAAGCACATCTACACTCTCATAATCCACCCCTTGGTTTTCAAGAATGCCAACAACCCTCTGCGAGAAACCACACAATGGGGCACTTCTTGAACCCTTGATAAAGGCCACGACCTTGTTCTCCTTCACCAACCGGTCAATGAGTTCCTCCAATGGCACTGTCAGCTGCACATGGCGACCAGGTGTTAGCCGGAGATCAGGCTTCTTCCTCGGTGGCTGTCGGACCCAGGTGGCATTGCCTGATTCATTACCTGGAGGAACCTTCCCAGTAGCTTTTATGTGTTCTTCCATCCATGATTTCCAAGCTTGCGTTAGGACAGCCCTATCTGGTTCATCTACTACCCCAACCTACAGAACAATATACTCACATTATTAGCAGAGTAATTTCGTAGAGTTCATTATTCATATACTAATTTCAACTTTGTAGTAATTGACACTGTTTTCACCAGAGTATGCCTTACCCAGACAAATAAATAATAACCTGGATTATGGCTTAATCTCATTATACTTAAATTCTAAAGGTGCATAATTTATTTCATCAATATAGGCATTGGTAGGCTGCTAGCACCTCCTTTTCATTAATTTCTTTTGGTATGCTATTGGGGTTAATTGAATTGAACTGTTCAGTTCACTATAAATTCAATTTAACCCTTGAATCAAACTTTTTTTTTAAATACATCTGTTAGAGTTGAAACAAAAATCAAACATGTAACCGAAGAAGGAAAAAAACCACAACATAAACACAGATATTGGGCACCAAAAATGAACCTTCAGTAACAAATGAGTAGGACCAGAAAAAAGTTCATACCTTGACGGAGTAGCATAGCTCCGGCAACGATTTCCGGTGAGTGAGAACACTTGCCGCTATGTTCCTCGATAAGCCAACGAACTGAAGCTCACCGTTCTGGTCGAAAACGGCGTAGACTCCGGTATCCGCCGGCAATTTTCCAGCGACTTCATCAGCCTCCGCGGGCACGGGGACCAGCTCGGTCTCGGAGAGGCTCTTAACAGCCGAAGTGACAACCAAAGCGCGAGGCTTGGCTGTGGTGTAGGGTTTGACAGAAATGGAGGGAAAGGTGAGGGCTTTGGCTGGTAAATAGAATGAGAGGCTAGGGGTATTTTGGGAAGAATGAGAAGAGAATATGCGGAGAGACGGCGTGTGAATTGGAGAGAGCTGGATGATTGTGGCCATTTTCAGATTGAGTGAGCGGTGAAGAGGTCGGGAAGATGCTTCTGGTTAGAGCTATCAGATATATTGAAAATGGATGTTATTTCTGACCCGACCCGACAGTTTGCCCGCTAGACAGTAGGTTGGGTTTGAATATCCAATCCAATTGGGCTATTGACCAAAAGGAATAGATTCAAGCATCGAGCCACGAGCAAGGTTACATTATGGAAGTGAAGGGTGAGATTAATTCCAATTTTGAAAAGAAGATTTCATAGAAAATGTTCACTTGTAGCTTGTTAGTTTTGTGATACAATTAAAGGTCAATATGCTTTGAGTTCGAACAATATTCGAATCAACAAAATTAGGTCCCCAATAAAAATAATCCATCACAAAAAGTTGTTACTTATTTATTGGGTTCGACCAGTATCCGTGAAAAGAAATTTTATGTAAATTCTAACTCTTAGGAACAATTTTAGTTACGATCAATTTGAAATAAATGGCTAAAGAATGTTGTAGCAAAATGGTCTTGCAAAGGCCTAAAGAAGGATATAATATACTCCCACTCCTCTTAGGTAGGTTGGGGGTCTATGCAAAGAGTAATGTTAGGCTTACTACAATTTTCATACCACAATTGTACCACCTCTCTAATAGAGGTGGAGCCCACCAATATAATGGAGTCCACCTCTATTAGAGAGGTGATACAATTGTGGTATAAAAAATATGGTAAGCCTAGCATTACGATTGACTTTTCAAGTTGATGCTATTAAAAAAATGATAATTATTGAATAAATGCACAATCATATGAAAGGTTTGGAGTAAAATTGCAGCTAACTTCAAATTCTAAAATGCTACGCAAACGCAATGATAGATGATATGAAAGGACCGTTGTCGCACACGAACATGATGTAATGTTAGGTTGGATCAATTTTCCAAGCAAACAGCATCATAACATCCACAACTTGTCCTCTCCCCAAAATTCAAGTAGATTTGCTTTAGACTTCTTCATCAGTCAAAAAACTCAAAAAAGGAAAGGAAAAAAATTCATGTTCTTTGCATTTTTTTAAACCACAAACCCAATTGAATATCTTTTGGTATCTTTTTTTTTTTTTTTTTTTTTTTTTTTTTTTTTTTTTTTTTGTCAGGATCTTCAGGTTGGTCAATCAGTTTCAGAATCACCCAATTCAATTTCTATTTATTTGATTTGAAATTGCTTCGTCTAGGGACTAGGGGTTACCATGTCCATATCAACTGCATAAAAACATCTTCACAACCAGAAAACCATTTCTGCAAACCTCAACCATCTGGGCCTCTATAAGTTGAAGTGGCTTGGATTGAAAAGCAATGATGATGTACAAGAGCAGATATGTGGTTGCTGATGTACTGCTGCAACAATCTATGAATCAGTACAATACTGCATACCTCAGCAGCATGCTCTCATCATTTCTATGAAAAAACCTTAACAACCTGAAAATGAAATATTTCAAAAAGAAACAACAAAAAGGCATTTGTTGTTTTCGCTGTTGAATATTTAGCAGCAGCAGAGTATAGAGACATGCAGTCTTTATACAATTCAAGGTACGTAGTTTTCAGTCTTGTAGGAATTGAACCAACTTGAGTCTACATATTGGGGTCAACTGCAACGACGGAATCATGAATTTTTATAGGGGTGGTCATGATGTTTTTTATTGGTTTATTATAATAGAGACAGCATGGACTGGGCTAATACTGCACCAAGTTTCAAGGACATAGCGGGCAGGGGTGGGTTAATATTTGTTGGGGATGGGAATGGCTTATAAAATTTGCACCACGTTTCAGTATTTTACAAATCTTGCACTGGGCTGGAGGCTCCAGCCTGTACATAGTTCAACTGTCAACCATTTTGAACTGATACTTGCCTTCAACAGATACCAATTTTTAATAAGGGTAAGGGTTTTACTGCATATTATATTATATCTATCTATTTTGAAATGATGTCCTAGAAATAAGTCAAGTCATAAGAGAGAGAGAGAGAGAGAGAGAGAGAGAGAGGGAGAGAGTGATTTATTAACCTTTGTAGAAAAATTAATGAAGCTTTTCCCACCTAATAAAGATTCTTAAGTGTTTATGTATATGAAAGCAATGGCACAGTTGTTGGAAGATCATATAGCTTCCACTATATGCAGATGACACAGGGAACCCAGGATGTTAGCCTTGCAACTTTCCCCCCCACTAGCCTAACCTCCATCAAATACTTTTTAAAAAGTAATTTCCCAACCCACCCAATACATGGCTTTAGCTTTACTCCTACTCAAAAACCCATTAAATATTTCTCAAAAAAATAAGAACCTCTCACTAAGTCCTCATCATTCTGTTGCACACCAATGCATATATCCTCCATTTATCTTTCTTAACCCACAATCAAGCTTCTCCACTCTCCACTCTCCACTCTCCACTGCCATGAGCTTAGCACCTTCCACTTCAGGCACAATGAAGGCCTTTAGAGGAAAGTTACATTTCCCAATTATCATGCTCTGCACTATTGCCTTCATCAGTTTTCTTTACACTGAAAGAATTAGTATACTTCTTTCTTCAAACCCTTTTGTCAAGATTAAGTCCTGTTCTAAAAGAGGTTCTGTCATAAAAAATGGTAAGTCTCCTGCTGTTCCTATTCTAATTATTAATTTTTTTTTTCCATGTTGAAATTTCCACCAATAATTCTTTCTAATTAATTTTGTGTATATATCTAACAGATGATCATAGAAATGCCACAGAGGATAAGATAGACGGTTCTGTAGTAGATGATAGATTTGTGTTTGACCCAGAGGAGTGCAGTGTTGAGAATGGAAAGTGGGTGTTCAACCGTTCTATCAAGCCTCTTTACACAGACAGAAGCTGCCCATATCTTGACAGGCAAGTTTCTTGTCACAAGAATGGACGGCCGGATTCTGACTATCTTCACTGGGAATGGCAGATAGAAGACTGCACCTTGCCAAGGTTGACAAGTTACAATTCATGTCAAATCACATATACTTCTGCATGAAGTTCTGTTTACCTAACAATTATCTTTGACAACTTCATATGTAGATTTGATCCAGAAGTTACTCTTGAGAAACTTAGGGGCAAGAGACTATTGTTTGTTGGGGATTCTTTGCAAAGAGGTCAATGGCAATCTTTGGTCTGCATGGTTGAATTCATCATACCTGAGGACCAAAAGTCCATTCGACGGGGGCGCGCTCATACAGTCTTCAAAGCCAAGGTATATATAGTTCTTAGCTTTCAATCCAAGAATTGAATGGCCATTCTTAATGTCTACGATTTCAAGCTAAGTAATGAAATGTTTCCATGTTCAGGAATACAATGCTAGTATTGAATTCTACTGGGCTCCATTTCTGGTTGAGTCGAATTCTGACCTCCATATAATAGGAAATCCGAAGGAAAGAATACTAAAAGTGGATTCAATTGCCAAGCATGCCAAACACTGGGAAGGAGTTGATATCCTTGTGTTCAATACTTATGTATGGTGGATGAGCGGCTATACCATCAAATCATAGTAAGTTTCTCAATCAACCTAAGAAACTTTTTGAAGTATTGGCATTTTGTTTTTGCCATTTAAGACTGATTGGCAAGCAATGTGTAATTTGAACACAGCTGGGGCTCATTTCCAAATGGGGAAGAAGGGTATGAAGAACTAGAAGCACCAGCTGCCTACAGAATAGCATTGAAAACATGGGCCAACTGGGTTGACTCAAATATCAATCCCAACAAAACTCGAGTCTTTTTCACTACCATGTCCCCTACACACATGAGGTCTCTCTCTCTCTCTCTCTCTCTCTCTCTCTCTCTAACTTATTAGTGTAACCAAAAATAAAACCCAAAACCAAAAATAACAAGTCAAATTTGTAATTTGCAGAAGTGCAGACTGGGACAACCCACAAGGGATGAGATGCTTCAATGAGACAAAGCCATTCTTGAAGAAGGGGTTCTGGGGAACTGGTTCAGACAAGAGGGTCATGCGCGTCGTGGCCGAAGTGTTGAAGAGAATGAAAGTTCCTGTTTCAGTCCTGAACATAACCCAGATGTCAAATCACAGAGTTGATGCTCACACAAAAGTTTACACCGAGACCGGAGGCAAACTACTAACAGATGAGCAAAAAGCAGATGTGCTGCACAATTCAGATTGCATACATTGGTGTCTTCCAGGAGTTCCAGATACATGGAACCAAATATTTTTGGCACATTTGTAGCCATACATGTTTCATGTTTGTTAAGCAACAACGAGAGAGGTATCAATTAAAAGTACCACCACGCATAACTTCTTGCTGTTCAATATGAGTTCTTGTTTCATTTGTTTACATTGTATTTGAATTGAATTGAATTGTACAGCCAAGCTGCTGAAGCAACTTGTTAGTGTGGTCTTTGTTGTCAGCTCTGTTTTGGTAAACATAACAGCTACAATATAGCGATTTTTTCAATTCATCAAGAAAACATGCATCATATTTGTGAGCCTGGAGGACTTAGCAGAGCAAAAGGAACAGATAAGAGGTGTGTACTTAGCATGAAATGTACTCGTTCAGCTTTCTGGTTGAATTTCCGTATGTTGTTTGTTGGCCAAGTAGAATGCCCTGCAAATCTTATTTCACAACAATAAACAGTGAAACCCAATGAGTTAATAACAGAAAGAAAAAAAAGAAGAACAGCAAATGAGTGAATACATCAAAGGATCTCTTAAGTCGATAAAGAGCCCGTTTGAAAGTGCCTCTCTAGAAAGCATGTTTGTTTGTAAGCCATTTTTATTAGAAGTATGTCGAAATTTTAAATAAAAATCCAAGTGTTTACAAAAAGTGTTTTTTTGAATAGTTGCTTTTTCCAGAAAGCACTTCCACACACTTCTCCCTAAACCCTAAACATGGAAACACTTTCACCTCTTTATGTCAAACAATTTTGGTTATGTGAAAGTGTCTCTAGGAATTTTAATTGTACTTCCAAACATGCCCTAATAACTTACATGCATACATGAATTACCGTCAACAATATGCCTACATCAACTTCCAAAAATGCCCTAAGGCCCCGTTTGGTTCATGAAAAAGGAGACTTAGGAATGGGAAATCAATTACTTTCCCATGTTTTGTAAGTCCATGTATGGAGGAAATCGTTGCTTGGCTCATGGGAAAGTATGGAGGAAAGTGAAGTCATCCTCCCAACTTGAGTTTTGTTTTCTCACCTCATGGGAATGTTTGGGGAAATGAACCAACATTAAATACACATTTTTCATGACCATTTTGTCCCCATTAACAATTTAGAATTACAATATATCATTAAATGCATTCTTTTTTTATTTAATTTAATATGGGTATAATTGAAAATTTATACAAACTTTGTTTTCCATTCCTACTCAAAACATGAGAAAAGAAATAAAGTGTTATCTCCCGATTACTTTCCCAGCATTACCAAACGTAGGAAATGAATCTTTCATTTTCTATCTCTTGGGAAATGACATGGGAAACGATTTCACCTCAAATTCATTCTGTGAACCAAACGGAGCCTAAGAACAATCGTACATGCATACCTGAATTCCCGTCAATAGTATATCTATGTGAACATCGCCGTGAGACCCGCATCCATCCGTCGGTCTCTAGCGTATCAGTCCAGCCCAAGCCTGTGGGCCTTAAAATGCAGCCCAAGCATGTGGGCCTTAAATTCAGCCCAAGAATGTGGGCCCAACATTCAGGCCCAATGTTGTGAGCCGTACAACCCAGCCGAAAGCCCGACTAGAAGATTGTTCTTTACTGTATCGATATATTTGGAGGCTCAACGAAATCAAAGCCACCTAACCGTTGTTGTTTCTGGCAGATTCGAGAAACTACGACATTTTCTGATCACCGACGCTGTTCAGGTAAAAATTCCAAGGGTTCTCTCAGTCTCTAATCATCTTTGGGATTTAAATCTCACTCATTATCTTTAAAGATCAAAGCTGAGGTTTGCGGTTAGGGTTTAGTCAAATATCGCACCTCTTTTCTGTGAACCGGTTAATTTTCTCTCTCTGAATTTATTTTTTGGGTCCGATTTTTCTCTCTCTGATTAGGCAACGACAATATACAACCATGGCGGGAGGTGCGAATTTCATGAACAGAGTTGTCTCCTACCTCGTCAATGAGGTTCTGGTTAATAGCCTTGCCAACAGGTACCTCTCGATCTTATAATCCTATTTGATTAGCTTTTGATTTGTTGAAAGCTTCTTTCTCTGGCCACACGGACATCACTCTGTTCCCGATTGGCTCGTTCCCTTGAAGCAAAATTATCTCAAAGCTTCAATCTTGTTTCAGCTGTGGCGCGAAAATCTTATGCGCTATGGAAATTTAGATGCTTGAGGAAATTTTTCCCCGCAAAAGAACATTTTGTTTATGGTTGTTTTATGATTTTCTATGATCTTGTATATGTGATTTGTTCCATTTTGTCGCGCTAATGAGTATTGAGCTAGTGAATAAAGCTTCTTAATAAGCCATTAAATTCCTGATTGGTATGCTCCCAGAAGCGAAACAAATTCAAAACCTCTAATTTGGAGCGTTGAGAATATTTTGCCACAGTTCTGGGTGTTGTTTTAGTTTAAGATTCTATATTTTACTGTTCTTTTCTTGTTGTTTTACTTTCTGGTTTGATGCGTTCTATGTGGGCATGCTATTTACAATATTGGTGATGCATACTGGTTTGAATCCTGAAGCATTCTAAGTAAAGCTTTTTTTTGTGGCCTTGAGGAATATTCGCTACCACAATGGATTGCTTATTCGTTGTGAAATATTTGTTAAACTCTCTCTCAATGACCGTAGTTATGTGAGATAAATTTCATTCTTTTTTTGAATGTATGTGTTCCCCCTTGTAAGAGAAATGTTGTCACTTAGACCTGTAATCAGTCCTGCTCAGCACCGGATTTACTCCTGCGTCATCACTCTGTTTATAGTGTTATGCTCATGATGACTCTGTGTAGGCTTGTAATGATTGTGGAGATGACTGCACAAACTGAAAAACCAAAGATATTGGGCCTTTTTCTTTCTTGAAAATTATGTTCTGCATTCTTTGAGCTATGCTTGTAATGGAACTGATCTGTTACATGAAATTTTTCTGGTCTTTTCAGCCGTGCATTCCAGAGGTTTGCTGTGAGGACGTCAAAGAGGATTGAAGATATTTCAAGCATTGGTAATGTTGTGGTGTATTGTTCAATAATATTAGTTGGTCACTCTACTACACATTTGAGTATATTGTTGTGATGTTATTTTACAATGATTTTGCTTATGCAGCTGCCAAGAAGAAGGAACAACTTGCTGAACAGATGAAGGATTTATCCAGAAACATGGATGTACGTTTTCTTTCTTGTAAAATTTGCTTCCTTTGAATATTTGAGAATATATATATATATATATAATATTTGTTTCTAATGCCTTGTACTTTTTTTTCCCTGGCTGCAGTCTTTCAAAGACCGTTGATACTTGGGTGGTGGTTGTGGGCCTGTTATTGCAGCATCTGTATATGGTGAAATGGAATGCTTTTTCTTTCGCCGCCAGCGTAAAGAAGTTTTGTGTTTCGTAGATGTGCTTTTGAATGCACGTAGTATGTTGTTAGTTTCCAACTTGTTTAAACTCTGGTGATTCTAAACCTTTTACAATATTGTAATCAGCAGCTGAGTTAGAAGCTAATTAGACCCCCTTTTACCCGGCTTTTCCCCTTTTATGTTGTGCATGGTGAACTCAAACATCTATTTCCAAAATTCTTCGCATATTGACGTGAGAGTAGGCCATTCTTGTATTCTTGGTGACTTTCAAAACTCATCCTGTGCCTTAGTCCACATTTTTCTATGTAGTTCATGCAAGATAGCCAATGATATATTACAACGAATCGAATGAAACATATCAAAATTCAATACAAATTTAGAAATAAAATTATAATTAAGTATTACAGTAAACTAGTAGAAACATGTAAAATGGCAGAAAGAATTAATTGGATTGATTCGGCTGTTTTGGATCGGTTTGCATTTTCACGGTTTTGTACCCCGGCGACAGGAAAAACACGCCAAAAAAAAAAAATTTAAGGAAGAAAGAAGAAAGCCCATCAATCTGCTACCATGCCCGCAAGCCCACTATCACTGTTACAGACATAAACCTCCAAACGCTATTGCAAATCAAATTTGACAAGAAAATAAAGAAAACTTTGCAAGGGGTTTTAGCATTCTTCGCCAGAAAAGGGAAAAGGGTTTAGCTTTCTCCACACCGCTACGATCCATGGCGACCATCATTTCCAGGACCGTAAATCATCTTCGTTACGTCAACCGCTCTCTGGTCCGATCCAGGTTGCCGATTTCGTCACCACCGCTCGCTGAGTCTCTTCAAAATCGGCATCTTCCACTCCTTCAACAGGTTCGTCTTCTTCAATCGTATATCATCTCTGCTACTCTTTTCTGTTCTTTCTGCATTTGGCTCTAGAGAAGAGAATTAGTAAAGTTTCAAAATTTCCTCTCCTTTATTCCCGTTTTGCTTCTCAAATCGAAATAGCTGGAGCTTATTTCATTTTCTGTTGTTTCATCTGCTTGGACCGCAGTCGCTGGCGATTTATCAAAGATGTCTTCTTTCAACCACAACCAATACTGCAGAAAATGAAGGAAACGCAGAATCAAAAACTTCAGAAAATGCAAATTCTGATAATTCTGGCGATGGGAACAAGTCTGGGGAATCACATGAAAGTAATAATGCTGGCAAATCTGTTCGAGGAGGGGTAATCGTATAGCGCATGTTCTTAGTTATTCAAATGTGAAAATGTAATTGAAATATTGATTTTTGAGGTTGTCTTTTGCAGCCGGTTTCGTGGTTGAGTTTTCTGCTGCTGGTAGCAACTGGAGCTGGAATTGTACTCTATTACGACAAGGAAAAGAGACAGCATATAGAAGGTAGACTACTATGGTGAGTTGGATGTATGTGAGTCTTGCATGTTGGAGTTGAAGTCCATGAGTCTGCAACTTTGTCAGTGTCTATTTTTAATCTTGCCCCATGCTCTGTTGTCATGTGTATCAATATGCTGCCAATGCTGATTTTGAGGTTAAATTTGTAGCCTTTTGCTCTGTTAATTAACTCCTCTCATTCTGTCTAAGGATGCTTTCGGCTTTGACTCACAAGATGCTGCTTGTGTGCGTAAAGGGTTACATACTCTGGTCACCCAAGGATTAACTCCTCTCATTATTTTGCTGCAGAAATATTTAAAGCATCCAAGGAAGTAAAGCAAGGACCATCTGTGGGAAAGGCTGCCATTGGGGGTCCATTCAATCTTATCAACCATGACGGGAAGCGAGTAACTGAAAAAGATTTTTTGGGGAAGTGGACATTGCTATACTTTGGTTTCACTCACTGCCCTGATATCTGCCCAGATGAGTTACAGAAGTTAGCTGCTGCAATTGATAAAATAAGTGAGTAGGATCTGCCTTCTCGTTCTTTCTTTTCCCGAAGTTGGTTTTACCATTTTCTGATAGTGCAGATCAGACCATTTTCTGATCTTTTACTTTTATTATTTGTATTCTCAAGCATGCAATTCCTTATATCATTGATGCTTTGTTGTGTCTGCAGAGGAAAAAGGAGGCATTGAGATAGTACCCTTGTTCATATCTGTTGATCCTGAAAGGGACACCGTTGAGCAAGTCCGTGAATATGTCAAAGGTGCTTGTCAAGATTTTAGTGTGCTACCCTAGATCTCGTTGTAATATATAAAAATTACATGATGTAAGTTCATACCTGATATCTTTTCTCAACTGTCTCAGAGTTTCATCCAAAGCTGATCGGGTTAACTGGTAGCTCGGATGAAATACGGAGCGTGGCTCGTGCATATCGAGTATATTACATGAAGACCCTAGAAGAAGACTCAGATTATCTTGTCGACCATTCCATAGTCATGTATGTATCAACATTTTCCAAAATGTTCTTTTACCATATTGATTCCTTCTTTCCTATTCATAAAAGCAGCTTACTTATGTGAGCATGTGCTAGCGTGAAATATCCCTGCTATATGAACTGAACTGCCCCTTAACCAATCTTTAAATTTGTTAAGTGCGTTCTGAATTCTTACTGATCGATAGCGTTTCGTAGAACAAATATGCTATTCATATTGAAATGGTCTTCTACTTTTCTTGTGTGTGGTCGCTTGTTCATTTCGTTGTTAATATGAGTCTTTTATCTGTTGGTCTTGTGATGCTTGTTGAATTCCATTTCTGTGCAGGTACTTAATGAGTCCCAAAATGGAATTTGTTAAATTTTTTGGGAAGAACAATGATGTTGATTCACTTGCTGAAGGTATAACGAAAGAGATCAAGCAGTACAAGAAGAAATAGAGGAATAGTTTTCCCTTTCATTCCTAGTGAATAACATTTGTACGGTTTCTTTTGAATTTAAGAGAATGTGATGAGCAGCTACTTATATTTGAGAAATTAATTTCAATCCAAGACATTTTCATGGAGTGACAATTTTCAGTAAATTTGTCTGAATTTCAAATTTCGTTGTATTTTTCTGAGAGAGAGAGAGAGAGAATTTTCAGGAAACTTGTCTGAATTTCAAATTTCGTTTTTGTTGTATTTTTTAGAGAGAGGAGAGGAATGATTGTTTATAGGAGTCTTGAATGAGCATCATATTGTGATATCTCTCTGACACAAAACTAACTGCGACAATACAATATTCAATATTCATATTACAGCGAAGTTAATTATTAAACCCTAGTAATTAACTACAGTAGTACAAAAACCACTTCTTATTTGACCAAGGATCGAGTGGCATTTCTTCTTTCTTGTCTGTATTTCTCGACTCCAACTAACTCTAGCTGAATCTGAAATGACGCACTTCTTAATCTCGACTTTGGGCATGTACATGTCCACCTCATTCTTAGACCCCCCAACCATTGCCTCATGCTTGCATATGGCTTCTGGCACTTCCCTGGAATGTATGGCATATCCTTAAACAAGAATCGCCAGCCAGTAGAACCTCTTATCAGATTACTCTTCAAGTATGGCTTAAGTTGCGCATGCCTTTCGACATCACCTCTCAACTTCTTTAGGGATCATGGCCTTTCCAAGATAAACTTGTTGCATCTCTTCTCTCCAAATCTGCAAGCAGTTAGGTATATTTCTTAGTTAGTTCTTTCAGTATTTCTCCAAGGGTTGTTCATTTACAACAGCCAAAGAAATTGAAAGCTACTAGATGCTCATTGGCAGTTGCACCCTTATGTTAGGGATTTTATGCATAATAATAAGATGATATAAAATGAGGTATTCAATTGTAGTGTGGTGGTGTGTGTGTGTCTGTTGGAGAGAGTGAGAGAGATGAAGCATAAACAAGCCATGCATGGAAGAAATCACAGAGAGAACAGAAAAAGTTCCCCACCGTTTCACGAAATTCCACCCGGATATGAGGCACGTTTGTTTTGTGGATGTCATTTCCATCTGGCCCTCTCTTATAGTACTCTCTGCCAATCCAGTGTGACTGAACCAGAAAATTTGAAGACTCAAGTTCAACACTATCAACCAAAACTACTCATACGTCATTTCAGAGAAATAAGCTCATCAAGAATAATGACTCATAACATTACAAACCAAGTGCATGTGTGGGAAATCAATTGCACATTCAAATCTGGTATGTAGCTACATGCAGTGACTAGATTATGTAATGCAATAACATAGTAACGTACCTTAAGTGCGTGTGAAAAACCAGATTGGTAGACAGAATTACGGGCAATTTCACATAGGTCACATGAACTCAATTTCCATACCTGTAAAGGAAGAACTTCTCAGTAACTGGGCCTTTACATACCGCTAGCTAGAGAGAGAGAGAGAGAGAGAGAGAGAGAGAGAGAGAGAGAGCTCACAGAAGCAGCTATACTATATTCTTCCACCAAAGGTTCTTTTGTTAAGTGGATTTGGAGAGGATCATCAGTAGAAAGAGAAACATTAAGACCTCGTAAGAAAAACATAGGAAAAGGGTTCCGATGGTAGTCCAAAAACAGAGAATTGTTGCTCAGGGGTGACATAGCCAAGCCAATCTGGTAAGATAAACAAGCGATTGTAGAGAATCAGAAATTGCATAAGGCAAAGTCATTTATCCTATAAATAAGAATCCTTTCTCCTAACCTGAGCTAAATAATACAGATATTGAAGCACAGGAGATTTTCTCAAATTGATTCCATGTGCAATATTATTTGCGGTAAGAAAGGTTGCAGCAAGGTGGTCAATGTCACCAGCCTGAAAATTATTGAGCAAATGACTTCACATTATGCAATACTTGTATTCAAAGAGAGAATAAATCTTTAATATATATACCTCCCCAGAATGCGGACGAAATTTGATTGTTGTCATGCCTTTTGATTCACGAAGCTATAAATAAAAATCCAACAGCTCAGCATTTGATGACAATATATGGCATAAACAGATATTAAGTATCGCAATTAGGAGAACTACAGAAAACTAAAAGCGAACACCAAACATTTTAAATAATAGGAATAATTTTACTATTTCTTGAACTTGTAAAGATTCTGGTATTTTTATGAGATCTAGGCCCTGGTATGCAAATGAGACTTACAACAATGAAAAAAGAAAAAGAACTAAAGCCATTTGACTTTCATGATTATAAACAAGGAAAATGCGTAAACAATCACAAGGGACAAGAGGGATACGATAGAAGCTATACTACCCTAATCACAAAGCTGTTCTTCAGATAGTATGGGGAATAGATCCAGAACATCGTAAAGCGTAAAATTGTTTTTGACAGCATACCTTGTTTAATGTGTAGAGATTAGCATAACAGTAGTACACGTAGTATGAAAATGCAGGATTGAATACATTGGTCCATTGTGCTGGTGTTGGCATGTGTTTTGTGGGGCGTCTTTCAGGTTTGCTTTCGTCATCCACCAAATCTAACCCCACAACCTGGAAATTCAAGCATGTTTAAGTTAAGCATCAAAGCAAGAACTTTTTCAAACCTATACATATATGGAAATTCTCTTCTTCAACGAGGAAATACTTAAATGTAAACCCAGTAATGGTAGATTGACTTACATATTAATCATACCAACGTTTATAACATATGGGGAAAAAGTATAAGAGAAGAAAAAATTTTTAGGGTCCTTTTGAGATTCTAAACGTGTAAAGTAACCTAATTAATCTACATAAACGGAAAAAATATTGAAGATTTTGCAGACAAGGTGACAAACCTGTTTCAGGAAAACATGCAGTTGTGGATGAGAATCTGGATCTATGGTAACCTCAAATAGTGGAATAAAGATATTGTCAAGAATGTTCTGAAATGATGTTACTATTCCCATTTCCTTGTATATATTGTACAGCCGTGGCAACTGAAAGAAGGAAGAAAATTACAAGTAAAAACCAACACATGAGTAACATTCAAGATTTTTATCTAATACAAGTGCTTGTGGAATAGTAGCATACAATTCCACTAATCTTATAAACGTTACAGAGAAGAACAATTCTTCTTTTTTTTATACCTGAATCAACCAAACAACATTCTCACTGTATAATTCATTGTTCACTATCCAACTAGCCATTTGGTCCCACTCACTTTGCTTCCTACCATATATTGATATTCTGTACTCAGCCATCTGCAGCAGAAAAATGGAGCATCAAGCGAGGCTGATCTATCTAAACATGCAGAAACACAACAAAGACACGCAATGAACATTCACACATGACAAGGCAAGTATAGCTCAGAAAGTGATTAAGAAGACAAACAGAGACCAGATCATGTATAAAAACCTATCTGCAAACAGAAGAGCAAGGAAGCACCTGATATTTACTGGCAGACAGATCAGAAAACACTTGCTTGGTCAGCTCAGCAAGGAAACGACCTATTCAAGAAGAGATTATCTAAGACCACAATTTATATATTGATCACTGATTAAAAAATTAAGCTTCGTGATAAATTCTTTAAAATGGATAGAAACGGCATCTCAAAGCCATTGCTTAAGAATCTAGTTCTTCACTATAACACAGTAACTTTTAATAATTGAGCAAACAAAAAACAATACCTTGAATAAGATTATCCTGCTTAAGGAAAATCTCACGAAGCCTACTCTGACCACAGGGGTTGTACTTGAGATTAAACTTATCAAAACGATGAAATGTGCTCTTGTCTGCATGAACATCCAAAAGGTCAACATTTAGGTCGTACCTGTTGAAACAAATGTGAGAGATTATTTCCTGCTGCTTAAAATAAATATTTTTAATACATGAACAAGAATTGATAACAATAAGATATTCGAATATGTATATTTTTTTTAAAATAAAAAATGGCAGAATCAAATACCCAGTCAAATCCAAACTCTCAAAAACCTCTTTCAAGGTCAAATAGGTTCCATCTCGAAATATCACAACCTGAATAGAAGTACACAGAACTCGAGAATAAGTGAATATCATGCAATAGTCATAACTATTATTATAATAAACCTCTTTTCAACAGTTAAGTGACTATTTGCATAGCCCCTTAGGAAACTATCAAGTTTGGAATGATTATGCACAGTTGATAGAAATAAAGGGAAGAAAAATGAGAGAACCACTTTACAAATTATCAGCATAAAACTTTTAAATTACCTCATCAGGCTCTTTCCTCAACTTTGATTTTATAAACCTCAAAAGATGTTTCTGGTTCATGCATGCCGAATGATGAACATGTGTATCAACTTTTCTGACATTATAAAAGTCACGATGCGGAGCACTTTTCTGAGCCAGAAATTCCCTATCCGCATTAAGCATTAAATGAAGATTGAATTTCTGAATGACAGACAAATAAACACATTGTCAAAGAACTATTACTGCTCCCACGTAGAAAAGAGCATCAGCAGGCATCTCAATGACTGATAATTATCAACAAAGGTCTGTTTACTTGTTCCAGAAGATTCAGTCGATGATGGCATAAAGTTCTGATATTCCCAGCTGCTATAACTCGAAGTATGTGATGTAGGTCAGTGAAGAAGGTTGTTGCATCGGCAACAGGAAAAAGCTCTTCTCTTGCTGCAAAAGAGGGGTAGGGGGTAAATGCGCATTAAGATCTCTACAGAGTAACAAATGTCCCTCAACTATGACAAACAAGAAAGATACACAGCAACAGCCTCTTACAATCTTTATTAGGATACACATGAACAACCCCATCTTGCATTTCAAAATAATGCTGCAGAACAAAGGAGAAGTGTGTTAATTGGACCCCCCAAAAAAAAAACTACTTTTCTGAGTTAGAGCTTAGAAATTAGAATACTAATTTGAAAAGTACAAACTCACATCAGACTTCCCCTCAGAAGTATAAAAAAATGGTGCTGGGTTAGGCTTTGGGGTACTGGGGTCAGATATAATTTCTTTCTCCCACGGAGCAACTGTCTCGCTGAATACATATCTTTTTCGCAATTCAAGGCATTCTTGAAGAACCACATAGACCTCCACTTCATCGGTAGATGGCACTTCTGGAAAAGTTATAGATGAAAACAGAACCAAGTAGATGTCATTCCCACTCTCCAGTTTCAAAATTACAAATTAACATCACGTACTTAAACTAGTTGAAACACAATCAGTAACTCGTCAAAAACCAAATAATAAGAAGTAAGAATATGGTGAACAGGGGAAGTTAGTAAAGGAACATTGTTTAGGCTTCCACCATGAATATTTACACATACAGAATATACATGCTTCTTTGACCTGATATCAAAAGTTTAATGGAATCAATTATCTTGTTAAAACCACTGCTATCTTTAATATTACCCACTCAGGTTATGCAGTTTTTTGTCAATGTTCCCCAAGAGTTGAAAATGTGCTCCTTGTTCTTAATGTTTCCTAGAACTTCTTATTTGTTACAATTTGTATTAGTATCTTTTTAGTTGGCAGCAACAAGTAATGTTCAATGATATACAGCAAGTCCATACAAAACCCTTCAAATAACACATCTTCTTAAAATATGCATGAAATTGTAATATCTAATAAATCATAAATAAAAAGGAAACAACCACAGAAGTGTACTTCTGGGTGAAGAGAAAGAGCTCATACCAGTAGGAGTAATTTTAAGTTTAGCAAAAGTCTCTTGTTCTGGCTCTTTCCTTAAAATATCAGCTGCAATTGGATCAGGCTGAACACCATGCAGATCACCAGATACACTATGGGACCGAATCATACTTGAAGGAGCTATAGGAATTTGCTCTCCATTGGCATTAACATGGTTCGGTAAATTCTCAAAAAGGATTTTACCATCCGGCCCCTGAAAGAGATGTCCAAATCCAATTCCAGATATCCGTAAGAATTTTTCAAGAATAACGAAGCAAACTCAGTTTCCCTGAAGAATAAACTTCAGGTGCACACATTCACTGGAATGTGCAATAATAATGTGAGGCCAAGGACAATGTGCAAGAACATCATGTTACTTTAAAGAAAGTGAGATTATGGAGGTTTGCACCTCCCTCTCTCTCTCACTCTGACACACACATGCTGCACAGGTGCTGAATAAACTCACCACAGTGCCTAGTTTAGCATTGTCAGTCATATTATCTTCATCATCTGATCCTTCTACACTCTCAAAGGCACTGGCACTTGCAACTGGAGACTTGGGAGAAGTTGGTCGTATAAGATTACCAGTTCTCTTAGCTGAACTCACAAGCTCAGTAGATTTCCCTGAAAAAGAAGAAGTCTGTACTTTAACAGCAAAGGAAACTGGCATCTATCACACTGGTGCTTTGATATAAAAAATTTGGTAATGACAGAGAGGGTAAAAAGGAAACTTCGTGAAACACTGCGCATTTTCACAATTCATATTATATCCAAGCCTAATAACAACATCAAGCACAAAGAAAATATACATTGTGAAAGAAAATCTTTCATCATTATTTGCATTAATTTCACTCTTTGCCACCATGTTCCAGCCCACTTAAGGTGTCAAGAGGAAATGGAAAATCCATTTGCCAGTTTGCATGTGGATAACTGACAACATAGAAAACTTGTCGCATCCAATTTGTGTCCTGTATATTTTAGTATCTTTTCCATGTTCGACATTTACAGATGAGCTCCCGCGGAGTATTTTATTTGTTCCATTTGTTTGTTACTCTTTTCATGCCCATTTGAGTAATTTTAGGAATCAAAGTAGCCACCAAAACTCTATGAATACAGCATACCTTACTTTCAACAAGTAAGTTCTAATTCCATTTTGGTTTATTCTTTGGTTAGGCTAAAAAATAAATGAAAGTAAATGAGTGTCATGCTTACTGCTTCTCATCATACAGAGATGCCATATAAGGCAATATCTGTAAGTATTTCAATTAGTGCAGACTTATATTATAAAATACCAACACACTGTAGTTTAGAAGGAGCTATTGAGGCATTGATAATCCTAAAGAAAACCATATGTCCAAATGACGAAGCCAATCCAAAAACTACGCGGCACGACTATATGTATCAAATCAAAATTATGAAATTAAAGCGAAAATTGATTATTCGGGTGACAAATCCAGCCGAGCCATACCTTCCGGAAGCGTGTGCAGCCTCGGCAACCCGGCAGGAATACCATCAAGCGGAAGCAAGCCGTTGCGCCTATGATCGTCACCGTCAATCCCGCCGGAGATCGCCGTCACGTCCGGCAACGACGCCGAGCTCCGCCGGTAATAGCCGCTGCCCTTGCGACGCGCGTGGCTTCTACGCTTTTTCATGTGCTGCGGTGAGTCACCGCCATCGGAGTTGTCCTCTCTCTCCCTCTCCACCGTCTTCGCAAACTCAAGAAGCTGATTTAGGGTTTTGCGGTGCATATAGTAGGCCGACACAGCCACCAGCGAAGCTCCAACCAGAGCCGCCATGGCCAAATGTATCGCATACGACTCCATTTCTCTCGCGTTCCGTATTCTCAGAAGACTATCAACGTTAGAAAAATGGTGGTTCCGATTTCAGAGAGAGAAACAAAACCCTACTGAAGAGCTCAGCAGAGAGAGTCTACAGATATAGTGCTCTCTGTTGTTAATCGGGACAAGCGAGACTTGCTTCAGTATTTATAGGGAGAACGAGCGAAGAGCTGAGACTCCGAGGACATATTCTCTCTGTTTTTCTCTATTTTTTTTATTTATTAATTTCTCTGCGGTGATAGTCTAGTAAAAAAATTAAAATTAAAAATTAAAAATTAAAAATTACGAAAATGATAAGTGAGTGCTGGCTGCTTTTTATCGCCGCTTTTGCAGATTAAATTTTAATAATTATTTTGGTAATTATTTGTTTTGTTTTATGTGTTATTTTTGGATTGATTAATTAAATAATTAATTAATTGACATGGACGTGTGGGCCATGGGTCCAGCCAATATGGATTTGGATAGGAAGAGGAGCATTTCGTGTACATAGCAGTGTGGATAGTTGAGTCACTTTCATTATCCACGCACATGCCACATATGCTAGGGGATTTCTGGGCACATGTTAAAGGAGGAAGCAAAAACTTAAGCCTTTTTTACCCAAAAAAACAAAAAGCTTGAGCCTTAAACCCTATGTGTTCCATTTTAAGCAAATTAATTGTTGCGTGTGAAACCCGCTTAAAGGTGCCACCCATAGTTGGGGCCCATCCAGGACCACCTCGTGGTTCAAACCAAAAAAAAAAAAAAAACAAGGTTTTTTTTTTAATTTAAGCGATGGTCTAAACTACAGATAAGGGAAATTTCTCACACACGTACACAACTAAAATGTCTTAGGGGTTTGATGTTAAAATACGAAAGAGTGCTGCTAAACGAATCCTATAATTAACTTAGTATACACTATGATCTAAGTACACCCTAATATTTTAATCAAAATGTCAAATTAACTAAGTACACCCTATAGAACTACCAAAAATATCCCTAATATACCCTCACCCTCGACATTGATAACAGCCAAGGCTAGCTTCATCTGCTCCAAACGATTCTGACTCGCAGATCACAAAGATGGGCACCAAGTAATCTCTTGATTAGGGTTGAATATTGTAAGTAGGGTGTACTTATTAAAATTATACAAATTTATAAATAAACTTAATCCTAGACATGTATTTATAAAAAAATTCAAGCACTATTTAAACATAGAAACATACCCAAAATCAACCCCAAAGTCAACTTTTTGGGTGTGTTTATAAATGGGTTTTGAGTGTGTGTAATGATGGGTTTTGGGTGTGTTTATATGTTTAAATAGTGCTTGGGTTTTTTTTTCATAATTTCAACCTCCATTTTTTGTGTTTTAGTGAAACTCCCTTAAAATTATATTTGTTTCACAATTCCATATATCTTTTTTGGTCATTTTATATTAAGGTAAATCAATAATTCAATATATGCTTTTGTAGTAGGATGTACTCATTTAATTTTAGGATTCGTTTAGCAGCACTCAATACGAAAACTTAATCATTTCTTTGGTTTCTAGTTTCCATCTTGAATACGGAAAAAGAAAATTGGAAAATAGACCAAATAGAAAATGAATAAATATATGGGATTTCGTATACGAAAATAAAACTTCTATATTCAATATTACGAGGCATAGAGCTAGCTAGCAATTAATCTCATAAAGATATTTTCTTCTCACTATTAATAATTTTCCTATTTTTTATTTAAAACCCTAACGATGTTCATTATTTTTCTAGTGCAAATCTTAGCAATAACGGAAACAACGAAAAACTGCACAACAATATAGGAAGATACAAGTACAACATGTATAAACGCTTGATTATTCTTTAATTCGATATCATAAGTTTCCCTTTTCACAATATTTTCTATTGTGTATTAATGAAACCATGATGGACTGAATTAGTGGAAGATAATCGTTTTGCTTCCTTTTTTCTCTTTTCAATTAAAAAAAGTGTATGATGAATATTTTGGAGTGTCAATAATAGGAGTCATAATAATTAACGAGATTCTAATTGCCGATCAAATTAAATGTTTCAACGACCCTTGTAGAACATTTTAATAGGGCACTTCTAATTAGTTTTTTTTAAAATTTTTTATAATGTGTAATTGAATTTGATACAATACTAATAGCTTATATATTCCTCTATATAATATATTTTGTTAATTTCGACCATAATGCTTAATCCTTTTCTGTTTGGTATTAGAAAGAAACACCCCACGTTCACAAATGGAGCATGGCAACAATTATCTGGAATAATTAACCTTTAATGGCCCATCTTGGAGCGATGAGTCATTGATGTGATCGTATTAGGCGATTAACACCATTTCCAGACATTCCCTCAATCTTGTTGAAAGCAAAGCAAATTCAGCAAATCGAAGGAAATAAAAAAACTATTAAGAAATCATCATCGGTCATGTATTCATATGTTCATCCAAGTCGCACTTTCTTGCAAAACCATTAAGCTTATGACACAAAGCAAATTATATATATGTGGCAAACCTTAAACGTAATTAATCAGCATAATGAGTTATATTTGTGGCTTAACATGGCAACTAGTTAAGAGACTACAGGCAACTAGTTAAGAGACTACATCTAACTAAAAGAAATGTATTGTCAATTGATGATTTCACAATCGTTGATGCACACGTGTCAAGTACGAAAATAATGTATAACTCCAAGAAATGTTAACATCAATAATTTTTTTTTAACAATTGTATGGTTACAATCACGTTAATTTTACCTAAATACAAGAACATCTAGGCTTAATTTCCAAATTTTTTATGCACATATGGCAAGTTATAGGGAAAGGATAACTACAAGAAATGCTAATGTTGCTGGTTTCACAATCATGAAATACTCATATTGCTTGGGTTTTAGTTGATGAAAAGGAATGATAGGTTTGTAAAACTTCAATCAAAACGTTTAAAGAGGGCGTGTTAATGTACTGTGGTAGGGTTTTGAGTTTTTCTTTACAAGAATGTATGTTATAATTACATGCTCAGAGACTGACATAAGATTTCAAAATATGGTTGATTAAATTTACTTTTATGTGAAAAGGTTACGCTTGAATAGATATTATGAATAGACTTGAGTGGGCTGTATTCGTACTCAGCACACATAAAAACATCATACTTATTGAGTCATTATTACTCATTAAATGATACATACGACTCTTAAATAGTGCTACACCATATAAGGTACTAATGAATAGATCACCATGACCCAACCAATATTATATTTTTATGTATTATGGTAGCCGGACCTAGAAATATGATCGTGTACCTTTAATTCGGCTAAGGGGCTAGTGCATGCCATCAAGGCTTGTCGCGACAAAACATCGCTTGTTGACAATTTGACACACCTGTGACCTTCCCTATCCCATCAATTCCGACCCAAATTAAAAATAAAAAAAATGCCCATCACTTATGCGGTACATGGTAAATTGTAATTCCTAATTAACCGTTAACGCATGGACCACAACATTGTGTAAGTGGTGTGACAAATGACAAAAGGGATCGATACCTTTCGTTTTTGTTCCAAGATCATTTGAAGGAAACAAGATCTCAGTGATTCGACCACACATCTGGTTGACACGTCATTGGGTAAGGTAGAAATTATAACTGCTGGTACTTGATACTATATTATTATCACTATCGAACTTGAAAATGATGACCAATCAAACAACTTGTTAGTTTATTTTGCTATTTTACGTAATAAATACGAATGATGATCGAACGTGTCACTTAATGAATAAAAATGAATATTTGAGGAGTCAACGAGTATGATATTTCCAAGTGTTTGTATTGAATACGAGTTTGAATTGTTATCAATCCTCACAATTTGCAATCTCTTGCTTATTATTGTAGCATTGACGGATGTGTCTTCCACCTTGAAAGTAGGTTTGGAATTTCCTAAACCTTTTGATGTTGTTTAACCATAAAAGTACCATTTGCAAAGGTGAAAAGCATATATAAGTATAGATCTAATGGATACGTTAAGAATAATTTGAGCTAGCTAGTGTAAAAGTGATTGGAAATTAATTAAAGAAATAACTTTTGCTGTTGTTTTTAGTCACCAATATGTATTATATTTATTGCGTACTGATGTTGAAGGACACATACCTTTAAATAATTTTCACTCTCTTTCGCCTTGTGCCCTAGTGGGCTGGGCACAGACTAAACACTGTTGAATGTTGGTGGTAACAAATACTAAATACCAAGCATATAGCCTCAGACCACACAAAAACCAAAAAAACATATAGCCGAAAAAGAGAAACATAACAACTTGGGGAATAATCTCTGTTTTTTTTATTGGGTTACATGATTTTTTGCTTTTTATTATCAGAAATGAATTAAGATTATGATAAACCGATAGTTCGATGCTTGTAACCAAAAGATAATTTAGACGTATGTGCAGTAAGATATTATGTCATTGCATCTTATGCTGGTTTGATTCCATGAAACAATGGCGAGCATGAATGATTACGCAAAGGATTGGTGGGTTTGTTTGTTGGCAAATAGTGTTAGCATAAGGTCCTTTTAGTTGGGAAAATTCCCATAATATTCCTCTTTTTGGGGCTCTGGCTTGTGATATTCCAAACTGGTATCAGATAATTATAATTAGGGAGTTTCACTAAAACACCTAAAATGGGGGCTGAAATTATAAAAAAACCCAACACCCAAAACACTTTATAAACACATCAAAAACCCATCATTACACACTCAAAACCCACATTTATAAACACACCTAAAAAATATACAATTGTTGATTTTTGGGTTGATTTTGAGTGTGTTTCTATGTTTAAATAGTGTTTGTGTTTTTTTATAAATACATGTCTAGAATTTGGTTTATTTATAAATTTGTATTATAATTAGGCAGGAGGTCCTGTGTGTTGGGTGGAATTGGAATCACATTCCCTTGAAGCACATAGGGAGGTTGTTAAAGAATATATAGGGGAATGGGAGAGAATTTCTGGAGGATAACTATTGATGAGTGGATTTTGGACTGAGGATCAAGCATCTTCCTTTATGCTGCCAAGTTTTCTAAATTAGAAAGGTACCTTTTTTGGACTGATCGGTGAAGTCTTATTCACAGGGGACTTTGAATTTTTATGACCCAAAAACTGAGATTGGGATAGAGGTAGCATAAGGACCGGATTATTCTTTTGAGGTGAGTCATATGCTATGAGGACAACAATTATGCCCTAAAAAATACTAGTGTGACAAAATTTTGAAAAGTCCTTTGATACGAATATTTGTTTGTTTTATTAGTGTTGGGGTATATACCTCCATATACACTTGCTCTATTAGTTAGAGGAATTGGCATATTGGTTTGTGTATGCGTTTAATGAGATTCTTTGTCTTTTGTGAAGGAAGATTCGAACTTAGGACCTCTTTCAACATTGAAAAGAGAAGTATCACTAAACCAATAATTAGTTAATAAAACTATTTAAGTTAATTGATGCACGTAAGAGTGACAACCATTATTCGTATTCTTATTTCATCATATAGAATAAATTTGTGCATGTCGACTCATGATTTTGCCTCCTTGGGACCATACTAGAGCCAAAGGGTTTTGAGAGCTAAAAATTATATGAACAAGAGAACCACTAGGATTATTACTTGACCTAGTAGGAAAATCTTTGTAAGAATCCCCAACAGTAGACAAGCTTTTGCTTTTTTTGGGGTCAATGTAGACAAGCATTGCTTGTACAATAATGTAATCATTCTGTATCCATCTATCCTTTTTCTTGATTCATTGTTAACGTAGAATCCAAAAATCCTTTTCAATAAAGATGCCAAATCCCAAAAAGTTAGTGGACTACGAGCAACTTTTTGGGTCAGAATTCCCAGACCACTTTTTTTCGTCTGTTGTAAAGAAAGACATCCATGCCGGCCCTTTTTTAGGCGTAACATGTGCGTGGGCTGGAATTAGTAAGCGCTTACTCTTTATGGCCCATAGCTAACAAACTGATCCTTCATGGGTCATTTACCTCAAATATTATATCTCTTCCTTTTTTCTAAGCGATAGTCAAAATCACTCAAAATTAATCTAATTTACAATAATGGAAACTAAAACTTAAATGCAAAATGACGAATTGACTGCCATGATCAATTGACTTAACCCACGTATGTAAATTAGTACACTTAAATGTAGGCATTCCTTCTCTCCAATACATAATTCTCTATCCCCCTTCCTTTTCCAATAAAATGTTTTCTTACATTTGCAAGTATCTTCCCCACTTTCAATAATGTAACTTTTAATTGTCTTTCTCTATGCTAGGTATGTCGACAACAATTATTGTAAGTTAATTACAAGATTTAACTTTAATATAAAGCATGAAACATACTGGAATTCAAAGCTTCCCTCAGCTGCTGACCTTGATATAGCAACTATAAACCAGGTGAATTAATTATGAAATTACTCATCTAAAATTCCACCAAAAATAAAAGAAATTTCCTTTAGCTTCGATCACTTCGACGCGACAGACCGCATCATTTGTACTATGTACGAGGATTTATTAATCAACCTGGTCCCAACAAAAGCCAGTAAGGTACTAAAGTCTAACCACCAACCTCACGTCGCCACGTAATCAAGCGCAGCTTAAACTGCGTATGCCAAAGCACACCGTATCTGCGCTCTTTTCTCCCCTTCGTCAAACATTTATCACAGGTAGTGTTATCGGCTACTCCGCGCAATTGCTCTTGCTCCTCCTCTTCTCTCCCTGCTTGACCAGTAAGCTCTTTACAGCTTCAATGGCGTCCGTACTGAATACGGTGTCGTCCATTAGATTATCGAAACTCAACGCCAGCCGAGTTCGAACTCAGTCCAATTTGGCGCCGATTTCTGTTTCGTTTACCAGTGAGTTCACTCGTCTGTCAAAATCCAGCAAACAATGTTTGGAACACTTTCAAGCTGCCTATTCAATTATTTCAAATTTTACTTCCATTTCCTTTTTTATTTTCTTAGCAATCTAATGACTAGTGAGATTCACTGATTGAGCTTCGTCTTATCTGTTTTTCTTTACACTGAAACGAGTTTGTAAACTTTTCAGGAAGAAGGCTTACGGTTAGGGCTGCGGAGACCGATACAAACGAAGGTATATTATCATATTGAGCTTCTGCATTTCTTTTTTATCGAGAATTTTGATAGAATGGAAGTGGATTATGGTGAGAGCTTTTGGGGATTTATGGTTCCTATTTTTGTTTCTTTAGCTGTTGAACCTCAGGTACCCGATAAGGCACCGGCTAAGAATGGTTCGAGCTTCAATCAGCTTCTTGGTATTAAAGGAGCTTCTCAAGAAACTGTAAGTCGTCCAATGTTGGCTCATTATATAAGTTTTAGTACCTTTTCTCTGTGCTCGGAATTTAGTTTCTTCAGATGATGCTAGAAGCTTAAGTTTATAATATACTTAACACGATTAAGGCGGATAATCGGAGTTTCAGATTTTTAGTTGAAATTCATCTTCTAGTAGATTTTAAGTTGATAGAGTTATAGTTGCAAGAAAAGATGACACAAGATTTGAATATGTGCTTTGAACTGTACAGAATAAATGGAAGATTCGTCTTCAGTTGACAAAGCCTGTAACTTGGCCTCCCCTGGTATGGGGAGTAGTTTGCGGAGCTGCTGCTTCTGGTACGATCCTTGTATATACCGAACCATCTATAGTTTCATAGTTTCTAGTTGCCTCATACTGTTGGTTTCATGATTGGAAATTGTCTATGGAGCTAATGAAGTCCCCTACAACGTATAATGCACATCAATATTCCTGTTTCCCATCTCCTCCCAATTCGCAATTTCAAGGGCTTACTTTGGAAGTTCCTGCAGTAGTAGTATCATCTTATCGGGGGTGTGCTGTTCTCCATTCATCCTTTCTTCCTTTTTAATACAGCTACTAAATTTCATGATTTGTCTCTGGCTTGGTCCGTTAAGCCTATAATGTTATACTAACCACACATATAATGTTTATTGCTGATTTAAAGATTACACACCACTGCCAATAATATTTTCCTTTTGTAATGAATTTGGTCAGGATCTCAACTTGGAGATCCATTAAGGATAAAGAACTGCCACTTCACATTAATTTATTGATGTTATGAATTTGGTTAGTATATGGACTTGGAGATTCATTTAGGATGTATTACTGCCAGTGCCAGTGATGAGTATTTTATTGATTTGAGACAACAGCACGGTGTGGGAGTGGTCAGAAGTTTTTGACAGGTCATCTGATATTAGTGGAATTCATTATACTTCGTGAAATATTTAATGTTTGCAATTCTAGTAATATTTGCTACACTTCTTCTCTGTTCATAAATTACTTTTGAGGCAATTCTTTTGTGTTGCAGGAAATTTTCATTGGACTTTTGAGGACGTTGCCAAATCAATAGTTTGCATGTGTATGTCTGGCCCTTTTCTCACTGGCTATACCCAGGTATGCTTTACTTGGAATGCGAAGTTTGGTTTTGCTTTTGATCTAATGAGGTCTTTATATTCCAATAACTCCCTGGCCTTTTTTAGACACTAAATGATTGGTATGACCGAGAAATTGATGCAATTAATGAACCATATCGTCCGATTCCCTCGGGGGCAATATCTGAGAATGAGGTAAGGGTGTACTTAACTGTGTTTTGTATTAAAAAAAATAGATGACGACTACATTTTTAATCCTGTTCTTTTGTTGTTAAATTTTCCCTCAGGTCATTACTCAAATCTGGGTGCTGCTTTTAGGAGGCCTTAGCTGTGCTGGTATATTAGATGTGTGGGTAAGTAATTGAAATGGACTGGCTCTTTCTTACCAATGTAAATATTTAGATCAATGTCAATCCTGAATTTCTGTCCTTTTTAGGCAGGACATAAGTTCCCCATAGTTTTCTACCTTGCTTTGGGTGGATCCTTTCTATCATACATTTACTCTGCTCCACCTTTAAAGGTAAGTTTCCCCCACTATCAACAAATCAAATATTCCAGAAAAAACTTTGCTTAACCCCTGACTAAGCTTCATGAGTTGTTGCAGCTGAAACAAAATGGATGGATTGGAAATTTTGCCCTTGGAGCAAGTTATATCAGTTTGCCATGGTGCGATATCCTCTACATGATCTCTTTTTTGTGAATTTACGAAAATTGAATGATTCATATAAGGGTTCAGAGCTCGCAATTTGATTTAGGAATCCTTTAGTAATTAAGATTGACGTGATTGTTTATGGTACCTAGATTTTTCTTGAAATTTAAAGAAGTTTTATCTGGTATGCTACATGCAGCCAAGAACTGCATTGAATTGGATAATCATCATCCCTGTTCATTCGTTGAATTGGATACCTCTTGGGAATCTTGTTATAATGTAGCTCCCATTAATTAAGAACCGTCACCAATATATTCTTGTAGTTTGGTTAACTGCTAGAAGCTGTTTTAGATTCACTGTGTTGGGTAACGTATTTTGGTTCAATCTTTTATTGATAGGTGGGCTGGTCAGGCATTATTTGGGACCCTTACACCTGACATAATTGTCCTCACACTCTTGTACAGCATAGCTGGGGTATGTTTCTGAAAGAAGTTCAAGTATCTTAACATGTGTTTACAAAAGATGATCTAACTGGCAGTGCATATTTTTGTGCCACGTTTCAGTTGGGAATTGCTATTGTAAATGACTTCAAAAGTGTTGAAGGAGATAGAGCAATGGGACTTCAGGTCGTTTATTTTCTGTTTTACAATACTGTAAACAATCTTAGATGCATACTTTGTAACATTATTGTTGCCATGCTGTTTGCAGTCACTCCCTGTAGCTTTCGGTTCGGAAACTGCCAAATGGATTTGTGTTGGCGCCATTGACATCACTCAGTTATCAATCGCTGGTATGTTGTGTTCATTATGCAGAGCAATTTAGGTAAAAGAGATTGTAATTGTTGAAGCTGGTTTTTGTGATCATCGGACGTGTGGGTTATGTTGTTATGGTTGCAGGTTATCTGCTAGGGGCTGGTAAACCATATTATGCTTTAGCTCTCGTTGCTTTGATAGCTCCCCAAGTCTTTTTTCAGGTAAATCACTTTTAAAAGATTGTTATTCTTTCTAAATCAGTTTTCCTTTTATTACCACAGATAGATAGGTAGCTGTATATGTTATGCTCTTGCATTTAGATTGCGAAAATTTCGGCATTGCTTATGCTAATTTTTTTGCTCTGCAGTTCAAGTACTTTCTCAAAGACCCTGTCAAGTATGATGTTAAATATCAGGTATTGCTGCAAACCCTGCTTAACATAATCTGATTTTGCACCATCAAAGAATCAGATATTCAAATCTGCTCTATTTACATTCCAGGCCAGCGCGCAGCCGTTTCTCGTGCTTGGGCTTTTGGTAACAGCATTAGCGATGAGTCATTGATATTTTGAACGCATGGCGGTTGGGCACGCGATGAAATAAAAGAGAGATATAGAGTGGCAATCACACAAATCACCGAATGCAGTATTTTGCCAGTCGTCTAAAACAGCTACTGCTAAAGTATGGCTCCGTCACTTATTGTACCAAAGTTTTGCTGATTGATTGAGAAACAATTTACTGGGAAGTTGCTGTTGTAAATATGCTTCTTTTAGCAGTGTCATCTTTAGGTGAATGGTGGATCAGTAAATTCATTCGGATAAAGCAACAATCTGTTATTTATGCTCTTGAAAGGAATTTGACTGTTTGTTACAATTTTGACTTAATGTTACGTGCCTCGCTTGAACATAAGAACTAGATTGTTGAACTTAAGCTATGAGATTGTAGTTGGACCTTTCGAAGCCCTAGCAATTAGGATTATTATAGCAATCTGAACCCTAGTAATTAGAAGTACCATTGAGACCTGGTCAGTGATACAGTGATTAAGGAAGAGAGAGAATTCCAAGCCCAACTTTAGATACAAAAGAAAACACGATGGTCACACACATAGGCCCCTTCTTAGTTCAGACTCTATCCTGACAACATACTTGGGCAACAAGTAAGAAAACTCCAACCAACTAGGAAATACAAAGACAGTAGAAACCATCCTACAACTCTAGTTAGAACAAAAACACTAGAAGCAAAAAAAAAATAAAAATAAAAAAAATCCCAAAGTGAGAGGCCTTGAGCGTGGAAAGTCAATAATGATCATATCAGCGGCTCTTGGTTTTGTACTTGGACTCATCAATGGGGATGCCTTCCTCAGCAGCACGCTCTCCTGCAGACTTGCCCTTGGTGCTGAGCCCTCCTTTTTTCCCCATCTCACGGTACCCTTCCTGGCCTATCCGCTCCTTCCTAGTCTCGCCGCCACGCTGCCCCAACTCCTGGTACCCTTCCTGACCCACCTGCTCCCTCCGTGTCTGCCCTCCGCGGCTCCGCCCTTCACCACCACAAAAATACAGAATTAGCCAGGTTAATAATGTGGAATTACACTAAGACCCGCGAAACAATTACACAAAACAAAAGCCATGGAAAGAGTAGTTTTAGTTTACCTTCAGCAAGGTGCTCTTGAGCCTCGAGGCTCTTGCCACCAGTTCCACCAGGGACAACAACCTCTCCCTGCCTTGCCTTCTCGTCTAGTTCTTTTCTTTTGCTTAGGTCACTTCTTTCCTGCTCTGATGCCATCTCCTATGAACTTCGTCTTTCTCACAAACTCTGAACTTACTATATATTGGAAGTTGAAATGAAATCTCTGCTAATATAATATGCGGAGTTGAATTGGAGGGAAATGGGGTGCTTATATAGAGGGAGGCTTGGAAAGTGAGTGAGGAGGCTGAGAGAAGGAGGAGGTGACATGTAAGAGCTGTTGAACTATGCTGTGATGACACGCAGGTGCTTTCGCCAGTGAAGATGCAGTGAGAAGGACGCGAGTCCATAGCTTCATGGTCATCACTAATTCTCTGTCTTGTTTCTTTCTTTTCTGTTATTTTCTTGTCCCAGCTCATACTCGGGCTCCAGTGCAATCGCACGGTTGCCAAGAGATTCGAGATGATCCTTTCTTGAGAATTTATAAAAAATAGCCAAAACTTGACTTCTAATTTCAAAAATGTCAGTTTTTGTAAAAAATTTCAAATATAGCAGAAAACTCACTTAAATAAACACAAATACCCTCAAATTTAAAACCCACATAAACCTAAAAAAGAAAACCCTATTAGATTGGGAATCTTTGTATGTAGGGTTCATTCGCAAACGTATTGTTGTCATAGTCAAACGGTGAGTGCAATTCTTCCTTGGTTCTTCGTTCAATTTCTTCTTCGTTTCTTTGTTTATTCTTCATCTATATTTATAAAATTTCAATTCTGGTTTTGCTGACTTAACTCTTGAGCCCTATCCAAAGTGCTATGATTTAATATCGTCAATTCACTTTGAGCCTACATCAAAGGTTAGTGATAGACTAATTTTGGACGAAACCTAATGACATAGACTAATTTTGGACAAAACCTAATGACATAGACTAATTTAAAAGCTGTATTAATTTCTACTTTGTTTTATAGCTAATGTTTGTGGTTTCATTGTCAATTTTTGGTCTGTATGGGAGAGAAGAAGATGAGAAGAAGAAGAAAAGAGATATGCAGACGGGAGAAGAAGAAAAGAGAAAGAGAGATGGAGAGAAGAAGAAAGAAAAAGAGAGGGAGTGATGCTGGAGACAAACAGAAGAAGAAAGAAATAGAGAGGGTGATTGGAAAAGTGTTTGAAGGAAATATTCCAAAGTTTTATTTAGCAAGGTTTTTTTTACAGGTTTATGTGGGTTTTAAATTTGATGGCATTTGTGTCTATTTAGATTAGTTTTCTGTTATATTTGAATTTTTTTATAAAAACTGACATTTTTGAAATTAGGAATCAAGTTTTGGCTATTTTTCATAAATTCTCTCCTTTCTTTTAGGATGGCTCTGAGATGAACTTTAAGGGCATGTTTACGTATTAGTAATGGGTATGAGAGGAAAGTGAATGATTTCCATTCCTGACTTCCCCTGTGTTTACTTGCAATCAGGAATGAAAAAATAAGTGGGCCCCACCTAATCCGTAATCACATTCCCTCAAAACTAGGTATTAGAACAACTAGGGGGGAGTAGTCGATACGATTCCCATTCTTGTTTTCTCTTAATAACTTTCAAAAATACCCTTACCACTTTACCATAATTCTAAAATTAATTTGGATTCTGATTCATACAAATTAGTAAACAATAACAATGGGAATCAATCTCATTCATTTGCTAATTCCATATGTTTAGTAAACAGCTTAATATGAATGATTCTTCCCATACCGATTCAGTAGTTCCCCGATTCCTAAATTCTCTGATTTCTTACTTTCCCCATTACTGATACGTAAACATGCCCTAAGATCAGTGTTAACTTTCCATTTATAATTAGAATTGAATGGGCTTTTAGACTAGTAACTAAGGAAAGTTAAGATCAGTGTAATTTTATATTTTAATTATATAGGAAAACCCTAATTTATATGCTCACTTGTGTTTTTTTTTTTGGGGTCAAATAAACTAAGAAGTCTGCAACATTGTATCCCTCTAATCTAAGTTGTGAAACGACTACATGATACAACAATTACTCTGCATTTTTTTGGTTTGTTTTAACCGTTTTGTGGAAAGACCGACAGACTCACGCCGCGTGGAGATATATGAGGAATTTTATGTACTTCCCGAGTACTAGGTTTTGTTTTCCATTGATGAGGAACAAAACAATAAGAAACAACTACTTAACAAAGACCGATTGGCTATACTCACAAACCACCTTTTTTTTCTATCAAAATCACCAAAATTTCTTACAAGAATCCACGGAACTCTGCAACTGCCTAACCAAAGGAAAGCTCGTGATCTTGATTATACTATATGATTCAGATACCCACTACATTTTGTATCACAATCTATGTAGGACCCCAACAAATAAAGAGAGAGAGACCGTACACTGAGTGTGACGATATTTTATCAAGAAGGATCCTGACATATGTAAATAGGAGTTCTTACCAATAACAGTGTGACATGCGTACAAAAACTTTTCTTTTTGTGCTTTTGATAAATTATTTTTGCATATGTCTCAAATTGTGAGGAAGATAAGGCCCCGTTTTAAGGGGTTGTTTCAGAGAACAAAAATGATGCAAAAACACATTCGGTGGACCAAAAACACTAAGAGTTTTCATAAAATGAAAACAAGTTCATGTGTACTTGTAGAAAACAGAAAAAAGTTATTTTCATTTGATATTTAAGTGTTGTAAGTTCTTTAGAAACTAATTTAAAAGTCTTACCAGTGACATAGATGAACCTAGCCCAGATCAACACGAGCAAGTGTTGGATGATGATTTAGAACCAGAGGACGATTATCCAGATCCATATGATGATGAGCCAAATCCAGTTGATGGATGGTTTGACGATGATCAAAGAGTCGACCATGAACTCTCAAGGTTAGCATTGATTTAAAACGCAAGGTTAGAATCTCCATCATCATCTTTGTATAGCTTTCTATAATAACCCGGGAACCTTGCTGGAGCCACACAAAAATGGATTTGTAATGTGAGACTTTCAAAGGTAGTGGAAGTGCGCCTAAAGACCCAACCCAATAGTCTTCGTACAAGATGAGATTAGAGTTGACTTATTGATACCGAGACTAAATAATCTTGTACGAAGACTATTGAGTTGGGTCTTTAGGCGCACTTCCACTACCTTTGAAAGTCTCACATTACAAATCCATTTTTGTGTGGCTCGAGCAAGGTTCCCGGGTTATTATAGAAAGCTATACAAAGATGGTGATAGAGATTCTAACCTTACGTTTTAAATCAATGCTAACCTTGAGAGTTCATGGTTGACTCTTTGATCATCATCAAACCATCCATCAATTGGATCTGGCTCATCATCATATGGAACTAGATAATCGTCCTCTGGTTCTAAATCATCATCCAACAATTGCTCGTGTTGATCTGGGCTAGGTTCATCTATGTCACTGATAAGACTTTTAAATTAGTTTTTCTCATAAAGAATTTACAACACTTAAATATCAAATGAATAGTTTGCTGACCAGCGCTTTCCCAAATAGATTCCCTCAACGGTCATTTCCTTTAGTGGTCGGTGAATAAAATTGTGGAGGCAAGCTTGAGTTCCATCTGGAAGTTTCTCTGACCATTCTCTGACCATTTTGAATAGAACGTAGAACCGGCCAGTGATGTCCCCATCAAAAGCAATCACCTTCAGCTCATACTTGAGCTGATGGTAATTCAGCAGCAAATGGCGATCTAAATCACCAATTAAGTCACCAGCTTGCCCGCTCATGAGATAGACAGGAATTAAAGCCGTAGGGTCTTGATCTGCCTGTAAGGTCCTGGGTGAGAGAAAAGAAGACATTAAAGGGTTACTGTCATCTATGAGAAAAAAGTAATCATTTCATAGTACAATCGTTCTACAGCTAAGTTCAGGCAGGCTGCATGTGTGTAGTTGGTGCTGAAGAAGCAAGCCACAGTCACAAAATTAAGGAATCAAGTTTTAGTTAGCATCAAGACAGTTACAAGTTCGTTATACCAAAAACTATCAGAAATAACCAGCAGAAGCATAAATATGCTTGAAGAATACAGACCAAATATTTTATTCGAACTAATTTCATAATGTGCATTTTGTAGTGATTTGTGAAAATTTGCATCATCCAGAAACAATTCAAGAAAACTGAGCTGACTAAAAGGGTACACTAGAGAGTCCTATTATTGATCTTGAAAGTTCCTCGTAAGTTTCTTGAAATTGAGAAAGAAGTAATCATTTCATCGTACAATCGTTCTACAGCTAAGTTCAGGTAGGCTGCATGTGTGTAGTTGGTGCTAAAAGAAGCAAGTCACAGTCACAAATTAAGGAATCACGTTTTAATTGGCATTAAGACAGTTCCAAGTGGTTATACCAGAAAACCAGCAGAAGCATAAACATGCTTGAAAAATACATACCAAATATTTTATTCGAACTAATTTCATAATGTGCATTGTGTAGTGATTTGTGAAAATTTGCATCATCCAGAAACAATTCAAGAAAACTGAGCTCACTAAAAAGGTACACTAGAGTCCTATTAATCCTGAAAGTTCCTCATAAGTTTCTTGAAATTGCGTTACATATAATAATACGTCTCATACGTTATCTAATGGGAAACAATTCTGGTAATGCTCAGAAAACTGTTTGACATGGTTGCTAGGTAGAATCCTATAGAAAAGTTATGATTTTTTGATACCCTGTAATGTTAGTTTGTCATTAAACTTTAAGAGTTTTTGATGCCCCAAATATTTTATTCGAACTGTTTGATTGGGCTGTTAGGTAGAATCCTATAGACGTATAAGGCCATAAAATTATTATCTCATCTTTAAGGAAAGGTTAAGAGCTTTTGATTTCCTAGGGGTATGAAGGAAAATTACCTTGGTCCGAAAAATTGATCGACTCTGGAAAACCAATCCCATCACCCACCAGAGCATGCGCACCACCGTAAGAAACTGGCCCCTCATAGCTTAATGTGGAGGAACCTGATGAGCATTAGAACCATTAGTAATTTTTGAAAAGGGAAAAAAAAAAAAAACAGACACACACATATATATACCATACCGCACCTGAATCACTCATTGTTAATAGCTCCTTCTGATAACCTAGGAAATTAACAAAAGAAAATCAAAGAAGGAGAAAATCAAAACCCATATCTTGAAGCAGAAGGAAGCAATACTTCAGAAAAGAAAAAAGAAAAAACTATTTCTTGATTGAACCAATCTCATAACAAATTATTTCTTACAAGAACCCTAATAATCCATGGAACTCTGCAATTAGGGAAACCAGGGGAAAGCTCCAAATCTTGATTTTACTATATGATTGAGATACCGGTAAATTTCTATCACAATCTATGTAGGACCAACAGAGAGAGAGAGAGAGAGAGAGAGAGAGAGAGTACCAAAATGTGATTGTTTATGGAAATTGAAGAATGAGGAGGGTTTTGCCTTGCCAGGGAAACGAAGGCAAACAAATTTCGAAATTCTGAATCAAATCGAGGTGAAATATTCGCACAAGTAAAATGATGAGCCCCAATTGGGAGAGAAGTTCTCTATATAACAGTCAAATGGCCTTATTAGGTTGCTGAGGGCCCAGATAGAATCCTATAGTTTGGGCCTTAGGCCCACCAAATTTCTAAAATTGATCTGTCTGTCGGTTTTTGGTTTATTATTTTGTCACAGAGTGTTTTGGGACTTTGTGATTGGAAAGAAATAATTTGATTGTGTCGTGACTTTCTTACAGAATCACTACACATGGCAATGTATATCGGAAAAAATAAAAATTAGGTTTAACTCGAGAAAAACTTCAGTAATTAGGATATGATAAATTATAAAATTAGTTAAATACCTATTCCTAGATATAAAACTATAAAAATACCCTATACTATTTAATGTATATAAACACACTCAAAATAAACCCAAAAATCAACAGCTGTATATTTTTAAATTAATTATTAAGATGAAATACTTTTATTACCCTTTTAACATAAAATTGGAATTCTAATCAACGCCATATCATAACTCATTTCACGACCTCCAGTTTCTTATCTTCATCTTCAGTTTTTATTCTTCCACCTCAGTTTTTGTTCAACCTCATCATTCTAAGCTTCGTCGGAGGGCTCGCCTGGGCCATCGAAAATGATACGTTGGAGAGGGCCTTTTTCTCCTTTTGGTGAGATCATCGAATTGAAAGGCCGTTTGTACAAAAATAAAATAAAATACTTGGTGGACCTAGAAGTTGCAATATTTTGAACAAAAAAAAAAAATTCAATTCAATTCAAGTTCATACTCAACTTTAGAGACATTTACGAGTACATACTTAAATTTCCAAAAACCCTATAATTTTTCCCCTCCGATATCAATAACGTTAGAAAATCTGTTATCTGCCTACGTTGGGTCTAGCTAGACAATTATTTAAGGGCATTTTTGGCATCTCATATCCGTGGTGCTCGTTAATTTTTTAAAAAACTTATTCCCCAAATCGAAGTTATTCCAGAGACCCCCCAAATCGAAACTTATTCCCCAAATCGAATTCCATAGACTTTAGGTACTAAATTGAATTTTTTTTTTGTTCAAAACATTTCAACTTCTTGGTCCACCAAAGTATTTTTGTACAAGTGAATGATTTTTATTTTATTTCAACTTCTATTTAGTACCCTTTTTTTGTTGTTATTTTTAATTGGACAAACTACATAATCAATTCACAATACTTAAAATTGTTGATGCGCCGTTTCTCCTGTCTTCTCTACCTGATTTATCTCGCTCTCTTCCTCTCTCCCATTTCTCTCTCTACCTCTCTCTCATCAACCCGAGCCCAGCCCTAGTCGGGACATCGGTATATAATCCCAAATCCTTATTTTTGTTTCTTCGATTGGAGCAAAAAGATAGCAGGATTGGGAATCAGATGGATGGAAGTGTTCTCAGAGTTCCTGAAGGAATCAGGTTTATCTCTTTTTTTTTGCTTGCTTGATCTTAAATCCCAAATCCATAGCTTTGGATCCTAGATTTCCTGACGGAATCAGGTTTATATTTTATTTTTTGTTAGTCTTTATTTATTGCTATGTTTCCTTTGTTGAATCGGATTTCTAGAGGGGTCGGTGGAAACGTCTATATATTCTCCCCACCCCATATTAAATTAGAGCAAAAACAAAACTTATATCAGATATTGTTAATCAGGGCAATGGAAGCAATCGCAGCGGACAAGGTTCCTGAAAAAATACACCCGAAAAAAGAAAAATTAGATGTACTGCAGCAATGCCGGCGGACCACTGCCATAACGTTACGGAAGATATCAGACCCAAGAAAAGAATGAGAATTAGATTTACATGTAGGCAAGCAATGCCGACGGACAACAGCGTTAATATTCCTGAAGAAATCATTCACGACATCCTGCTGTTGTTGCCCATCAAATATCTACTCAAATGCACCGCAGTGTGCAAGTCATGGAGGTCTCTAATCCAAAGCTCTGCCTTCATCCATACACACCTCAACCAAAATGACGACGCTCATCTCTTGCTGCTACAGTTTTCCAACAGGGAAGAGAGAAAAAGATTTTACTCGTTGCATTGGGATCGATGCCCTTCATTCAGTGAGTACTCCAAGCTTACAGATCCATTCGTAGCTTACAATGAAATTAGTGGACGTCAAGAAGACAATAATCAAACAACACAAATGGGTAACAGAAACTGCAAGGTCAAGGTGTTAGGGACTTGTAACGGGCTGGTATGCCTCCAGGAAGGTGACATTGCGACATTAATTTGGAACCCCAGTATTAGAAAGTTTGTTGTTTTGCCTCCCCCTGGTGTTACTTTCATGGGGTCTGAAAGCCACGCATTTGGCTATGATCCGCTTACCAATGACTATAAGGTTTTCAGAAGTGTTAGTTATTATAAGCCTTCCCGCTTGTCCCGTGCAGTTGAGATTTTTTCCTTAGCCAGGGGCTGCTGGAAGAGGCTTCGTAATGCTGTTGTTCCTGCAAACTTCTCGCCTGGAAACTTTACTAGTAATGATAAACCCGATGCTCTTGTTAACGGTGCTCTGCATTGGATTCAGACAGAGGGGGACGACAAGTTCATTGTGTCCTTTGATTTGTCCACTGAATTATTTGGCAAGATCCTGATGCCCAAATCAGCTTTGAGAAGGAGGACTAAGAGGTGGACACGCGAAGCTCCCGTGGTAAAAAATGTTTGCTATGCTTCAGGATACGGGGACTGCCTTTGCCTTTTTTGAGAAACATCAAAATACGAAGTTTCCTGGTGATGTTCATTTGTACTTGTGGGTGATGAAAGACTATGGTGTTGCAGAATCCTGGTCTAAATTATTCACTATATCTACACAACAAAATGTGCTCAGGCCACTTGGTTTCAGAAAGAGTGGCCAAGTGGTGCTTGCGTATTCTTCGGATGACAAGCGTTATGAATTGGTAGACCCTAACAGCAAACAATGTGATGATTTTCGAATTGATGGGTACTGCCCCAGGACAAGCCTCTACTGCTTCATGGATTATTTTGTTGAGAGCATTGTCTTACTCGATCGACCCGATGCTATCTCATACTAGATAGGTTGGATATTGGTTCGAATTAGCATTATCCTGGCTTCATTCCTTCTTACTGTTCTGTTTCTTTGGATTAATTATCTATGTTCATGGTTGCCTTTTCTTTTTCTCTTCTTTTCTTTGTAAATTTTGTCTATTGTAGTATTATTTGAAATAAAGAGTGCATGCTTCGTTCTTCATTGGTAGTCTGAGAGAAGTGGAAGAAAAACATATTTGAGATAGAAAACTAAAGATAGCCATCGCCATCTTATAAAGATAACAGCATTAGCTAGCTTCCCTGGAAACATGGATAGATCCCAGGTGTCCTAAAGATTGAAGTGCCATAACGCCATACCAATGATATCCCCTTTTTTATTTTGCTTGTAAAAACTCTTCTGAAGAATACCGGTCCATGAAGACATGTAACTATGACTGACCACTGCTCTTGCTATTTATATAAGCCAGTCTGGAAAATCTCTGATTCCGCCCTTAATTCTAACTTTCTTTCTTCTTTTAGATAAGCCAAGTTGTCGTTTCCTTACATCAAAACTGGATCGAAATTTTCACCTATCCTAACACAACATTAACGAGGTTCGACAACTTTGCCCAACTACTTCCCCTGTGGAAGTTTGAGACTATTATTGATCATGAGAACAACACACATAGGCAAGCCTTTACAAAAAAGAAGATGACGAGGAATAGGTCGTCCCGATGCTGTTGTTCCTGCAAATAGGTTGTACACAATTTTAGCATCCCTTTGCACAAGATGAGGCATAAATGAAGCTTGAGATTTGGGACTTGTTACAAGTTAGCTTCAAGTGCGCCTCTCATTGGAGTGAAATCCTCAAAGTTTTATCACAAAAGATGTGGCGTTCCTCTTCATCATTTGCTCACGCATAAAACTGATATTATAATGATTTCAAGGTAGAAATTAGATTCAAGAGCAAGGATGGGATGCACTATTAAGTATCATATGGAGATCTAGAATACAAAAGCAGAGAACACTGAAGCTCACCCCAACTGTACAGACTAAAAAACAAAAGGATTACGTAAGGGCGTCAAACAAAAACACACCAGCTAGCTAGAGATAAAAATCACACCATCATCCCTACTACAACTTTATATTACACACACACGTAGTAGCTAGAAACACCAAAAACCAAAGTCATGGTAAAGTCAACGAGGCCCTGGAAGCTGGAGCTCTTCAAAGTCACTCATTAGAACAACCGTTAGTTTTGTACTTGGACTCGTCAAGTGGGATTCCTTCCTCCGCAGCACGCTCTCCTCCGGACTTGTCAGTTGTGCTCAGTCCACCCTTCTTCCCCATCTCATGGTACCCCTCATGCCCTATCTCATTCTTCCTTGTCTGCCCTCCACGGCTCCTTCCTATCGATCATATACACATATATATCATCACATATTAGTTCACTTAAGAGAGAGATACACAAAAGAGAGAGAGATTATACATATTAAACCTTCAGCAAGGTGCTCCTGAGCCTCAAGGCTCTTGCCACCAGTTCCACCAGGGATGACCACCTCTCCCTTCCTTGCCTTCTCATCCAGCTCCCTTCTTTTCTGTGGATCCATTTTTTCTGATGCCATCTCTTTTCAACTAAAAACTCTTTCCTTTTCACAAACTCTACAAACTCAAAGTACGTCAAGTTAACTGAAATCTCTTTTTCTTTATGGTGAGTTGGAAATGGAGGGAAATGGGGTGTTTATATATTAGGTGATGGTGGAGGCAAGGAGGAGGAGGAGGTGACACGTAATGGGGTAAACGCGGCTGATGGGGAGCTCTAGAGCCATGCTGTGTCGACACGCAGTTGTTTTCCGTATGTGAAAATTGTGTTTGACATGCAGTAAGAATGACACGAGTCCATTGCTTTATGGTGACTCACTGAATCATCAATGTATGAGGAGGAAACCAAATATGGACAATGTCTACCTTAAGAGCATCTCCATCCATTGATTTTGATAAGCTTTTCGGATAAGATTTTCAATTCCCAAGTGTTAATATTTATCGTAAAATCCTCACCTAAAAATCAAGATAACATTTTCCAATAAAATTTTGAAATTAAATTGGTGTGGAAAGTGAATAATATTGGTATTTTTTGATATTTTTTTCAATTTTTTCAAGCCAAAAATTGGACAACCGTTGGATTGTGCAAGATTTTTTGATCGGAGGCTCCAGGAGAAGCCACATGGCATGTAATCATTGGGCAATGTGGGCTGGTGGGTCCAACAGTAAAAAAAAAATTGAAAATCAGCTGCTGACGTCATGCTGACGTCAGCAGCCCGAGTTTTGGTGCCCAGACAAGATTAGCCCGTGGGCTTGCCCAGGCTGGTGGGACCCACCATTTGCCCGGGCTCATTGCTGTGCACTGGAGCTGGAAATGGGCTGCCGAGGGGGCCTTTTGCCTAAGTTTGGTGCAGCGGTGGACATGCTCTAAATTGGTACCAAATAATGTTTTCTCTAATGGCATGATCAATGTGGTGAAGTTCGTTGGACACAAGTTTATTTCACTTTGTATAATGATAATGATGATTTTAATGAATAAAATATTAAGTCATATGGTCAATCAAAATGTTTAAATTCAATAATTTTTTTATATCATATAAACAACTGAATTGAACATGTATGCGACACGAGAGTTGGTAATGATTCTTAATCACTTGAACTACAAATCCAGTCAGTCTCTCAACATAACCTTTCATTATAGAAGCTCCTGAGTCGTACGGTACCACGTCTAAAGTCTGAAACTTTAGTGGACCATATAAGTGGGCCTCAAATGGCCTTGAGACAATTGTAACCATCATGTTTCTCATTGAGGGACTGGCCAACAATTATAGCCCAAGTTTGAAGGGGCATTTTGTGCTTAAAAAGCCCGCTTGTGTGGAACCTACCACCAAAGCCGGCGGCCCATCAGATCCAAAACACGAGGCCACCTGAATTTGCTGCGACAAATCCCGAGTCACGGCGTCTCCAACTAAAGATTCTCATTTCATCGTCACCATTTGTTGTTTGTTTAAGCATAAAACACATGCTTATGACAGCAAAACAAAACGCACCGTACTTACCACTAATTAATTACCCCTCATGGCTGCTTAATTCTTTATTAACGAACAAAGTAGAAGAGGGCAGTCACCTCCACAACGAATGAGAAAGGAGAAGACGAGAACAGAAGAGAGAGACGAATTTCTCTTCTTCCTCTTCTTCTTCTCAACAAAACCCTGTTTTCATTTCCCACAGAGAGATTCAGTGTCACAAAACCATGAAAGAAAACCAAAATGAAAGCCCCAATTCGACGGCGAGTCCAACCAAGAGGCCCATCCCGCCGTACGTCAAGGCCTTGTCCGGTTCGCTCGGGGGAATCGTGGAGGCTACGTGTCTGCAGCCCATCGACGTCATCAAGACCCGGCTCCAGCTGGACCGGACCGGCGCCTACAAGGGAATTATCCACTGCGGCGCCACGGTTTCGCGCACCGAAGGTGTTCGCGCTCTCTGGAAGGGCTTGACCCCCTTTGCCACTCACCTGACCTTGAAGTATGCGCTTCGGATGGGCTCCAATGCGGTGCTTCAGGGCGCGTTCAAGGACGCTGAGACTGGGAAGGTCAGCAATCACGGGCGGCTCATTTCTGGGTTTGGAGCTGGAGTTCTTGAAGCTCTTGTTATCGTTACGCCTTTTGAGGTTAGTGCATTTGTTTTCAAGTTTTCAATTCCAAATGATTTTTTTTTTTTTTTGGGGAATTCTATGGTTATTTGAATGTGGGTTGGATTTGTGTCGTTGGTTTCAGTTGATAATTCTAGAAAAGCTTAAAATTTTCATTTGTGGATTTCTCTATGCTCTGGCAATTGTGGCTTAACTCAGTTCATTAACAGAGAATTTAAATAATTTAGAAGCTGGGCATTTAGGGTCTCAGTAATTACTTCGAAATTTTGATGACTGATAAGAAGATTCAGGGAAGATAGTAAATCATTTTGTTTATTGAGGAACCAGCTTAGCTTTTGAATTGCTCATTACACTTATTAAAGTCATTCTCTTCATTGTTTGTAAGCATTGGTTTGAAGTTGAACATGTATGAACTGTAAGCATCAATCTGGGATTGCTTAAATTCTTCTGCAAGTTGTATTACTTAAACTTAGTTTGCAGCTGTCGTGGTTAGCTGGTTAAGTTACTTTAAGTTTAAGTTGCTGATCTGTTCATTGAATACAATAAAAAAATTATACATGTTCATTGTGAGCATTGTCTTCATGAATAATGGGAAGACTTAAGAAGTTGACTTGGAATTTTATTGGTGCAGGTGGTGAAAATTAGACTGCAGCAACAGAAGGGATTGAGTCATGATCTTCTAAAGTATAAGGGTCCTATTCACTGTGCTCGTATGATCATCCGGGAGGAAGGTATCCTTGGGCTCTGGTCAGGGGCTGCTCCAACTGTTATGCGCAATGGGACGAATCAGGCTGCCATGTTTACAGCCAAAAATGCCTTTGACGTTCTCTTGTGGAAGAAACATGAAGGAGATGGGAGGGTCCTGCTGCCATGGCAGTCTATGATATCGGGTTTCCTAGCAGGCACAGCAGGTCCCGTTTGCACGGGTCCCTTTGATGTTGTGAAAACAAGACTGATGGCTCAGAGCCGAGGTGTGGATGGCCAGATGAAATACAAAGGCATGATCCATGCTATCAGGACAATATATGCAGAGGAAGGGCTTCTTGCCTTGTGGAAAGGACTGCTGCCTCGGCTCATGCGGATACCACCTGGGCAGGCCATTATGTGGACGGTGGCTGACCAAGTAATAGGATTGTATGAGAGACGATATCTTCCGAGTGCACCTTTGTAGGTATCATCATTTCATTGGTTTGCTTGTTCTGGTTTTCTAGTCCATTGAGAGCATACGATCCTCAAATCATCTTCATTCTTAACAGTTAGCGTTTCTTCTTCGAGTTTCTTTTGATTCTCTGAATGAACATCGGCTTTTTTGGACGGTATCAATATTTTTGAAGTTTAGGTGGAAGAATAGGCAACTTCTCATCTTACAGAAATAAATTCCATGTTGTTTTCGATCCGAGTGTGAGAATGTGTCAATGGAATTATAATTTTTGTCCTCTCTATGTCAATTCTATTTGGCTTATTATTACAAAATGTCCCTAAGGTTTACGAAACTATTAGATTGCATTCTTGATGTTTTTTTGTGTCATTTGTAGTCCTCAAAGTTAGTATGTGTGATTACAAATGGAGGTTCACGCACTTATTACAAATGGTCCATACAAATTTTTAAATTTTTTTAATTTAAAATACATAAATTTTTTGTTTTCTTTTTAAAATTGTATGAATTTTAAATATATGTGACATTGTATTATTGTAGATGTGGGCTCCATATATATGCCACATCAAAAACTAATGAAGTTAAAAAAAAAAAAATCATAAAATTTAAAAATGAAAAAAACTAAGGATTTAGGGTTCATAAATGGTTCTCAAGATTAAAATCCTTTTATAAAAGGTTTTTTCATTCATAAATAATTTTAAAAAGAAAATCAAAATCTTATGAATTTTAAATGAAAAAATAAAAAAAAAAAATTTGTAAAGACTATTTGTGATAAGTGTATGAACCTCAGGAATGTTTTGTGATATATATATATATATATGCTATGTCAGCAAACTAACGAAGGTTTTGATAGAACCTAATAGCAGGGATTATTTGTGATCGTACATGCTAACCTTGAGAACCACGAGTGACAAAAAAAAAATAAATTAAGGATGCAATCTAATAATTTCATAAACCTTAGGGACGTTTTGTGATAATAAGCCATCTTATTTTGTTCATGTTTGTATCAAGGGAGTGAAATGCATTTTAGGCCCTATAATCCCATTGCACATAATGGTTGGGCCAACTCCTCGGCCTAGCCCATGGTTGCTGTCTTACTTTATGATCTATTACAAAGCCCCTCATGGTTTCTGGAACAAATTATGCAGAATATTAGGGGTGGCCGAAGGCCACAATCCAATCCGGTTCTAATAGGTTTCACACCAAACCTGCGGCCGAGTACTTTTTAATGGATCAATTATGTTCGCTTTTAACTATAGTCATGGATGAAACAAACCGAATCCAGCCTGTTTGGTTCAGTTTTAGTTTGGCATGATAAGTTTTTTTTGGGTCTGAGTTTGGCATGTTAAGTTCAAGCCCAAGTTTTTATTTATTTATATTTTCCAGAATGGGAAAATAAATTGGGCCCGAGGCCCCAGTCCAAGTAGACAAAAAGAGGTAAAAAAGGAAAGAAAGAATCAAGGTACAAGCACGCCAGAGCGAGGAATTCCAATGTACTACAAGTCGCTGCACCTCACCACGCTCCCACCGGAGGGAAAATACACTAACGGCCACATGAATTACTACTTGGCAAAAAGAAAAAAAAAAGAATGTAAGAAAGTGAAGTAATTAAAAAATAAGCAAGACAAAATAAAAACCCTACCGTAAGCAGTAACGCAAAATCCTATATAAGCAAACGCAGCCGCACGTTGAAACCCTAGCTCTCTAGTAAGCCACCACCTTCCTTTCGGTACAAATTCGTCCATTTCTCTGTTTATAAACCCTAACCCCAAACACCTAACTCAGAGCTCCGCACTCTGCTCATCACCTCAAATTTTCTTCCAATCAGGTCTGCGATTAATAGCTACTCAAATTGTGTTTTCGTATTGCTTGTGCTCATCTGCAGCACATTTAGACGCTTGTTTTTTGCGTTTCTCTGATTAAATTCTTGGTTCTCGATTTTTAGGTTTTAGAAGTCGGAGAATTTACAAGGTCCCGAAACGATGTCGGACGATGAGAGGGAGGAGAAGGAGTTGGATCTCAGCTCTCCTGAAGTAGTCACCAAATACAAGAGTGCCGCTGAGATTGTTAACAGTAATTTTCTCGTTTTTTCTCTCATCTATAACAGTCGCAAATACATACATATTACACTTTTGAATTTTATATGCTTTTATGGCTGACCATATTAATTACATTTGGGAAATATTTGCAGAGGCTCTGCAGTTGGTAATATCCGAATGCAAACCGAAAGCTAAGATTGTGGACCTTTGTGAGAAAGGTGATTCATACATCAGAGAGTAAGTATCCCATGAATTAATTTTTTCTCGTTGGCATTGAAAATTTGTTTATTTTAATTAGAATTTATTACTTACGGCTGTGTTGATTTGTCCCTTTAATGCGATGATTTATGGGTCGTGTTGTTTTTTATATTTATTTAGGCAAACTGGTAATATGTACAAAAATGTGAAGAAGAAGATTGAACGAGGTGTTGCCTTTCCAACTTGCATTTCTGTGAACAACACTGTATGCCATTTCTCCCCGCTTGCCAGTGACGAGACAGTGTTGGAAGAAGGAGATATTCTGAAGATGTAAGTTTTGTCTCATAAGTTTCTTTTTATTACTTCTGCTGTTTTTGAAAGATAGCTAAATGTTATATGAACTGTATGTAAGCTTGTAAGTAGGAACATATTGATGGTTTTTTCTTCTCCCGCAGTGATTTGGGTTGTCATATTGACGGGTTCATTGCCATAGTTGCACATACTCATGCTCTTCAAGCAGGGCCTGTTACAGGAAAGGCAGCTGACGTTATTGCAGCTGCTAATACTGCTGCTGAAGTTGCCTTAAGGCTTGTAAGGCCAGGAAAAAAGGTAATTTTGTTTGCTAATTATTATACTTTTTTTAATGTTGAAAAAAAGGATTCTGAATGGTTGCATTGTTTTGTTTTAGGGGTCTAGAATTGGATTTCTTGTGTAATCAAGTAGCCCCCTTGCATTTCTTAGCATAACTCAAGACTTGTCGCATATTCTTCTATTTTCATGTTATACTTTGAATCTGCATTTGCTTTTCTGTTTGATTTTTAAACTTGGAATACGTGTTTTATGCACATTGCATCCCCTGATGATGAGATGTTAGTATAAGCTATGGACTTACATCCAAATGAAGCTTTTTGTCATAGTTACACTGAAGGGGAAATGTACATTATTGAATTGAGAGTGAATCTTGGTACAATGGTGGAGTTGTTCCATTGAAACAGAAGAAAGCCCTTTCGTCGACTTGGGAAGTCCACCTGAGCCTGTTTTAAAATGCTATCTTTCTTTCTCATATCTTTTTACCCCTCTTGTTCTCTGTGTTGGAAGGCCACATGTTTCCGATGCTGATGTCAAGCTTGAATTGTCAAGCTGTTCTGATGCTGATGTCTGCTAGAATAATCTGCACTCACTGTTCCAACCCATGTTGGAAGAAATAATTGCACAATGATATAATATGTCATTCTATCGAACATCAAGTTTTGAAGGCAACTTTGCCGAGGAAATCTATGATTTATTGGTTTCCTCTTTTTCCCTGTTGCCTATATTATGCTTGGCTGTGGATGAGCTGATGTGGGTGTACACTTATTTTGTTCATCCTAATGTCCTCTCTAGGCCGACATTGTTGCAATCCGCTAGAATATACTATTCTTGTTAGGCTTGCGTGTCTTTAGCTAGCTGGGAGTTTGTTTTAATTTCTTTTCATGGATTAGATTTTTTGTATAACTAGTCTTTCTGCTGTGTTATTATTTATTATATAGGAACAATCAACAAGGTCTAGTTCACACTTTTTTTGTGTGGGATGTCTCTTCAATTAACATGATCTCTCTAGATGATGATAAGCTATCACTGGCTATGGATTGAATCCAATTAAGCTTTTTGTCATAGTTACACTGATGGATGATTGTGTTTCTTTCATTCCATTTATTCTTTTGAACCTTTCCATCTCTCTTCATCCAATGAATGACCATGGATTGTCATGTGCTTTCTTGTCAGCGTTTGGAAGTAAGACACATATGGAAGCCCTTTTAGTAATTTTTACTCAAATGTTGCAATTTGTTCTCCATCAGTTGGTTACTTTTCCCTTGTTACTGCATCAGTAAAAGACATTGGTTTATCTTTAAACTATTTATTGTGTTCCATACTTCTATATGATGAAACTTGTCAAACGCTATGGACCAACATCCAAATGAGGCTTTTTGTCATAGTTACTCTGATAGGATAGTGAAATTATTTAGGGGTTGATTTTTAAGTGTGTTCATTTATGTTATTTATTATGTTTCTGTGAACTCTTCAGTGTTTCTTGTAATGTGGTTGTCTTCTAGTATGCAACTTTGCCGAGGTGATCGATATCCTATTTGGTTTTCCTCCTTTCCTTGTTGCGTAGATGAACTGGCTACATTTGGTGCCTAGTGCAGATATATTTGTTGTCTGCAATCATCATTCAAATTAGCCAACATCAAGTGCTTTGCTCTCTTACTTGTGCATTGTCATAAGAAAGGAAAAAGAGGCCTAATTGAGTAATCTGTAGTTGTAGGCAACTTTGCCGAGGTAATTGGTACCTTATTGATTTCCTCTTTTTCCCTGTTGCCTAGACTAACTGGCTACATTTGGTGCCTAGTACAGATTTATTTGTTGTCTGTGCGATCATCATTCAAATTAGCCTACATAATTGATGGAGATCTTTGTATGTAACAATGCATAATGCTTGCTTTTTGCTATATATGAAAATAGATTTGAACATGTGCACATGAATTCTATTCTTGTACTGAAATTTTCTTCTGTATTTATTTCATTTTTTCATTTCTTTTTCTGGCTGCAGAATAAAGATGTAACAGAGGCGATCCAAAAGGTTGCTGCAGCTTATGACTGCAAAATTGTTGAAGGTGTTCTGAGCCATCAGTTGAAGCAGTTTGTGATCGATGGGAATAAGGTCATATTAAGCGCATCCAATCCAGATACAAGAGTTGATGAGGCAGAATTTGAGGAGAACGAAGTTTATTCAATTGATATTGTCACAAGCACAGGTGAAGGAAAGGTAATGAAGTCACGATCAGCCAGCCCAACCACCATTGTTATGCTACGTTATCTGATTTTCCATCAACACATTTTATGTCAATTTGCAGCCTAAGCTGTTGGATGAGAAGCAGACGACTGTCTATAAGAGAGCTGTTGACAAGAACTATCACCTGAAGATGAAAGCTTCTAGGTTTATTTTCAGTGAAATAAGGGAGAAGTTTCCCATCATGCCATTCACTGCTAGGTTTGTTAAAATAATGTTATTTTCGACATTATTGTCACTGGTTCTTCAGTTTCTTTTGTTTCTCTTAAAAAAACTGTACTGTCTTGTCATCAGAGCTTTGGAAGAGAAAAGGGCTAGGCTGGGTTTACTTGAATGCGTCAACCACGAGCTTCTGCAGCCATATCCTGTTCTTCACGAGAAACCTGGTAACAATCTTCCTACTGGGACTGGCTTTTGGGAAATTTCAATTCTTCTGTGACCCTGATTCTAAATTGTTTTGCAGGTGATTTGGTTGCCCATATCAAGTTCACTGTCTTGCTGATGCCAAATGGATCAGATCGGATTACATCTCATCCTTTACAGGAGCTGCAGCCCACTAAACAAATAGATGATCCTGAAATCAAAGCCTGGTTGGCTTTGGGGACAAAGACCAAGAAGAAAGGTGGCGGCAAAAAGAAAAAGGGTAAGCAAGAGAAAATTTTGAGCAAATAATGTCTTTGTTTGTGGATTTAACAATGTTATGAAGAACTTTTAGGTTTGATTGTTGGGAGAAGGAATCCTGATGTATTTGCACATTGTAGGTAAGAAGAGTGACAAAGCTGAGGAGTCTACAGAAGCCGAACCAATGGATGCGACAACAAATGGTGCTGAGTCTCAAGCATGAGCCCTTGTTTCTTGTTAGCGATCAGATTTCAATTTTGGTTATTTTCTCTCCCCACATTGTATCTGGTTGGATATTAATTTAATATAGTGTTCAGACTTTGATTCCAGCTGGGTTTTCTCTACTTTTCAAATTCCAGTTCTTGCTGTTTACTTGTGTATCTCATCGAATTTTGTTGTCGATTAACATTATATTTTAATTTATATAAAAACCTAACATAGACAATTGAGTTGAGGCTGTCAATATATCAACCAAAATTTCGAACCGAATTGTTTTTATGAATCTTTCTTGGTTTTACAACCTCTTCCTTTTTTTCTTTCAATATTTCATCAAAATGCTACTGATATCGGCAAAAGAGAATTTGTGGGTTTGGTTTATTTTATTTTATGGTTTGGTATTGCCGTGGATGGAGATGGAGGTCGAATTCGGATGCAAGGATGACACAGTTGACCTAACTCAATTTGTGGATTAGAGTTTGAAGCAACACAAATAGGTTTTATATTCTCGCTCTGTCAACCAATAGAAAGGAGAGTAGATTATAATTTTTAAATTCGGAATCTGATTCCAATAGGGTAATGATTTTCCCACTCTAATTTTATCTACTTACATTTCTTTTTTAGTTATAAAATTAGAAAATTAGTGAAATATCCATTCCTAGATATGAAACTATAAATATACCCTATACAATTTAAAGTATAGAAACACACCCAAAATAAACCCAAAAATCGACAGCTGTCGATTTTTTAAATTTAATAGCAATGTTGGATTATTGTTTTGCCCTTTGCCCAAAATAAACCCAGCTCCGAGGCTCAATTAAGATAATCGACAATTGCTCCTTCAAAATCTTGGAGCTGGTCTGTGAGAAATCGACGAGCGGCCGATTTAACTAACCTCACCGTCGGAGCCGCATCTCCAATTTTCATTGCTTTTTGGATCTCTCACTTGCTTTCTCACAGATCTTGCAGCTATTTCCATATCTCATAGCTCAATCTCTTGCATCTCAGTCACAGGCAAGGTCATTTTACAACTCAGGAGGTGGACTCGGGTCCTGATCCATGAGGCCGACTCTTTCCTCCACCAACAATGATGCGTTGCGGAGGCCTTTTCTCCGTTTGGTTTGGTCATCGAATCGAAGATCATCAACGACCGTGAGACCGAGATGTTCAGGGGCTTCGGCTTCGTCACCTTCAACAACGAGAAGACCATGAGGGACGCGATCGATGGCATAAACGGCCAGAACCTCGACGGTCGTAACATCACCTTCAATGAGGCCCAATCTCGTAGAATCGGCGGTGGTGGTAGGGGTAACGGAGGTTACAGCCGCGGAGGATATGGCGGCTTTGGCTACTAAGGTGGCAGTCATCGTGAAAGCGGTGGGGATAGCATCTCGATGACGATTCGATTTTGGCCACTTAGGTAATTTGTATTGATATTCATTTGAGTTTTGAATTGTGATTTTAATTTTTTGTTTGTTTATAATTTGGAATGATTTCAGATTCGGTTTGGTTGTGAATTTGATCTTGTGTTTTGGTTTGAGCTGTGGTTAAAAATCTGTGGTATTGGATTCGGTTTTCATATTAATTAAGGTATCCTTTTTTAGTTGAATCTGAGTATATTCGTGCTGGAGGGTTGGGTTATAGTACTTGGAATTTCTGAGTTTCCTCTTTTCATTGCTTAATTCCATCCTCCTTTTGTTTCTTTTTCTCCTTTAATATTTTCCTAGCCAATCTTTGCTTTAATTTGTTTTTGAAGTAGATTGTAGAAAAATGCAGGTGGTATTTAGAGAAAAGTAGAATAGTTGTTTGGATGTCCATTGTTTGCCTCCCCTGAATAACTCATGCACTTAAATGGGGGTTGACGCTGTAGTTATATTCTTTCATATTCCTAGCGAAGTCTCATGCTCTAACCATTGTGGGTTTGTGCATACAGCTCAAATCAAATATTAGCAAATTTGATGGCCAGAGTTGTTCACACAAGTTGCAAGAGAGCCACGACGCACCTGTGACTAAAGGTTTCACACATGACTAGAATATATACATGCATTATTGTTTTTCTATTGTTTCTTACTGTAAATTCTTTTCTGCAGTTGTATACTAGAATTTTGATGCACCAATTCTAATTCTCTTATATAAGATTCCAATACTGTGTACTATTTTTTTGTGTTTTAGCAACAAGGTCATTCTTCTCTCTTTCAGCGTTTAGGGGCAGCAAACCGAATGAGATGAAGTTTCGCTAATACTAGAGAGCTGGAGTCAGATTAGGTTTTTAGCTTAGTTGAATTAATTTTTTTTTTTTTTAATATCAAGGATTTACAACTCTTCCAAGGTTGTTTTGTGAGTTGACTGCAATTTTCATTGTAGACTTACTTTACAGCTACATTGCTGTGAAAGATGGGCTTTTTCAAAATAGAAAAAAAGAAAAACTAATTGTCATCTGCCCTGAACCATACTAAATACATTTGATTCTTTTAGTTCTCTGCTTCTTTGCCTTAAGAAGCTAGAGGCTTGTTTAATTTATGTTTACTTTTTAGTCAAGAGCAGCTCAAAAAATTTAGATTGACATTTCATGTGGTCAAGGTCTTTGGGTCCTATCTTGGATCTGTTAATGCAATAAATTTTCAATTGAGCTCTTTAGCATGTGTCAATTTCCACTGGTGCATGAACAACATTAGTCTAGAAGTAATGAAGGTAACACTTTCAATTAGTAGAAAACAGTCTCTAAAGCTTACTTTCAAAAGCTATGAAGTTGTGCTATAATGAGGTAGCTGGTTTACGAACATGGGGTTTTTGCAATTGTACACTTTTATCGTACATATTATGCAAAGGAAATGATGTAGTTGTTAACTTCCAGTAAGTGGTATGAACTGTTCATATTCTGCAACTGAGTTAATTTCTATGACATAGTATTAACAATGTACTTCGATGACATAATATGAGTATTTTACTAATTTTCTATAATAGTAACAGATTTTTCAGTAACAAAGCATGCTCCATATTTTGCTCTATATATAGCTGTGCATTTGAAATTTATGATATACAGAATGTGATTTTTACTAGGAATATAGTTCTATGACATAGTATTAACAGTGTACTTCTATGACATAATATGGGTATTTTACTAATTTTCTGTAATATTAACAGATTTTTCAGTAACAAAGCATGCTCCATATTTTGCTCTATATATAGCTGTGCACTTGAATTTTATGATATGTAGAATGTGATTTTTACTAGGAAGATAATTCTATAACATAGTATTAACAATGTACTTCTATGACATAATATGGATATTTTACTAATTTTCTATAATATAAAGAAATTTTTTAGTAAAAAAACATGCTCTATATTTTGCTCTATATATAGCTGTGCACTTGAAGTTTATGATATGCAGAATGTGATTTTAACTAAAAAGATAGTTCTATGACATAGTATTAACAGTGTACTTCTATGACATAGTATTAACAATGTA
>NC_024126.1:22034520-22048650 GCF_000346735.1 Prunus mume | reverse complement strand
AGCTTTTTTTTTATAAAATTCGGCTGGGGTTATTTTGGGTGCTTTTTGAGTTTTTTTTTTTTTTTTTCTGTTGGGTTTGATAGTGGCAGTGGTGTAATTTATTGGAACTTCAACACTAATTTGTTATTTAATAAATGGGTTTTGGGTGTGTTTATAAAGTGTTTTTCATGTGGGGTTTTTTTATAATTTCAGCCCCTATTTTGGGTATATTAGTGAAGCTCCCTAAATAAAAAGCAAATAGTTGACTATAATGAACCACTGCATCAATGAGAATGCAAGAAATAATATCAAAATGTGATTGAAGTGAAATTTCTATAACCTTGTGCATAAGAATATAGACAGATATCAGCTTTACGCTGCTCAAGATTTGATAAACTTAGCATCAGCATGTGTTCTTGAATCCAATGGCTGAGTGAAATCCGACCGCTAAGATCCTACGGCTCTTATGGCGTTCATCTATGCTGAATAATCACCTCAAGCACGCAGAGCGTAAAGAAGCAAAGCGCGTGATGGCGGTGCGTTCCCTTACACAATCAAGAACTCTGAAATACTATTGGTCAGTTTGCGTGGGAACACGTCATCACGCCACGTGTACCTAACGGCCTTAAAAACGCGAAGCATCTGGATTTGTTTAGATCCCTCGAATTCCTTTATAAGCCCTCAATTTCAATCTCCTCCCTCTCTCAGTTGCGTCTAAAACGTACACACAGCTTTCGTACGGGAAAACCAGGAAAAAGAAAACATCCCTAACAAATCTTGAAAAAATCTGAGTGTAAATTTCGTATTCGAATATGGGGAACCGGTTAGTGTTGTGGATCTTCTTGTCGGCGTTGCTCTTCTTCTTAACCATGGAAGCAACAACCATAGACCCTTACAAGGTATTGTTCTCATTGCTTTTCCTTCATTCCCTTCCTCTAATTTTTCCTCTTATTCCAGTTCAATGTGAATGAATTGAATGTAAATAGAGCGGTTTTGATTTTGAATATGTAGTTCTATGATCGAATCACGTTCTAAAGATTTTTTTTTTCTTTTCATGTGCTTGGTTTTGAGATTGAAAAGAAAAGAAAATTTGACAAAATTGGTAATGAAAAAGGTTCAAATTTTAGTGTATTATGCTGCTGTGGCCGTTATCAGAATGCAATCAACAATTGAGATAAACAAAAGGAACTGAATTTAACGACTTTTTTTAAAAAGAAAGAACCGATAAATCATTAGTTCTATACTTATTTACTAATTTATTAGAAATGGTTTCAAATTCTTATCAGGTCCTTGGAGTCGAGCGGAATGCAAGCCAACGTGAAATTCAGAAAGCTTTCCACAAGTGTGTTCCAATAACCATTGATAATAGTTTTGTGCCCTCTAAATGCAATTACTTCGCTAGGATTTTGTAGATGAATTTATGCAAAGCGAGATCATAATGTGCTTTATTTTGTGCTGATCACTGGGAATGAATTTTTTTTCTTTCTTGGTGATGGTAATTATCTAGGCATTGAAAGTATTGACACTTAATGTGACCTCTAAGCTCATTTATGATATGTATACATCAATTAGGATGGTCATAGTCTGTGCAAAGTGTTCTTATTGGTTTGGGTCGCGTTGGGGCTGGCGCAAGTGCCAAACTATAAGTTTTCACAGGCCTAAATCTGTCACTATGGTCCCTTAACATTAAGTGCACCTTAGTGGGGGTGTTGGGCAATGACAGTTAGTGCTTGTGCAACTGTGTTGAGCTGTTGTTGTAGGATGATAGTTTAAATATCTCAAATATGTGTCTTTACAACATTGTAGTTGCCAGAATAAGCAGTTCATTTCTTTCTTTTGTCATATTTGTTACTATGAGACTAATGTATGCTTCATGATGCATTAAATAAAAAATTTGGTGTTCTTTGACCAATATTTAAGTTAATGTTTCTTTATTTTCTCTAAAAAAGAGTAGTAATGTTTCTTCTTTTGCTTTAGGATAATTTTGCTTATCTTCTGTTCTGGGATATATAATTGGCTCTCTAAAAGTTTCTCATTGTGTGAGTGTTTGTGTTGTGCTTGTGCATTCATAATGCAAATGCTTATAACACAACAAAGAAATACAGAAAGATACATGTAACATGCATTTGTGTTCAGACACGTTGTGTCACATGCTTTTTACTTTACTCAAGCTCATTTGAATAATTCCCTGTAGGCTTTCTCTTCAATATCACCCGGACAAGAATAAGAACAAAGGAGCTCAAGCAAAGTTTTCTGAGATAAACAATGGTATAACCTCTGACTTCTCTTCAGTCTATGCTTCCTTTCCTTTTGCCTTTTTGGTTGGATTTTTTAAAATTCATATATACCTATCCTGCTGTAGTGGCCACTTCCTCATAAGTTTGTACTTAATGTCGATTTGTTTCTTCTTGTTCATTAGCATATGACATTTTATCAGATGAAGAGAAGAGGAAAAATTATGACACGTATGGAGATGAGAAGGGCAGTCCTGGATTTGGAGCTGGTTCTTCTGGAGATCATGGTGGATATACTTACTTCACAAATGGTGGACCAGGAAAAAACCAGTTTACCTACAGACCAAGTGACTGGCAGAGCATGGGTGGGCAGGGAGGTTCCAAGTCATTCTCCTTTTCTTTTGGAGGTCCCAGTGGTCCAAGTTCATTTGGTTTTGGCATGGACGACATTTTCTCGACCCTTTTTGGGGGAAAACCTGGAGGTGGGGGTCAGTTTGGTGGTTTCAGTGGTTCAGCTGGGTCTCAGCCAGGGTCTCAACCTGGGTCTAGGAGTTCCCCAGTGAGCATTAGTGCCATCAGTTCACAGGTGTATAAAAAAGAAATAGTTGACCAAGGGATGACTTGGCTCTTGTTATCTTACACACCATCATTGAAGGGGCATCAACATGTTGAATCTATCATAAAGGAAGTTGCCAGTTCACTGCAGGGAGCTTTAAAGGTATGTGCAGATTCTTATTCGGTCCCTACTCCCTACCATCTGATCTGCCATTGATCGCCACATATGCTCATTCTCTCCTTTTCTTTTGTCAGATTGGAAACATAAACTGTGAGACAGAACCATCTCTCTGTAAGGACCTCGGCATATATCCCCGCAGAATGCCCAGGGTATTTGTTTATTCTTACAAAGTGAGTGAAAGGGGTTCTTTGGTTGAGTATGATGGTGATTGGGCTGCAAAACCTTTAAAAATGTTTTGCCAAGATCATCTTCCAAGGTTTTCAAAACGGGTTGACTTGAAACATTTTGAGTCTTCCACTTTCACAGTCCATAAATTGCCTAGTGTCGTGCTTCTTTCCACCAAGAAAGATACACCTGTTATCTGGCGTGTCCTCAGCGGATTGCATCACAATCACTTCCTTTTCTATGATGCAGAGGTATGTGGTGATTATTTGTTGAATTAATTTACTCAATTTTCCTTTTCTGAGTCTTGTCAATATAAGATGAATCTAGTGTCTTTGGCTATGGAATTGCTTTAACTGACTTCTTGAAGGAATCAGAAGCCTTTTCACTGTAACAATTGCCTGACATCCGTCCTAAAAATATGTTAGAAAGAATGAGGCAATGTATATGCTTAACAGAAGGGTAGGGTGCAATGATGATCCCGATACTTCCATGACAAAGTGAATCATATACTTTTGCTTTTCAGGGAAAATGTGCTTTGGTTGTTTGCATTCATCTTAATTTTTTTTTGTTTCTCAATTATAAAAATGACAACTTATTATTAAAATTCAGGTCCATGAAGTTTCTGATCCAAGAGTGAAGAAGCTAGGAGTTGATGCACTTCCAGCTATAGTTGGTTGGCTTTCAAACGGGGAGAAGCATGTCCTAAAAGCTGGCATTACCATCAAAGATATGAAGTCGGCAATTAATGAGCTTAGTGCTTTACTAGAAGGTTTTGAGAAAAAGAGCAAGAAGGCAGCTTCAAGTCAGGCCAAGAAGTCACCGACTGGGGAGAAGCAAATACCCCTACTGACAGAGTCTAATTTTGATGCTCTTTGTGGTGAGAAAACTCCAGTTTGCATCATTGGTGCATTCAGGTCTTCCAAAGAAAGAAAGAAGTTGGAATCAATTTTGAACACGGTGAGTATACTTTCTCTTGTATTGAGGCACTATTATCCAAAATATCTGTTTCTTCCTAAGAAGCACGGACACGGATACGGATACGGTGATACGATACGACACGACACGGGGATACGGGAAATTTTCAAAAATTAGGATACGATACGTCATGGATACGGTTATTAAAAATATATATTAATAAATATATATAACCTAAAATATATTTTAAATAGATTATAAATTATAAATTATAAATATAGTGTAGCATTTTGGACTTTCTTTTCTGATTCTTTATATTTTTAGGCATCTATAGCTTTTTTCACCCAAATATATCATTACCCAAAGCCCATTTGTTTAAGACCCAAACCCATAAACAGATACATATATATATTACAAATCCTGTTTTAGCAAACGACGTCGTCACTTGAGATCAGTCTGACATCTTCTTCTTCTCTCCCTCTCTGTCTCTGTCTCTCTTCCCCTGCAGTCTGACATCTTCTTCTTCTCTTTCTCCCTCCCTCTCTACCTCCCTCCAGTCTGACATCTTCTTCTTCTTCTTCCCCCTCCCTCCCTCTTCACCGCACCCAGGGGCTCCTCAACGGCAAACTTTGCCCGGAGGTTCGTATTCGAAAAGTCAGATACTCGTCTCTGGAATGTCGGATACTCGTATCCGTTAGTCAACTGACGTATCCGTTGACTGCGATACGTATCCAATGCGTATCAGACCGTATCCAAAACGTATCGTATCCAAATGAGTATCCGATACGGGATACGCCACTAAATTGGCGTATCCATGCTTCTTAGGTTTCTTCACATGAAAATGATGAACTTTGTCTAAAAAATTGAATGTCAAACTTTGTCTGACTAGCAGCCTCAACCCATGTGACCTGCTAAATTTATAAACCAGAAGTATTGGTTAAGGATTCAAATGTAGTCCCTAAAGTATCTGCTTGACTGGCTATTGTTACCCAAATCACCTGACCATGATCTTTTTATGGAAATTACTTTTTTTATATATAGTAATTTGCTTCATGATGTTTGCTTTCAGCTCTCTCAGAAATCACTATCAAGGCAACAGAATTCAGCCGATGGAAGGGATTCCATTTCCTACACTCTCTTGGATGCCTCCAAGAAGGCATCATTCTTAAATGCATTTGACAAAGCAGGATTTAAATCGTTAGATAAGGTCTTGGTTGCCTATAAACCTCGGAGGGGGACGTTCGCAGCATTTGAGGGTGAAATGACTACAGAAGAAGTAGAGGGGTTCATTGGCTCCGTTCTTAATGGGGACATACGTTTTACCAAGACTCGGCAGAAACCCGTCCTCAAATGAGAGCTATGGTGGTGACAAAGTTTGGGCCAGGTAGTTTCTGGCTTATTTGTACATAGCTTCACTATTTAAGTATAGAAAACATAACACAAATTTAGACTAGAACTAAGGAGGATCTGTCGAGGAGCATCCGTCGTCATCTTGGAAAAGTGGGCTTGAACCCTACATAAGTGGTTCTTTTTGTAATGCCATAGTAGAAGTCTGTCTCATACATTTGGTTGTATGACCCGTGTAATTTATTTGTTCTTTTACTCGGTGTAAAATTGATGACCAAAATATATATGAAAATGAGAAGCTGATGAAGTTTGAAATTCAAGTTCTCGTTTTATCAAACACTGATCCGCGTCTTGCTGATTTTCATTTATTTGCGATCTGCAGCGTGGGGATTGATGGATGCCCGTTCTCTTATGAGCTTTCTTTGCTCCTTTATTTGGATTTCTTTTCTTTCTTTTCTTTCAAGCACTAGTTAATCAAATCCTATCTCACTACCGTGACTTTTTCTAATGCCATCTCATTCTCTATCCTCCCACAACTTGGGCTTGGCTAAAAAATGTTTAGTCTAAGTAGATACAAATTATTATTGTTATTCAAATCACTTACTCATTGATATAAAAAGAAGAAGAAGAAGACATTATATTATTATTAAAATCAAGATATTATTTCGTCGAACTTTTACATCATTGAATGATTAAATTTAGGTTAATAAGTTATGACACCAACTTTTGGATACCAACCTTACGTGACAGGACGTTATATGTTTACATCAACAAACATTGATGAGTGTAGTATTATTAATTAGTGCACTGTGCACGCATGGTCATTGGCCAAACTTCCACCAATTTTCTTTTCTCTAGGACCACACCACACCAACAAGAACCAGCCAGTTATCTCTACACCATTCCATGCATAATTAACCCAGTTAACAAAAACCAGCCAGCTAATCATTGCTATATGCCTATATGGCGCTTTCCTTTTGTATGTATGCCCACAAGATTAAGATTGGACAGATGCAATGGATACGTAGTGCATTTCTTTTATTAACGAACAATGTGTATATAACTCCTCACGGAAACTCAATCATTTTTTAGTGTTTGTGATCAAACATTTCAAAACTTCACCATCTGGACTTGAAAATGCTCCTATCAAATCCATGTCCAAATTACCAAACCATTTCTCAACGAACACAAAAGACCAAAACCCACTATAAAAACCCAAATCCCCTCTCTCTCTCTCTCTCTCTCTCTCTCTACAGCACAACACAAATGCCATTACAAAGCCTCCATTTTGAAGTGTTTCTTCTAATCCTAAGTGTGGTCAAAGTCGCCTATCTGTGGCAATGGACAACAAAAACGGAGCACTTGACGTTTGTAATAAAAGCCCGTAACAAACGACGTCGTGCTGAGCCCCCAAAACGACGTCGCTTCCACCATCCAGAAATACTCTGTCCCCTCCTCCAACTCGTCCAACGCTACTCTGGGTAGCTACCTGGCTCGGCGACTCCTCCAAATCGGTGTCACGGACGTTTTATCTGTGCCTGGTGACTTTAACTTAACCCTCCTCGACTATCTCATAGCCAAGCCTGGGCTCAATAACAATCGGCTGCTGCAACGAGCTCAACGCCAGCTGACGGCTACGCTCGCTCGCGGTGCGTGGGCGCTTGTGTAGTTACTTTCACCGTGGGTGGACTCAGCTTGCTGAATGCGATAGCTGGAACCTACAGTGAGGATTTGCCTGTGATTTATATCGTTGGAGGACCCAACTCCAATGACTTCGGGAGTGATAATAGGATTCTTCACCATACTATTGGGTTGCCTGATTTTAGCCAAGAGCTTAGGTGCTTTCGGAACGTCACTTGTTATCAGGTAAATAGTGTAAACTTTGGAATGGATACAACGACATGTGGACATTGAATGCTGGCACATACAAACTTTAAAAGAAAAAAAAGGAGACAAAAACTATTTAAGTTTATCGGTAGAAATGGTCGAAAAAGATTTGAACTTGACACCATTTAGTTTTTCGCTTACGTAATGCATAAGAATTTTTAATTTCAGTGTTTGCTTTTGTAAGTAAATCTTAAGTTTATTAATTTTGGTATTTATTTATCAGGCTGTGATAAATAATCTAGAAGATGGCAGTGAGTTAATCGACACGGCAATTTCATAAGCATAAGTTGTAACTTGGCTGGAATTCTTCATCCTACTTTTAGCCCTGAGCCTATTCCAATTTCATTGCCTCCCAGGTAAACTTTGGCCTCTCCGATTGTTTTATATAAAGCTTGTGACTTGTAAGTAAAAAGATTCAATTATTGGCTTGCTATGTCACACAGATTCAGTAATCAAATGGCCTTAGAGGCAGCAGTTGAAGCAGCAGCAGACTTGTTGGACAAGGTAGTGAAAACAGTTATGGTGGGTGGGCCTAAACTCCGAGTTGCACAAGCAGCTGATGCTAGTGGTTATGCTCTGGCTGTGATGCCTTCAGCAAAGGGGCTTGTGCCAGAGCACCACCCTCATTTCATTGGGACATACTAGGGTTCTGAGTGCACCACCTTCTGTTATGAGATTGTGGAGTCTGCAGATGCCTACTTGTTTGCCGGATCGGTTTTCAATGACTACAGCTCTGTTGGGTACTCAGCCCTTTTGAAGAAAGAGAAGGCGGTCATAGTGCAACCGGATAGTGTGACCATCGAAAATGGCCCTGCATTTGGTTGTGTTGTAATGAAGGATTTTCTGAAAGCTCTATCAAAGAGGCTTAAATGGAACAAGACTGCTTATGAGATGTGCTCCTACAGAGCCTTTGAGGGTTAATGTTCTGTTCCAACACATCCAAAAGATGTTGTCAAGTCAAACAGCTGTGATTGCTGAGACAGGGGACTCATGGTTTAACTGCCAGAAACTGAAATTGCCACTAGGTTGCAGGTACGTAAGCCATGGACAAAATTTGATCTTAATTTGACGCTTGTTTTTATGATTTTAATTGAGCAATATGATAATGGGTTTGCAGGTATGAATTCCAAATGCAATATGGATCAATTGGTTGGTCAGTTGGAGCAACTCTTGGGTATGCTCAGGCTGCACCTACAAAGCGAGTGATTTCTTTCATTGGTGATGGGAGTTTCCAGGTGCCTTAATTTTCTCCCTTCTCTCTAGCACTTAACATTTGATCAATATCAATAGTCACTGGTCACATATATTCAAGTTAAGTGATTTGGGAGAACCATTGTTTTATTTTGAACCTCTGAACTTGAATCACAATTTTATAGGTGACTGCACAAGATGTGTCAACGATGACGAGAAGTGGGCAGAGGAGCATAATATTTCTGATAAACAATGGAGGATACACAATTGAAGTTGAGATCCATGATGGTATCATCCTTGTGAACAATCACCTCAATGAAGCACAAGCAATCCTTCTTATCCCCATTTGCAACCTCAATTGCTTCGATCAAGTTGTCTTCACAACGAACCTTGGTCGTACAGCATACCAGCAAAGAGTTGCTTGAATGGGGGTCTAGGGTTGCTGCTGCCAATAGAAAACATTAAAATAAATCCATTATTATTGCCGCAGCAACCCTAGACCCCCATTGAAGCAACTCTTTGCTGGTATCATCCTTGTGAACAATCACCTCAATGAAGCACAAGCAATCCTTCTTATCCCCATTTGCAACCTCAATTGCTTCAATCAAGTCGTCTTCACAACGAACCTTGGTTGTCCAGCATTTGCCTTCCCCATCATGGACAGCGTCAATCAGTCCACTGTAGTCCCAATTCTTGATCACATTGTAGGGCCCATCATGGATCTCAACTTCAATTGTGTATCCTCCATTGTTTATCAGAAATATTATGCTCCTCTGCCCTGCCCACTTCTCATCATCGTTAACACATCTTGTGCAGTCACCTATAAAATTGTGATTCAAGTTCAGAGGTTCAAAACAAAACAGTTCTCCCAAATCACTTAACTCGAATATATTTGACCAGTGATTATTGATATTGATCAAATGTTAAGGGCTAGAGAGAAGGGAGCAAATTAAGGCACCTGGAAACTCCCATCACCAATGAAAGAAATCACTCGCTTAGTATGTGCAGCCTGAATATACCCAAGCTTGCTATGTAAGACGAAAAATGCAAGATGAATGATGTTTTGATGCAATCTATAAAGTTGTTATGTGAATTACATTTTGTTTGTTTATTTTTAGATTACAATTCTGACTTTGAGTTCATATAATAATTTTTTTTAACTTATTGAAATTGCATAAATATACTGTATACATAGAGAGTAGAAATCCACATTTTGGTAGTTCGCCTCGAGCCTCCAAAACCTTAGGATTGCCACTGGCCAGGTAGTTGATGTAATTAATTGCAAGTAAACGATATCACTCAAATTAGTATAGTAATAAATAGAGTATCATTTCAACAGGGATCAAGTTAATCTATTAAATACTAGAGTGATTTATTTCTAATTATATTTGAATTAAACGATAAGAGAATTATGGTGATTAAAATCTAATTAAGCAAGTAAAATAAATTGAGATTAAGTAAGTAATGTAAACGATGAAAACAAAGATGATAAAGTACTAGGACACCGATTTTACCTAGCTAATCCCACCTAAATCCTTCTAGCTTGTTAATCATAATCACCTAACATGTTGATAATCGTTTTCCCTTACCTCACCAACACTCTCTTCTGAGTTATATTAGTTGTGTTCTGTACCGTCAACCCACTCTATTCCTAGTTATGGATTTAGATGGCTAAGAACCCATTAAGATTTGTGGAAAAACATTAAAGACTACACAAATCATAACCTAATCTTCCAAGTCGGCTATATAATTTATAGTACTTGTTACAAAAACTTTTTATTAGGAATCTCCTTCCGGTCTCAACCCAATTCTTCCAAGCATACAATTAATGGCCAATTAATTGAAAGCATTAAGAATGGTAACAAGTACTCAACATGTATAGATAAATAAAATTAATAATATTAAAGAATTTGAGTATTCATAACTAGGCTACATCATAGCCCTAGTAAAAGAAATTAGTTTATGAATGGTTTATTGAGAATCATGATGGTTGACGAAGACACGAAAGACATTGAATTCTCCAAGTAGAACGCCAAGGTTGTGCAAGCTCTCTTCATATTCTCCTTTGAGTATTTCGGCTATGATTATGAATGTATGGAATTTGATGGTGGAGGATGGAGGATTCTTTGATCAACTTCAACTTTGAAAAGCTTCTTTTTACAGAGGCAATCATGACTGTTATATAGTTAACCAAAATTCTGTAAGCAATCCATGCATTTGGGAAACATCCATCTAATTCTTTCAAAAGATTTAACACTTGAGCTATAAGGGAGTTTCCTTTTTTAGTTTTAGAGTGAATAATTGGGCTTATTTTTTACAATATTTAGGTCTAACATATATTAATAAAGTACAATTTTTTCAAGTCACATATACTTATGTATATATAAAGGTTTATACAAATTCGGGCCTTCTCAATTTGGAGGCTTTAGGCCGCCACCTTGCCCGCCCGCCTGTGTCCAGAGCATCCCACAGAGGATGTGAAGACTAGAGACATGTTTATTGTGAGGATGTGAAGTTTCACAGGTTTATTAATCGTGTTTTGTTGGGTGACCCGATTTGAATTTTTATTTTTTGTATGCGATTTGACTCGAATAACTTTATGAAGATTTGAAGTAGTCCTTCGTGCCGTATCAAAATTGTCCCTCTTAATGCACCGTACACATAAATATTGGCCAAACTTAACAAATGTGTGGCCATTGGTGTAATGACAGGCAATTTTCTTTCTCTTCGGGACCACAAGAATATGTACCTGCATTATGTTAGGTTAGGTAAATTAATGTAACATATAAAACTTTGACTTTTTCACAAGGATGACACCAGCAAAGAGTTGCTTCAATGGGGGTCTAGGGTTGGTGCCGCCAATAGCCGCCCACCAAGCCGTCATCAGTAAGCTCATATATTGGTCAATCAACTGCAGCATGGGCCTCTTCAAATTAGGGTTTCGTCATGATCATGCAGAATTTTGTCTATAGTCGTGACACTGAACATGTATTACATGAACGATAATGGAGTTTATGATTTGATTTTCATGTTTTCTATCTAAAGAATAATTGTTCTCACTTGTTGCAATAATAAGGGATTTATTTTTAATTCAACACTAGCACATTATTGCTCTTTTGTTTTGTCGTATGACTGACGAGTGCCACTCTTTGTGTTTTGGTTTTTTGGGCCTCCGGCTGAAGAGAACGTAAAAATACGCACGAAGGACGCCTATCATGGCCCTAAACTAAATTTGCAAAGCATGTGACGAGATGATGTAGGTTGGACTATGCACATCCTAATGTGAAACGCGTAAGTAATAATACATGTTTATTGTGAGGATGTGAAGACTAGAAATATGTTTATTAGGATGTGAAGACTAAAAACGTGTTTATTTTGAAGATGTGAAGTTTCACAGGTTTATTAATCGTGTTTTGTTGGGTTGATCTGATCTGAATTTTTACTTTTAATTTTTTGTATGCGATTTGACTCGAATAATTTTGTGAAGATTTAAAGTAGTCTTTTGTGTCGTCCCAAAATTGCCATTCGTGTCGTATTAAAATTGCCACTCTTAAATACACGGCACACATACATATATATAGGGCAATGATTTCCCCACTCCTATTTTATCCACTTACACTCATTTTTTAGTTATAAAAAAGGAGTGTAAGTGGACAAATGTGTGGCCACTGGTGTAATGACGAGCAATTTTCTCTCTCTTCGGGACCACAAAAATATGTACAAATGAAACATAGGCCTGGTTGATTTACCGCAGTACAAATGAAATCATAGCTTTCATTATTCTTTTCATTTTCTTCCTTCTACAGATTCTCTCTCTATACACCATAAAATGCTCATCTTAGTGCCATCCAAAATCGAAAAGATATTCACATTGGTTAATACTATTCTCTCTCCCTACTCCATCAACTTGAGCAATATTTTTCATAATGCAGATGTGCATTTTGATTTTTTTTTTGTCTGTATATTAAGTTAGTTTATAAATTTTAGGACCCATTATTTAATGGTATTGGAAAAAATCCTTAATATTGGGATGGAATATGAGATATTAGGCACTCTTTTCTTATAAGTAGGTTTTTGTAGAGGCGAGTTTTACAAATTGGCTTGTATAATTTCGCATTAGAGTCCAAACTTCACCACGCAGCTGGACCAAACTCAATGTAAGGGGTGATTATAAGCAAAAAATATTATTAGTACTATGTATAAACATAATTTCGAGCCGCTAAATATTGGTACATGAATGAGAGCCATTTCATAAGAAAAATATGGCTACCATTGAGCAATGTTGAAAGCATGGACCAACGCATAAGTTGGTTAAGCGTCATAGAAAAATAGATGATTACATCCATATACAAATGTATAAAAACTTATTTTCGATTCAGAAAAGTTTAGGGAAAGGAGAGGCTACCCCATCCTAAGGGGCATATCAAGGCCTCTTTGAGGACTTACAGAGAGGGTCTTAGCCTTTTTTTTGGTTTCTACAAATTATGCACTAATAGGGATTGTCGATAGCGAGTGTCATGCCCTGGACACGGGGGTCGGTGGAAACCCCACGCCCGGTGCGTGAGAAAATAAAAAGTAAAATAAAATAAAAAGAAGCCGAAACATGGGTTTAAAATAAACTTCTCTTATAAAAATAACTCCAAAAATCTTACAACTTTACAATTATTAAACAAAGCTCTATCACTCTCATCTAATTCAGCCTCAACTGGTTTAGTCCTTTTCTTGCCCACTAATTTATCTAAAAAATTAAATAGAGTGATGGGTGAGCAACCACAGCTCAGTAGGGATATGAGACCTTACCACAGTAGATTGATATAACTAAATTAAGTGACATACAATCACACAACCAAATATCACATTAATAATAATAATGCATGAATGCTCTTCATCTACTCCCGTTAATTTGTATAACTGGCCAAGTAGACTTGCATGTTCCATACCATGCTTATACCACTTGGTCCAGAATGCCCATTTATACGAACTAACACCCATTTCAATAATAATCAAATAATAATATCATGCATAATATATTGCTTACGAAATTTAATTAGATCAATCTTTGTAAAAGGTCGCCAAGAAACCCCTACCTCGTTTCCAAAGCTAGTTCCAAATTAAGAAAACACAAACTCCGAACTCTAACTCTTCCAAGATTATTATTACCACTCTTTCTTTCTTTTTCTCTCTACCACTATTTGTCTCTCGTTTCTCATGCAAACTATGCATGCCTTTCTCTAGATGTAGTAAACCATTTTGTAATTGTGGACTCCTATTTATAGTACAATAAGAGTTGGCTAAAGATGAGATAGAAGGGGAAAGTCGGCACATCAAGTATGTGGTGTCAATTGGCATGTGCATATGACTGTAATGCTGCCAGCTATAAGAAATTATAACAGGAGGTGTTCAAAGCTAAGCAAACTCAAGATATATAGATGACAACTCACAAGGTGATAGTGCTCCTTGCTTGGCTATAAAAAATGGACATGTCTGTCACTAATATCAATCAAAGTTGATCACTACAATCTTTTTAACTTAGTCACCAAGTATTGATAACATGCATGCAACGAAAATAAAACATATTCAGATATTTATTTAAAGTATATTTTTATTAATGAAAATATTTATGAAAGTACAATATGTAATTTTTATTTTTACATATATATATAAAATATAAATTAA
>NC_024126.1:22015997-22032362 GCF_000346735.1 Prunus mume | reverse complement strand
GAATAGATAATTATGTACACTTTTCATACTAGGTAAATTATATTTTTCATAAAACAAACAAGTAATAGGTACATTATTTTTTCAACATAATTAGTATGTATAGTTTTATTCATAAACAATTATAAAGTGGATTATTAGTCATGTATAATTCATAAAAAGAAAATAACATAAACATTTTATTAAACAAACCGATTACCCAAATTTGAATTTATTGTTAAATTTTTTTAAAAAATGTTTCAAAATTAATTCCTACATCCATTACAACCATTTGGAGATCTTTCCAAATTCAACATCTGTCATTATATACAATCCAATTAAAAATTGTTTCCATATTGATTCCTATATACAAAATACAATAATGGCTTAGTCGAGGGTATTTTTGGAATCTAAAAAGTATAATAAATCAGATTTTATGCTTAATTAGATAACTTGCTGAGTTAAATCCTAGTAATGGGTTTTTACTTATACAAATTGGGTATTATTTATAGGAACAAAAAGTGAAGGGTTTTAGGTACGGCAAATTGAATTTGAAGGGTGTAAGCCAAATTTACTATAATTTAAAAGGGTAAATAAATAATGCAATATAATTTTTAACTTTAGAGTTTGATTTTGTAAGTAAATGTTCTCTCTTTTTTTGGCCTTTCAAAGTTTATTAATTTTGGTATGTGGGGTTTATCATTAGGCTGTGATAAATAATCTAGAAGGCGCAGAGGAATTGATCGACACAGCAATTTCAACAGCCTTGAAAGAAAGCAAGCCTGTTTACATCAGCATAAGTTGTAACTTGGCTGGAATTCCTCATCCTACTTTTAGCCCTGAGCCTATACCAATATCATTGTCTCTCCCAGGTAAACTATGGTCTCTCTGATTTACCTGTGAAGTGATTGAAGTGGTTTTAAGGCTTGTGTCTTGTGAGTAAAAAGATTCAGTTATTTGTTTGCTATGTCATACAGATTCAGTAATCAAATGGCCTTGGAGGCAGCAGTTGAAGCAGCAGCAGACTTATTGGACAAGGCAGTGAAACCAGTTCTGGTAGGTGGGCCTATACTCCGAGTTGCACAAGGAGTTGATGACTTTGCTGAGCTAGCTGATGCTAGTGGTTATGCTTTGGCGGTGATGCCTTCAGCAAAGGGAATTGTGCTAGAGCACCACCCTCATTTCATTGGGACGTACTGGGGTTCTGTGAGCACCGCATTTTGTTCTGAGATTGTGGAGTCTGCAGATGCATACTTGTTTGCCGGACCAGTTTTCAATGACACCATCTCTGTTGGGTACACTGCCCTTTTCAAGAAAGAGAAAGCGATCATCGTGCAACTGGATCGCGTGACAATCGGAAATGGTCCTGCATTTGGTTGTGTTCTTATGAAGGATTTTATAAAAGCTCTTGCAAAGAGGCACACATATAACATGACTGCTTATGAGAACTACCAAAGGATATTTGTGCCTGATGGCCAGCCTCTGAAATGTGGTCCCAGAGAATCTTTGAGGGTTAATGTTCTGTTCCAACACATCCAAAAAATGTTGTCAAGTCAAACAGCTGTGATAGCTGAGACAGGAGATTCATGGTTCAACTTCCAAAAACTGAAATTGCCGCCAGGATGCCAGTAATTAAGCCGTGGAGAGAGTTTGGTCTTAGTTTGATGCTTGTTTTTATGGTATCGTTTCTTGATTTTAATTGAGAAATTTGATGATGGGTTTGCAGGTATGAGTCCCAAATGCAATATGGATCGATTGGTTGGTCAGTTGGAGCAACTCTTGGGTATGCTCAGGCTGCACCTACAAAGCGAGTGATTGCTTTCATTGGTGATGGGAGTTTCCAGGTGCACTTATAACATTTGTTCAATATCAATAATCACTGGTCACATATATGAATTCTTCAATACTAAATCAAGTGATTTGGAAGAATATGTCATTTTGATTTGAACCTCTACACTTTTAATCACAATTTTTATATATAGCAGAAGTTCCTTTTGTTTCCCACGTTGATGTGTTTATGGCTTTCTTGTTGTATGTGGTATATGATTGATAGATGACTGCACAAGATGTGTCCACAATGCTGAGAAATCGGCAGAGAAGCATCATCTTCCTGATGAACAATGGAGGATACACAATTGAAGTTGAGATCCATGATGGGCCCTACAAAGTGATCAAGAATTGGAACTACACAGGACTGGTTGATGCCATCCACAATGGGGAAGGCAAATGCTGGACAGCTAAGGTTCATTGCGAAGAGGAGTTGATGGAAGCAATTGAGGTTGCAGAGGGGGAAAAGAAGGAATGCTTGTGCTTCATTGAGGTGATTGTTCACAAGGATGATACCAGCAAGGAGCTGCTTCAATGGGGGTCTAGGGCTGCTGCAGCCAGTAGCCGCCCCCCAAGCCCTTGTCAGTAAACTCACATATAGGTCCTCAACTGCATCAACGGAGTGCTATCTTATCGGTTTGAAATTTATAAATTAAGCCAATTCGTATTCGATATAATGTAGATTGGATTATAAATTTTCCAATCCAGTCCGATTAGAGCTTGCGATCCAATTCTCGTTAAATCTATTCTAATCAAATATTTTAATAGATATATAACAAGTAAATTACATCTTTTATATAATATAGTTTATGAAAAAACGATATCGGTAATCGTGGATAAAGCGTATAACTGTTTGGTACTCCCTCATTAATGGTTGAGAAATTATCAAACCCCGCTTTGTGACAGAAGCACACCCCTAATTTGATTTACATAAAATGTTAGTAGTTTGGGTGAATATTTGCTCTTCAAAATTTGGATCAAGCAAACAACTAATTCTTCGGTGTGGCAGCACACCGTCACATGATGCTGTCAACCTTGAATCAAACGTCCCCGATAGTAAGACATTATAACTCGTGTATTAATGCTACATTCTAGGTTCATAACATATATAAATTATATCATTAATTTGTATTATATTACATGAATTGAGAACACTAAATGATAATGTGACGGTCACACTAAATAAACAGAAACCACTTGGCTTGCTGTCCTCCGTGCAATCAAGTCACAGAAACAATAAACCACTTGTTTTCTAAGAGCATCTCCAACCGATATGTTAAAAGTGCCACGTAGACATTTAACGGCTATAAATAACATCTCACATCACTCCAACCGATGTGTCAAAGCTGATGTGGAATGAAGGCTGGAGGTTGAAATGTTATTTTTGACATCCCAAAAGCAAGATGTCAAATGAATATTTTATTATTTTTAAAGATAGTTGATTGTTACTTTCATTTATTATTTTCTTTTTTATATTTTTTCTTCTTTATCTTAAATGATTTGATTGTTACAATAATTATTTATTTGACATATCGGGTGGAGTGTAAAACTGTATAAATGTCAAATTGCTACATCAGCCATCAAATTTAAATTTGAAGTTTGGTATTTAACATCTCTCTTGAAGATGCTCTAAGTGCAGTTTTGCTTGACGAGTTTGTCAAGCTTTGAAACATTGAATTGGGTTTTCTCTGGGTTCATGTGTCCTTTAACGTTTTGTGTGGTGTTCGAGCTTTGAAGAACACATGAATTCAAAGAAAACCGATACTGGAGCCCACAGGTTTTTTTTCAAAAAAAAAAGAAAAAAAAGCAGAACGCAGTTTTTTTTTTTTGGGAGTAAAAACCTAAAATGTTGCTTAATTTATGGTTTGACTGACAGACAATGGAGACGTGCCTAGTCCGACTTACCGAAGAGTCTGGTCTGTGAACGTAGTGGAAAAGTATAATGCCCTCACATTTGTTCCTGTGATTGCGTCACGTCACATGATGGGATCACGAGAATCAGAGTCCACTACGCTTGTGTTCGACACTGCAATGTGCATGCATTATGCATTATGCATACCGCTCGCTTCCAAAACTTGGAAATTTCCAATTACCGGCAACTCTTGTTGTTTCCAAAACCCGTGGATTTTCTCCTTTTCTCGGATGCAGTATTATTCCATAACGTCGTCGTCTCGTTACACCAACCTTGTCTCGGTTTGGTAATTTCACCCCGGAGGAGCCGTTACGCGCCAAGTTTCCCATCAGAAAGCCACGTGTCACTCATTGCGAGTGGCTGAGATTGGGATTTAAATTTTATTTTATAAAACTACAGCTAATTATTCGTTGACGCCTTGACTGGCTTTTCTTCAGGGTCACGAAAATCCGTCCACCGTCAATACTTGTAAACCATTTCACGCGCAACAACAGCAACTCATCTATATAATTACTGCTTTACTGTTACCTTTTACGGTTTTACCTTTGTTCATCTTTTGCATATTGACCACGGTCTGTATGTTAGGTCCACAATATTAGAATTCGGAGGAGTTATAATATGCATTTGACTTTGCCACTAAACTAAAGCCGCACATAATCAAGATATTTTCCAACCCAATTGAACAAGGTCCAAAAGAAAACAGAACAAAGCAAAACAAGATGGTGATATTTTGTCCAAAAACGCAACGTCTTTTACAATTCTAAGTCCCCGGAAAGAAATCAAAAAGACCTTGTTATACTTTGGCTCTGAAATGGGGTAGCCTTCCCACCTCATAAATTTTTTTTTTTCACCCAAAAAAAAAGAGAGATTCGAAATTAAAAATTTGCACTATTATAGGGTTCTTGTCATTGATTGGGTCACTAAATTCCATAGCTAAGTTGCAATTTTAATTGGAAAATAATCAGATTTTTCTAATGCTTTCTAAACTAAACTCAGAAAAATCAGAAACAATTATTATAATACTTGCGCGTCACTCATTCACCTGTATTAAGAATCCACTGCCACCCACTGCCTTCACGGAAAGCCTCTCATGAAAACCGCCCCTGGTATCTTCCTTTCTCTGCCGACCGCTCTATAAAAACCCACCTCCCTTTTCACCACCAAACATCAAAAAACCAAAAAACCCAAAATCCCATTTCTCGCCACACGACATTTTCATCACAAAGTTTTGATTTTTATAGTCTCCATCTTTCTTTTGTTTTGAGTGTGATCAAAGTCACTCGACAATCCATGGACACCAAAATCGGAGCACTTGACGTTTGCAAGCCGGCAAGCAACGAAGTGGGCTGCCTGCCAAACGGCACCGCTATGGCTATTCAGAATTCGGTCCCCTCCACAGTGATCAACTCGTCCGAGGCCACTCTGGGTCGCCACCTTGCTCGCCGACTCGTCCAAATCGGCGTCACTGACGTCTTCACTGTGCCCGGTGACTTTAACTTGACCCTCCTCGACCACCTCATCGCAGAGCCTGGGCTCACCAACATTGGCTGCTGCAACGAGCTCAACGCCGGCTACGCCGCTGATGGCTACGCTCGCTCTCGTGGCGTCGGCGCGTGTGTTGTTACTTTCACTGTGGGGGGGCTCAGTGTTCTCAATGCGATCGCTGGAGCCTACAGTGAGAACTTGCCTCTGATTTGTATAGTTGGAGGACCCAACTCTAATGACTATGGAACCAGCCGGATTCTTCACCACACTATTGGGTTGCCTGATTTTAGCCAAGAGCTTAGGTGCTTTCAGACCGTCACTTGCTATCAGGTCAGTATGAGATCAAAGTTTGGTTTTTTATTTTATTGTTGAACTTTAATTTCATTGATTGTTATTGGGTTTCTAATAGATTTGGTTAAAAGATTCATAGTGAGTTTGATTTGCCCTTATTTTTCAAAGTTCTGATTTTTGGTATGTGGGTTTTTATTAGGCTGTCGTAAATAATCTGGAAGATGCACATGAATCGATCGATACGGCAATTTCAACTGCTTTGAAAGAAAGCAAGCCTGTTTACATCAGCATAAGCTGTAACTTGGCTGGGATTCCCCATCCTACTTTTAGCCGGGAACCAGTTCCATTTTCATTGTCTCCCAGGTAAAGTTTTGGGCTTTTTTAAATTTTCATTTGATGACGTGTTGATTAAAGGTTGTGCTTTTTAATTTTGAAGTGTGGGATTGATTTATTTGTTTTGTTATACAGATTGAGCAATCAGTGGGGCTTAGAGGCTGCAGTTGAGGCAGCTGCAGAGTTCTTGAACAAGGCAGTGAAACCAGTTATGGTAGGTGGGCCTAAACTGCGAGTTGCACATGCTGGTGATGCCTTTGTTGAACTAGCTGATGCCAGTGGTTATGCTCTGGCTGTGATGCCTTCAGCAAAGGGGCTTGTGCCAGAGCACCACCCTCATTTCATTGGGACATATTGGGGCGCCGTGAGCACCGCCTTTTGTGCTGAGATTGTGGAGTCTGCAGATGCATACTTGTTTGCTGGACCAATTTTCAATGACTACAGCTCTGTTGGGTACTCTCTCCTTCTCAAGAAAGAGAAGGCAATCATCGTGCAGCCCGATCGTGTGACAATAGCAAATGGCCCTTCATTTGGTTGTGTTCTCATGAAGGATTTCCTCAGAGCACTAGCAAAGAAGCTCAACCACAACAACACTGCTCATGAGAACTACCGCAGGATCTTTGTTCCTGATGGACACCCTCTAAAGTGTGCACCCAGAGAACCTTTGAGGGTTAATGTTCTGTTTCAACATGTCCAAAAGATGCTGTCAAGTGAAACAGCTGTGATTGCTGAGACAGGGGACTCATGGTTTAACTGCCAGAAACTCAGATTGCCGGCTGGTTGCGGGTAAGCCAAGGATAGAATATGGTCTGTCATGTTCCTTTCTATGTTTTGGTTCATGCTTTTAATTGGAATTTTGAAATTGGCATTGCAGGTACGAGTTCCAAATGCAATATGGATCAATTGGTTGGTCAGTTGGAGCAACTCTTGGGTATGCTCAGGCTGTTCCTGAGCAGCGAGTGCTCGCTTTCATCGGTGATGGGAGCTTTCAGGTACATTTTATTCCTTTTCTCATTTTGATCAAAGCCAAGCATATAAGTACGTAAATCTCCAGAACTCTGTAGTTTACAAATAGGAATCTTATAGAGAGTGGTTGTAGGAAATTGTATTTGAAATGTGAAGCAAAGATTTGCATATTTGCTTTTCTCAGTGTTGAAGAGTTTCTTTGAGCTTCTCCTATTTCAGACACTAAAATCTCACAGAGATTCCATAAATTTCTTACATTTTGTTGTTTAATGCCTAATAGGTGACTGCCCAAGATGTGTCGACAATGATTCGAAATGGGCAGAGGACCATCATCTTCCTGATAAACAATGGTGGATACACCATTGAAGTAGAGATCCATGATGGACCATACAATGTGATCAAGAACTGGAACTACACAGGACTTGTTGATGCCATCCACAATGGAGAGGGCAAGTGCTGGACAACCAAGGTGATTAGTTTGTTAATTCGTTTTCTTAATCTCCTTTAACCTCACTAATTAATGATTTAATCAAAGGGCTTCCTGGATCGTAACACTCCTTGTAATTGAATTTATTACTTTTACAGGTCCGTTATGAAGAGGAGCTGATTGAAGCAATTGAGACTGCAACTGGGGACAAGAAGGATAGCTTGTGCTTCATTGAGGTGATAGTTCACAAGGATGATACCAGCAAAGAGTTGCTTGAGTGGGGGTCTAGGGTTTCTGCTGCCAACAGCCGCCCACCCAACCCTCAGTAAACTCTTTCATGCCATGGCCTTCATTAATGGAGTGTTATTTGTTCTGAAACATTAGAATGTTGCTCTTTCTTGTGGAGGGTTTCTTATGTTTCTCGTTTTTTTTTTTAAATTTTTCCCTTGGTGAACGGTGTCTGTGTTCTACTTGAATTTTTGTTGGGTTCTATGTATATTCCCCTTTGAATCTGAGCATCTTCAGATATTTTAGTTTATGTGGATCCCAAATGAATTGCGCAAAGCAAGGTGTCTTTTTTGACTTGTTTATGATGACAAATCCACGTGTTCAAACAACGTTGTTGATGACAGTAACTATAGTCATATCATTGTCATCATCTGTCAGCATTTTTAGAACTAATCTATTGACCCAAATGTCCTGCAATCAGTCACTGTTGTTTTGTATAATTGCCGCTGGGTTCATTGTTAATTATGCACAGGTGGAGGTTAGGAAGGGACAGAGAGGAGTATGGAAATATATATCCTCGTTTTTCTGTGTTACAAACAATTAGCGTTGACGACACTCGGAATCTTATTGTAGGTGTGTGTATTAAATAAAATCCCATGAGGAACAAGAATGAAAAAAATAAAACGATAAGAGAATCCTATGTTGATAGATTATCAAATCGTGGTACATGTTCTACCAACCATGTTCGAAGGCTTTAAATTATATGATTTCTCCATCTAAATTACTTCGGAGACGACAAAACTCACATGATTAATAGTTCTTACGAAATACTTCAATTATTTATTTGTTTGTTTGATAATCAAAGATATGAGTAATATCTTTTTAATTATAATTTTCAAGATTTTTTGTCTGATATTTCTACGCAGTTTTCGTTGTGCTAAACCGTAAATTTGAGGGTTGAAGCATCAATTCCATTAACCATGCCATCAAAATTGGAATTCCCGCATCTTTTTCTCTTGAGTTCAGCTAATTTAGCTCATTCATTGAGTCAAGTCGACAGCCAAACTAACATGCTGCATGCATGAGAATACCATGGGGCAATTGGAAGTCATATGTAGCCGCTAGCCAAATGTTCCTTGGGCTATGAAAATACACTTTCTCATGGCCCTCCACGGGCAGAGAAATTTGTGAGAACTGAGAATCTTGAAAAACCATACCAAGCATCTCATTGCAATACCAGTTTCGCCACTCACAAAGCATCTGTTGTTTATATACAACAAAATTTGGACGAGATACAATGGCTGGTGCCACACCTACGCATCAATTCTGACATTGCATGGCGTGAGCACTAGACGACCCTGTTGGAGCAGGGTGCTTGGAAAAGAGGCTCGACAGTTTGTAACGTGTGATTTTAATCGGGGTATGTTGGGGTGAGCACTTCTACACCGGTGACATCGCAACTCCATGGACAACATGCGGTCCTCATCTTTTAGTATTGCTTTTCCATTACTACTCACTTCCTCCATTACATCCACAGAGTCTCGAAAGAAAGCAGTATTAAAGGAGTTCCAATGTTTCTTATTCTTCAAATGTGTTGAATCAAAATCCTGGCTAATAACATGCAGGTGCAGCTGTCGCATTGACGGTTCCTGCAAGAGAAAACATCCAAAAGTACTTATTAGGCAGTCTCGTTTTTCAGCTCCCTAATTGGACCACCAGTTATCTCCATCACTTGGACTTTTTTGTGTTATACATATCTCTTGCTTCCTAATCCACATCAAAAGTATGTTCAAGATAAAGAGATGGGACAAAACGATAGAGGAGAAGACACATTACTAAAAGCACACTACCATGTCACTCACGATTTCCATAAAGAAATTTCTACCCAAACTTAAAGAGTTGCATATCTGATATGGATGCTTATTGTTTCTGTACTATCCAGGATGAGGGAAAGGGTCTTCACAAGACAATGTCAAAGAAAACAAATATAACAACGAGTTCTAAGCAGAGTATCATGCATACCGAGTGATATCCAAGCCGAAAGACCAATGATGAATCATCATGCAATAACTTCTCAGCCCACTTCAAACCAACAGCATGCATTGTCCTTAACAACTGAAGGTGTTCTTTACGTACATCTGCCAGGCAATCAAGACCTTCATATCGTGCCACCACCAGAACATGCCTTTGTGCCTGCAAAATTCCAAAGTTATTTTAATCAGCTAAAAAGTAGAAGAGGATGGTGAAGAATATAATAGGTGACATTTACCCTTGGATAAAGATCATTCAGTACAACAACATCATCGGATATCTCTAGTACAGCATCCCTGTGCTTCTCTGGCTGCATAGCAATGTTGTAGAGAGCCTGAGCCCATGAACCCCAGGATTTAGTCCTGCTTCCATCAGACTTGTTGCTCAGGTTTACTTTACCAGCATTAGAATCAGAGGCATCGTCAGTTTCATCCCGATATCCTTTACTTCTTTTGCTCCTCTCAGATTTATGAAGATCCTTTCTCTTATTCTTTTGATCACTGTTAGTAAAATGATCTTTAGGGATACCGTCAGGGTGATCTTGTGACTCTGTCATCTTTGACTGAAGGTTTTCAATGCTTCCCTTGGGTAACTTCGATTGGGACCTTACAATTGACGAAAAACCTTCAAAAAGTGAAGTGTAAGCCTCCTGGAGAACTTTGCAGCCTTTGATGTAGTCATTGTTCAGACAATTTGGTCTCTGTGGGTTCATGTTGGGTCCAACAACATGTATGACATGGGTTACCCCTTCCCTACAAAACAGTGGAGAAGTTGAAGGGAGAGGCACAACCACAGCATTCCCAGGAAGCAGAGATTTGGCCTGCTCTTTGGTTGCAACCTCCAAAGCTCGACCTCCAGCACTGAAAATTGCAGCATTGACACCTCCACCTCCAGGTTTGAGTCGCCTGCAACATAATATTTTTTGTTCAATGTACTAAATATGCAAACAAATATATAATCCCAGGTTTTGGCATATCCTCCAGTTTATATATATATATACATATACATATACATATATATATATATATATATATATAAAACTATTTCGGTATTCTGAACTATGTACATGCATATTACATACAGTTTTTCTAAAAGCTTACCAATTAGCAGCATTAGCTATTACATTGCAGTGTAAACCCCCTTCTGAATGAAGCCGAGTGATATCTCCTACAAATGTGAAGAACTTGTTGGAATCAATGTTCTTATCTGAAGCTTTAGTCCTAACCAAAGACAAAATCTTTGATTTATGACTCAAGTCCACTAAAACAAGTCTAGCATTTCCAAGCTTATTCACAAACTTTGCGACTTTCTCAACAATAATGTCAGATGCCTTCTCAAGGTCAAATTGAAAGTCTGCTGTTGATATAGAGGGAAATGCCAGAGTAGGAGCATCCTTAAGAGAAACATCGCTGCCAGCTGAGCCGACAACTGGCTCTTCACCTTCCTTTAACTCCCTACCAGCATTCTCAGATAATGAACCTGTTCCTTTCAAACAGGCATCCTTCTCTTCAGTAATTTGAGAAGCATTAGAATCCGGAATACTTTTCCAAATTGATTCAGAACTAGCAGGAGCATCTGTTTTCTTTAAGAACTTCATTATGCCGAGTTGAATTTTGGCACCGGGATTCTTCTGGCCAAAATAACCATTGGGAAGTGTATCCAAAGGACCAAGTCCACTATATGCATCGATGGCAGATTGAACATCACTCTCATTCTGGCAAGAAGTGATTCTAGCAAACCCTTCACTCAGTTTAGGCAGTTCTTTCTTTTGCAGCATTCTATTCACAACCGCAGCAGCTCTCCCACCTTGCAAGTTTCCTTCATGGCCCGTTCGCTTCACAGACCGCGATATACAAAGCTTGGCAGGAAGATCAAGCACCACAGCATGAACATCAACCTGGGGACCACCAAGCTTAACAAACTCATTGCGTTGTTCTATCTCTAGATTGCATCTATCTATAAACACACTCTTCCCATCCTTCAATGCATTAATTGCACTCTCTATACACTGAGCTTTGGTTCCAGCTTTACCACTTTTGATAGTGTCCTACAAAACACAAGAAATCAAAATGTAACGCACAGAAAAAAGAACCCAAATGAACAGCTATCATGCCTATCGCATCAAGTCCTGAAAATAGTAATTTTCGAAACACACTGAGGCATTTCGTCGAACACATTGTAGTCGGAAGACATAAAGAAAGACCTGACAGACGCGAACCCAGGGACGGGTAGAGGAGCGCATGACTTGTTCACAGAAGGTGGACTTGCCGCTTCCAGGTGCGCCCATCAATATTACCACGATTGGCTTTCCGTGTTTTTCTTCGCCTGTTAAACACATGAATTCTGGTAATGTTAAAAAGCGTAGGAAGGTTCTTTGATCTCCAAAGGTAAAACGCAGAGTTTTGGAAAAACCAAAAAGGGCGTACCTTTGGCTGTTTCGTCAATATCCATGTCCATGTTCAGTGAGACTCTGTCACTCTTCGAATCGACGGCTTGAAACCAACGGTCTCTTCTTCTACCGGAAGCTTCTATTACCGGTGGTTGGTTTTTGAGAAATGCGTTGGAAATGTGCATGTGACACTTGGGAGAGAGAGGTGCCCATCGGCCTTGACAGTTCAGCCCATTGAGCTTGTTTCCTTTCAAGCCCAACCCATATTTGGAACAAGCAACGTAGGCAGTCAACCTTGTGGATTTTGGAAAGTTTATTCCACAGCCCAAATTGTTAGCACTGTCTCTCGAGTGCTTTTATAGTGAGTGGAAAGTTATAAGGGGTTTTTTTGAGGGGTATGTAAGAGCCATTGGATTTCATCCAACGGTGAGTTTTTAAAAGAGGGTGCATGTAGAACCGGGTTGAAATCTGACCCGTTTGAAAACTCAACTTCAGCTGAAGATTTTTCCCTCTGTGTGAAAAACTCAAGAACACAATCCTCTTTTTTTTTTTTTTTTTATAATGTAATGCAAATCCACAATTAGAAAGATCCAAAGCTCCCAAACTCTATAATCACTCCATTGTCATCAGCTCCTTGGGAGGCCTGCGATCTATGGTATTCTCGGTATGACGATTAATGACTTTTACCTAGCTATTGCCCTGTTTTGATTCTATGATTCAAGTGAAAACCCCTTCTCTTTTTCGTTTAGCAGAAGAGATTCCAGATGAAAGCAAAGTAGCATATCTCTTTTTTGTGCTGCTGCAGTTGTTCCTCGATTGGTAGAGATGGAGTCTCCACTACGAAAGAATCCTCTCTCATGTCCACCACATTCTCTCAAGCTAACTGACTTCAGAGCTCCCGATTACTTTGAGAGGTAAGTTCACTCTTGCTGGATTGATTTTGTTGAGTTTGATTTGTTTTTTGTGAGGGTGAGAAATTTGTCATTTGTGGCATCAATAACGCGTCATTTGTTCTGCTATCAATAATGCGTCATTTCCTTATGAATATTCAATATACTTAGTTGATTATTTTTGTTTGGAGGGGGATTGGAAATTTATGAAATGTAGGTAAAAGATCCTAAACTTAGGCTTAATGGCATTAGAAGTAAGCATTTGGAGAGGATATTGGGTGAAGTTCTGTAATTGCTGGTTTGAATTACATTTGAGTTCTTAGTTGAACATGTTGGTTCTAATGTTATTTTTTCCAGATTATTTCACAAGAGATGACGTAACTATTATTAAATTTTGCTTGTGTTTTGTGTAATCAGAATCCAACAAGCTAGGCTATGCGTGTATTGTGTCAATTTGGGCAATGTTTTGTGTAAGTGGAATGCATTGATAAGTTGTGATGCAGTAATGATTGATTAATGAATTAACATTTGCTATGCAGTAATATAGAAGTAGATCAATAATATACGTGGATAAAATGTTTGGGGGCTCAGAGAGTGATGATTCTGTAACAGCTAATGGGAGAGTTTACATTCCTGAAGTAAGAAATGAGGAAACACCAGCAGTTGGGATGAAGTTCGACTCGCTTGACCTCGTTTATAATTTCTATAATAGACATGCATTCTTGGCTGGCTTTGGTATTCGACTTCATTCCAGCTTTTGAGGGAAAAATAAGAAAGAGATTCTGAGAAAAGGATTTGTATGTTGCAAACAAGGTGCATACCGGAAGGATGAAACTCGGGAGAGAAAAAGACAACGGGGAATAAGTAGATGCAATTGCAAAGCTAAGATTGTGGTTGTGAAGACACATGGGAGCAAGAAGTATATCATCTCTCTTTTTGCAGAGGGACACAATCATAAGATGACACTCTCAGGAAGAATGCATTTACTGAGATCACACCATCGTATTTCAGATTCTACAAAATTACTCACAAAACAGTTGAGTTCGGTTAATATTCCCATTAATCAGAAGGTAAGTATTTTTGAGGTGCAATCCGGAGGAATGGATAAAATCGGTTTTATCAAGAAGGGTATCTACAATCTTGAATGTAGTGTGAATGGGAAGCTGAGGAACCACAATGTTGAACTAGTGACCGAGTATTTTATGGCTGAACAGAAAAAAAATGAGGCTTTTTATTTCAAGATTGAGGGAGATGGCGATAACAGGTTTAGTCGATGTTTTTGGGCAGATGCAACTTCTAGACGGGCGTACGGGTTTTATGGAGATGTTGTTGTATTTGATACCACATTCAACACGAATAGATACGACTTGACATTTGCACCAATGTTGGGAGTTAATAACCATGGTCAAACAATTGTCCTAGCATGCACATTTTTGAGCAAGGAAACGACAGAGTTGTTTATTTGGATGTTTGAGGAGTTTAAGAAAACCATGCCAGGTGGCAACCTAAAACGATCATTACAGATCAAGATGCGGTAATGAGCAGAGCGATTTCAATAGCCTTCCCGACTACATTTCATCGACTTTGCATATGACATATCACATCAAAGTTCTCCGTTAAGTTACCACATTCTGCTTATATGGAGTATTGACGTGAATTCCAGAAAGCCATATGGGATACTGACAATAAGGATGAGTTTGATGCAAAATGAAATATTATGGTTACAAAGACTGGTTTGACTGACCATCCATGGCTAAGTTCAATGTTTGATTTAAGGGAATCTTAGGTTCCAGCCTACGCACGACACTTTTTTGCCGCTGGAATGTCAAGCAGCCAAAGAGCTGAATGTTCTCATGGTTTCTTCAAGCAATACATATCAAGGAAAAATTCGTTGATGGATTTCATAATAAGATTTGAGAGGGCACTTTCTCATCAACGTCAAAAAGAGTTAGTTGCTGATCACGTAGATGCATTTGAAGTGGCTCAATGTATTCTACCGATGCCAATGAACAAACAAATGGCTACCTTGTACACAAGGACAATGTTTCAAAAGTTTGAGCAAGAACTAATACAAAGTACAGCATGTTTCCTAGAGCTGAAAACAGAGGATGCTTCTAAAGTTGTCTTTAATGTGAGCGAAAGGAAAAATTGGGAAACAAGAGTGGCAGAAGTCGTATATGTCAAAGATTCTGACCACGCATCGTGTAGCTGCAAAAGATTTGAATTTGTTGGAATTATTTGCAAGCACATCCTAGCATTGTTCAGAAGGGACCAGATTGAATATATGCCCGATAAATACATTTTGAAGAGGTGAAAATCTGGATTGGTGTCAGATGGAAATGGCAACGAAATTAAAGACTCTGCAGATCCTGGTCTTTTAATAAAGCGGAGTACAATGTCCCGACTTGCTTCAAATGTGGTTGAGGAAGTATTAATGTGTGAAGAAGGATGTGAGCTACTGTCAGAGACTCTAAAAATTTTGCGGGTGAAGTTGAAGTTGTTGAAGGATGAACCAAGTAATAACGAAGTTGGAGGGTCCAGCTCTCAAACACAATATATGAAAGACCCTTAGAGAGTAAGGTGCAATGGAGGGTCGAAACGAGTAACGGAAGCAAAGGAAAAGGCAATGAAGCGAGGGATTAGACACTGTCGGGAGTGTGGACACATTGGTCATGATAGAAGACAATGCCAAAGAAATTTGAACACACCGTAAGATGTTAACACTATTTATAATAAGACCTAAAATTTGAATAGGTAAAGTTCTTATGTGCTTCTGTTTGATGTTTATGCAGGACATCACCGTCGAACAATGACGAATCAACTCCAATAGATCTTAGTGACCCATTATTCGACGAATTTTATAGGATGCACGGTTCAACTCAATGATTTAGGTTTCTATTATACGAAGCCCGGTTATTATGAAGACTAATGATCAGGTGAAGTTTTCTAGATGCAGTTTTATTATTATTATTATTATTTTGTTCATGTCCACCGATGAGCTCTGACTATGTCCATTGATAATTGAAATGAAAATTTGCTTGGTTTCATTCTTGCATGAAATTTGGACACATGTTAATTTTACGTCTTCTCCCTATTTAGAAATTTTCATAGACATTAGATAAAGCATCAAATTTTGATTTATGTGAAGAAGCAATGAATTTTACCTTGTAAAATGGGTGGGTAGTTTTTGGTGAATTATGTTTTAACAGAGATTCATTGATTATATGACAGGCTAATGCAGCATCTCCATCAGCCAGCTGTTGTTTCCATTACCAGTAATGATTTCCAGCAGCACGCATCATTTGTAGCAGCACCCACTTTTTGCGAATGTTATGTTCTAGTGGTTTATTGGTGATTAAGATCTGAGCTGGACTGGTTATTAGGTGCACGATTTTGCAAACATTCGTAGCTGAAGGATACTTGAAGCACTTTGTTGGAACAGAAAGATTAGAAAGCAACGTGTAAAAAAGTACATTGCAGCTAATCACATTTCGAATGGTTGGGTAATATGAAAGGGTACACTAACATTTGAACTACTCATAATTCCACACACAAAAGAAAATTTGATTGCAAAGCATTTTATGTGCTCCCTCTTAGCAATACCACGATC
>NC_024126.1:21994307-22009442 GCF_000346735.1 Prunus mume | reverse complement strand
GAGTGTGAGTGCAATCTAGGCAAGTTCTGCACTTCACACACATGACAATTATTGTCATCTCATACACAACACAAAATAAATAAATAAATAAGAAAGATGGTGGAAGGAAGCAAAGCAAAGCATCTGCTCTGCTATTTGCTCGCTAAGCCATTGCCACATCCTTCTTTCTTTCTAGCTTTTTCTTCAGTCAGCCATAATCGTCATAGATCAACCTTTTTTCAAATGCTTTGCATTTTTATTCATGAGTTTATTATTATCTGTTCTCATTTTTAACAGGCAAATTTAGTAAAAACGGAAATAATATATATTTCAAAAATTATATATATTCTAGCGCCAGAGAGATAATCTGCACTTTGCACTGCTTCAAATGTGGAAGGTTTTGAGGGTCTCCTACAATTCAATACCATTACCTTATTCATATCATTATTGACATGTTATTGACTTTATTTTCATTCATTTTTTAACATATACCCAAGCAAAAATTAACATGCAAGTGAAGCACAAAGAAGAGATGCCAAATCTAACAACATTCATGGTACAAATTGGGAAAAACGTTACTCTAACTCTAAACTCAAATTCCATAAATTACTCACCAAATGCTGGTTATTGAACAATCGCAAGGTGTCTGTGTTGGGTCTTTGTGCGGCTTTGCTCCACAAATGGAACCTATCACTTCCAACGAATACGGCTTCTCTCATTCCCCTTCCACTGCTTCGTCTTTTCACTGTTTCAGAATCCACGCCTTTGCTCCTTCCACTCAAAATAAATACTTTTTCATGGTTTAAATAGTGGAGTTGCGTTCAACCGTCGTTGCCCGTTGCCTTCAATCGTTTCGCAGAGCTTAGCGGTTTCTCTGAGCTATGAGTTTGAGATCAATGGGTTTTTTCTGTTCAAACTTCGAACTTGCCGCTTTTTTTTTTTTTTTTTTTTTTGTTTGGGACCAACTTCATTGCTGGATATTAAATTCGGGTTTGGGTTCCTCACCTACCCGATTGCACAACTTTATCCCAATTCTCCCCAGCCCTTGGATTGATCCAATGACTATAAAGTGAACCCTTTATAACTTACCCCTCATTATAGTCTGAGCGTTGTCTCTCAATAACGTGGATTTTAGTATAAATCTAAAGGTGAAATTACTTCCATACTTCAATTAGTAAAATACGGGACCCAAAAAATACGAATAAAATGTGTATACATATTATCTGACAAATTTTTTATTTAAAAAAAAAGGAATATAGAGTATATCAATATTAATTATTTAAAATTTTAAAGTGTAGTATTTTTACTTAATAATACGTGTATAATACATAAAGTTTGCTGGTATTATTCAAAAGTTTGTAAAAAAAATACATATATTAAATGTGAATAGTGTGAAAATTCATTAGGCTTTTTATCACACATGGTCCTTGAGGTGTGTGAAATTATCACATTTTGTCCCTAAGGTTTTTTTTGTGACACCAATGGTCTTTAAGGTTACCTTCCACACATCAAAATGGTCTTTACTATTAGTTTCTGTAAAAATGCTCCTTAAGGTACCATTTTGAAATTAGTACTTAAAAGACTGAAAGTAGGTTAGCTTGGTACATAGCTAAACGACATGCAAGGTTGTTATATAAGGAGCATTTATGTATGTGAACTTGATTCCAAGATTACGGAGCTCTTTGGTTCGAAATTTCCTCAGCATCTTCATGTCTAAGGTCTATTCAAGATTATGGAGAATTCCTCTTCCAATCCAGAAATCAATATGAACGTACGTGCATATGATATAATGGGAACCCTAGACCTATAGCACAGGCCACAGAAATCATTTCTTCCACTGGGCCATGAGCTATGACTATTGAACTTAGCCAAGTCAATACTCACCCAAAATTCCAAGTAGGAAACCACAAAGTCAACAAGTCAATCCATAAAGCAACCTCACAATTTCCACAATCATCATATGTGACAAATTTTCCATAATTCACGCTATTGTAAACGTGTAATAGAGTTCGGTACTTTTGGTTGTTAAATGTTTAAAAATTCAAGTTTAATCGGGTTTAACTTGGAATAAAATGCAAATGGTGGTTTAACTCGGAATAAAATGCAAATTGATATTGCACAAGTGTAACATAATTTTAGCAAGCCGCAATGAAAAAAAAAAAATCAAAGTAGTGTGCTAGTAATGGTTCTCTATTGTAAGAAAAAATAAATAAATAAAAAAAGAATTGTGGGCTCTCTAGATTAATCTAATTTACGATAAGGGAATTTCAACTTAGGTATTATGAGGAACTGGAACACGACCATGCATTTATGGAAACCCCAGCACGTTAGTGGATGGGACACTTAACTTCATCGAGAAAAACATGCATGCATTTATGGGAGTATGACTTATCATGCATCAAATGTCTTCAACGAGGCTGTCTCTCTCTCATGGTACTTGTACAGCAAAATTCCATGGTTTCCTTTTCCTGGTTACAGACGGGAGAAGACTTCAAAGTCAAGCCAACAACGGCGACCACAAACATGATCGGTGTCATATATATATGTTAAAGCCACCACAACCTTTATTTCTCATCAGTTGTTCATCACTTTCCCTGTTAGCTAGCGTCTCTAGAATTAAAAAGTTAAAACAAAAATGAAACATTTGCTCCAATATTTCTTGCTCCTATTCTTAATCACCACTGTCTGTTTTGCCATCATCCCTGCGGTTCACAGCCGATGTTTTAAAGACCAGCAACTATCATTGCTCCATTTGAAGAAAAGCCTTCAATTTTATCCTGACCCTTTATCTTACCCAACCAAGGTTACATCTTGGAATTCAAGTACCGATTGTTGTTCTTGGGTTGGTGTTACTTGCAGTAGCGATGGGCATGTCGTTGGTCTTGACCTCAGCAACGAAACTATCAGCGGTGGCATTGGCAACTCGAGCAGTCTCTTCGATCTTCAACATCTTCAAAGCCTCAATTTGGCTGATAACTATTTTGACCATGAGATTCCATCAGCAATCGGAAAACTTGTGAACTTGAGGTATCTAAATTTATCATATAATACTTACTTTGGGGAAATTCCCATTGAGATTTCACGCTTGACAAGGTTGGTTGTCCTTGATATGTCTGGGTCAGAAGACTCCAACATTACGTCCCCGAAGTTAAGTATGCTCTTTCATAACCTCACAGAGCTTGCAGAGCTATATTTTGACCATGTACATTTGTCAGCAGAGGGGACTCACTGGTCCCAAGCGATATCGAATCTGACAAACTTGAGGGTGCTGAGCTTGTCTGACACTGGTATTTCCGGTCCCATTGATCAGTTCTCCTTCGCTCAGCTTCAGTCTTTCTCTGTGATTCGATTGGGTTTTAATGATATCTCCGGTCCAATTCCAGGATTCTTTGCCAACTTTTCAAACCTGAGGGAGTTGGAATGGGATGTTAACAACATCTCTGCTACGGTTCCAGGATTCTTTGCCAATTTTTCAGAGTTGACTTCCTTGAGTCTCAGATCTTGTGGGTTGAAGGGAACATTTCCCAATGAGATCCTTGAGGTACCTACTCTACAAACTCTTTACCTTTCGACCAATGATGAACTTCATGGCACATTGCCAGAATTTCCAAGCAATGCATCTCTTCGGTCCTTAGTTCTAAGCGACACAAAATTTTCAGGGTTACTGCCTGACTCTATTGGCAACCTCAAAAAGCTGTCACTCCTAGATCTTTCATCTTGCAGTTTCTATGGATCAATCCCAGAGTCAATAGCAAACCTAACACAATTGGTTGGTTTGCAATTGGGATCAAATTGCTTCAATGGTTCGATTGATTCTATTCGCTGGGAAAACCTTATTAATCTGGTAGATCTCCAAATGGATGGCAACCTACTTGAGGGGAGTATTCCATCGTCTCTCTTTTATCTTCCCTTGTTGACAAGACTAGTACTTTCCGGCAATCAATTCTCTGGTAAACTTCATGCATTTGCTAACACCTCTTCCAACTTATATTCCCTTGAATTGAGTTTCAACAATTTGGAAGGACCAATACCCACGTCTATCTTTAATTTCCATCGGCTTCAAATCCTTTTTCTTTCTTCAAACAATTTCACTGGGTTTCTTTTTAGTGGTCCACAACAACTGAGAACTCTTACGGCCATTGATCTTTCACACAATGGCTTGCTCATGTTTTCTGATGGCTCTTATTCCACATTTCCTGAAATAGAGTTTTTGGATTTGGCTTCTACCAATTTGAGAACATTTCCAGATTTTTTGAGAAATCAATCCAAATTAATTTCTTTGGACCTTTCAGAAAACCAGATTCAAGGCAAGATACCCCATTGGATTTGGAGTTTAAATCATCTTGATTACTTAAATCTTTCTTGCAACTCTTTGGTAACTCTAGAAGCTCCTTTACATAATTCAACAGTGCTTACGCTTGATCTTCACTCAAACCAACTCCAGGGACAAATCCCTACTTTCATACCATTTGCTGTGTATCTGGATTACTCAAGCAACCATTTCAACTCTATACCATCTGACATTGGTTATTTCCTCACTTTCACATTGTCCTTCTCTCTTTCAAGCAATAACTTGCATGGGCTCATCCCGGTGTCAATATGCAATGTGGAAACTGATATTCAAATTCTTGATCTGTCCAATAATTTTCTGAGTGGCATTATCCCCCCATGCTTGACTGCAATGCGCAGTCTCAGAGTACTTAATTTGGCAAGAAACAACCTCACTGGAACTATTTCTAATTTTCAAGTTACTGAAGATAGTTCACTAGAAATTCTTGAACTTGGTGGAAATCAGTTAGGTGGTCAATTCCCTAAATCTCTAGGTAACTGCACACGGTTACAGGTTTTAAACTTGGGAAACAATCGTATAACAGATAGCTTTCCATGCTTGTTAAAAAACATATCCACCTTGCGTGTCCTTGTGTTGCAGTCCAACAACTTTTATGGAGGTATTGGATGCCCCAACACCTATGGTACCTGGCCAATGCTTCAAATCATACATCTAGCTCACAACAATTTCACTGGTGAAATACCGGCAATGTTTTTGACAGCATGGCAGGTAATGATGACTACCAACAATGGTTCCCTATCAATAGTCAAAGTCCACTTGGACCATGGTGCGCGAATAACGTATGTTGATTATTCTTTTGAGGATGGAATAACAGTTACTAGCAAAGGTTCACAGATGGATCTGCTAAAGATTCTATCTATCTTCACCTTGATTGACTTCTCATGCAACAATTTCAGTGGACCAATACCTAAGGAAATAGGAGAATTCAAATCACTACATGTCCTTAACTTGTCCGGAAATGCGTTCACAGGCGAAATCCCACCATCGTTTGGTAACATGGGGGTACTTGAGTCCTTGGACCTGTCACATAACAAGCTGAGCGGACAAATTCCACCACAGTTGGTAAAGCTTACTTTCCTCGAAGTCTTGGATCTCTCAAATAATCAATTGGTCGGCAGAATCCCAACCGGTACTCAATTTTCAACATTTCCAAAAGACTCATTTACAGGTAACAAAGGATTATGGGGACCTCCTTTGACGGTGGATGACAAAGCAGGATTGCAACCACCAGCAACAGTGAATGGAAGGCCTCCAAATTTTGGACATCATCGTGAGGTGAATTGGGATCTTATCAGTGTTGAAATTGGATTTACATTTGGCTTTGGAGTTGCCGTTGGGTCACTTGTGTTGTGCAAGAGATGGAGTAAGTGGTATTACAGAGCTATGTACAACATCCTTCTCAAGATATTCCCTCAGCTAGAGGAAAGAATTGGTATTCATCGAGGACATGTTCACATAAATCAAAGGTGGTGGAGACGTTGAATTGATTAGGAGGAACAATGCATGAAGGGGCTGAGGCTCGTGTTCTTTTTCTTTATTTAAAGATCGATGAAATTAGCAGTATGCTTCTGCTTTCATATTTTAGTTTAATTTATGCCATAATCATGTGTGTAGTATAATGCAATGTGAGTTTAAAGCAAAATTATCTTTTGTTTCCTCAGTTTTTTGTTTCTTTTGTAGTATTATGCCATAATCATGTATTGAATGCCATGGTTATAAGGTTGTCATGAGTTTCATATGCCTTCAAATCCTATTCCACTACGGAACCTTGGTAAATTCAATGAACACCTTGGCATATACCACATCGAAAGCCTGTAAATAAATGAATGTATTTGTTGAAGTTAATGCTCATTTGTCATATAGAGAATTCTAGAAAAATTAAGAGTACAAATAGTCACTAAGATAATAGAAGTCTGTAGAACTTCCTAGTGTAAGACACAAGCTGATGGCTAGGAATTATGTTCAAGTCCCAAGTCGGTGGGACAATTGGAGTATGGCGGAAAGTTCGCATCTATATAATTAGGCATGAATGTACTAATACAAGGTGGAGTTAACTAAGAAAACTCTCAATCTATATGGGAGATAAAAAAAAGGATACCCAAAACTAAATTCACAGGAGCTAACAAGAGGCTCCCAACCTAAGCTAGGGAGCTAAGAGCTATCCAAAACCAAATTACATTGTGGAGCCAATAAACTCATTAATCTAAATCAAATGTGGTGGCCAATAACCACGTAAAGGCCTCCAGTTCTCTGTACACAAAGCCATGTACTATATTCCGCTAAATTAATAAAATCATTTTTTTTCAACTATTAGTCCTATTGTCAGGGCCGGTCTTGAGATTTTAAAAGTCCTGTGCGAAACTTAAACTAGAGCCCTCATATAATCTATCATGAAAATACTAAAAAAAAAAAAAATTACCATGACTTAATGTCATAAATCAAATTTTTTTTTTAATAATTAAAGTTCATCATCAATTAGCATGTAGTAACAATCATAAATCAAATTCATAATTTTTTTAATGTTTTCATGTGATAAAGTTAAATATTATTATGTTCGGTGAAAAAAAAAATAAGAGTTCAAGAGAAAGAAGAAGGCTCAATTTGTTTTGAGTGGAAGAAATTACTTTTTTTAATTTTTTTAATTTTTAGGAGAAAGCATATGAATGTGATATATATTGCTAATAGTTTAGTTTTGCTGATAACCCTAGACTTGAACCTAGGCCTTGTACTAAGGGATATGTGCTAAAAACCAGCTCGACCAAATACACTTATGTGTCAATGTGTTGCACGCTAAAGTATATATAGTTTTATAATATTAATTTATACAATATAAAGTAAAAAAATTTGTGGGCCCTCAAAAATCGAGGACCCTATGCGATGACACCACTTGCATCATGCTAAGGCCTCCCTTGTCTGTCGTCCTACTCCCTTCACCACATAAACCAACAAGTGGTATTAGAGACGACAAAACTTGCATGATTATTACCTCTTAAGAAATACTTTAATTATTTATTTGGTAGGATGGAGACTTGAACCTAGGCCTTGTACCAAGGGATATGTGCTAAAAACCAACTTGACCAAATACACTTATGTGTCAATGTGTTGCACGCTAGAGTATATATAGTTTTATAATATATATATATACAATATGAAGAAAAAAAATTTGCAGGCCCTCAAAAATCGAGGACCCTATGTGATGGCACCACTTGCACCATGCCAGGGCCTCCCCTGTCTGTCGTCCTACTCCCTTCACCACATAAACCAAAACAAGTGGTATTAGAGACGACAAAACTTGCATGATTAATACCTCTTAAGAAATACTTTAATTATTTATTTGGTAGGATGGACGGAGACTGTTTGAAAATCAAATATATGAGTAATATCTTTTTAATTATAATTTTTCAAGATTTTTGTCTGATTTTTCGTTGTGCCTCAAATGTCACCTGGCTAAACGTAAATTTTAGGTTGAAGCATCAATTTCATTAATTATGCCATCAAAATTGGAATTCCGCATCTTTTTTCTTTCTTTCTTGAGTTCAGCTAATTTAGCTAATTCATTGAGTCAACACGGTAATCTTGGAAAGCCAATAGCTAACATGCATGGGAATACTATGGAGGCATTGGAAGTCATATGTAGCCACTAGCCAAATGTTCCTTGGGCTATGAGAATACACTTGCTCACGGCCCTCTACGTGGAGTTAGTGTGCCATTTTAATCGGGGTATGTTCGGGTGAGCACTTCTACACCCCGGTGACATCGTCGCAACTCCATGAAGGTCTTCATCATCTTTTAGTATTGCTTTTCCATCACTGCTGACTTCCTCCACTACATTGACAGAGTCTCGAAAGAAATCAGTATTAAAGGAGTTCCAATGTTTTTTGTTCTTCAAATGTGTTGAATTAAAATCCTGGCTGATAACATGTAGGTGCAGCTGTCGCATTGACGGTTCCTGCAAAAAGGAAATATATCAAATATACTTATTAGGCAGAGTCTCATTGATCAGCTCCTAATTGGACCACCAGTGATATCTTTCACTTGACTTTTTGTGTTTTCATTTCTCTTGCTTCTTTTTCATTACAAAAGTATGTTTTCAAGGGTTCAAGGGCATACTTGGATGGAAATGGAAAGAAATTATTCACAGATCTAATAGTACAAAATCTTCTGATGTAAGGAGAGAGGGTCCCCAATATAGTGGCATCCCAAAACTTTTATGCTGAAGCTTGCGCATTGTACCATGAGTAGAAATGTGCCCAGAATGCTTTACTGATGGTCTCTCACTCTGAACAAAGTTAGAAACCTGAAAGGTCTCTGTTTTCAAGCAGCGTTTTATTTACGTTTTTATTTCTAGTCGGGTCGAGTGGGCCTGCTTTTGGTGAGCCGACTAGATAACCCACCCGTGCGTTCTTATAAGTCTAGGGTTTTGTTTTGACTCTCTCCCAATATAAATACCAACTTTAAACCCAGCTGCGCTACTTCTTCATCTTACGCACCTTGAGATTTCCGACTTTGATTTCAGAGAAATTTCAATTCCCAATTCATTTTCTTTGGTTTCGATTCTGTTGTTAGTTTATTGAGATCGATTTGTATTTTGTTTGTAGAGGCTTAGCTAATCTATTTGCTAGGGTTTCTGTAATTTCTGTTGTTGAAGGTGTTTGTATAAAGATTGTGTTTTTATTTGGAGTTTGTCAATCTGATCATTGTTGGGGATTTGTTGCACATTTCTGAACTTTATAAATCTATCTTAATGGAATTGGACCTCTCCACACGGGCATAGTGCCATCCTCTCTCATTTGTGTGTTGACTTACCTACTTAGGTTAAATGAACATCTCGCCGTTGTTATTAGAATGCTCTGACGAAACTATCCTGAAGAGAGATGGGACAAAACGATAAAGAGAAGACACATTACTAAAAGCACCCACTACCTTGTCACTCACGATTTCCATAAACAAATTCCTACCCAACCCTAAAGAGTTGCATATCTGATATTGATGATTATTATTTCTGTCCTATCCAGACCAACCTTTTAGACAATGTTGAAGAAAACGAATATAACAACGAGCTCTAAGCAAAATATAGTGCATACCCACTGATATCCAAGATGAAAGGTGTTCTTTATGTAAGAACTTCTCAGCCCAATGATGAATCATTCTGCAAGAACTTCTCAGCTCATTTCAAACCAACAACATGCATTGTCCTTAACAACTAAAGGTGTTCTTTATGTACATCTGACAACACTGTACATCCAGTGGAGAATGTGGGTGACCTGCCCATTTCCCCCATGAAAGGAGGATCAAAAGTCTTGGAGAACGTTTACCACGTTCCGGGAATGAAGAAAAACTAACATAAATTTTTATTTTCGTATTATGGCATAATTTGCTTGCTTATAAGATTTTATAATTCAGAACAATGGATGGATGATTGGGCCAATTCCCAGACAATCAATACCTTCATATCGTACCACCATCAGAATATGCCTTTGTGCCTGCAAAGTCCCCAAGTTCTTTTTGATCTTCTAAAAACTAGAAGAGGTTGGGGAAGAATATAATAGGTGGGGTTATTTACTTAAATGGTCCTTAAATTTATACCCTAGTTGTATTTTGGTTTGTTAACTAAATTATTCATTCAAATAGTTCACCAACTCTTTATTATTTGGCGAATTGGTTATATCATTACATTTTTTATTAAATTTAGTCATGTGAACAGCACATGCTACATTTGTGGGGGTAAATAAGACTTTTGACAACTTAAAAAATAAAAAAAATAGGATTACAAATTAATACAAAATTTTCTTTATTTTTAAAATTAATTAGAAACTAAATGAATAAAAAAACAACAAAAAGTAACCCTAAAAAAAAAAAACTAGCCCACCCAACCCCACCCCCATCTCATCCTCCCCCACTCCAATCCCAACCCCCATCTCATTGTGGGTTTGCAATAGCATCTCAGCACCCCACTCTCCCCATCCCCGTCCCCCTTTTTCTCCCTCTCCCTCTCTAGGATATAGAGGGAGAGAGGAGGGGACATGGAGAAGATAGGGGTAGCTGTGGGGGGGACAAGACGGGGGCCTGGGGCAATTGAAGAGAGAAATAGAGGGGGAGGAGGGGACAGGGCAGGAGGGGAAGAAAGGGTGGGTTGTGGGGAGAAGAAGATGGGGCTAGGAGCTAGGAGTTGGGAGAGGGAGATAGGTTTTTCTTTTCTTTTAATTTATTTACTATTTTATTTAACTGGACTCTTTTACCCCTATATTTGACGACAATATTAACATAATGTAACAGATAGGACCAATGTGCTGATTAATAAAGAGTTGGTGGACCATTTGAACGAATAATTTAATTGAGAGACTAAAATGCAACTCGGGTATAATTTAATTGGTGGACCATGGATAACAAAGCTCATTGCTTGAACTGTGAGAACCTGTAATATATATCTATATATATATATATGATTATTCATACTACATATTAATTATTTATTAATAAGAATTTTTCTTATTTAAATGTTTATTGTGAAGACTTATATGTTATTAAATCTTAAGCCTAGCATGAGATTATCCTTTTAGTTGCAAGATGACATCATTCTTGTTTTCTATGTATAGAGACTTAGAATTGGTTTTAAAATCAAATCATCATTGCCATGCCACCTTGCACGTTAGTAACAAGTGATGTTGTAATATCATTGGCCAAAGGTGGATGACTCACATTATTCTCTTATCTTTCTATCTTATCTTTTGGTGGTGGTGTTGTGATTTCATTGGCCAAAGGAGGATGAGTCATATTATTCCCTTTTCTATCTTATCTTTTGGTGGTTTAAAATATTGTATATATAAAAATTATTTGGGTGCATCCATAGCCTCTCCTATAAGTATCATGCTTCCTTACTTCAATCATTCATTCCAATCCTTTAAGATAGATTTCTACCTTGAGGTAGTATTAGAGAGAGAGAGAGAGAGAGAGAGAGAGAGAGAGAGAGAGAGAGAGGAGAAAAAAAAACAAACGAGAAAAAGTGTGTGTGTGTGTGTCGTATTGCAATATTTCATACTTATCATGGTGAGTGGATTATGTAATATGTTCTAAAAGTTCTTATTTTGTGATAATTGTGAAAATCATGGGTTTATTCTATTTACAAATCTCTCTCTAAATTCAAGTCAAGCATGTCTAATTTGTGCAATATTTCACGTAATATATATTATTTGGAATTTTTGTGAAGTATGTATTATTCATGGAACATGAGAACTTCAGTGACGGGGTATCCGAAGAATAAATGTACCAGACGAGCACATAGGGCAGTGAGGCCAATAGGGGTCGCGTGCTGAGTACAATTTGTGAAGGATAACCAAGATATGAAGTAATGATGTGATATAATTTGGATTGTGTATCTTTTTATGTATTATATTTTTCTAGAGTGTGTAAAATGACATTGCTTGATTGATATATTACATAATCTACTCACTGAGCGGTGGTTTGCTCATCCATCACCTATTTTATTTTTTAGATCAATTAGTGAGCAGGACAAAGCCGAAACCAAAGAAGTTGGATTAGTTTAGAGTGATAAACTTTTATTTATATCTTTTACACTTGTGAGATTATTATAATTTTTTTTTCATATATATATATATATATATATAATGGTAATGTATTTTAACCAATTTTTTTTCTTCAGTCTTTTTATTTATTTCTTTTTATTCACGTACCTTGATTCGGGAATATTCTTTATTTTTAAATCGGGTCGTGACATGAACTGATCTGGGAAACATTTAGCTGTAGAGCAGATGATGTAGCCAATGCAATGGCATCTGGAAGAAACCGCTCGATTATGAAATTTGAGCACTTTTGGTTCATCTCCCTTGATTATGAAATTTAATGTTCTTTCTGTGCTTTCTTTTCCACAATGTCTATTGCCTTTGACAATGAGAACACATCTATGGCATCTGAGAAAGCATCGTTGCTGTAATCAACGTCGTCAATATCGCCATCAACGTCACCAACATCATCATTAAAATCATCATCGCCCTTGCATCCATCATCGAGATCATGAGGCCGGCGCTCACATATGATTGGCAAATAATCTCTCAAATAATCAACTGGTTGGCAAAATACCAACCGGTACTCAGTTTTCGACATTTCCAAAAGACTCATTTACAGGAAACAAAGGATTATTGGGACCTCCTTTGACGGTGGATGATAACAAAACAGGCTTGCACCACCAACAACATTGAATAGAGCCTTCCAATTCTGAACATGAAGAGATTGATTGGGATCTTCTGAGTGTTGAAATTGGATTTGCATTTGGCTGTGAAATTGCCATTAGTTCATTTGTTTTCTACAAGAGATGGAGTAAATGGTATTACAAAAGCTATGTATAACATCCTTGTCAATATATTATATATTCCCTCAGCTGGTGGAAAGAATTGATAATCATAAAAGACACGTTCAGATAAATCAAATTTGGAAACATTGAAAAGATTATGAGGAGCAATGCAGCCTGGTGTTCTTGTTCCTTGTTTCAAGTGTTGGTAAAAGACAAAGATAATTGCTATATTTATAGAATTTCGAAAATAAAACTTCACTATAAATTCGAAATAAGTACAATAAAATATCGACAAGGTAAATGTTAAGAATACTTTACAAATGATCGATTATAGAACTTGGTTCTATCTCCTTAAGACAAAATTGCCTCCTCACAGGTGCTTTTAGGATTTGCTTGGCAAACGTCTCCTAGGATACAACGATCGACTTTTTGTTAAAGTATCACTACAATCCTCAAGAAAAGCGAACTCAAACTTGTATATGAATTCTCTCTTACTAACTCACTATATTTCTAACAATATAGTGCTATGAATACTCTAAAATTACTATTGTTGGATGACAATTAGATGAATAATGTTGTAGGATCTTCTCTATTTATAAGCAACAAGGCCTCCATTTAGAAAAGATGTGACTGAAAAATATCAACAAATGTGTCTTTTCATGTTTCAACCATAAGCCAAGAAGTGCAATGTTTCATTTATTATGAAATGATGCAACTTAAGCCAAGAAGTGCAATGTTTCAATTTCTATGAAACAATTCAACTTTTCATATATAAAACGATGCAACTTAAGCCAAGAAGTGCGATGAAACAATGCAACTTTTCATATATGAAACAATGCAACTTATCACATAAAGTATTATTATTTTACAAACAAAATAAATAATATTTTATTTTTCCTCGGTTAAGAACATGACTAATCCCAATGGATACATACCAATTCGTAAAAGTCATGTATTTAAAAGTCACGAATTCCACAATTTAATTTCCATTCAATTATTAAAAAATTAAATATAAATATTATAATTTTCTAACATCAAGATCCAAGAAATAAGAAATGTGCTTAAGAAGTCACTTTTTAATGTAGCTATGCCCTAGTCATTTATGTAATATTCTTTTTGTTGATTAAAGAGGAAATTGATGTGGAGAAATAGTGGTAGGATAGGAAGCATGCTTCATTGATTTGGTGGTGTATGGCGTAACACTATTTTAGAGTAAGAAACCTTAATGTTTACTTGGCTAGTGTTGTTTAGTTAACTTTCAGATCTAACATGTTGGAACCTTGAATCACTTCTAACATCGGAAAGAGAAGTACCAAGGTCAAGACTTCGAATCTCTTCCAATGTTGGAAGAGAAGTACCAAGGTCAAAATGTTTGAAAGAGAAGCACTGCTAGATTAAGAAGTTGAACAAATCATGAGATCATGTACATCAAAAACAGAAAAATCTCAGTTTGAAACACAAATCATGATTTTTAGTGACCTTTCATTCTTAGAAGGAATGAGATTTAGAAAGGACACTGCACAGAACCAGATGGCTCTCCATGATCGCTTGATTCATGTTTACCACTTTACAAAGGACACTGCACAGAACCACATGGTATTGGAATCTTTTATGAATGTGGATGAGAATTTGAAAAACTTCAATAGAATTTTGCTTTTAAAAATAAAGTATTTCATTACTGTTTCAATTAAAGGTGTTGGATGATTTCACCCAAATACTTGTGATTCTTATTTCTTACTAATGGTCTAATATTCAACAACAAGTACAAAATTTTGGGGAACCTTTCCTTTTGGTCATCCATGAAGATGAAATTTTAGTTGAAGTTAAAGTACCAATACAAAAGAAATTGTAGGTCCCTGATGAGGAGTTTTCAAAGGTACTCGACCCACAACTTGTATCTATTTCAAGGTCACTAGAGAGGGTTGTGGCTAGAATTAATGGTTCTTTATTTTGCTTCCTCATCGATACCCTTTTGTTTGTGCAGTGGAAGTTTGCATTCTTGTCACTTGGTCGTCCAGAGTACTTGTAGGATTCTGATATTGTTTCTAGCCGATTTCAGGTATGTTTTGTCTTGTAAGGTTAAATTTGAACTTTTTGTCAGGATTCTGATATTGTTACTCTGTGCTCGCTCGAGTTTTGCTTTGTTTTTTTTTTGTCAATTCCCATTCCGAAAGCAATTGTTGCAACAACCTACAATGAGGGAATATACATTTAACATGGCTAAACTACATCACATGAAAGGTAAATGCTTGAACAAACTCCAGACAATCAGTTTTGTCCGTTTTAATTTAATTTTTACTCCGGATAAGACTAGGATTTCTAACTACTAGTCTTAGTAGGATTAGGTTTTCTTAATTATAAATACTCTTAGTAGGAATCCTTCTCCTAGTAGGATTAGGTTTTCTTCATTATAAATACTCTTATATTCCAGTTTGTGTGAACATCATCCATAATTCAAGAATTCAATTTATAGATTTTGCATCTCTTCTAGTTCCAA
>NC_024126.1:21967602-21991834 GCF_000346735.1 Prunus mume | reverse complement strand
ATTTTTCAAAGCAATACATTTAATTCAGGGTACACGAGTAGAACCACTTAATGAATAGAACCAATTAACTACCAACGCCCCGAACTCGGACTCGGCAGAAACACTTTTATAGCATCCATACAGGAACAAGTAAGATATCAACACCTAAGTTACTACAACTTTGTCTTACATCAAGTGCGAACATACTCCATGTCCTTAGCAACCATGCACACGAGTAAGACACTGGGATTCACCTCTGGAACACTCCATCGTTATGAATATTAGTAGGCAATCTTATGTCAGGATTTCAGGTATGTTTTGTCTTGTGAGGTTAAATCTGAACTTTTTCTCAGGATTCTGATATTGTTGCTCCGTGCTCGCTCGAGTTCTGCTATATTCTTTTTGTCAATTCCCATTCCGAAAGCAATTGTTGCAACAACCTACAATGAGAGAATATACATTTAACATGGCTAAACTACATCACATGAAAGGTAAATGCTTGAACAAACTCCAGACAATCAGTTTTGTCTGTTTTAATTTAATTTTTACTCTGGATAAGACTAGGATTTCTAACTACTAGTCTTAGTAGGAATCCTACTCCTAGTAGGATTAAGTTTTCCTAATTATAAATACTCTTAGTAGGAATCATTTTCCTAGTAGGATTAAGTTTTCTTCATTATAAATACTCTTGTATTCCAGTTTGTATGAACATCATCCATCATTCGAGAATTCAATTTATAGATTTTGCATCTCTTCTAGTTCCAACTTGTTGTCATAGGTGCACCTACTTACCTTCATAATTCAATTCATAATGGACGGAAGAGCTGATGCTGCTGAGGTTGTTATGGCTAAGACTACTCATGAGAAGTTAATGGACAAAGCTAAGTTCTTTGTGGAGTTCCAACAAGAAATGATAGAAACACCTAAGTTACTCCAATTTTGTCTTACATTAAGTGCGAACATACTCCATGTCCTTAGCAACCATGCATACGAGTAAGACTCCAGGATCCACCTTTGGAACATTGCATCGTTCTGAATATTCATAGGCAATCATATGTCAAACATTGTGCCTCACCCACGCATTCCCCACAATTGTAAGAGCAACCACTTTAGTGACTCTTTTATTAAAGCTTAGCCCGTCAGCAACTTACTTCCTCAATAGAGCTTAGCCTATCAACAACTTACTCCTTTCGAGCACTGCACCATTTCGGTCTTAAGCTCCCGCAATACTTACCCGAACAAAGGTTTTGCACCATCCAATTAACACTCGTCACCAGTTGAATTATGGCAGTTATGGTTCGAGTATAGCCAATATTTGGCACTCTCGCCAAACTTGTGTTGCCATCTTTCTTACATTTTGGCCTCGAACAAGCAACATCACTTTGTCAACCGTGTGTCCTTTAAGGCACCTCCATTTGCCTCCTCATTTTCCTGGTATTCACATTCCAAAATCCTAATCCTGAGTCGACCTTTGCAGATTTAGACGCTCAATTCAACCTTAGGTGCGAGATCGATTTTGAGAACTGAGGTATTGAAATAGATTGTTTATAATTGTTTTGGGTTGACCTTTTCGACTTCTTTTTTTGGTCATTAGAACACAGGTACACATCATCAACGACAAGGGAAAACAAATATGGAATGAAGCTCACAAATTGTTCAACATCATATTGAAACTGAGTAGTGTGTTGAAGAAGGCTGAGTATGACGGCTATCCAAATGCGACAGATTATGTGGCAATCTATAAGAGTGTTGAAAACAATTTGGGTAATGTGTTGGGTGAACTCAATTCACTTGGGTATAACATGTCCTTCATCGACATTGGGGGAAATTCTCATACCACGGCCAGTTCTCCTACCACACTAGTTGCCATTTCTCCCACCACTAGTAGTGACAGCTCTACCTCAATGTCATTCTCTATCGTGACTCCCTTACTAGCTGCCATTTCTCACACAACGGTTAGTCCTATTCCCCTTACTCCCCAACAGCTACTGTTTCTCCCACCATCAGCAGTGAGTCTGTTACCACCACCCCGGAGGTGGACGTGGAGATGATGGATGCAGATGCAGTCCACAAAGAGGTAAGGGGAAAGAAGAGGTGTATCTCACCCAAGACTCTAAAGTCCAAGTCACCTAACGTGCCCACTGATAATATCGACATCCTCGTCGACATACCCACTGCACTGACACATAACAACACCATATAAGAATATCCTCTTCTCCTCAGTCCATGGGCCACAATGCACCAATGTGTTCACCTTTTTAACTTATCTTCGAAGTTCCACATTTTGTCACTCTTTAGGTCGAGACTTCTGTCTCTTGTGGCACTCAGCTATTGAACAAACACATAGCATGTTAGTCTCAACATTTTCCACATTAGAAGAGATGAACCCTATCTAGATGTAACTCGTAAGCTAACCGTATGTCTTCCACGACACCTCCATTTGTTTGTGCATCTACACTGCCATACCTCTATGGCATTCATAGGTCTCCCTTACTTACCTAGCCAACACACCCTCACACCCATGTGTCTTCAAAGCAAAGTTGCACAGCACTTGGACCATCACAGTTCACCAAGAATAGACATAATTCCTGCCACAAGTAGAACCACTTAACTACTGACTCCTTAAACTTGGACTCAACAAAACCACTTTTATAGCATTCACATGGAAACAAATAAGATTTCAACACTCAAGTTACTCCAATTTTGTCTTACATCAAGTGCGAACATATTCCATGTCCTTAGCAACCATGCACACGAGTAAAACTCCATAATCCACCTTTGGAACACTCCATTGTTTCGAATATCTGCAAACAATCTTATGTCAAATATTGTGCCTCACCCACGCGTTCGAGCAACCATTTTAGTGACTCCTTCATTAAAGCTTAAATTGCCAACAACTTACTCCCTCAATGGAGCCTAGCCCATCAACAACTTACTTCCTTCGAACACTGCACCATTTCGGTCCTGAGCTCCCGTAACTCTTACCCGAACAAAGGTCTTACACCATTCTTTCAACACTTGTCACCAGCTGAATCCAACACAACTGTCAGTGTCATGTTACGGTTCGAGTATAGCCAACATTCGGCACTCTCTCCAAATTTAAGCTGTGATTTTTTTTCGCATCTGGGCCTTGAACAAACAGCATCACTTTGTCAACCATGTATCCTTCAAGGCACCTCCATTTACCTCATTCTTCTCCTGATCCTCTCATTCCAAAATCTCAATCCTCTACATGCCTTTGCAGATTCAAACGTTCAGTTCAACCGTAGGTGTGAGATCGGTGTTGAAAACTGAGGTATTGAAATAGATTGTTTATGATTGCTATGGGTTGACCTTTTTAACTTCTTCTTTTTTTGTCGTTTGAACATAAATACACATCATGAATGACAATGGAAAACAACTATGGAATGAAGCTCGCAAATTGTTGAACATCAAATTGGAATTGAGCAGTGTGTTAGAAAAGGCTGAGGACGGCAGCTATGCAAATGCGACAGATATTGTGGGAACCTATAAGAATGTCGAAAATGATTTAGGGAGTGTGTTGAGTGAACTCAATTCACTTGGGTATCGCACGTCTTTCCCTGATGTTGAGGGCAATTTTCACACCACTGCCAATCCTACTACCGCACCAGCTGCCGTTTCTCCCATCATCAGTAATGGGTACCCTCCCTCAGTGCCAGTGGCTGCCATGACTCCTTTACCAACTGCAGTTTCTCCCACCATGAACAGTGAGTCTGTTACCACTGATGCCATCACCTCGGAGGTGGACGTGGAGTTGATGGATGCAGCTGCAGTCCATAAAGAGGCAAGGGGAAAGAAGATGCGTATCTCACCGAATACTTTAAAGTCCAAGTCACCTGACATCTGACCTTTTTAGAAACACAGGAAAAATTGACTTTGTCATGTTTTTCTCTTTTTGTGACTGATTGTCCACTTTGGTCTATACGGAAAGAAAAGTACTAGTCTTTATTTGGACTTTGTATACGAGTTGGGTTTATCAGATGATATTGGAATTAAATATGAATGTTTGTGGAAGAGGATTTGACAACTTTTGATAGAAATTTGCTTTATTTTTTAATGAATTATTTTATTACTGCTGGCTTTATGAGTTTATTTGTTGTTTCATTATCATTTTTATCATTGTTCTATGGGTTTAGGGAATAGTTGTGGAGGGTACAATACAACAGTTGTTTGAAGGACATCACATGAATTACATTGAATGCATTTCAGTTGTTAAGCATTAGAAATATTTTGTGGATGTCATTGCATGCAATTGGTTCCTACTTATTTCCTTGCTGGCCTTCAATTCGATGTTAAAGGCTGTCGGGATGTTTATGCTTCTTTTAACAAGTATGTGGAAGTTGAGCGTGACAATGAATACCATGCTAAAAAACATAGTTTGTAGGTTTATTACTGAACTTCTATTGGCGATTGATCACAAGCTGCTCTTAATTACTTTGATATATCAGTCACTTGCCAAAACTAGTGTTTTTAGATTTATTTAATATGCATGTGAGATTTTGAGGAGCAATGGATCCAATTGGTTGGGATTAACTAAGAATCCGATTGATGGGTTCGAGAGGATTTATAACTTCAGGAGGATGTAAGGATCGACATGTATCCGATTGATGGGCCCCAGAGGATTGATAACCCTAGGGTAATGTAGGGATTGACATGGACTCAATTGATCACCCCAAGAGGATTGGTAATCTCGGGGGGATGTTGGGATTGACATGGATCTAATTGATCATCTCTAAGGGATTGGTTACCCCTAGGGTGATGTTGAGATTGGCATGAACCCAATTGATTACCCCTAGAGGTTTGGCAACCTCATGGTAATGTTAGGATCTATATAGATCCAATTGATTATCATAGGGGATTGGCAACCCTTGAGGTGATGTAAGGATCAACATGGACCTAATTGAGCTCCCCCAAATGATTGGTAACCATGGTGTGATGTTGGGATTAACATGGATTCAATTGATTACCCTTATGGGATTGGTAACCCCTAGGGTGATGTGAGGATCGACATGGATCTGATTGTTGGGCCCTAGAGGAATACCCCAGAGTGATGTAGGGATCGACATGGACTCAGTTGATCACCCCCAGAGGATTGGTAACCTTGGGGTGATGTTGGGATTAACATGGATCCAATTGATTACCCCTAGGAGATTAGTAACCCCTATGATGATGTAGAGATCAATATGGACCTAATTGATCGCCCAAGAGGATTGGTAACCTCGAAGTGATGTTAAGATTAACATGGATTCAATTGATTGCCCTAGACGATTGGTAACCTCAAGATGATGTTGGGATTGATATATATTGACCTAATCGCCCCAAAGGATTAGTAACATCGAGATGATGTTGGAATCATTGATCCAATTGATTGTCCCAAGAGGATTGGTAGCCCCTAGGATGATGTAGAGATCAGCATGGACCCAATTGATCGTCTTCAGATGATTGGTAACCTCGGGGATCGACATAGACCTAACTGATCGCCTCTAGAGGATGGTAACCTTGGGGTGATATTGTGATCGGCATGGATCCAATTGATTGCTACCAAGCGATTGGTAACCCCCAGAGTGATGTAGGGATCAACATAGACCAAATTGATCGCCTCCAAAGGATTGGTAACCTCGGGGTGATGTTATGATCAACATGGATCTAATTGATTGCTTCCAAGGGATTGGTAATCCCTGGGGAGATGTATGGATTGACATAGACCCAATTGTTATCCCAAAGAGGATTGGTAACCTTGGGGTGATGTTGGGATCCGGATGGATCTAATTGATTGTCCCCAAGAGATTGGTGACCCCCGGTGAGATGTAGGGATCGACATGGATCCAATTGATCGTCCCCAGAGGATTGGTAACTTCAGGGTGATGTTGGGTTCGACATGGATCCAATTGATTGTTCCCAAGGGATTGGTAACTCTCAGGGTGATGTAGAGATCGACATGGACCTAATTGATAGCCCTTAGAGAATTGATAACCTCAGGGTAATGTTGGGATCAAGATGGATCCAATTGATTGCTCTCAAAGATCAGTAACCCCCGTTGAGATGTGGGGATTTGCATGGACGTAATTGATCGCCCTGAGAGGATTGGTAACCTCGGGGTGATGTTGGGATTGACATGGATCCAATTGAATACTCCCAAGGGATTGGTAATCCCTGGTGAGATGTATGGAGTGACATGGACCCAATCGATTGCCCTCAGAGAATTGATTACCTCGGGGTGATGTTGGGATTGACATAGATCTAATTGATTGCCCCCAAAGGATTGGTAACCCTTAGAGAGATATAGGGATTGATAGCCCTATTTAATCGCCCCTAGAAGATTGGTAACCTCAGGGTGATGTTGGGATCCACATGGTACCAATTGATTGCCCTTAAAGGATTGATAACCTCCGAGGAGATGTATCGATCAGCATATATGTAGACCCAATTGATCGCCCCTAGATGATTGGTAACCTCGAGGTGATGTTGAGATACGCATGAATCTGATTTTGCCTCAAAGTATTGTTGGCTTAGATGAAATTTTGTTGGAGATCGACAAAGGATCTAATGATATTGTTAAACAATTGATATAAACCAAGATAGTTTGTAGAGTTTTGAAGCATACCATATTTGTTGTGCTTTGATAATGACTCAGTCATCGCCCAAGCACTAGTTCATGGAGCGTGTTGGTTTTGGTACACACTTCTCTTCAATTTATCATCAACTATGTTAGTTGAGATTTGTTGGTCTTTGAAATAAAATTTGGATATGCTCCTAGTTTGTAAACCTTGTGTGATGTTCCCATTACACCTGCCTATGTCACGTTGAGTTTCAAATTATTTAAACAAATTTTTGTTAACTATCAAAATCATAAATCGTGGTGACTTAAAGAGCATTTGAATGATTGAAGCATGGAATATAATTATCTTAGATTTTTAATCAGTTTTCATGCAAATTAGAAAATGAACTTGGGATTAACCAAAAAAAAATGTCTTCCACGAAATGAACAACGAATTCTTGCAAGACTCAAATTGGGTTCTTAAGCACTTCATGAATATACGATTTTCGATGCATTTATTACATTAATCAAGAATTTCAAGAAATATATTAGGACATAATTAACTTTCATGATAGACTTAAGCAATAATATACGTAGCGGAGAGAGTAAACCATTGCATTGGAAAATATTTTACAGAAGTTATTGTTCACATAGCTAATATCATATAGAAGTCTTTTAAAAAGAAAAGCAATCAGAGTAAAGCATATATACCTCGACTTGGAGACCAGCCAAGTTACTTGCACTAGTCATATGTCAAAATTGATTTACTTATTATTGTAGCAATTAGTACGTAGCATTCAATTTAACTATAATTTTATTGAGACAGCCAATTTAATTGACCAGAAGCATACTTCTTGAGCATCTTTCAATGAATGTAAAGGTTCTGAATCATGTTAAACTGCACCTGACATAGGCATCTAATTAGTATGCGCATAAGTGAAATAATATGACATGTCTGTTAATGACCATTAGAAATATGTAAAATTGTTGGTAATTTAGTATTATGTGAAAGTCAAAGTGGATGGCTAGCATAAATGAGAACTAGTTTTGCAGATAGTCAATAAGATTATGAAGCACTGCTGCATCAGAATTGGTGGGATATGTTCAATTGCAATATATACGCGCATCGTTTAGAAGAAATAATATAGTAAATTAGAGTCAAAAGCTAATACTTGAACGAGTAGGGAACCAAATATCCTAGCAAGTGTACACAATTAAAGAAAACACTAGATCTTTCACTTGAGGTCTTAGGCAAGACAATAGATATAGGATGGTCCTATGATGAAAGAACGATTGACCTCGTATCTTTGCCTATAAGCATATTTTTCTTAATCATACAAGCCTTACCCCAAAGCAAATATAAAAGGCATATGAAATCAATTTCTTATGTGATGAATCTGAGCGTGGGGCAGGCACTGGTCCCAATAAGAACATATAACTCATCCAAGCTAATGTATTTCCGCATAATACAGCATATAGCGATGTAGTGAACATGTATAATAATGTAAAGAAGATATAGTAGATACGTTGATAATGCATGCGAAATCATGAATGTAAGAAGTTTTCTTATCTGCTCGGTGGCTTAGAGGATGTGTAATATTAGTGCCCGTTATTGGCCAAATGACAATGAGGTTGCTTTGGCCGTGGCTCGCTAGGGGTCTCTTTTGATCTACACGGTCGCTATTACCCTGTACCCTATGAGCCAAAGGATAGGAATATAGTAGAGAGGAGTTAGCTATTTAAGGGAAGGGCATAAGGTCAAGTCGCTATTACCCTGTACTCAAGGGGCAAAAAGGCTTTATTTATAGAGGTTTTGGGTGTCCTCTTAGTGTGAAGTTTCGATGTGGGACTTGTGGTAGTAGCTCGGGAGGACAGTCAGATATGATGCAAACAATAAGAACCAATCAAGTCTTCTAAACCCTTTTTTAGTAGACACGAACTCATTCCTTTTTTTTAGTAGACAAGCCTTCTAAAAACATAATTTTAGCAACCCGCAACAAAATGAAAAACGAAGTATATAAACAATTTGAACTAATGTGCTATCTTGTAGATGAAAGAAAGAAGAGTAATGGTTTAGAACTAATGGTTTTCTTTTGTAAGGAATAAATAGATGAATAAAAGAAAGAAGAGTAATGGTTATTGACATGGCATAGAAGGTCTTCCTTTTTTTCTTTAAAAAGAAAAAACATTGGCTGGTGTCTACTACTACTAGGTCTTTCTTTTGGATTGAAATTGAAAAACTTGCATGTTTTAGAAAATCGAAATTGGTTATCGATCAACCTTTTAAAGCACGATATTACAAAAAGTTAAAGCAAATAAAAGACATCATGAATGAGGGGCATATTTGGAACAAGCAACGTAGGCAGTAAACCACTTGGAATTTGGGGAGGAGTTTCTTCCACAGCCCAAGCACGGGCTCTCAATGACGTGGATTTTAGTATAAATCTATAGGTGAAATTACTTTCATACTTCAGTTAGTAAAATACATTAAGTTTACTTGTGTTAAACAATTTGTAAATATATGCAGTATATGCAAATTTTATAACTAGGTTTCAAAGGATTATCCACACCATTGAAGAGAACGCGTTAATTTTTGAGAAATGAAAACTGATTGCCATTAACAAGTCTTTAACTTGGTTTTTCACCTTTTGGTTTTCTTTTGGTAGTAATTAGGCCGTGCCACTTCGTCTCTGCACGATTGCCATTTTGTTATGGTTAACTTCATGTCTAAGGCTCTAAGCAGCCAATCAAAAGAATTTGTGAAATTAGGTCGTCTCTGCATAATTTGAGTAAACTTTTCCTTTTCTTGTTAGGGTAAAGCATATTTGAACAGACTTTAGTTGTAAGTGGGGAAGATAAAAGACTGAAAGTAGGTTGGTGGTGGGTAAAGCTGAACAACATGCAAGGTTGTTATATAATGTGAACTTGAATCCAAGATTATAGAGCTCGAAATTTCCTCAGCATATCTTCATGCCTGTTGTATGACCAAACGTCCAATCCAAGATTACGGAGAATTCCTCTTCCAACCCAGAAATCAACATAAACATACAAGCGCACAGGCGACAAAAATCATTTGCTTTCTTCCACTGGGACCAAGTCATTACTCACCCCAAAATCCAAGTCGAAATCCAACATGTAGACTGTAGTCGGGCTCACTGGACAAGTTGGGCAAGACTTCAAAGTCAAGTAGTCAATACATAAAGCGACCTCACAATGTTCTCAATCCGACATGTCAAAATATCTCAATCATGTGACAAATTTTCCATACTTCACACACTATTGCAAAAGTATGTAATAGAGTTTGCTACTTTTTTGGTTATTAGGTTTAACTTGAAGTAATGCACTGAGAATTTATGGGTTAAAATCTCTGGTGTTCGGGAAGCAGTAGCAAAAAGTACTGGACGCATGATGCAGTAAATTGATATGGCACGATTATTCTGTTAAACCCAGTTGCTTGGGGAGCAACAAAGCCTACTACAACCTTCTGTCCAAATTATGTTAAACCTGAAAGAAAACCAATAATATATATTAACTTTAATTCTCAATGGGATCTAGACTAGTGGTAAAGGTCTAGTCAATGGTGCTCTTTGTAGTTTGTCAGATTTTCCATTTTGATTCATACAATTTTGGTAATTTTTTACCCTTGCATTTTAGACAGCTATAACCCAACCCAAAACTACATGGAATTCTTTACAGCTCTAGGTTTTTGTTCAAGTTAACTCATTCAGGGCTTGCCATGCAAATTGCAATTATAAAGAAAGACTTTAAAGTGAACAAGTCAAGCCAACCCCGAATGTCGTGGATGCCTTTTTGCACATCATTATTAAGGCTACATCATTATTATTTTTCTTTTGTCCTATTTCCCTGTTACTACTAAAAGATTAGATAATGGTAGAAGACTTCCAAGTCAAGCCAGCAGCAACCACAAAGATCTAATCTCATCCAAGGTCTAAAATATGATATCGATGGTATAAGAAATATCGGTAGTTCAAAAATACGGAAATTTCGATGGAAATATTGGTAGTTCACAAATACATGAGTGACTTAGTGCCATACAGAGTTCTTACGAGGTTCAAATTTTTCACTATTTTCATATTAAAATTAAAATTAAAAGAAAAATCAGATAATGAATCCTATTTTTATTAAACACAACTGTCCATTATCTTTTTTAATTCTAAAAATAAAATAAAAATAAAAAAGAAAACCAATTGCCAAGGGGCTAGTTGTTAATAATTGATCATGTCCCATCAAGTTTCAAGTGTGGATTTGCATTTTGGTCCTTAAACTTAAACTTAATGGATTTGCATTTTGGTGTGTATTATTTTATTTAATAATATGTGCATAATACATGAAGTTTACATGTATTAAAGAATTTGTAAAAATATACATATATGAAACGTGAATAATGTGTAAATACATGCACTATATGCAAATTTTATAACTAGGCTTTCAAAGGATTATCCACACCATTGAAGAGAGCGCGTCAATTTTTGGGAAATGAAAACTGATTACCATTAACAAGTCTTTAACTTGGTTTTTCACCTTTTGGTTTTCTTTTGGTAGTAATTAGGCCGTGCCCCTTCGTCTTTGCACGATTGCCATTTTGTTATGGTTCATTTCATGTCTAAGGCTCTAAGCAGCCAATCAAAAGATTTTGTGAAATTAGGTCGTCTCCGCATAATTTGAGTAAACTTTTCCTTTTTTTTTGTTAGGGTAAAGCATATTTGAACAGACTTTAGTTGTAAGTGGGGATGATAAAAGGTTGAGGGCATGTTTATGTATCAGTAATAAAAAAACTAAGGAATCAGAGAATTTAGGAATCGGAGAACTACTGAATCGGTATGGGAAGAATCATTCTTATTAAGCTGTTTACTAAACATATGGAATTAGCAATGGAATGGGATTTATTCCCATTGTTATTGTTTACCAATTTGGATGAATCAGAATCCAAATTAATTTTAGAATTATGGTAAAGTGATAAGGGTATTTTTAGAAGTTATTAAGAGAAAACAGGAATGGGAATCGTATCGACTACTCCCCCCTAGTTGATCTGATTCATAGTTTTGAGGGAATGTGATTACGGATTTTGAGGTGGGGCCCACTTATTTTTTCATTCCTGATTGCAAGTAAACGCAGGAAAAGTCAGGAATGGAAATCATTCCCTTTCCTCTCATTCCCATTACTGATACGTAAACATGCCCTGAAAGTAGGTTGGTGGGTAAAGCTAAACGACATGCAAGGTTGTTATATAATGTGAACTTGAATCCAAGATTATAGAGCTCTTTGGTTCGAAATTTCCTCAGCATATCTTCATGTCTATGGTCGGACCAAACGTCCAATCCAAGATTATGGAGAATTCCTCTTCCAACCTAGAAATCAACATGAACATACAAGAGCATAGGCCATAGAAATCATCTGCTTTCTTCCACTGGACCCAGTCAATACTTACCACAAAATCCAAGTCGGAAACCAACATGTAGACTGTAGCCGGGCTCACTGGACAAGTTGGGCAAGACTTCAAAGTCAACAAGTCAATACATAAAGCAACCTCACAATGTTCTCAATCCGACATGTCAATATCTCAGTCATGTGACAAATTTTCCATACTTCACACACTATTGCAAAAGTGTGTAATAAGTAATGCACTGAGAATTTATGGGTTAAAATCTCTGGTGTTCGGGAAGCAGTAGCAAAAAGTACTGGATGCATGATGCAGAAAATTGATATAGCACAATTATTCTGTTAAACCCAATTGCTTGGGGAGCAACAAAGCCTAGTACAACCTTCTGTCCAAATTATGTTAAACCTTATAGAACGCCAATAATAAATATTAAGTTTAATTGTCAATAGGGTCTTCGATGCCTTTTTGCACATCATTATTAAGGCTACAATTAATTTTCTTTTGTCCTATTTCCCTGTTACTATTGAAAGATTAGATATTGGTAGAAGACTTCAAAGTCAAGCCAGCAGCAACCACAAAGATCTAATCTCATCAAAGCTAGGAGGTTCTCGTTGAACAATAAGAACCAATCAAGCCTTCTAAACCCAATTTCTAACAGACAGTGAAGAAGAATATAAACAATTCAAACTAATGTTGTAGCTAGTAAGGGTTTAATCCAAAATGTCAAGAATCTTATTATTTTAGAATCTCATTTGAAAAGTTGCAACTAAAGTGCAATTAACCCTTGTTTCTTTTAATATCCAAATGTGTTGTGTTCTACATTTTGACTCATGTGTTCTTTCCCGCCCCCCCACCAAAAAATGTCTTCGTCAAACAATTCGTAGAGCCATTTGGATTCAGGTTATATGGTAGCGTAAGCTGATGGGAGATGTGTTGTTTTTAGGCATAGGTGCCGAAGTAATAGTTATTGCTATTTCGTTTTGGCAGGGATTTATTGTTTCCCTGTCCTTGTGGGATTTGATGTTGGATTGCTTGTTCTAAGTCTGCTTTTCTCTTTTTCTTCCCTGTGTTGTACATGCATTAGTTACGCATCTTTCTTTCCCCTTCAAAAGGAGATCTTATCTTCTCCTTTTTTTTCTCAATTTGAAATTAGGGAACGTTGTGGAATTTTGTAGCAGCTCTCTTATGCAAATAATACTTTTTTCAGCAAACAGAAATAGGTTTGTGCAAGTAATTAATGTTCATATTGTGAAACTATCAATTTGAACCAGAGTTTGTAAAAGAACTCTGCTTTAATTCTTGCACCACTAGAGGTATGTTTGGCACTATTCATATTGATTTGTTGAGTTGTTTTAGTTATTGGAGTCTAGTCTTGCATAATCTACTTTTTATGTGATTTCAGCCTCAAAACATTTAGGCTAGTGACAAGAACTTTGGAACTTTTGGTTGGCAAAGATGCACTTGATTTTGGCCAGGTCTTCAATCTTCATAACATTTAGGCTGCTGACAAGGTTTAGAAGTTTATATTTAAATTTAAGTATATTTCTTTGGTACTACGTTCAGTTTTTATTTGAGGTTGAAATCAACCTAAATGTTGTATTAGTCATGATTATGTCTCAATCTGATACAAACTTAGGAATTTTTATACATAAGGGGAATTTGTAATTTGTTATACACATGCCCTATACTGGGATGCTTCATATTAATATATTTTTGGTTGATATTTTCTTTTCGAGTACAATTTGAATGTGATTTTGTCGATGAGAAAATGTGGTGTACGGTTGAATGACCTCATTATCCACTCTGTAGTGTATTTACCTTGCTAGTATATGGCCCATTCTGTATGTGTGAGATCTCAAACTACTACTAATTTGTTTTCAAAATAAATAAACGCTTTAGACACCAAAGATTTGTGTGCGAAAGTGACACTATTACAAAAGTTAAATCACAATTTGTTCTTGATGTTGTCAGAATAATGATATTTTCCGTGCTCAAAAGTATGAGTTTTTAGGAAGAAAAATAAAATCGTGCCCCTTGATCAAAAGAAACTCCTATGAAAGAAATTGACTTTTTAAAAATGGCTAAACCGTGGCCAACCTCATAAAGCACAAATAATTGTGCCAATTGCATTAAAGAGCACGGATGATAATTATGCCCAAACCCAGATATTATAGTAGTGAGTTTACTTGTATTATTAATTTTTTTGGTAAAAAGATACATACAAAAAATGCGAATAATGTGTAAATATGTCTATAATACAATCATTATATGCAAAATTTTCTAACTAAATTTCAAAGGATTATCCACACCACTAAAGAGATCACGTTAATTTTTTGGAAAATGAAATTCTCAATCTATTGATTATGCATTACATGAGAATAAATAAGATTACCATTAACAATAGTCTTTAACTTGGTTTTTCATTTCTTTTTTTTCTTTTTATAGTAATTTGGCTGTGCCCCTATAATAGACACCTTACCTAATTGAAAAAAGTTAACTGAAGGAAGAGGTCCGATGTCATATAATTGACTACGCTTTTCCTTTTTTTAGTTGTAAGTTGGGACGATAGTGTGAAACTAGGTTGGTAGGTAGGTAAAGCTAAACGATATGCAAGGTTGTTATGGAACTTGAATCCAAGATTATGGAGCTCTTTGGTTCGAAATTTCCTCAGCATCTTCGTGTCTGATGGTCGGATTGGGATACAGAAATCATCTCTTTTCTTTGACTGTGTCATGAGCTCAGACTACTGATCTCGGCCAAGTCAATACTCATCCAAAAATCTTAGTAGGTAGGAAATCATGTAGACTGTAGCCTGGCCCACTACACAAGATAGGGCAAGACTTCAAAGCCAACAAGTCAATCCATAAAGCAACGATCACATCACAATTTCCACATTGTTCTCAATCCGACATGTCAATATCTCAGGTGACAAATTTTCCACAATTCACACACTATTGTATTAAACCGCTTATTTCTAGCAGACACTGACTCATTCCAAAAAAACATAATTTTAGCAATCGACAATGAAATGAAAATGAAGAACATAAACAATTCAAACTAATGTGGTAGCTATAGGGTAGTTAGGAACTAAGGGTTTTCTTTTGTAAGGAATAAATAGATAAATAAAAGAAAGAATAGTAATGGTTATTGACATGGCATGGAAATAATTGGTACCTTATAAATAAATAAAATTGGTAAAAAGTAACTTTTGTTGTCTATATTTTGACGAATTTTGGTAAAAAGTACTTTGAATTTCAGCAATTCGAGTTCTTGTATTTTTGATAAAATTGAAAGAAAATTTGACTGAGTTTATAAAATTGGTAAAAAGTACTTTGAATTGCAAAAGATTTAATTAAAACTATAATGATAAAATTTACATAATCGGAAGATTGAGGTTTGCTTTCTTCTTTTTTTTTTTTTTTTACATAATTAAAAGTTGCTAACTCTTCCATTTGTAGAATAATTAAAGATTTGATTCCTCATTCTCTCCCAATGTATAATTGTTTTATCACTCTATCCATTGCTATTATTTTATCAAAAGCAGCTTTCCATAGAATAAGAAAAAGCTAATGTAAACTATTTAAGAAACCAAACTCTTCGATTGCATGACAGCTGTAACTTGCAATTATAAAGACTAAACAAGTCAAGCTAACCACGAATCTCGTGGAGGCCTTTTTGCTACATCATTATTATTTTTCTCTTGTCCTATTTTCCTGGTTACTACTACAAGATTAGATGTTGGTGGAAGACTTCAAAGTCAAGCCAGCAGCCACGACTAAGATTTAATCTCATCAAAGATAGGAGGTGTCCCTTTTCCACTTGTATTCTACCATGCCTATATATTAAAGCTACCACAACCTTTCTTTCTCATCAGTTGTTTTGTTCACCACTTTCCCTCCCTCACATCAGCTACAAAGTTTTTCCAAAATGAAAACTTTGCTGCATTACTTGTTCCTCCTCTGCTTCAATATCCTCCTCCCTGCAGTTCACAGCCAGTGCATTAAAGACCAGCAACAATCATTGCTCCATTTGAAGAAAAGCCTTCAATTTGATCAACCTTCACGCCAAACCCCGCTCATATCTTGGAATTCAAGCACCGACTGTTGTTCTTGGGTTGGTGTTACTTGCACCAGTGATGGGCATGTTGTTGGTCTTGACCTTAGCAACAAAACTATCTCTGGTCCAATTGTAGGATCCTTTGCCAACTTTTCAAACCTAAGGGTGTTGAATTTGAGTTCGAACACCATCTCTGGTACGGTTCCCGGATTCTTTGCCAATTTTTCAAAGTTGACTTCCTTGAATCTCAGTGGTTGTTGGTTGAATGGAATATTTCCTAACGAGATCTTTCAGGTACCTACTCTACAAACTATTGATCTTTCGGCTAATTTTAAACTTGGTGGTTCCTTGCCAGAATTTCCCAAGAAAATTGGATCTCTTCAGTCCTTGTCTCTAAGCAAGACAAACTTTTCGGGGTCATTGCCTGACTCCATTGGCAACCTCAAAATGTTGTCCACGATAGATCTTTCAAATTGCAGTTTCCATGGATCAATCCCCTCGTCGCTCTTTTCTCTTCCATTATTATCACAACTAAACCTTTCCCACAATCAATTCTCTGGTGAACTTGCAATTTCTAATGTCTCTTCCAACTTAGTTACCCTTGATTTAAGCTTCAACAATTTGGAAGGACAAATATCGGTGTCTATATTTAATTTTCAAGGCCTTCAATCACTTAATCTTTCTTCCAACAATTTCACTGCCTTTCCGTTCAATGGCCCTCAACAGCTGGAAAATCTTACGAACATTGATCTTTCGTACAATAGCTTGTTGAGTTTATACAATGGTACTGATTCCTCATATTCCTCATTTCCTCAACTTGATTCATTGAATTTGGCTGCTAACAAATTGGGAACAATCCCATATTTCTTGAGAAATCAATCCACATTATTCAGTGTGGACCTTTCAGAAAACCATATCCGAGGCAAGATACCCCGTTGGATATGGAGTTTCAATCAACTTTCTACCCTAAATCTTTCTTGTAACTACTTGGTAACACTAGAAGCTCCTTTACTTAATTCTACAGTGAAAACAGTTGACCTTCATTCAAACAAACTTCAGGGGCAAATCCCAACTTTCCTACCATCTGCCAAGTATCTGGATTACTCAAGAAATAATTTCAGCTCTATACCATCAAATATTGGTGATTTCCTCACAAACACACTGTTCTTCTCTCTTTCAAGCAATAACTTGCATGGGCTCATTCCAGCATCAATATGCAATGCCTCAAATCTTCAGATTCTTAATCTGTCCAATAATTCTCTGAGTGGCATGATTACCCAATGCTTGACTGCAATGCGTGATCTCAGTGTACTTAACTTAGCGAGAAACAACCTCATTGGATCTATTTCTAATGTTGAAGTTACTGAAGATAGTTCATTGCAAATTCTAGAGATCGGTGGAAATCAGTTAGGTGGCAAGGTTCCAAAATCTCTAGCTAAATGCATTAAGTTGGAGGTTTTAAACATTGGAAACAATAATATAACAGATAGCTTCCCATGCTTGTTGAAGAACATTTCCACTTTGCGTGTCCTTATTTTGCGCTCCAACAACTTTTATGGAGGCATTGAATGTCTCAACACCAATGGCACCTGGCCAGGGGTTCAAATTATAGACCTAGCTCACAATAATTTCAGTGGTGAAATACAGGGAATACTTTGGAGAACATGGCGGGAAATGATGGCTACCGAAAATGGTTCCCTATCGACAATTGCCTTTGGATCACATACAAAAAGAAAAACCTTGGCCTCGATGACTGCTACAAGCTGCAATCGAGCATCTGATAGATCCTGCCGTGGCTATCAAAATGTTGTTCCTTCTCGTGCAGAATCTTGCCCTTCAGATTCAACTAATAGACTCTGCCATCACTATGCAGTTGCTAGTTCTTCTAATGCATATGCTGGTTCTTCTAATGCAGATGATGGTTATTCTTTAGAGTATAGTGTAAGTGTAACAGTTACTAGCAAAGGTTTAGAGATGGAACTGGTAAAGATTCTATCTATCTTTACCTTGATTGACTTCTCAAGCAACAACTTCAGTGGACCCATACCCACGGAAATAGGAGAATTCAAATCACTATGTGTCCTTAACTTGTCAAGAAATGCATTCACGGGCGAAATCCCATCCAAATTTGGTAACATGCAGGTACTCGAGTCCTTGGACCTGTCACAGAACAAGCTGAGTGGGCGCATTCCACCGCTGTTGGCAGAGCTTACTTTTCTTTCGTTCTTGAATCTCTCATATAATCAACTGGTTGGCAGGATCCCAACCAGTAATCAGTTTTCAACATTTTCAGCATCCTCCTTTATAGGTAACAAAGGACTATGGGGGTTTCCTTTGACGGTGGATAACAAAGCAGGATTTCCACCACCACCAACAATGAATGGAAGGTCTCCAAATTCTGGGCATCATCATGAGGTTAATTGGGATCTTATCAGTGCTGAAATTGGATTTATAGTTGGCTTTGGAGTTGCTGTTGGGTCACTTGTGTCGTGCAAGAGATGGAGAAAGTGGTATTACAGAGCTATGTACAACATCCTTCTCAAGATATTCCCTCAGCTGGAAGATAGAATTGGTATTCATCGAAAACATGTTCACATAAATCAAAGGTGATCGAGATGTTGAATTGATTAGGAGGAACAATGTGAGTTTGGACTCCTTGTTAATTATGCCTAAGGTATTTTAAGATCCAAGAAATAAGAATTGTGCATGCCTTCCTAGTGTGTATTTTTTAGATTACAAAATTAGTTAAATACCCATTCCTAGACATAAAACTATAAATAAACCATATACTATTTAATGTATATAAACACACCTAAAATAAACCCAAAAATCGACAACTGTCAATTTTTTCAATTCAACAGTTATCTTGGATTACGGTTTTGCCCTTTTGCAATTTTGAGAAACAGCCGACTTAAATTTTTTTATATTTAAATCTTTTATTTAATAACAATTATGTTGTAGATTGAAGAGGAATAAGAAGAAGAAGGGCATTGACCATGGCGATGCATGCGCTCATGACTCGTGGAGAAGCTTGTGGCTCCAGGCTCATCTTCTTCCACCAATCCTTTCGATGCTTTAGGCAACGCTCTTATCGGTTCTTCTTCCAAGACTTAGGTTCGTCATTCTTCCTCGTTGCTTCTTTCACTTTCAATTTCTCTTCTCTGTTTTGAATTTTCAATCCTCAAGGGCGTCATTTTCTCAGGCTTTCGTTTGATTCACAAGCAAGACGGTCATGGCCACATCCTGCACCAGATCTGAGAGAAGGCTCACAAGGATGAGCTTAAGAAGAACGAAGAGACCATTTCAAGGTCATCCAAATCATATTGGTATGATCCGGTTTGATTATCGCCGAAATTCGAAGCTCGTTGAGCAGTTTCTTTGCAATTTTGTGATTAATTTGAATATGTCTACGGTTCTTTCCCTTAGTTTTGCATTTCATTTACAAATTGCGATAAATAAATTGATTATAACAAATATACAAATTTATAAATAAACCCAATCCTAGACATGTATTTATAAAAAAACTCAAGCACTATTTAAATATAGAAACACACCCAAAATCAACCCCAAAGTCAACTTTTTGGGTGTGTTTATAAATGGGTTTTGAGTGTGTGTAATGATGGGTTTTGGGTGTGTTTATAAAGTGTTTTGGGTGTTGGGTTTTTTTATAATTTCAACCTCTATTTTGGGTGTTTTAGTGAAACTCCCTAAAAAATATGACACATAACTATGACGTTGTGTTTAATTATATTGAGTCATTGACGTATTGACTGACCTTAGTGAAGTAAAGAGCCACCGAAAAATCCAACTAGACAAATAGGGCAAGACTTGAAAGTCACGAGTCAACTAGTCCATCCATAAAGCAATCTCACAATTCAACAAGTCTTTCTGTTCAATGACATATCAAAATATCTCATGCGACAAATTTTGCACTTGTGCTATAATTACTTATAACCCACGTTATAGGATCCCCCAACCAGTACTCAATTTTCAACATTTCCAAAAGACTTATTTACAAGAAACAAAGGAATATGGGGCCTCCTTTGACAGTGAATAACAAAGAAGAATTATCACCACCACAAGCATTAAATGGAAGCCTTCCAAAGTATGGCCATCGTGGGATTAATTGGGATCTTATCAGCGTTGAAATAGGATTTACAGTTGGCTTTGGAGTTTCCGTTGGGTCACTTGTGTTGTGCAAGAGATGGAGTAAGTGGTATCACAAAGCTATGTACAGGATGATTCTTAAGATATTCCCACAGCTGGAGGAAAGAATTGGAATTCATCGAAGACATGTTCACATAAATCGAAGGTGGAGAGTTGAGGAGCAATGCAGCTGGACTCCAATCCATGTATGCCTGAAGGCTTGGAGATGTCCCTGGCCATCTTTTTCTTTATTTCAAGATACACGAAATAAGCAATGTCCTTCTGCTGTCATATTTTATCTTAGGCTTTTTTTGATCACAAATGGTCCTTAAGGTTTACGAAATTATCACCTTTCGTCTCTAACGTTTTTTTTTTTTTGTGACACTAATGGTCTTTAACGTTATCCTGCACACGTCAAAATGGTCCATGCCGTTAGCGTCTGTCAAATTTTCTATTAAATTGCTGACGTGGCACATGTGTGGTGCCCACACTTATGTGAGGGCAAGAAGATGAACAGCTCGATCTCCATGACCCTTCTTTCTTTGACAGCTTCCACTTCTCATCGAAGTAGAAAGGCGGTGGATGGTGATGAGAACTTGTAGTGGCAGCAGTAGCAGACAGAGAAGCCATAAATGAAAGAAAGAATGGATTTTGTTTGGAAATTGAAAGGTGGGTGCTTTAAAGTTGATATCTTTGATCCCTTGGGGTTTTTTCTGGCTTTGACTTTGGCTTTGATGAACAAAGAAAGAGAAAGACAGAATATAGTAAGTGAGATTTTTTTTAAAAAAAGGGATTTTAAGTTTTAAAATTTATTTTATTTTATTTACAGCCATGTGTCTTTATACTATTGGATGTGTGGGCTCCACACATATGCCACGTCAGCAATTTAACAAAAAATTTGACGGAAGCTAACGATATGGACCATTTTGATGTGTGGAGGATAATGTTAAGGACCATTAGTGTCACAAAAAAAACGTTAGAGACTAAAGGTGATAATTTTGCAAACCTCATGGACCATTTGTGATAAAAAGCTTTTATCTTAATAATCATTTATCTTGTATTATGCAATGTGAGTGCAAAACATATTACTATCGTTTGCTTGCTTAAAATTTTCCATGGTTAAAAGGTTGTCATGACTTTCAAAATAGTTGGAGATGGTCTCATATGCCTCCATCCTATTCCACTACGAAAGCTTGGTCAATTCTCTCTTTTCCTCTGTGCTGTAGAAGGGTTTGTGTAGTTCTTTTTAAGTTTTAAGGATGGTTTGGGAATTTTGTAATCTTAGGTTTTATTTTTTTATTTTTTTATTTTTATAAAGCAAAATAAAATTAAATGAGATATATATTTTTAAACTATTCTAATATATGGCCCTAGAATTTGAGGTAGTTAGGGTTGTTATCCTAGTTTGGGCCATGAGCCATGACTATTGATCTTGACCAATAGTCACCGCATTTTTATTTTATTTTATTTTTTGAGAAAACACTCACCGAAAAATTTAAATAGGAAAGCAACATATGTAGACTGTAGCCGGGCCAACTCGACAGATAGACTTCAAAGTCAACAAGCCAACTAGTCAATCCATAAAGCAAGCTCACAACAATGTTCATAGTCTCAATCCAACGTATATCAACATCTCATGCGACAAATTTTCCATAATTCAAGCTATTGTCAAAGTGTAATTCTAGTTTGGTATTTTGGTTGGTCAATGTTTAAAAATTCTAGTTTAACTTGGGGAGCAAGAGAATTTCTGGGTTAAAATCTGGTGGTTAAATCCATGAAGCAAAAGTACTGCATACATGATACAAATTGATATTGCACAAGTGTAACTTATTCTATTAAACCCGCTAATTACTTGGGGAGCAAGAGAACATAACTACAGCCTTCTGTCCAAATTATATTAGACCAGAAATAACACCAAAAATATAGAAAAATATGGAAACCCAGAGCACGTAGGTGGGATGGGACAGTTTAACTTCACAGAGAAAAACATGAACGTGCATTTATGGGTGTAAGACTTATCATGCATCGACTTTCTTAAACCTCTCTCTCTCTCTCTCTCTCTCTCTCTCTCTCTTGGTGTCAAATTTGTTGGGGCAAAATTCCACGCTTTCTTTTTCCTTGTTACAGACGGAAGAAGACTTCAAAGTCAAGCCAACAGCGACCACAAATACATGATTAATTTCATCAACCTAGGAGGGAGGAGGCCTTTTCTAATTTACCATGCTGCATGGTAGTTCAAGTTAAGACGGAGTCAGTTAGATGGCCGCGTTGTGTTGCGGATAATCCGAAATTTCTACACCTTGACCCTTTGAGGCAAAAGTCCTGACTCTCTCACTGACCACGCATATATATATATATATATATATATATTTACACACACATTAAACCACCACAACCTTTCTTTCTCAAATTCTCATATGTTGTTCATCACTTTCCCTGCCAGCGTCTCCAGAACTAAAAAAGTTATTCAAAATGAGACATTTGCTCCAATATTTCTTCCTCTTATTCTTAATCCCTACAATCTCTTTTACTACCATCCCTGCAGTTCACAGCCTCTGCACTAAACACCAGCAACTATCATTGCTCCATTTGAAGCAAAGCCTTACACCTTATCATCATAAACCTTATTCTCGTTTGTACTCAACAAAGGTTATGTACTGGGATTCAAGAACTGACTGTTGTTTTTGGGATGGTGTTACTTGCAGTAGTGGACATGTTGTTGGTCTTGACCTTAGCGGAGAAACTACCAACACCGGAATTGGCTATCGCTCTCCCATTCCATCTGCAATCGGAAACCTTACCAGTTTGAGGTATCTTGATTTATCAAATTCCAATTTCACTGGATCAATTCCAAAGACAATGGGGAGCCTAAAACAATTGGTTTATTTGAATTTGTCATCAAACATGCTTAATGGTCCAATTGATTTTATTCAGTGGGAAAATCTTGTTAATCTGATAGATCTCCGCTTGTACAACAATCTACTCGAGGGGAGTATTCCATCCTCTATCTTTGCTCTTCCCTTACTGCAATTTTTACTATTTTCCCACAATCAATTCTCTGGTCAACTCCATGAATTTTCTGACGCTTCTTCCTCTTCCTTACTCAGCCTTGATTTGAGTTCCAACAATTTGGAAGGACTAATATCCTCGTCTATCTTTAATTTTCACGCACTTGAAAGCCTTAATCTTTCTTCAAACAATTTCAGTGCCTTTCCTTTTAATGGTCCCCAACAGCTGAAAAATCTTAATGAAATTGATCTTTCGTACAATAGCTTGCTGTTTTTTTATAATGGCACCACTTCCTCATATTCCTCATTTCCAAATATCGTTCGTTTAAATTTGACTTCTAACAAGTTGAGAACAATTCCAGATTTCTTGAGATATCAATCCGGTTTAGTCAAGTTGGACCTTTCACAAAACCAAATTCAAGGCATGATACCTAAATGGATTTGGGGGCTCGATCTTTTCTCCCTAAATCTTTCTTGTAACTCCTTTTCAGGTCATGTACCTAATTTCACTACTTCTGTTGTTGACCTTCATTCAAACCAGCTCCAGGGGCCACTCCCATCACTAACTGCAGAGTAGGGCTCGTCAATGGGCCGGGCCGGGCTAGCCCGGCCCAAATTTAACGGACTTGGGCCGGGCCGGGCCGGACTTTAAAGAGGAGAAAGAAAATATCGGGTTGGGCCGGGCCGGATTTTTTTAGAAAATTCAAAACCCAAGCCCGACCCATAGGTCGGCCTTGAGAAAGCCCATTGGGCCGGGCCGGGCCGAAACGGGCCTACTTCATTCGAAAAAAATCATAAACTTAATCATAAGGGCATTTTTGTCTAAATTTGAGATTAAACTCACTTAATTCCAATATTTTCACAATCAAACCAAATTCATAAAATACTCAATAAAGTCACACAACTTAATAAGATTTTCCACAAAAATAATAAAATAAAGTATTATTTTTGAGGTTATTACATAATTATACCATAATACGTTTTAAGAAATAATTTAAAAAAATAATAAGTATCAAAAAGATATTTTTTTTAAAGGATGGTATAAATAAATATGTAAATGTTTGGTGATGTGTTCAAGAAAAA
>NC_024126.1:21946057-21967430 GCF_000346735.1 Prunus mume | reverse complement strand
TGTGGGTGGGCCGGGCCGAGCTTTCTTGGGCTTAATCGGGCCGGGCCGGGCTTCAGACACCCAAGCCCAAGCCTAGCCCGGCCCAAGGCGGGCCGGGCCATCTCAAAGCCCATAACCGGCCGGGCCGGGCTTTTTTCCAATGGGCCGGGCGGGCCCCCATCGGCCCATGAGCCCGCGGGCCAAATGATGAGGCCTACTGCAGAGTTTATGGATTACTCAAGAAATCATTTCAGCTCTAGTATACCAACTGGCATTGGTGATTCCCTTTTCTTCTTATCGCTTTCAAGCAATAACTTGCATGGGATCATTCCAACATCGATATGCAATCCCCGTTTTCTTCAGGTTCTTGATCTGTCCAATAATTCTCTGAGTGGCATGATTCCCCGATGCTTGTCTGCAAAAGAATCCCTTGGAGTACTTAATTTAAGGGGAAACAACCTTACTGGACGTGTTTCTAATTTAGAATTTCCAGGTTGGTGTTCCCTCAGCACTCTAGACCTCAGTGAAAATCAGATAAAAGGTGAGTTTCCAAAGTCTCTAGCCAACTGTAGTGGTTTACAGCTTTTAAACCTTGGAAACAATTTGATAAAAGATGCCTTTCCATGCTTGTTGATGAACTTGACTCTGCATGTCCTTAATTTGCGGTCCAACCAATTTTATGGAGGTATTGGATGTCCCAACACCAATGGCACTTGGCCAATGCTTCAAATCATAGACCTAGCTCACAACAATTTGAGTGGTCAAATACCAGCAAGATTTTTTATGACATGGCAATCAATGATGGCTGATTCCCGTGAAAAGGCCAAAGTCCTAGAATTTTCACAAGAACAAGAAGGGGAATTTGGTGTTGGTTATTCTTTTGAGGATATATACTGTAAAAGTTACCAGTAAAGGTTCAGAGAGGGTTCTTGTAAAGGTTCTGACTGCTTACACCTTGATTGACTTCTCGTGCAACAAATTCAGTGGATCAATACCTAAGGAAATGGGAGCATTCAAATCACTGTATGTCCTTAACTTGTCCGGAAATGCTTTCACAGGCAAAATCCCATCCTCATTTGGTAACATGCGACAACTCGAATCCTTAGACCTGTCACGTCACAAGCTAAGCGGACAAATTCCACCACAGTTGGTAAAGCTTACTTTCCTTGAAGTCTTGGATCTCTCAAATAATCAATTGGTTGGCAGAATCCCAACCGGTACTCAATTTTCAACATTTCCAAAAGACTCATTTATAGGTAACAAAGGATTATGGGGACCTCCTTTGACGGTGGATAACAAAGCAGGATTGCCACCACCACCAACAGTGAATGGAAGGCCTCCAAATTCTGGACATCATCGTGAGGTGAATTGGGATCTTATCAGTACCGAAATTGGATTTACATTTGGCTTTGGAGTTTCCATTGGGTCACTTGTGTTGTGCAAGAGATTGAGTAAGTGGTATTACAGAGCTATGTACAATATCATTCTCAAGATATTCCCTCAGCTAGAGGAAAGAATTGGTATTCATCGAAGACATGTTCACATAAATCGAAGGTGGAGACGTTGAATTGATTAAGAAGAGCAATGCATGAAGGGGCTGAGGCTGGTGTTCTTTTTCCTGTATTTCAAGATCCACGAAATTAGCAATGTGCTTCTGCTTTCATATTTTAGGTTAATTATGCCATAATCATGTGTGTAGTATAATGCAACGTGAGTTAAAGCAACATTATCTTCGTTTTTTTCCTTAGCTTTTTGTTTCTTTTGTAGTATTATGCCATAATCATGTATTGAAGGCCATGGTTATAATGTTGTCATGAGTTTTATATGCCTTCAAATCCTATTCCACTATACGGAACCTTGGTAAATTCAATGAACACCTTGGCATATACCTTTGCCTCATTATTGTGAAGTTTAAATGTATGCGACTTAACCACATCGAAAGCCTGTAAATAAATGAATGTATTTGTTGAACTTCCTGTCAAGACTCGCCTCAAATTTCTCGAAACTCGGGGCAAATCCTGTGGAATGGCCTACATCATACCGATTTCGGCCCCACTCACTAAAAAAATGTAGCCTCCTTTTTGGAAAGGAGTAAGGGTACGAAACTTTCTACCGGAATTTCGGCAGAGTCTCCCCTGTAAATTGAACATTCCCCAAAAATGTCCAACTGCATAAAACACATTTTAATAACTCAACCGGCAGCATGCACAATAAAATTTCATGCAATTCAAATAAACGGCCTCCAGCCTTCAAATATTCTGAAACCAGACTACCAACAATGTTCTTAAATCAAATTAATGCATTAAATAATGCATAATATAAACTCAAACTTATTTATGAACGCCTATTGAAATCAACGTAGAATAACTTCCCAAATAACCAACATACGAAGTTTGAACCTCCTAACACAACCACAAGTAGTTTAGGGTCTCAGCCTAGGCCGTGCAACAGTCCAAAAAGGATTTCAAACCAAACTGAACCACAATTACACTCGCTTAGTCCACCGAACAAGCCTCAATTCAACCAAGTTTCATGACCAACAACAACGTCAGGTTTAACCTGCGACTGCACCCAGGCATCACCCTAGGCTGCCTACGTACCCTCCCCAAGGGATCAAGCCACACTTAGTTCTTTACACTAAAACCCTTGAATTTATCTCACAACTACCAAACACAAATTGCTATTTATCTACCATAATATCACATACTCTCCCCATACTCTGGATATACCAACGCCACATATGGGGCCTGTTAACACGCCGGCTACTCCTATGACACGTGCAACCTCAACACAATATCACATATCTCCCCATACACCAAATATACCAACTCCACGTATGGGGTCTGTCAACACGCCGGCTACTCTTACGACACGTGCGACCTCAACACAATATCACATATCTCCTCATACGCCGGATATAATAAGGCCACGTATGGGGTCTGTCAACACGCTGGCTATTCCTACGACACGTGCGACCTCAACGCAATATCACATATCTCCCCATACGCCGGATATAACGTCACGTATGAGGTCTGTCCATACGCTGGCTACTCCTACGACACGTGCGACCTCAACACAATATCACATATCTCCACATACGCCGAATATACCAATGTCACGTATGGGGTCTGTCAACACACCGGCTACTCCTACGTCACGTACGACCTCAACGCAATATCACATATCTCCATATACGCCTAATATACCAACGCCACGTATGAGGTTTGTCAACACGCCAGATACTCCTACGACACAAGCGACCTCATTGCAATATCACATATCTCCCCATACGCCGGATATACCAATGCCACGTATAGGGTCTGTCAACACGCCGGCTACTCCTACGACACGTGCGACCTGAACGCAATATCACATATGTCCCCATACGCCGGATATACCAACGCCACGTATGGGGTCTGTTAACATGCCGACTACTCTTACGACACGTACGACCTCAACACAATATCACATATCTCCTCATACGCCGGATATACCAATGCCACGTATGAGGTATGTCAACACGCCAGCTACTCCTACGACACGTGCAACCTCACAAACACAGGATGGTACTTACATAATGTAATCATACATCTTTATATCTTTAACACACATAAATATAATTTCCCACAATAATTAATGATACTTAACCATATAATCCACACGGGTAACCCAATCTCAAGTACTAACATAATATTTAAGTATTTTCTTATGATAAATAAACCAATAGTCAAACTCCCAACATAGTCACTAAACTCAAATAACGGCCATTCTAGCACTCCCCGAAGGTGAAACAACCTCAGAGGACTACAGTCAACTAAGGGTCAAACTACCTAAACTTGGTCAAACGGGCCCATGGGGCCCACGACCTCCAAACTCTGATCCAAAAATTCCTATAGGTTCCACAAGGCCTAGGACACACGTCATGCAAGTTTGGTTCAGATCCAACGGTTGGATCACTCACGATCTCACGATCAAACGGTTACTACAAACCCAACCCTAGGGTTGGCATTTCCGGAGTATCCGGGACTCCGTTTTACAATCTGTCGAATCCTACATGATCATAGGAATACCTAGATCAACATATATTAAATTGAAGTCAGTCTAACGGTTCGAATCTATCGAACCCGGATAACACGTAATAGGAGATATCTGTTCGAGAATCAAACGGTATCTGAATTGGGATCCGCAAATTCCTACGCGCTCGTGACAACTAGGAGATCGCATTGGGACATAATGCCCTTCTGCTACTGTGCCCACCGCCGCCACACACGCTGGCAGCGCATGGGTGTCCAAAGCAATACCGATTGCCGGAAAACTTCAAAATCAAGAGCCACCCTTTCGGTTATAGCTACTTGGAGCAACTTATTCAACTGCGGCAACATCCAATTCAGACGGAAGTGGCCTGAATTTCAATCCGAAATCCAGCCAAAACCTAGGTTCCAAATCGAGTTATCTACACTAAGAATTGATCCAATCCTACCAAACAGGCAGCTAGAGCTCGACAAATAGGTGAAAAACCATACCTGTTTCACCTGGATTGGGCGGCTGAGGCGGCGGTGCAACAACGGGAAAGGCCCGGTTCAAACCAGTAGAAACCGTGGCTGGACTTCGAGGTTTCCTGTCGGGATTTTGGGTGCGACATGACCGGGGCGTCGAGCCAGCTTGAGCGTGACCGGTCTCAAGTCTTGCCGTGGCAAGATGGCTGTGAATCGAAGAGAGAGAGAGAGAGACGGTATCGGGGAAAGAGAGAGAGAGAGAGAGCGAGAGAGAGAGAGAACTGAGGGTTTTTCTGACTTTTGAGAACTGAGGGTTTTTCTGACTTTTATCAAAATCTCATTTTGAAATATTTACAATTATGCTACTGAGGGTATTTTGATCTTATCTCTCTTGTTACAACTCCGATTCGAGCCCACTACGTGTCTATGGACTCATCTCGCCGTACTCTACGTAACAGTATAGTTGGAATTCCCAAATTCTTTTTTGGTCAAAAAGTCAACTTTAAACCTAATAAAATATTCTAGGGGCAAAAATGGTCCTTTATCTGAATAAATTAATGTTTATCCATTTGTTTAGGACCGGGTCGTTACAGACTACCCCTTTATAAAAATTTCGTCCTCAAAATTTCGTACCTACCACTTGAAGGTGTATGTGTACTTGTTGGCTGCGCAAATCTTACGGTCTGGTGCTCTGGGCCGAGAGGATGTGCATTAACACGTGACGTCCTTCTTTTGGATGCGGTACGGTTGTGTGCGGGCGTGCCGGCACGGTTTACCGTTCGTCAAAATGATGATGAGGTTTGGGTAGAAGACGGTTAAGTGATGCGCCTGTTTTGAGTTCGACTCCTAATCAAACGACTATGGCCGAGAGAGGAACTGATCTCGGCTGTCAGGTTCACAGCTTGAGCTACAAGGCCGTTTAGTGGTGGTGTTGGTGGCAGTTTTTAGGCAGTGCTCCGGCGCGTTGCTCAGAGAGCGACGGTCGTATGATATATGGGGTGAATGAGATGATAACAGAGATGGTGCTCCGGCGCCTTGAAAATCAAGGGTCGTATGATATATTGATGAATGGATTTTCCTTACAGTCTACCACTACTCCTAAGAAAGAAAATAAAGGTATTGAAAGTGCATTACAGGAAAATATAATTTGCTCTATGGGAGGCTTTTGGTTTGGTGTTTAGACCCTTTGAATGTAGTTTTGAGCTTAAGATTTATAGGAGGAGTCCTGAAGGGACAATCGAGGCTAAAAAGATCTGCGTGGTGAAGCCTGATCGGGGCAAGTGGGTAGTCAAATCGGCATATGGGATCGTGAAGCATGGTGGTGTGACCCCCATAAATCCTGGTAAATCTCGACCACCGCCCTGATCGTGGGTTCTACCCCCTTGGCCATGGTCTGGTGGTTGGTGATCTGACCTTAAGTTGTAAGAATACTTGTGAGAATGTTTGCGCCTAACCACTCTGATTTCCATCACCAAATTCTGACTTCAGTCACTTCCCCTCTTCCCTCGTGCATTAAATGCTTCTTGCGACTAGTGGGTTTGCTGCGATAGTCAGAGGCATTACTTCATTAAATGGGGCGTGGGACCCTGAGGCCACGTGGCGATTTAACCACAGTTTCTTCGGCCGTGTCTCTTACAACCTTCGGCTTCGGCCTATAATACCGCGGCCGCGAGGCCGAGAGGATTCTGCCTTCGCAGCTTTTCTTTTGTTTTTAGGAAGACAAAATGTCTAACGAAACGTAGCCGTTTCAGTTCATGAGCAGGTGCTAGGGCCGAGAGGAAGTCCCTTCGGTCAGTTTATGACCGTGATTTATTAGGCACAAATAGTACTGGGCCTGCATCTACTACCCAGGTTTCCAATGTTTCTTCCTCCTCAACCATGTCGACAGTGAAGCCAAAAGCTCTAGCTAAGCAAACAAAAAAAGAGAAGTGTCCCTCTCCCGCTAAAATATCTTCTGATAGCTGCTGTAATGCTTAATCTTTTCTCCAAGCTAACACTTCCATTCTTGCTCTCCAACCTTCTCAGAATTCTTTGACTTGTTGATATTTTCCCTCTCGCTTTAGAATCAATGAACAACATTGCCAACAGGATTTCTTGAGAGGGATATCAGAAAGGATCATTTTTACCGAACTGTAATCATCATCTTCCACTCTCTACCATGACCCATTTATGATTCTAATGAAAGATTTCTACTCAAACGTGCTCACATGAGATGAGACCCCTAAGCACTCTCTTCGTCTTCTATAGATAGGACTACCAGATCCATCTGGGTCTCATCCTTGGACTTGACCACGGTATCCCCACCACACACAAGCCTCTTTCTGAAAGAGAAAGACGACCATCTTAATCTTTTCCACACTTGTGGTTTCGATTATTCTAATGTCTTCTTTCAGGTCATGAATCCCATGATCCAATATCAGGAAGTTATTCTTCCCAAAGAAAACTAGCAACATGTTCAGGCAATGGAGAATCCCTAGAAGCAGGTTGAGCAACTCCATGTTCTCCCGCCTATACGAATTTAGCAAGCAACTTTATCATAGGGAACATCCAACTATACAATAGGTACAGGTGTTGCCTCATACGAAATCTCCAGCTTTTGCTCCCAATCTTCCGAAACTTCTAAAACAACCTCTGTCTGTGGTAAAGCTTCGGCTCTACTTCTGCCTCAGCGGCCTATGTATCTTTCCTCTTCCTCTTTCTCAACTTGGTTCCTTTTCTAGAAAGATGGGCGAAAGTAACCCAAGTCGCCGGTCAAACTCACAGTGGTCGGGCTTCCAAGAAATTTTAGAGTTAAAATTTACCGCGTGAGAGAGCAAGGAAGAAAAACCATAATGTTTCACTCCCGTCAATAGCGGCATTCAAGCCCATGCGAGTGAAATGATACTTCACCCAACACCACTACTTCTCGCTTGAATTTGTCTCGACCTCCATTGGTCGGACTCACAACTCCTCCATTCCCATGTAACTTGTCCATCAACTTTCTCTGACAATTTTATCTCGTCTCAGCGGATTCAATACTTTCAGCTCTTCAGCTTTCCTCCCATAGGATATTGAGATGTGACAATTTGGATAGACACGTTTCCAGAAACGTAACACCCCTTAGTGTAATAATCAATACCCTATATCTCACAATGTCAAAAATATCTCAGTGCATCTAATCTACCCCCACATTCACTTCTTAGTTCTCTTCAATATACTCTCACTCTCCATATTCCTCTCAATGTTCTTAAATCAAATTAATGCATTAAACAATGCATAATATAAACTCAAACTTATTTATGAACGCCTACTGAAATCAACATAGAATAACTTCCCAAATAACCAACATACGAGGTTTGAACCTCCTAACACAACCACAAGTAGTTTAGGGTCTCAACCTAGGCCGTGCAACAATCCAAAAAGGATTTCAAACCTAACTGAACCACAATCACACTCGCTTAGTCCACCGACCAAGCCTCAATTCAACCAAGTTTCATGACCAACAACAAGGTCAAGTTTAACCCGCGACTGCACCCAGGCATCACCCTAGGCTGCCTACGTACCCTCCTGTAGGGATCAACCCACACGTAGTTCTTTACTCTAAAACCCTTGACTTTATCTCACAACTACCAAACACAAATTGCTATTTATCTACCATAATATCACATACTCTCCCCATACGCCGGATATACCAACGCCATGTATGGGGTCTGTCAACACGCCGGCTACTCCTACGACACAAGCGACCTCAACACAATATCACATATCTCCCCATAAACCGGATATACCAACGCCAGGTATGAGGTATGTCAACACGCCTGCTACTCCTACGACACGTGCGACCTCAACGCAATATCACATATCTCCCCATACGCCGGATATACCAACGTCACGTATGGGGTCTGTCAACACGTCGGCTACTCCTACGACACGTGCAACCTCAACGGAATATCACATATCTCCCCATACGCCGGATATACCAACACCACGTATGGGGTATGTCAACACGCCGGCTACTCCTACGACACGTGCAACCTCACAAGCACAGGATGGTACTTACATAACGTAATCATACATCTTTATATCTTTAACATACATAAATATAATTTTCCACAATAATTAATGATACTTAACCATATAATCCACACAGGCAACCCAATCTCAAGTACTAACATAATATTTAAGTATTTTCCTATGATAAATAAACCAGTAGTCAAACTCCCAACATAGTCACTAAACTCAAATAACGGCCATTCTAGCACTCCCCGAGGGTGAAACAACCTCAGAGGACTACAGTCAACCGAGGGGTCAAACTACCTAAACTTGGTCAAACGGGCCCACGGGGCCCACGACCTCCAAACTCTGATCCAAAAGTTCCTATAGGTTCCATAAGGCCTAGGACACACGTCATGCAAGTTTGGTTCAGATCCGACGGTCGGATCACTCTCGATCGCACGATCGGACGGTTACTACAAACCCAACCCTAGGGTTGGCATTTTCTGAGTATCCGAGACTCCGTTTTACAATCCGTCAAATCCTATATGATCCTAGGAATACCTAGATCAACATATATTAAATTGGAGTCAATCCAACGGTTCGAACCTATCGAACCCATATAACACGTAATAGGCGATATCCGTTCGAGAATCAAACGGTATCCAAATTGGGATCCGCAAATTCCTACGCGCTCGAGACAACTAGGAGATCGCATTGGGACATAATGCCCCTCTGCTACAGAGCCCACCGCTGCCATACACGCTGGCAGCACGTGGGTGTCTAAAGCGATACCGATTGCCGGAAAACTTCAAAATCGAGAGCCACATTTTCGGCTATAGCTACTATTTGACGAGTGGAGCAACTTATTCAACTGCGGCAGCGTCCAATTTCAACCCGAAATTCGGCCAAAACCTAGGTTCTAAATCGAGTTATCTACACTAAAAATTGATTCAATCCTACCAAACAGGCAGCTAGAGCTCGAGAAATAGGTGAGGAACCATACCTATTTCACCGGGATTGGGCGGCGGAGGCGGCGGTGCACCGACGGGAAAACCTGGTTTAAACCAGTCGAAAACTGTGGTCGGACTTCGGGGTTTCCAACCGCGATTTTGGGTGCGACGTGGCCTGGGCGTCGAGCCGGTTCGAACGTGACTTGTCTCACGTCCTGCCATGGCCGGATGGCCGTGAATCGAAAAGAGAGAGAGAGAGAACTGAGGGCTTTTCTGACTTTTATCAAAAACCCATTTCGAAATATTTACAATCATGCCACTGAGGGTATTTTGATCGTATCTCTCTCGTTACAGCTCCGATTCGTGCCCACTACCTGTCTGCGGACTCATCTCGCTGTGCTCTACGCATCGGTACAGTTAAAATTCCTAAATTCCTTCACGGTCAAAAAGTCAACTTTAAACCTAATAAAATATTCTATGAGCAAAAATGGTCCTTTATCTGAATAAATTAATGTTTATCCATTTATTTAGGACCGGGTCGTTACACTTCCCAAGTCGGTGGGACAATTGGAGTATGGCGGAAAGTTCTCATCTATAAATAGGCATGAATGTACTAATATAAGGTAGAGTTAACCCTCAAAACTCTCATCTATATGGGAGAAACAAAAAAACAAAAAACAAAAAAAAAAACAAAAAAAAAAGGTACCGAAAACTAAATTCAAGGGAGCTAACCAGAGTCTCCCAACCTAAGCTAGGGAGCTAAGAGCTATCCAAAACCAAAGTACATTGTGGAGCCAATAAGCTCACTAATCTAAATCAAATGTGGTGGCCAATTAGCCTCCGGTTCTCTGTACACAAAGCCATGTACTATATTCCTCCAAATTAATAAAAGCACTTTGTTTCAACTATTAGGCCCCGTTTGGGATTGCTTTTTTTCCCCAAAAACCTGCTTAACTTTAAAGTTAAGCAATTTAAGGTGTTTGGTAAAAATAAAATATCCTGCTTATTTTAAAAGCAATGGTCTTTTGACAGCAGCTTTTAAATGCAACATCAGGGTTGCTTTTTAAAGCTGCTTTTAATTGAAGCAGCGCGCTCCCTTTAATGAAATTTTTGCAATTCCACAAATACCCTTATTAGGTTAGAAATCTATCCTCACGTATTTCTCTCAAATCTGCAGACACCAAAGTTCATCTTCACGTAGCCTCCCAAGTTTGGAGACAGGTAATCGTCCTGGTACTCACTTTAAGAAAGAAGGATGGGAAAATGTGAGGATTAGCTTGAGTAAAGAGACAGGAGCCGAGTATGATAAATCACAATTGAAAAATAAGTGGGATGCACTTAAGGAACAATGGAAAATATGGAAAGAACTAATTGGAAAAGAAACTGGTCTTGGGTGGAATTCCAAACTTGGGACTATTGATGCTTCTGATGAATGGTGGCATAACAAAATTGAGGTATGTTATTAATATTTTTTTTAATGTTGTTTGTTTATTATAATTCAATGAAACATCTGTAATAGTTTTTAATGTTGTTCTCTTTGATTTGTAGATAAATCCCAAATATGCAAAATTACGTAGAAAAGGTATTAGTCCTGATATGGAAGAGAAGTTTGATAGAATGTTCATGAACACCACTGCCACTGGTGACCATGCTTGGGCACCTTCATCTGGTGTACTTCCAACTCATGATTCCTCCGAATGTGGTGATATTCTACTCGACAGTGGTGATGATTCTGATGATCCCATATACGTACCAGATGAAACAATTCAAGTTACTGAAAAATCTTGTGGGAAGGGGAAAAAGAGAACAAATCAACAACTTGATACACAGGTTAAGAAAGAGAAGAACGGAAATAGAGTTGCTACAAAAGTGGGGAAGGTAGGAGGTGCTGTTAAATTGTCACAACAAATTGAGCGGATGGTTGATGTAATGGAGAATAGGAGTACGACTTCAATGATGATGAAAGGGTCCCAAGGTAGCAGCATTGCTGAAGTGATGAAAGCAGTCTCGTCTTTACCTGGTGCAGGGCCTGGGAGCCATTTGTGGTTGTTTGCAACTCGGTTATTCCTAAATCAAGAGAAAAGAGAAATGTTCACAACTATGGAAGATCCTAACATCAAGCTTCAATGGCTAAACTATGAGCTTTCTGAAAAATAAGCTAACTGCACTTTTATTATGATCAAGCTTCAATGTCTAATATTTCTTAGAACTTTGTTTTGCTACTTGGATTTATTTTTTAGGTGTCGTATTTGGGTTTGCTATTTGAATTTGTTATTTGGATGGTTAGTTATATGTGACTGTTATTTGAATTTGTTAGGGAGAAAAGTATAAAAGCACTTTACAGTTTTATTTTTTACCAAACAGATTAGTAAAAAGCACTTTCAGCATCATGTCCATTTTAGTAATTATAAATAGTTACAGCACTTTTACGGTAAAATTTACCAAACGCTCTAACACTGCTTTTCATACTCACAGCACTTTTAAAATTACAGTTTACCAAACGTTTAACTGCTTTACTTTACAGCTGATTCTTTTTAAAGCACAGCAGAAGCAGATTTTTTTTAAAGCGGCAGCAATCCCAAACTAGGCCTTAGTCCTATCGTCCTACCCCTTTCACCATCAAGTGGTATTAGAGAAAACAAAACTTGCATGATTAATACCTCTTAAGAAATTCTTTAATTATTTATTTGGTAGGACAGAGATTGTTTGAAAATCAAAAATATGAGTAATATCTTTTTAATTATAATTTTTCAAGATTTTTGTCTGATTTTTCGTTGTGCCTCAAATGTCACCTGGCTAAACGTAAATTTTAGGTTGAAGCATCAATTTCATTAATAATGCCATCAAAATTGAAATTCCCGCATCTTTTTTTCTTTCTTTCTTGAGTTCAGCTAATTTAGCTCATTCCTTGAGTCAACATGGTAATGTGCCAATAGCTAATATGCATGAGAATAAATTTGAGTTCACAACCCTCTACGTGGAGTTCGTAATGTGCCATTTTGATCGGGGTATGTTCAGGGTGAGCACTTCTGTACCCGGTGACATCGTCGCAACTCCATGAAGGTCTTCATCATCTTTTAGTATTGCTTTTCCATCACTGTTGACTTCCTCCACTGCATCGACAGAATCTCCAAAGAAATCAGTACTAAAGGAGTTCCAATGTTTCTTCAAATGTGTTGAATTAAAATCCTGGCTGATAACAATGTAAGGTGCAGCTGTCGCCTTGACGGTTCCTGCAAAAGGAAAATATATCAATATACTTATTACGCAGAGTCTCATTGCTTAGCTCCTAATTGGACCACCAGTGATATCTTTCACTTGACTTTTTGTGTTTTCATATCTCTTGCTTCTTATTTCATTACAAAAGTATGTTCAAGGGTTCAATGGCATAGGCATACTTAGAAATGGAAAGAAATTATTCACTGTTCTAATAGTACAGAATCTTCTGTTGTATGCCAGGAGAGAGGGTCCCCAATGTAGTGGCATCCCAAAACTTTTATTCTGAAGCTTGCACATTGTAAAATGAGTAGAAATGTGCCCAAGAATGCATTACCGATGGTCTCTCTCACTCTGAACAAAGTCAGAAACTTGAAAGGTCTCTATTTTCAAGCAGCGTTTTATTTACTTTTTTATTTCTATTCGGGTCGGGTTGGGTGGGCCTGCTTTTGGTGAGCTGACATGATAATCTACCTGTGCATTCTTATAAGGGGAATAAACTATTATACCTAATATAGGAGCCCAAATTATAGATAAATAAAAAAACTTATATGAAATGGACTTTAGAAATACACCCAAAGCCCAGTTACAACATAATAAAAAGGCTTCAAACTTTCTATAAATTACAAAACTGCCATTGATTTTTTAAAACAAGTACAACCCCAAAACCTCATTAAAAAAACCCAAAACACTCAAAAGGGCATCAAAGTAATTTAATAATCAAAATACGGTCAGCTGTCATTTTTTGAGTTTTTTTTTTTTCGAGTTTGTTTATAGAAATTAAATGGTGTATGATTTATCTATATCACTAGTGCTAAGATTGGATATATAACTAAATATCTCTTCTTATAAGTCTAGGGTTTTGTTTTGACTCTCTCCCATTATAAATTCCAACTTTAAACCTAGCTACTCCACTTCTTCATCTTACGCACCTTGAGATTTCTCTGCGCCAAATCATGGGGCACTCCAACTTCCGGAACCCGAAGAAGTACAGCCCTGGATCCCGCACCTGGTACTCATTTTCCCACATTGATTTCCGAGAAATTTCAATTCCCAATTCATTTTCCTTGGTTTCGATTCTGTCGTTAGTTTATTGAGATCGATAATTTGTATTTTGTTTGTAGAGGCTTAGCTAATCTGTTTGCTAGGGTTTCTGTAATTTCTGTTGTTGAAGGTGTTTGTATAAAAGATTGTGTTTTTATTTGGAGTTTGTCAATCAGATCATTATTGGGGATTTGTTGCACATTTCTGAACTTTAAAAATCTATCTTAATGGAATTGGACCTTTCCACACGGGCACAGTGCCATGCTCTCTCATTTGTGTGTTGATTTACCTACTCAGGTTAAATAAACATCTCGCCATTGTTATTAGAATGCTTTGATGAAACTATCCTGAAGAGAGATAAGAGGAGGACACACATTACTAAAAGCACCCACTATCTTGTCGCTCACGATTTCCATAAACAAATTCTTACCCAACCCTAAAGAGTTGCATATGTGATATGGATGTGATGCAGGAGCATCTATTAGACTTTCCTAATCTAAGTGGGCATCAGCCAATAAGGCTAAGTTTTAGTTATATTAAATTAATAGGTTATTTTAATACTTGTTTTCCTATTTTACTAGGATTTGGTTTAATTTCCTATGTCAAGTAGGTTTTCTATATTCTAGTATAAATACTGCAGCTGGCATTGTAACTAATAGCACGTGGTCAAGATTCCAATACAGTTAGATGGTTAATAGTCTGTTTAGTGTTGTTTTAATAGCATATAAAAGCTAAGTCTCTCTGTAATAGGACTGAGAATTGGAGCAATCAATCTAGAGGTTTCCTATTCTTTCTTTGCTTACTTTCTTCGTCATTCTTGCAATGGCTACCTGGTACATTAATTATGCCATCAAAATTGGAATTCCCGCATCTTTTTCTTTCTTTCTTGAGTTCAGCTAATTTAGCTCATTCATTGAGTCAACATGGTAATCTTGGAAAGCCAATAGCTAACATGCATGAGAATACACTTGAGCTCACGGCCCTTCGTTTGATCATTCAGGGTTGAAATAGCTGGGAGCAGAGGGCTGAACCCCAAGCAGAGAATTTTTGCTTTTCTCTTCTTATCTTGCTTTTAGTTACTTATGTAGTTCCAGCATATGCTAATGACTTTGGGACTTGTAGTTGAATTTAGTACGTAGAATATTATATGTGTCTATTGTCTTGCCTAAGATGAAAGAACGACTGACCTCGTACCTGTGCCTATAAGCAAATTTTTCTTAATCATGGCGGAGCCAGGAATTTAAGTAAGAAGGGGCACTTTTAAAAGTTCATACACTTTCTTTTATGACAAATCAACTTAGTTTTTAAGAAATCCTTAATTTTATCACTTTTCTCTTTTTTTTCTTTACTTTTGGTATGAATAACCTATCACTCTTTTATGATGACAAAATACATGCAATTCAAAAGAAATTTAGACATGAAAATGAAAGAGAAACAAAAAAATAGTGGCCATTTAAGAATTTATGAGGAATTTTATAATATTTGTACAATATACTAACATAAAATTGTATCTACAACAATATGTGAGAGGGGGCTAGTGCCCACCTTGGGCATGCACTGGCTCCGCCAAGCCTTACCCCAAAGCAAATATAAAAGGTATATGAAATCAATTTCTTATAGAATGAATATGAGCGTGGGGCAGGCGCTGGTCCCAATAAGAACATATAACTCATCCAAGCTAATGTATTTCCGCATAATACAGCATAGCGATGTAGTGAACATATATAATAATGTGAAGAAGATATAGTAAATACGTTGATAATACATGTGAAATCATGAATGTAAGAAGTTTTCTTATGTGCTCGGTGGCTTAGACGATGTGTAATATTAGTGCCCGTTATTGGATAAATGACAATGAGGTTGCTTTGGCGGTGCCTTGCTAAGGGTCTCTTTTGATCTAAACGATTGCATCGCATCTAATTAAGCAACGATATATTCGTGGGCAGAATTTAGCGACGCTGAAAATTAGACAGGAATATAATGGAGAGGAGTTAACTATTGACAAAGCAAGGGCATAAATGTCAAGTGGCTATTATCTTGTACCTTGTGAAGTTTCGATGTGGGACTTGTGGGACTAGCCCAGGAGGACGGTCAGATATGATACAAATAATAAGAACCAATCAAGCCTTCTAAACCCTTTTTTTAGTCGACGCGAACTCATTCCCTTTTTTTAGTACACAAGCCTTCTAAAAACATAATTTTAGCAACCCGCAACGAAATGAAAAATGAAGAATATAAACAATTTGAACTAATGTGCTAGCTTGTAGATGAAAGAAAGAAGAGTAACGGTTTAGAACTAATGGTTTTCTGTTGTAAGGAATAAATAAATGAATAAAAGAATAAAAGAAAGAAGAGTAATGGTTATTGACATGGCATAGAAGGTCTTCTTTTTTTTTCTTTAAAAAGAAAAATTATTGGCTGGTGTCTACTACTACTACTACTAGGCAGTAAACCACGTGGAATTTGGGGAGGAGTTTCTTCCACAGCCCAAATTGTTAGCACGGGCTCTCAATGACGTGGATTTTAGTATAAATCTATAGGTGAAATTACTTTCATACTTCAGTTAGTAAAATACATGAAGTTTACTTTTGTTAAACAATTTGTAAATACATGCACTATATGCAAATTTTATAACTAGGTTTCAAAGGATTATCCACACCATTGAAGAGAACGCGTTAATTTTTGGGAAATGAAAACTGATTACCATTAACAAGTCTTTAACTTGGTTTTTCACCTTTTGGTTTTCTTTTGGTAGTAATTAGGCCGTGCCCCTTCGTCTCTGCACGATTGCCATTTTGTTATGGTTCATTTCATGTCAAAGGCTCTAAGCAGCCAATCAAAAGAATTTGTGAAATTAGGTCGTCTCTGCATAATTTGAGTAAACTTTTCCTTTTTTTGTTAGGGTAAAGCATATTTGAACAGACTTTAATTGTAAGTGGGGATGATAAAAGACTGAAAGTAGTTTGGGGGGTAAAGCTAAACGACATGCAAGGTTGTTATATAATGTGAACTTGAATCTAAGATTATAGAGCTCTTTGGTTCGAAATTTCCTCAGCATATCTTCATGTCTATGGTCGGACCAAACGTCCAATTCAAGATTATGGAGAATTCCTCTTCCAACCCAGGAATCAACATGAACATACAAGAGCACAGGCTACAGAAATCATCTGCTTTCTTCCACTGGACCCAGTCAATACTCACCACAAAATCCAAGTCGGAAACCAACATGTAGACTGTAGCTGGGCTCACTAGACAAGTTAGGCAAGACTTCAAAGTCAACAAGTCAGTATATCTTCATGTCTATGGTTGGATCAAACGTCCAATCCAAGATTATGGAGAATTCCTCTTCCAACCCAGAAATCAACATGAAAATACAAGAGCATAGGCCATAGAAATCATCTGCTTTCTTCCACTGGACCCAGTCAATACTCACCACAAAATCCAAGTCGGAAACCAACATGTAGACTGTAGCCGGACTCACTGGACAAGTTGGGCAAGACTTCAAAGTCAACAAGTCAATACATGAAGCAACCTCACAATGTTCTCAATCCGACATGTCAATATCTCAGTCATGTGACAAATTTTCCATACTTCACACAATATTGCAAAAGTGTGTAATAGAGTTTGCTACTTTTTTGGTTATTAGGTTTAACTTGGAGTAATGCACTGAGAATTTATGGGTTAAAATCTCTGGTGTTCGGGAAGCAGTAGCAAAAAGTACTGGATGCATGATGCGGAAAATTGATATAGCACAATTATTCTGTTAAACCCAGTTGCTTGGGGACCAATAAAGCCTACTGCAAACTTCTGTCCAAATTATGTTAAACCTGAAAGAACACCAATAATATATATAAAGTTTAATTGTCAATGGGATCTAGACTAGTGGTAAAGGTCTAGTCAATATGGTGCTCTTTGTAGTTTGTCAGTTTCCATTTTGATTCATACAATTTTGGTAATTTTTTACCCTTGCATTTTAGACAGCTATAACCCAACCCAAAACTACATGGAATTCTTTACAGCTCTAGGTTTTTGTTCAAGTTAACTCATCCAGGGCTTGCCATGCAAATTGCAATTATAAAGAAAGACTTTAAAGTGAACAAGTCAAGCCAACCCCGAATGTCTTCTCGATGCCTTTTTGCACATCATTATTAAGGCTACAATTAATTTTCTTTTGTCCTATTTCCCTGTTACTACTAAATGATTAGATATTGGTAGAAGACTTCAAAGTCAAGCCAGCAGCAACCACAAAGATCTAATCTCATCAAAGCTAGGAGGTTCTCGTTGAACAATAAGAACCAATCAAGCCTTCTAAACCCAATTTCTAACAGACAGTGAAGAAGAATATAAACAATTCAAACTAATGTTGTAGCTAGTAAGGGTTTAATCCAAAATGTCAAGAATCTTATTATTTTAGAATCTCATTTGAAAAGTTGCAACTAAAGTGCAATTAACCCTTGTTTCTTTTAATATCCAAATGTGTTGTGTTCTACATTTTGACTCATGTGTTCTTTCCCGCCCCCCCACCAAAAAATGTCTTCGTCAAACAATTCGTAGAGCCATTTGGATTCAGGTTATATGGTAGCATAAGCTGATGGGAGATGTGTTGTTTTTAGGCATAGGTGCCGAAGTAATAGTTATTGCTATTTTGTTTTGGCAGGGATTTATTGTTTCCCTGTCCTTGTGGGATTTGATGTTGGATTGCTTGTTCTAAGTCTGCTTTTCTCTTTTTCTTCCCTGTGTTGTACATGCATTAGTTACGCATCTTTCTTTCCCCTTCAAAAGGAGATCTTATCTTCTCCTTTTTTTTCTCAATTTGAAATTAGGGAACGTTGTGGAATTTTGTAGCAGCTCTCTTATGCAAATAATACTTTTTTCAGCAAACAGAAATAGGTTTGTGCAAGTAATTAATGTTCATATTGTGAAACTATCAATTTGAAACATAGTTTGTTTGGTACTATTCATATTGATTTGTTGAGTTGTGTTAGTCATTGAAATCTAGTCTTGCATAATCTACTTTTTATGTGATTTCAGCCTCAAAACATTTAGGCTAGTGACAAGAACTTTGGAACTTTTGGTTGGGCTAGATGCACTTGATTTTGGCCAGGTCTCCAATCTTCATAACATTTAGGCTGCTGACAAGGTTTAGAAGTTGTATATTTAAATTTAAGTGTATTTCTTTGGTATTACGTTCAGTTTTTATTTGAGGTTAATGTCAACCTAAATGTTGTATTTTAGTCATGATCATGGCTCAATCTGATACAAACTTATGATTTTTAATACATAAGGGGAATTTGTAATTTGTGATACACGTGCCCTATACGGGGATGCTTCATATTAATATATTTTTGGTTGATATTTTCTTTTTCAAGTACAATTTTGAATGTGATTTTGTCGATGAGAAAATGTGGTGTACGGTTGAATGACCTCATTATCCACTCTGTAGAGTATTTACCTTGTTAGTATATGGCCCATTCTGTATGTGTGAGATCTCAAATTGCTACTAATTTGTTTTCAAAATAAATAAACACTTTAGACACCAAAGATTTGTGTGCGAAAGTGACACTATTACAAAAGTTAAATCTCAATGACGTGGATTTTAGTATAAATCTATAGGTGAAATTACTTTCATACTTCAGTTAGTAAAATACATGAAGTTTACTTGTGTTAAACAATTTGTAAATACATGCACTATATGCAAATTTTATAACTAGGTTTCAAAGGATTATCCACACCATTGAAGAGAACGCGTTAATTTTTGGGAAATGAAAACTGATTACCAATAACAAGTCTTTAACTTGGTTTTTCACCTTTTGTTTTTCTTTTGGTAGTAATTAGGCCGTGCCCCTTCGTCTTTGCACGATTGCCATTTCGTTATGGTTCATTTCCTGTCTAAGGCTCTAAGCAGCCAATCAAAAGATTTTGTGAAATTAGGTCGATCGTCTCTGCATAATTTGAGTAAACTTTTCCTTTTTTTTTTGTTAGGGTAAAGCATATTTGAACAGATTTTAGTTGTAAGTGGGGATGATAAAAGACTAAAAGTAGGTTGGTGGGTAAAGCTAAACGACATGCAAAGTTGTTATATAACGTGAATTTGAATCCAAGATTATAGAGCTCTTTGGTTCGAAATTTCCTCAGCATATCTTCATGTTTATGGTCGGACCAAACGTCCAATCCAAGATTATGGAGAATTCCTCTTCCAACCCAGAAATCAACATGAACATGCAAGAGCATAGGCCATAGAAATCATCTGCTTTCTTCCACTGGACCCAGTCAATACTTACCACAAAATCCAAGTCGGAAACCAACATGTAGACTGTAGCCGGGCTCACTGGACAAGTTGGGCAAGACTTCAAAGTCAACAAGTCAATACATAAAGCAACCTTAGTTAATGATTGTATGATACTTGGAGTTGGAGGGTTAGAACACATTAATTATAGAACAAAGCAACTCTACTCTTTGGCTTGAAATTTCCTTAGCAACTTCATGTCTGAGGTGGGACCAAATATTATTTTTCTTTTGTCCTATTTCCCTGTTACCATTAACGGGAATGCTAGTATCCTTATCTCCAACCTTCTCTTTTGGTTCTTCTTTTTTCTCATGACATGTGTCACTTCTCATATACTTCAAATAATGACATTAATACATTAAACAAACCACCTTTTATTTTATAAGTTTACCCTTATTAAATGTATTGTCCTTCAATTTATCCAATTTTTCTCACAACTCTCTTACCTTATGTAAAAAAATTAAAAAATTAAAAAATTCTGTTTTTTAAAAGAAAATGTCTTTTTTTTTTGTTGAGGAAAAACAGATTGTTTTGATTTTGATTTTTTTTTTTTTTGGGTTAAAAAAAACACAATAATGACCTTAAAAATATCCACAAAAGATATATCCTTTTTTTATACATACAAAAGATGTCCTTCTAAGGAAATCTGTTTTGAAAGGAAGTTCATTGATTGCATTTTCAAACCATTAATTCGGTAAGTTTGATTATTGATTTTTTTTTTCTAAACTATTAATTAGGTAAGTCTTATTTGTTGGAGTCTTTCAAAAAAGAAAAAAAAAACTAATGTTTTTTCTTATTTATTTTTTTAACAAGGTGATAAGAAAGTTGTAACAAATTTGGATAATAAATTTAAGTAAACATTAAATACAAATTTATAAATAAACCCAATCCTAGACATGTATTTATAAAAAAACTTAAACACTATTTAAACATAGAAACACACCAAAAATCAACCCCAAAATCAACAATTGTATATTTTTTGGGTGTGTTTATAAATGGGTTTTGAGTGTGTGTAATGATAGGTTTTGGGTGTGTTTATAAAGTGTTTTGGGTGTTGGGATTTTTATAATTTCATCCCCCATTTTGGGTGTTTTAGTAAAACTCCCAACATTAAAATCAATACAAAAAATAAGGGTAAATTCGGAAACAAATGTTACCTTATTTGATGCATTAATTACATTATTTTTAGTGTAAGGAAAGTGATACATGTTGTTTACACCATATTTAACCAAGCGTGATTGAACACCAAGGTAGAAACATCTTCCTCCCTGCCAAAGGGAGATGCTTTTCCGAAGGGACAACCACCTGCCGAAGCTCCGAACTGCCAAACCTAAAACACAGGAGACACGTGTCATCATCACAGCAACTTGCACAAAGTCCCACATCGGAACTTTGTGCAAACCTCCTACCTTTACTTCCCTATAAAT
>NC_024126.1:21921526-21934469 GCF_000346735.1 Prunus mume | reverse complement strand
GGAACAGTAACCAAGAAAAAGGTAACGGCTCTCTCTCACTATTACTGCTACTTTGCAATAGTCACTCACTCTAGCTGACTCAAGCATCGGAGAGCCTTCGGCCGGCACCACACCGGTGTCCGAAGCTTACGATTGCTTCTCCTATCTTTGTCTTTTGCAGGCTAGCCCCCTACCGAAGGCCCAGGCCCTTCTCTTGCTAAAGACAACCCCCTCTCTCTAAGTTGACCCTCCCCGAAAAGGAGCATCAACACATGTCATGAGAAAAATGGAGAATGTCCAAAAGAGAAGATTGGAGAGAAGGTTGCTAGCATTCCCCCTTCTTTCTTCCCCTCTGTGAATGAGAGTCTTGTGAGATTTACATAAGGTGGTAGGGATGCCTATATTTTATTCAATAACACTACGTCACATCGGTTGATCGCATTGTTAGGAACCTTCATCATTGCTAAACTGGATTAGTGATGAGCTGGCATAGTCAGTTTGCTAATTGATTAGTTAAGAAATTAGTTTCTAACCGAATTAGTTAATGAGAGCTTACAACTATAGTAGGCAATTATTGTATCAAGAATGAGTTGTTAAGAATATTGTACGGTTTCGATAATTCAATAAATAATATTTGTTACTCTGTGTAATTCTAGGGTTAATGTTGAAAGGTGTTTAACACACATAATCATATGTGACAACTATTAGAAGTCTTATATAGTTCTGCTAGTAACTTTCTCTCCGAGGAGGGGCCTTGTGTCTGATTAGATAGTTGGTAAGGCAAAGCTAACTTAGGTAATTAGGAAGATCAACCACACTAACTTAGACACAGCCCATACTCCTATCAAAGGCAGTAGTGGGGAATTCTCCGCAATAGGAGAAAGCCCGACAGAGCAATGCCACGTGGAGGTAGAAGAGGCAACAAAAGCATGGCTTTCTTTGTGTTAGCAGCTGCGGTAAAACAGAGGATGCAAGCATTATCTGAATGATCATGCTTAAAGTTGTAGGCGGCTAGTATAGTCCACTTGCTACTAAATTTATTTGCAAATTGACACATTATCTACCACATGATGTGGTATAGTCCTCTAGTCTTTCTCCAATGAGTTTTAACACCCAAACACACGTTCCCCCAACCAAAAAAGGAGCCATTCATTGGTATTTAAGTCTTCCTCTAGTCTTCATTGATTGATTGGTAAAAGTCTTCCTCTAGTCTTCATTGATTAATTGGTAAAAGCCTTCCTCAAGTCTTATAAACACCCATTTTTGTCCCACTCCTCAGAACAAAGGAGGAGGACACGTATTTTACTTTTTTATTTATGAGCACATGTATATCCTTTTCTAATAAGTCTACCTTTAGAATTTTCTTCGTCATTTAATATGAAAATTACATATGGAAAGAGCGGAAATTTCATACATTATTTCATTAACTAATCTGTCTTCCTCTAGAATTTTCTTTGTTGTTTAATATGAAAATTACATAAAGAAAGAACGAAAATTCGATACATTATTTCATTGACTAATCAGTCTTCCTCTAGAATTTTCTTCGTCATTTAATATGAAAATTACATAAAGAAAGAATGGAAATTCCATACATTATTTCATTGACTAATCTGTGTTCCGTTTTGTTTGTTCCCCCAATACACAATAGAAACTCATACACATCAATAAGTTCAGACATAATAGAAAATTGACATACCAGTTAAGGAAAGGCAGTGTGCATGTGAAGAAGTAAGAAATGTAAAAAATTTCACTTGAGAAAGAACTAACTGTTAGTGTTTGTTTAATTGAATGACGGGGAATGCTAGTAACCTTCTCTTTTGGACCTTCTCCCTTTTCCTAATGACATGTGTTACTTCTCATACACTTAAAATAATGACATTAATACATCAAACAACCACCTTTTGTTTTCCAAGTTTACCCTTATTAAATGTATTGTCCTTCAATTTATCCCCTTTTTTTAACAACTCTTTTACCGTACGTAAAAAAATTATAAAAATTATGTTTTTTTTAAAAGAAAATGTCTATATTTTTAGAGGAAAAACGGTTTTTGTTTATGGTTAAAAAAAACACAATAATGGCCTTAAAAAAATCCACAAAAGATATATCCTTTTTGTATACAGACAAAAGACATCCTTCTAAGGAAATCTGTTTTAAAAGGAAGTTCATTAATTGCATTTTCAAACCATTAATTCGTTAAGTCTAATTAATTTTTTTTTTTTCTAAACCATTAATTAGGTAAGTCTTATTTGTTGGAGTCTTTCAAAAAGAAAAAAAAAACTAATGTTTTTTCCTATTTAATTTTTTAACAAGGTGATAAGAAAGTTGTAACAAATTTGGATAATAAATTTAAGTAAACATTAAAATCAATACAATAAATAAGGGTAAATTTGAAAACAAATGTTTTCCTATTTGATGCATTAATTACATTGTTTTTATTTTAAAGAAAGTGACACATGTCATGAGGAAAAGGAAGAAGGTCCAAAAAAGAAGATTGGAGAGAATGTTGTTAGCATTCCCCTATTACTAAAAGATAAGATATTGGTAGAAGACTTCAAGGTCAAGCCAGCAACAACCACAAAGATCTAATCTCATCAAAGCTAGGAGGTTCTCGTTGAACAATAAGAACCAATCAAGCCTTCTAAACCCAATTTCTAACAGACAGTGAAGAAGAATATAAAAAATTCAAACTAATGTTGTAGCTAGTAAGGGTTTAATCCAAAATGTCAAGAATCTTATTATTTTAGAATCTCATTTGAAAAGTTGCAACTAAAGTGCAATTAACCCTTGTTTCTTTTAATATCCAAATGTGTTGTGTTCTACATTTTGACTCATGTGTTCTTTCCCGCCCCCCCACCAAAAAATGTCTTCGTCAAACAATTCGTAGAGCCATTTGGATTCAGGTTATATGGTAGCATAAGCTGATGGGAGATGTGTTGTTTTTAGGCATAGGTGCCGAAGTAATAGTTATTGCTATTTTGTTTTGGCAGGGATTTATTGTTTCCCTGTCCTTGTGGGATTTGATGTTGGAATGGGCTCAATCTGATACAAACTTATGAATTTTAATACATAAGGGGAATTTGTAATTTGTGATACACGTGCCCTATACGGGGATGCTTCATATTAATATATTTTTGGTTGATATTTTCTTTTTCAAGTACAATTTTGAATGTGATTTTGTCGATGAGAAAATGTGGTGTACGGTTGAATGACCTCATTATCCACTCTGTAGAGTATTTACCTTGTTAGTATATGGCCCATTCTGTATGTGTGAGATCTCAAATTGCTACTAATTTGTTTTCAAAATAAATAAACACTTTAGACACCAAAGATTTGTGTGCGAAAGTGACACTATTACAAAAGTTAAATCACAATTTGTTCTCGATGTTGTCAGAATAATGATATTTTCCACGCTCAAAAGTATGAGTTTTTAGGAAGAAAAAAAAATCGTGCCTTTTGATTAAAAGACACTCCTATAGAAGAAACCGAATTTTTAAAACATGGTTGAACCGTGGCCAACCTCATAAAGCACAAATAATTGTGCCAATTGCATTAAAGAGCATGGATGATAATTATGCCTAAACCCAGATATTATAGTATTATTAAATTTTTTGTAGAAAAGATACATAAATTAAATGTGACTTGTCAATACATAAAGATACATAATTTTTTGTAGGTAGGTAGAGCTAAACGATATGCAAGGTTGTTATGGAACTTGAATCCAAGATTATGGGACTCTTTGGTTCAAAATTTCCTCAGCATCTTCGTGTCTAATGGTCGGATTGGGCCACAGAAATCATCTGTTTTCTTTGACTGGGTCATGAGCTATGACTATTGATCTCGGCCAAGTCAATACTCATCCAAAAATCCAAGTAGGTAGGAAATCATGTAGACTGTAGCCGGGCCCACTACACAAGATAGGGCAAGACTTCAAAGTCAACAAGTCAATCCATAAAGTAACGATCACATCACAATTTCCACATTGTTCTCAATCCGACATGTCAATGTCTCAGGTGACAAATTTTCCACAATTCACACACTATTGCAAAATGTAGAGTGCTTTTTTTGGTTGTTAAATGTTTAAAAATTTGAGTTTAATTGGGTTTAACTTGGAATAAAATGTGCTGAGAATTTCTTGGTTAAAATTTGGTAGTTGGGAAGTAGCAAGTTGATATTGCATGGATGATGCAAGTTGATATTGCACTAGTGTATTAAACCCGCTCATTTTTTTGGGAGCAACAAAACCTATGATTAATATGTTATTTTTTATTTTTCTTTTCACTATGGATAAGCGCTTAAATATTACACATAATAAGTTTAGTAAGAATCAGTTGTACGTGAACTTGAGATATGGTCGAGCATAATTACTGACTCATTCCAAAAAAATATAATTTTAGCAACCGGCAATGAAATGAAAAATGAAGAATATAAACAATTCAAACTAACGTGGTACCAATTATACATGCTATTATTTTATCAAAAGCAGCTCTCCATAGAAAGACTTTAAAGTGAACAAGTCAAGCTAACCACGAATCTCGTGGAGGCCTTTTTACACGTCATTATTAAAGCTACATCATTATTATTTTTCTTTTGTCCTATTTTCCTGGTTACTACTACAACCACGAATCAAAGATTAGATGCTGGTAGAAGACTTCAAAGTCAAGCCAAGACAAAGATTTAATCTCATCAAAGCCACCCCAACCATGCATATATATATTAAGGCCACCACAACCTTTCTTTCTCATCAGTTATTTGCTCATCACTTTCCCTCATCAGCTAAAAAGTTTTTCCAAAATGAAAACTTTGCTGCATTACTCTTTCCTCCTCTGCTTCAATATCCTCCTCCCTGCAGTTCGCAGCCAGTGTATTAAAGACCAGCAACAATCGTTGCTCCATTTGAAGAAAAGCCTTCAATTTGATCAACCTTCATACTCAACCAAGGTTATATCTTGGAATTCAAGCACCGACTGTTGTTCTTGGGTTGGTGTTACTTGCACTAGTAATGGGCATGTTGTTGGTCTTGACCTTAGTAGCGAAACTATCTCCGGTCCAATTTCAGGATCCTTTGCCAACTTTTCAAACCTGAGGGTGTTGGACTTGAGTTGGAACAAGATCTCCGGTCCAATTCCAGGATCATTTGCCAACTTTTCAAACTTGAGGGAGTTGGACTTGAGTTGGAACAGCATCTCCGGTCTAATTCCAGGATCATTTGCCGACTTTTCAAACTTGAGGGAGTTGAACTTGAGTTGGAACAACATCTCCGGTCCAATTCCAGGATCATTTGCCAACTTTTCAAACTTGAGGGAGTTGGACTTGAGTGGGAACAGCATCTCCGGTCCAATTTCAGGATCCTTTGCCAACTTTTCAAACCTGAGGGTGTTGGACTTGAGTTGGAACAAGATCTCCGGTCCAATTCCAGGATCCTTTGCCAACTTTTCAAACTTGAGGGTGTTGGACTTGAGTTGGAACAACATCTCCGGTCCAATTCCAAGATCCTTTGCCGACTTTCCAAACCTGAGGGAGTTGATGTTGAACTTGAGTTGGAACAGCATCTCCGGGCTAATTCCAGGATCGTTTGCCGACTTTTCAAACTTGAGGATATTGAACTTGAGAGGGAACAACATCTCCGGTCTGAACAGCATCTCCGGTCCAATTCCAGGATCCTTTGCCAACTTTTCAAACCTGAGGGTGTTGGACTTGAGTTGGAACAAGATCTCCGGTCTAATTCCAGGATCCTTTGCCAACTTTTCAAACTTGAGGGAGTTGGACTTGAGTGGGAACAACATCTCCGGTCCAATTCCAGGATCATTTGCCGACTTTTCAAACTTGACGATATTGAACTTGAGTGGGAACAACATCTCCGGTCTAATTCCAGGATGCTTTGCCAACTTTTCAAACTTGAGGGAGTTGGACTTGAGTAGGAACAACATCTCCGGTCCAATTCCAGGATCATTTGCCAACTTTTCAAACTTGAGGGAGTTGGACTTGAGTTGGAACAGCATCTCCGGTCTAATTCCAGGATCATTTGCCGACTTTTCAAACTTGAGGATATTGAACTTGGGAGGGAACAACATCTCCGGTCTAATTCCAGGATCATTTGCCAACTTTTCAAACTTGACGGAGTTGGACTTGAGTGGGAACAGCATCTCCGGTCCAATTTCTGGATCATTTGCCAACCTTTCAAACCTAAGGGAGTTGGACTTGAGTGGGAACAGCATCTCCGGTCCAATTCCAAAATACTTTGCCGACTTTTCAAACTTGAGGATATTGTACTTGAGTGGGAACAACATCTCTAGTACGGTTCCAGAATTCTTTGTCAATTTCTCAAAGTTGACTTCCTTCAGTCTCAGTGGTTGTCAGTTGAATGGAACATTTCCCAACGAGATCTTTCAGGTACCTACTCTACAAACTATTGACCTTTCGGGTAATCTTAAACTTGGTGGTTCCTTGCCAGAATTTTCCAGGAATAATGGATCTCTTCAGTGGTTGATTCTACGCGATACAAACTTTTCAGGGTCATTGCCTGAATCAATTAGCAACCTCAAAATGCTGTCCACAATAGATCTTTCAAGTTGCAATTTTACTGGATCAATCCCGTCGTCACTCTTTTCTCTTCCCTTATTGTCACAACTAAATCTTTCCCACAATCAATTCTCTGGTGAACTTGCATTTTCTAATGTCTCTTTCAACTTAGTTACCCTTGATTTAAGCTTCAACAATTTGGAAGGACAAATATCGGTGTCTATATTTAATTTTCAAGGCCTTGAATCACTTTATCTTTCTTCCAACAATTTCAATGCCTTTCCGTTCAATGGCCCTCAACAGCTGGAAAATCTTTGGAACATTGACCTTTCGTACAATAGCTTACTGAGTTTATACAACGGTACTGATTCCTCATATTCCTCATTTCCTCAAATTGATTCATTGAATTTGGCTAGTAACAAATTGAAAACAATCCCTTATTTCTTGAGAAATCACTCCACATTATCCAGTGTGGACCTTTCAGAAAACCATATCCAAGGCAAGATACCCGATTGGATTTGGAGTTCCAATCAACTTTCTACCCTAAATCTTTCTTGTAACTACTTGGTAGCACTAGATGATTCTTTACCTAATTCTACAGTGGAAACTGTTGACCTTCATTCAAACCAACTCCAGGGGAAAATCCCAACTTTCCTATCATTTGCCAAGTATCTGGATTACTCGAGAAATAATTTCAGCTCTATACCATTGAACATTGGTGATTTCCTTACAAACACACTGTTCTTCTCTCTTTCAAGCAATAACTTGCATGGGCTCATTCCAGCATCAATATGCAATGCCTCAAATCTTCAGATTCTTAATCTGTCCAATAATTCTCTGAGTGGCATGATTCCCCAATGCTTGACTGCAATGCGTGATCTCAGTGTACTTAACTTAGCGAGAAACAACCTCACTGGATCTATTTCTAATGTTGAAGTTACTGAAGATAGTTCATTGCAAATTCTAGAGATCGGTGGAAATCAGTTACATGGCAAGGTTCCAAAATCTCTAGCTAAATGCACTATGTTGGAGGTTTTAAACATTGGAAACAATAATATAACAGATAGCTTCCCATGCTTGTTGAAGAACATTTCCACCTTGCGTATCCTTGTTTTGCGCTCCAACAACTTTTATGGAGGCATTGAATGTCTCAACACTAATGGCACCTGGCCAGGGCTTCAAATCATAGACCTAGCTGATAATAATTTCAGTGGTGAAATACACGGAATAAATTGGAGAACATGGTGGGAAATGATGGCTACCGAAAATGGTTCCCTATGGACAATTGTCGTTGGATCACATACAAAAGGATATCCCTGGCTTAGACATCACTTGATTTTCTGCAACCTAGCAAAGTCTACACCCTGTCTCGAAAGAAAGGCTAAATCTCCGTACACTGGCAGTCTACATGTTCGTTCTTCTAATGCAGATGATGGTTTTTCTTTAGAGTATGGTGTAAGTGTAATAGTTACTAGCAAAGGTTTCGAGATGGAACTGGTAAAGATTTTATCTATCTTTACCTTGATTGACTTCTCAAGCAACAACTTCAGTGGACCCATACCTAAGGAAATGGGAGAATTTAACTCACTACGTGTCCTTAACTTGTCCCGAAATGCATTCACGGGCGAAATCCCATCCTCATTTGGTAACATGCAGGTACTCGAGTCCTTGGACCTATCACAGAACAAGCTGAGTGGGTGCATTCCACCGCAGTTGGCAGAGCTTACTTTTCTTTCATTCTTGAATCTCTCATATAATCAACTGGTTGGCAGGATCCCAACCAGTAATTAGTTTTCAACATTTCTACCATCCTCCTTTACAGGTAACAAAGGACTACGGGGGTTTCCTTTGACGGTGGATGACAAAGCAGGATTTCCACTACCACCAACAGTAAATGTAAGGCCTCCAAATTCTGGAAATCATCGTGAGGTTAATTGGGATCTTATTATTGTCGAAATTGGATTTACATTTGGCTTTGGAGTTGCTGTTGGGTCACTTGTTTTGTGCAAGAGATGGAGTAAGTGGTATTACAGAGCTATGTACAACATCCTTCTCAAGATATTCCCTCAGCTGGAAGAAAGAATTGGTATTCATCAAACACATGTTTACATAAATCAAAGGTGGTGGAGACGTTGAATTGATTAAGAGGAACAATGCAAGTTTGGACTCCTAGTTAATTATGCCTGGGGTATTTTAAGATCTAAGAAATAAGAACTGTGCCTGCCTTTCTGGTGTGTTCTATATTTGGTGTGTATCTTTTATATTTTATTTTATATTTGTGGAATGTAGCAAATATCACAAAAAATTAATGATTGTATGATACTTGGAGTTGGAGGGTTAGAACACATTAATTATAGAACAAAGCAACTCTACTTTTTGGCTTGAAATTTCCTTAGCAACTTCATGTCTGAGGTGGGACCAAATATATCCAAGATCGCGGAAATCAATATGAACATGTGTACATGATATAATGGGAATCCTAGACCACATGCCACATAAATAAATTGTCCCTTCCACTGGGCCATGAGCCATGACTATTGATTTGGACATGTCAAGCCAGCAATTTTTTCAATTCTACCCTATTTTATTTTATTTTATTTTTAGATTGAATTAGCATATTTATAATCAATTACAATTTTTTTGAAATTAATTTAAACTGAATTTAAACGTGACTAAATTGACCGGTATATATAAAAATATAGGAACTATTTTGACATTTAAGTTTTAAATCTATGATTTTTGCAAGGGGGTGTTGCGTAGAGTTTTTAATTTATAACTCGAAATAAACTAAGATAAATTATGCATATCGTATAAATTCTTGAGAATAGTAATTCAAAACACACTAAGACATTTTGTCGAACACATTGTGCTTAGAAGACATAAAGTGAAACCCAACAGACGTGAATCCAAGGACAGGTTGAGGAGTGCATGACATGTTCACAGAAGGTGAACTTATCGCTTCCAGGTGCACCCATCATTATTACCACGATTGGACACCTCGTGCTTTTCTGGTAATGTTAAAAAGCGTGAAAGGTTTTGATCACCAAATGTGATGACCTAAAACAATAAAACGCGGAGTTTTGGAAAAGAAAGGGCGGACCACTTAATTTTAATTTTCTCATTTTTAAAAGGTGGACTTGCACAAACCACATCACTTAATTTTAATTTTCTCATTTTTCATTTTTCATTAATTTGGGTTAAAACAATTTAAATATAAAAAAAAATTCAAACTTCTCATCGTCCTCCACTCTTCGCCTTATCAAATGCGTCCACTTTATTGGACCACATTGCTCTCTCTCTGTCATGGTGTTGGTAGTCAGATAGACGGGAAGAAGACTTCAAAGCCAACAACGACGACAAATAATTAATTAATCTCTTAAGTACATATATTTTACTATTAATTAGGCAGTGACATTCTTCTAAACAACCAATCACCGGGATTTGAATTGTGGATGTTTCTTGAGATCCTGCCTGCCCCTCAATTTAAAAGCCACCGAATCTAGAGTTATAGAGTATCCTGTTAGGTCTTCTCCTAAATCTGTAACAGAAACAACCCTGCTCTTTTTGGTTGGAGATTTCTTCACCATTTTCATGCCTGAGATAGAATGAAAAACTTATATGCTTTCATAAAATCAGTCAAGGTTCAATTCATCTTCTCCATTTGATTTACCAAATGATCTAAGTGGCATGCACACATCACAGGATAAATCTATAGGTGAAATTACTTCAATACTTTAAAGGTTATAGTTAGTGGAATATGGGAACAGAAAAAAAAAAAAGAAAAAAAAAAAGAATACAGTGAAAAACTTAGCTATTATAGACTATTTATTAAAATTTTAAAGTGTAGTAATTTTTTCTTGTATTATTCAAAATTTTGTAAAAGAAATACATGTATTAAATGTAGAGAATGCATAATGTGCTATATGCAAATTTATTAACTATATTTTGAATGGGTTATTCACGTGAAAAACTTTCATACACTCCCGTTTCTTTGTCTTCTTCATATATCTATCTCCTCATGTCACTTATCAAAGGGGGAGAAAGATAAAAAAAGAAGGTGGCAATAATGAAACATGAGTAGGAAAGTATTTCTTATAATTTACACCTGCTCAAGAGAGAACATTGATTTTTAGGAAATGAAAACTCTGTCATGATCTCATCCTCAACTGAGTATGATTTTTGCGCCCCTTCTTCTCTGCATGATTGCCATTTTCTCAAGTGATTGTGACTCATTTCATGTATAAGACTCTAAACAACCACTCCTCGCCTTATCATATCCGTCCTGCATTATTGTCCCTTTTCTTATTTTTAAAGCTCCCAAATAAAATCTATCCAGTATTTGTAGGCACTAAAGATTAATTTCTTCACCTGAAACTATAACAGTCACTATATCACTAGTCCTCGAAGCCCACTTCCAAGTTCCAACTGAATGAGGTGTTTGAATGCAGCTTTCAGGTCTTCATGTGACTTGTATGTAAATACAGCTTCCTTAAAATGCAAAACCTTATCCCATTATTCAAGCACACCTACATACAAATAGTTATGATCCTTAATTGAAAACATATAAATATTTTTTTTTGGATGAAATAAAATGTTATGAGGAATTAGAAAACATAATACATGCTTTAAACGAAATAAAGAAACAGGTGATTAATCTAATTTTTACACATAACAGAAAGTGGTTTTTTCGTTCAATGTTTTTCAAACACAAATTCAAGATCTTAATCACACTAGTAAAAAATAATCCTTGCGCGACCAAATTTTGCGCGACGAAAAACAATTCGTCGCGCAAAGTGACTTTGGGGGACAAACTTTTGTGCGACGATTTTAAAGTGTAGTAATTTTTTCTTGTATTATTCAAAATTTTGTAAAAGAAATACATGTATTAAATGTAGAGAATGCATAATGTGCTATATGCAAATTTATTAACTATATTTTGAATGGGTTATTCACGTGAAAAACTTTCATACACTCCCGTTTCTTTGTCTTCTTCATATATCTATCTCCTCATGTCACTTATCAAAGGGGGAGAAAGATAAAAAAAGAAGGTGGCAATAATGAAACATGAGTAGGAAAGTATTTCTTATAATTTACACCTGCTCAAGAGAGAACATTGATTTTTAGGAAATGAAAACTCTGTCATGATCTCATCCTCAACTGAGTATGATTTTTGCGCCCCTTCTTCTCTGCATGATTGCCATTTTCTCAAGTGATTGTGACTCATTTCATGTATAAGACTCTAAACAACCACTCCTCGCCTTATCATATCCGTCCTGCATTATTGTCCCTTTTCTTATTTTTAAAGCTCCCAAATAAAATCTATCCAGTATTTGTAGGCACTAAAGATTAATTTCTTCACCTGAAACTATAACAGTCACTATATCACTAGTCCTCGAAGCCCACTTCCAAGTTCCAACTGAATGAGGTGTTTGAATGCAGCTTTCAGGTCTTCATGTGACTTGTATGTAAATACAGCTTCCTTAAAATGCAAAACCTTATCCCATTATTCAAGCACACCTACATACAAATAGTTATGATCCTTAATTGAAAACATATAAATATTTTTTTTTGGATGAAATAAAATGTTATGAGGAATTAGAAAACATAATACATGCTTTAAACGAAATAAAGAAACAGGTGATTAATCTAATTTTTACACATAACAGAAAGTGGTTTTTTCGTTCAATGTTTTTCAAACACAAATTCAAGATCTTAATCACACTAGTAAAAAATAATCCTTGCGCGACCAAATTTTGCGCGACGAAAAACAATTCGTCGCGCAAAGTGACTTTGGGGGACAAACTTTTGTGCGACGACAATACATCGTCGCTCAAAGTGACTTTGCGCGACAAAACAATAAACTTCGTCGTGCAAAGTCCTTATAAAAATAAATAAAATAAAAAAATTATTTTTTAAAATCTTTGCATGGCGTAATCCAAACATTTCGTCGCCCAAACTAATTTTTTATTTATTTTATTTTGTATGCATAACACTTAAGAAATTAAACGGTATATATTTTTATTAAGTAGCTTTAAATTTATTATTTTAGATCGGATCGGATTTTTGTTAGAAAAATATATTATTGTTGTTCGGATTGTTGTTAGAAAATATATTTTTTAAATTGATGATCGAATTAGTTCATTGTATTCATATAGGGTCAAGGAGTGTAGTTGTAAAAAATCATCAAAATCGGAGTTAAAATAACCATTAAATTGTGATTTTTCATTTATAACCGTCGAAATTTTTTGTCCAATTACTTGATCTCTGAATGTTTATTTTTTCCGATTTTTGGCGTATATGATCTTGAAGTATAAACAAACAAGTTTGATGGTTGGATTGTTGAACTAGTTTTGTTGAATGCGTATGCCATCAAAACAATATATTCACTAACAATTAAGAGTTTATTTATACTTTCGTTAAATATAACATAAGATTTTGTGGTATC
>NC_024126.1:21908638-21921095 GCF_000346735.1 Prunus mume | reverse complement strand
AAAAAATCATCAAAATCGGAGTTAAAATAACCGTTAAATCGTGATTTTTCATTTATAACCATCGAAAAGTTTTGTCTCGTTACTAGATCTCTGAATGTTTGTTTTTTGCGATTTTTGGGGTATACGATCTTAAAGTATATACAAACAAGTTTGACGATTGGATCGTTGAATGGTGTGTGTCTATATATATATATATATATATATATATTAAGTAGCTTTAAATTTATTCAGCGCAAAATTCTAAAAATTTGGGCGGGTACCAAAAATAGGGCACGGGATTTTTTTTTTTTAAAAAAATTTTTTAGACTTTGTGCGATCAATATATATTTTTCATCATGCAAACATTTGGGCAGGTACCAAAAATGGGACGAGGGAATTTTTTTAGACTTTGCGCGATCAATATGTATTTTTCGTCGCGCAAAAATTTAAAAATTTGGGCGGGTACCAAAATGGGACGAGGGAATTTTTTATTTTTTTTTGACTTTGTGCGACCAATATTCTAGTATTCGTCGCGCAAAACTTTGCGCGACCAATATTCCAATATTTTTCGTCGCGCAAAGTGATACGGTTTTTAAAACCAAAATAACTCATCCACCATTTTCTCAATGTCTTTCTCTACTCTTACCTCTCCTCTCTCTTTCCTTCTCCTCAAATCCCACCCTTTCTCTCACTCTCACTTAATCTCTCATCATCTCTCTCTTCACTATCTCTCACTCTCACTCACTCTCCCATCTCTCTTTTCACTATCTCTCACTCCCACTCACTCTCTCATCTCTCTATCACTATCTTCTCTAATTCTCTCACACTCACTTCTCTCTCTCATTCTCACTCACTCTCAATCTTGCCAAAAGGTATATTCTCTCCAAATTTTAAATTTTTTTCCATTAATATGTGTTTTTGGAGTTAGTTTTGAGTTTGTGTGGGATTTGGGGTTGAGTAAAGGGGAGGGATTGGAGTTTGGGTTGGATTTGTGGTATAACAATTTTAGGGGAGATTATGCCTTTTTTTTGTTTTTTTGTTTTTTGTTGTTGTTGTTATTTGACCTTTTTTTTTTTAAGGGAATCATCGAGACTTTGATGGCTAAAGTTGAGGATTAGGAAGCTTTCAAAACATATCATCCGCCACTACCACCACAATATACGCTTGTATTAGGATTTTATGATTGTACTTTGTTAATTTATGTGTACATTTTGAATATTATATATATTTTAAATTATAGTAATGAAAAAAATCATACAATTAAATTAAATTTAAAAAGTAAAAATTCGAAAAAATTAATATAATTAAATTAATATTAAAGAAATAATAAAACAAAAAGTCAAAAACCTTGTGTGACAAAATATTTCGTCGCGCAAAACTCTAAAAGTTTGGGCGGGGTACCAAAAATGGGATGCGGGAATTTTTGCGCAATCAATTTTTTTCGTCACGCAAAACATGCGCGACCAATTTTTTTGTCACACAAAGTCACTCTGCGCGACCAATGAAAAAACTTCGTCGCACAAAGTCTTTCTTCACGATCTTTGCGCGACGGATTCTGAGTGACGAAGTTTTTGTCGCGCTGAAATATGTGCGACTACAATGTATTTTGCGCGACGAAATTCTCTTCTTCGCGCAAAGTGTAAAATGTAGTAGTGTCACGATGACCACAAATTGATCATTATGAGGTAAAGAAAAAGATTAAGAGTTTAATAACATACCTGAAACATGACAAAATGGATCAAATAAAGAACTAAGGCAAAAAATGCTTGTCTAGAGGTATCCCTTGGACTTGCATGTCTTTCTTGGGTTCTAAGTGCCATTGGAGATATAATTGCTTGCAGCTTTGTCTGAGATCTGCTCCCATCTTGAAACAAAGGAAACCAGTAACTAGATAAGTTTGTTATTTAGTTTTGAGGTATTGAAATGTCAAATAAAATGATAAAATTTATTTTGCCACAGTTCTAAGTTGAACATGATGTAAGAAGTATGTCAATTATTCTATCTATATTTTAGTAATGAAGCTGAACATTATCTAGTCCATAAAATGCTCACTCTAAGCGTGTGCCTTTGTAAGCATATAATTCATATAACTGTCTATCCCAATTCCTAAGTAACCTGAGAAAGGAGAACTAACACATTCGCTTTCAATGTGATTCCTATTGTTGGGTGAGAAAGAAGCCTGAGGTTTTGTGGGTGCATTTTCGTGGCGAATAACCATGATATAAACTTCTCTAGTGTACATTTAGCCAAACACAAAAAATCGTAATTGAAATAATGTTGAAACATATATATAACACCTAAAAGACCATAAGAAGGAAAGAGTATTACACGTTCAACAAGTGAGGTTCTAGTAAGTGTAGAAAGAAGTGCTCTTGATATTGTCTTTGGCCCACTCACAAGCCAGATTTTTTGCAAAATGATTGATTGTAGATGAAAACGGGGAAGAGGAGAAAATGAAAAAGGCTTTAGCTTTTGCCTTTTCACACTCATCAAATTTAATACAACATATTGACTATGGACTATGGAGCAAAAGGAGACAAACCATAACAGAGCAGTAGCTCACCTTTACTTTACTACTTGTTGGTCCCAGAACCTATACCCACCAAACCAGAAACAGAGGATATAAACACATTGCTTCCTGATCCAGATGTTTTCAAAAGAGGATCTGCAAATTGAAGGATGGTATGTAGATTCTAAGTTGGTAGCCATGAGTGAAGAATATTCTTTAGAGTGCAATCAGTAGTTGGGTTCCTGATATTTGTCTCAACATCATTTACCTAGTCCTGCAATCAAATTCAATATAACCCTTTTCTTTCTCATAAAATACCCTTTTCAATTCGAGAATTGAAGTCATAACCACAACTTGTTTGTACATAGTTATTTTATGATTTTTTACGTAAATAAGTATTTTTTTTAATATTCATTTCTTAAATTTTTTGTGAATAAATTTTTGAATAACTTAAAATTACCTTTATGTAAAAAAAACCAACACACAACTACATTTTAAAGAAACAAATATATAAACCAACAGTATATTAAAATATGAATAATTAAAATAAATGGAGAATAGGAGCCAGTTCAACAGAGATTCTCCACATAAAATGATAAAAAAACAAAAAAAAAACCAAAAAAAAAGGAATTACATTGGCATGCTCTTGAAAATGTGACGATAGGTTAGTGGTAATGTAAATTCAAAGTGACAACCAAAACTCAAATTAGTTTGTAAACAGACAAAACACTAGTTAATGTTTGATAACGTAATACTCTTGCTTCTTTGATCTAATGAGTACTATAAACTCAATTGTGTGGAATCATGATTTTAGACCTATAAAATCAAAGGATTTGTCGTAAGCAGTGCGTAGCTTTTTTGGGTGTATTTTTCTAATTTTTATTTAATTTTTTAAGAATTTTTTAAGATAAACAACAACAAAAGTAAGAAAAATAATAGGTGGCGTTGTGGTATGATACTATGAGGACACGCGTCACCAACACAGAAAAAGCACCTATAAGAAGCTGCCACTTGTCGGTCAATTCAGTTTAAAATAGATTTTATATGATTTCACTCCTAAAAATCAAAATAAATACATTAAAATTTTAAAAATTCACCAAAAATTCATACAAAATCCTAGTGACATTCTCTTTGTCCTAAAGCTTCGAAAATGTAATTTTTAATTATAAAAATTCAAAGTGACAACAAAAACTCAAATTATTTTGTAAAAGGACAAAGCACTAGTTAATGTTTGATAACCTAACACTCTTACTTCTTTGATCCCTCAATTACGTGGAATCATGATTTAGACTTCTGAAATCGATGGATTTGTTGTAAGAATGATTAACTTTTTTCATTTTTTTTTAATTTAATTTGTTATGAATATTTTAAGATAGGCATTTCCAATGACTGCTAATTCCCCTTGTAAATAGAAAAATTATTACCAGCGACCATCTGTTGCCCGCGGAACTCGGTTGTGATTTTCGACAATTGTGAATATGCCCTCCGAAACAAGTACAACTATTACCGATAAGGATGAGTTTGGTCGTAAATATAACGGCATTACCGAGAGGAAATATTTCTCCTCAGAAATAGTCAAACAATTTTGAGTGCATGAGAAGCTCCTTGGAAATAATCATCTTATTTGATAAACAAATTTTTTGTTGTTAATAAAGTTGGTGCCAAGTTTTCCCACCAAATAAATTACATTTCCAACGATCATAGAGACTGTTTTCGAGGACTGTTCCTTTGTCGGAAATAAATTCCAGCCCCGTGACATATTTCCAATGGACAACATTTTTTCGTCGGAAAAAACACTTTTGCCGAGGGAATTTGGGAGCCCTCGGAAAAAGTTGGTCGGTAATGGACCTTTCTATTTTATTTTATTTTTGGGCCAAAATATCATTTTTTTGGGGCAGCGATATTTTGGCACCTTTCCATATATATATCGTCAATTTATCGATAAGTTCGCCGATATTTCGGCTACGATATTTTCGTTCAATTGGCAATGCAAATGGTCAATATATTGCGATATTATCAATAATATTGCGATATGAACTTTCAAAAATTAATTTGCTAAAACCCACTCATGCTAGTGCACACAGGGGGATTTGAACCCCTCTCAATTCCGAAACCTATAGCCACTTTAACCACCACGCTGGCATTCACTTTGTGATAATAAGCTATAAAATATGCATGCAAGTTGTTTCTCAAAATATAAATTAACATAATTACTTATATTGTTGATCAGTTACTTAATTACTTAATATAATTTATTTCTTTTCTATTTAATCCATTTAATGTTATTGATTATTTTATTATTCATTATAAGTACTTACATTACTAAATTCCCCTTCAAATTGTTGCTTAATTACTTAAATCTCTATAATTATTTTCTTTGTTTACTACTTAATTCTTCCTTTGATAAATTTATTTATGTTCTTAGTTAATTTTCAATCTTCACTATTATTTTTTAAGTATGGTAAAGTGCCTAATTTTCATGAAAAGTCAAGTTGGTTTAATTATTTTTCAATTTTTGATAAATAATAAATATAAGAACGTGTACCATGTCCAATGAATAATGTGAAATAATGTTACACATGTATCTTACCATGCAATTTATAAAGTGTAAAATATTGTACTAAAAAATGATAAATAAATTACTATGGGGTGTTTAATTCTCTTCATTAATTACTCCATATTTTCTAAATCACAGAGTTTGTCAGCTCGCAATATAATCAACTTAAATCACTCAAACCCACTATGCAATGCATTTCCTTCCAATTTTTTGTGTCAAAATAATAGATGATTGACTAAATAAACTTCTTCTAAAGTTTCATTAAAAAATTTCATGTATTTATCACAATTTCCGTGGTTTTTATCTAATTTTTATCAATATCGATATTTCCATCGATATTTCCGTGTTTTTGAACCACCGATATTTCCGAAATATCGATATTTAAGACCTTGGGCGGAACTACTCCAATGGCTTAGGTGGGCTGTAGCACAGTGAAGTTTTTGGGGGGGAAAAAAAGGAGTTTTACTAAAACACCCAAAATTCATCATTACACACGCTCAAAATCCATTTATAAACACACCCCAAAAATATACAATTGTTGACTTTGGGGTTGATTTTGGGTGTGTTTCTATGTTTAAATAGTGTTTGGGTTTTTTTATAAATACATGTCTAGGATTGGGTTTATTTATAAATTTGTAAAAAAAAATCAAGCCTCTATAAATGAGTTGTTTTAAGTATAGCCCACTATTTATTATTCTATTAAAATTCAAAAAAGCTCAATTCTTTATTAATATAGCCCCCTAATAAAAATACACATTGCAATAACAAAAATTTCAATTATCTTAAGGATTGCATGATACAATTTGAATAGGTACATTTTTAACTATGTTGTTGAAGTATTTTTTCGTCGCATTTAATATGTATTTGTTTTATGCTAAAGTTTATTGAAAATTAGTCAATTAAGCTATGAACTAGTATGATTTATATGATTTAATGTATACTTTTATTTATAAAAAGATTATAGAAACGGTAAGTACAAAAAAAAAAAAAAAAGGATCATTTTAGAGTTTAAGGTAACAACTTTAGGTAGCCCACCCATTGAAAAATTTATGATTTCGCCCTTGGACGTATTGACTGACCTTAGTGAAGTAAAGAGCCAACGAAAAATCCAACTAGACAAAAATAGGGCAAGACTTGAAAGTCACAACTCAACTAGTCATCCATAAAGCAATCTCACAATTCAGACGAGTCTTTCTGTTCAATGACATATCAAAGTATCTCATGCGACAAATTATGCACTTGTGCTACAATTACTTATAACCCAGGCTATTGTAAAAATGTAATTAGATAGAGTTTAGTACTTTTTTGGTTGGTCAATGTTTAAAAATTCTAGTTTTATTGGGTTTAAATTGGAGTAATTCACTGAGAATTTATGGGTAGTATTTGGGAAGTAAGCAAACTGCAGATTGATATTGCAAAAATGTAACTTATTCTGTAAAACCCGGTCATTGCTTGGCGAGAAGCAAGGCTTAATACAAAAAAATTAGTTAAAATTATGTTAAACCTGAAATAACACCATATATTAAGTTTAATTTTCTTTTCACTATAGATAAACATAATAAACGTTTTAATTACTTATAATAAGAACAATATGAATCACTTGAGATGGTTGAATAAAATTAGTCTCTGTAAACAATAAGATTCAATCAAGCCTTTTAAAGTCAATTTCTTGTAGGCACCGACTCAATCACAAAAACATAAGAATGAAAAAAAAAAAACATAATTTTAGCAAGCGGCAATCAATAGTAATGATTCTCTAAAGTAATCTAATTCCTGAAAAGAGATATTTAAACTTGAATGCAAAGAGATAGATTTATTGCCATGACGAATTGGTCTAATCACCTTTGCAACACAACAACACTTAACAAAGAAAAATACGAACATGCATTTATGGATACCCCAGAGCATGTAAGTGGGATGGGACACTTGACGAAGAAAAATACGAACATGCATTATGGAGTATGACTTATCATGCATCTAATTTCCATGCTTACTTTTTCCTGGTTACAGACGGGAGTAGACTTCAAAGTCAAGCCATATATACGTATATACATCCACCACAACCTTTATTTCTCATCAGTTGTTCATCACTTTCCCCGATCAGCTAGCTAGCGTCTCTAGAACTAAAAAGTTCATCCAAAATGAAACATTTGCTCCAATATTTCTTGCTCCTATTCTTAATCCCTAAAATCTGTTTTACCATCATCCCTGCCGTTCACAGCCTCTGCACTAAAGACCAGCAACTATCATTGCTCCATTTGAAGAAAAGCCTTCAATTTTCTCATGATCCTGATTCCGATTCATACCCAACCAAGGTTATATCTTGGAATTCAAGCACCGATTGTTGTTCTTGGCTTGGTGTTAATTGCAGTAGTGATGGGCATGTCGTTGGTCTTGACCTTAGCAGCGAAGCTATCAACGATGGCATTGACGATTCGAGCAGTCTTTTCGATCTTCAACACCTTCAAAGCCTCAATTTGGCTGATAACCATTTTACCTATGGTACTCGCATTCCATCTGCAATTGGAAAGCTTGTGAACTTGAGGTATCTAAATTTATCATCTTGCAGTTTCTATGGATCAATCCCAAAGTCAATAGCAAACCTAACACACTTGCAATTTTTGGACCTTTCAGAAAACCAGATTCAAGGCAAGATACCCCATTGGATTTGGAGTTTCAATCATCTTGATTACCTAAATCTTTCTTGCAACTCTTTGGTAACTCTAGAAGCTCCTTTATATGATTCTGGTGTGTCAATAGTTGACCTTCATTCAAACCAACTCCAGGGTCAAATCCCAACTTTCATACCATTTGGTTACTATCTGGATTACTCAAGCAACCATTTCAATTCTATACCATCTGACATTGGTTTGACTCCCACAGCGTTCTTCTCTCTTTCAAACAATCACTTGCATGGGGTCAATCCGGCATCAATATGCAATGCGGAAAGTTTTCTTATGAGTCTTGATCTGTCCAATAATTTTCTGAGTGGCATTATTCCCCCATGCTTGACTGCAATGCGCAATCTGAGAGTACTTAATTTAGCAAGAAACAACCTCACTGGAACTATTTCTAATTTTCAAGTTACTGAACATAGTTTATTAGAAATTCTAGAGCTCGGTGGAAATCAGTTAGGTGGTCAGTTTCCGAAATCTCTAGGTAACTGCACACAGTTACAGGTTTTAAACCTGGGAAACAATCATATAACAGATACCTTTCCATGCTTGTTAAAAAACATGTCCACCTTGCGTGTCCTTGTGTTGCGGTCCAACAACTTCTATGGAGGAATTGGATGTCCCAACACCTATGGCACCTGGCCAGTGCTTCAAATCATACACCTAGCTCACAACAATTTCACTGGTGAAATACCGGGAATATTTTTGACAACATGGCAGGTAATGATGGCTCCCGAGGATGGTCCCCTGTCGATTGTCAAATTTCAGATGGTTACACTTATTGCGGGAGCACCAATGTCGATTGATTATTCTTTTAAGGATCGTATAACAGTTACCAGCAAAGGTTTAGAGATGGATCTAGTAAGGATTCTATCTATCTTCACCTTGATTGACTTCTCCTGCAACAACTTCAGTGGACCAATACCTAAGGAAATGGGAGAATTCAAATCACTACATGTCCTTAACTTGTCCGGAAATTCTTTGACAGGCGAAATCCCATCCTCATTTGGTAACATGCGGGTACTCGAGTCCTTGGACCTGTCACAGAACAAGTTGGGCGGGCACATTCCACCACAGTTGGCAAAGCTTACTTTCCTTTCGTTCTTGAATATCTCGTATAATCAACTGGTCGGCAGGATCCCAACCAGTACTCAGTTTTCAACATTTCCAAAAGACTCATTTACAGGAAACAAAGGACTATGGGGACCTCCTTTGACAGTGGATAACAAAGCAAGATTGTCACCACCACCAGCATTAAATGGAAGCCTTCCAAATTCTGGCCATCGTGGGATTAATTGGGATCTTATTAGTGTTGAAATTGGATTTACAGTTGGCTTTGGAGTTTCCGTTGGGTCACTTGTGTTGTGCAAGAGATGGAGTAAGTGGTATTACAGAGCTATGTACAGGATGGTTCTTAAGGTATTCCCACAGCTGGAGGAAAGAATTGGAATTCATCGAAGACATGTTCACATAAATCGAAGGTGGAGACGTTGAGGAGCAATGCAGCTGGACTCCAATCCATGTATGCCTGAAGGCTTGGAGATGTCCCTGGCCATCTTTTTCTTTATTTCAAGATACACGAAATAAGCAATGTGCTTCTGCTGTCATATTTTATCTTAATAATCATTGATCTTGTATTATGCAATGTGAGTGCAAAACATATTACTATATATCGTTTGCTTGCTTAATTTTTGCCATGGTTAAAAGGTTGTCATGACCTTCATATGCCTCCATCCTATACTACTACGGAAGCGTACTCAATTCTCTCTTTTCCTCTGTGCTGCAGAAGGGCTCGTGGAGTTCTTTTTAAGGATGGTTTGGGAATTTTGTGATCTTAGGTTTTTTTTTTACAAAGCAAAATAAAATTAAACGAGGAGATATTTTAAACTATTCTAATATACGCCCTAGAATTAGGGTTGTTATCCTAGTTTGGGCCATGAGCCATGACTATTGATCTTGGCCAATACTCACCGAATTTTTATTTTATTTTATTTTTTGAGAAAACACTCACCGAAAAATTTAAATAGGAAAGCAACATGTAGACAGTAGCCGGGCCCACTCGACAGATGGACTTCAAAGTCAACAAGCCAACTAGTCAATCCGTAAAGCAAGCTCACAATTTCCACAATGTTCATAGTCTCAATCCGACGTATACGGTATATCAGCATCTCATGCGACAAATTTTTCATAATTGACGCTATTGTAAAGTGTAATTAGAGTTCGGTATTTTGGTTGGTCAATGTCTAAAAATTCTAGTTTAACTTGGAGTAATGCACTGAGATTTTCTGGGTTAAAATCTGGTGGTTGGAAAGCCTTCCCAATTCTGGAAATCATAGGATTAATTGGGATTTTATCAGTGTTAAAATTGGATTTGCAGTTGGCTTTGGAGTTTCCGTTGGGTCACTTGGGTTGTGGAAGAGATGGAGTAAGTGGTATTACAAAGCTACGTACAAGATGGTTCTCAAGATATTCCCTTAGCTGGACGAAAGAATTGGTATTCATCGAAGACATGTTCACATAATCAAAGGTGAGTTCCTCACCATCTTCATGTCCGAGGTTGAATGAAAAATTCAGCTGCTTTTACAAAATCAGTCAAGCTTGCAATTCATGTTTTCCACTTGACCTACCAAATGATCTAAGTGGCATATACACGTCAACAATCTCGAAATTCCACAATGCCACAGTTTCAATCCACCTTAGTCGAGAAAAGTTACAGCAAAATGGGATATAGGACAGCCGGTAGTCTTTCAGCTTTCATACTAGCAAAAGGTGCCCGCGCGATGCTGCGGGTTTTAAAATTGCGTGAAATGTGTATAAAGCGATGAAAATAGGCAGGGAACATCTCAACTACCCAATTGCCAAAACACTCAAAGGATTTACCAACATGTTCAAATATTGTAATCATCTAAACCTATCATTACAACAACAAATTAACACCAACCAATTGTCAATTGATGCCATTAGCTAATTCCTATGCTCTATTCACAAAACTTAAAACAATTAATTGAAATTTCAGCCTAGAAACTCACCCCTTGCTTAACAGAACTGAAAACACCAACCAAACTGCTCTATCCAAAGCAAAGAAAGACCACCTGCAAAATATCAAAAGAAAACATGATTTTTTTAAAAAGAAGAAAAAGAAAAAACAGAAAAATCGGGGAAGAAATTAGCTTGAGTATTTTATGCATGCACAATCTTTTCATTAAACCAAAAAATTAGCTTGAGCAAAATCTGTATGGAAAGAAACCACAGGGAAAATGTATGTAATTGAGTTCCTTACCTCTCCAACATTAAATATAAATCTTTGCTTGTCAAAGAATAGCAACACTGAAGGAGATGTATCTTGCGTATCCATTCCAGTCCCTAGCAGCTGCAAAGAGTAGAAGCATGGCCAAATTATTAGCCCATGAAAAGGAAAAAAAACAATATAACCAAACTCTGCATTCTGAAATTAGGATATACAAACTTTTTTAGTTTTCAATAAGTCTCCATTCAATGCAAAAATCAACAAAAATCCGCTTGGTAAATCAAACCCACAAACAAAAAAACCTATGAATTTTAACTTTTCTGAATTCTTTCTCGTCATCTCTAATGTCCACAAACAGAATTCCAATTTAGAAGTCAGATTTTCAAATCCCACATATTTCCTAAACCAATCTTCTTCAAGTCAACTATGCTAAAACATTGCAATCAGTTCCTAGAATCACACTCCCAAATTTTCTTTCCCCTACCAAAACAAAAATTATCAAATTCAAATCCCCAGTCCCATAAACCAGTATAAGAACGAATTTGAATTAAAACCCTGTAGTAAAAGAACGAACATGTCTTTAAACATAACTACCCAAATAGCAGCATATCCTGCTTACCAAAACAGAGCTATCCTAAACCCTGTAACAAAAGAACCAGCATATCCAAATACCGATTTTGAGGGTTTACCAACTAATTTTTAATAATCAAACAGAAAACCTTACCAAAAGCAATCATATAGTATTTTAATAACTAAATTGTTTCACCTGGTTTCATCAAAATAATAACACAATCAAATCAATTTCAGTATTTGGATAACATTTGCAAATCAATAACACAGATCCACTATGAGGAAAAATTAGGAATTTGGACTTTTAGGGCAGCAAATTAAAACAGGTCTTATAGTTTAATAAAATAAGATCCAAGATATTAGTAACAAAAAAAAAATGAAAAAGAAGAGCAACAAAAATTGAATGGAAAGATGAAGCAAAATTTACTTACAGATCAGTGAGAGAGAGAGACCGAAACATAGAAAAAGCTGGAGTTCAATCTTAAGAAGAAGACCAACGCTCGCCACTCCTATAAAGTCAAAGCCTCCAGATAACAATTGATAACAAACTTAGAACAATTGTGATAATTTATAATTAAATAGGTATGAGAGAATTAAGCCAAAACACTCAACCTTTAATAGCCTCAAATCAATGGGTGTTTATTCTATTGCTACAAATTTGGAAACTGGTAGGTGTTAGTGCAAACAAATCGGAAAATTTAGTGAAGACAATGGCCATTATTAAAGAATTAAGGCCACAAAATCAACTGCACAAACCACAATTTAAATACGCCACATTCTACGAATGTGGTGGACAAAAGTATAATGTCATTGCCACAAATATTTAAATACCTATAACAGAATGAATCCAAAAGACCCAGCCTTTAATAGAATCAAACCAAATACCCATAACAGAATCAAACCATGTGCAAGTTTGTTGT
>NC_024126.1:21883879-21908054 GCF_000346735.1 Prunus mume | reverse complement strand
AAAAAGTTCAAACTTAAAATGGAACCAAGTGAAAGAAGAGAAAACTACCAAAGGCTATGGAGCATAAAGCATTTAAGTTTTTGAGAAGAATGTGCAGAGAAATCGGGTGTAAAAGAAGGTGTGGATATGCTGATAGGTTTTCATAATATTCCAGAGGATGCCTATGACGCAACCTCCTTCACATCTGCCACCAAAGCCAAACATCAAATACAAAATACGATTCAAATTATCGAAACAAAATTAGAAAAAAGCGAAATAAATGTGATAAAAGAGTGACGCTTTGGGGTCAAAGGTGGAGCCCTTTGGCAACAAATTGGATTTTGCCAGGAGGAGAGTTGAGAAGGAACCACTTCCCCACCCCAAAAAAACATTGACTACATTAGACACTAACAAATAATCAAAATGGGTACAAATTTATTAATTGGAAAAAAATAAAGTATAAACGGCAAAGAGAACAAACCTCATTAATGGCAAGCACTTGGCCATTGCTCTTCTTGACCTTCTTCAGCTTCCTCATGAAATACCTAATCCAAACAAATCAATCAACAATACTGAGTTTAACCAAAAATTCATCAATGAACATTTGGGAAGGCTAAGGATTATTCCAGAACTTGGACTTGGCGTGAACCTCATTTGTGGCCCAGAGCTTCATTTGGTAAATCTTGGGGTGCTCATTAGATGCCATAGGGAGCTTTCTCCCAACAACCTGGTACTGGTGGAACTGCAACACAAAAAAGACACCATTAATTGCAGCTTTACCATTTGACATGCCCTAAGAGAAATATATCACACAAAAACAAATACCAAATTAAATGGAACCTAAGAAACTGTGAAGATAATTTCTAGATATTTGTTCACCAAATTTCATACAACAATCCTCCACTTAAACTGACTGTTCACAACAATACTAAGAATTTGTAGGCATATTACATATGCAATATTTGGCTAATCCATTTCACCAGCAACCATATATTTAACTAAATAAACTATGTCGAAAACCAAATGGGTATTCTTCCAGAATAAAACCAACCTTCTTGAAGCATACCCATCTAAGTTATAAGAACCCCTTAGCATCCCAATACCCTAACATGGAAAAAAGAAGCATAATTTAGAATTCTGTAACAGAAATTGTCTCATTAAATTAAACAGAAATAAAAAACAGCGAATTTAAGGCTGAGATGTAATCGACTTATTGAAAGAAAAAAAATTGAGGGTGAGAGAACGATTGACAAACCTCTTTGCTAGTCCAAATGCGGAACCCTACTTCGTTTTTTCTTGCAACACCTTCAAAGTCAGTCAACATTCTGTGCTGTTCTACAAAAGATATTTACGAACACAGAACGTCATAAAATACCTTTATTGTAAATTTGTTCAACACAAAAAATCCAGAACCAAAATATTTGACGAAATTCTATTAAAAGAAAAATAACTGAAATTAAAGAGAGGGAGAGAGAACATTGTATCCCTCAACTTCTGTACATATACACTGGCTCTGTCCCACAACATCAGCAAGGGCAATGGCAAGCCTTTATTCACGCACAAACAGTCACCTGCCATTACCAATTCAAAAGCCTGTTCAATCCCATCACAGGGGAGAAATACAATCAAAATTAATAAAAGGGAAAGAAATTGAAATACAGTGGAGGCGATTAAAAGATGCAAACCTTGTTTCTATTTCAAAGTCCACGAATAGATGTAAGTGCACCATTTTGTTGTAGTCCTGCAATGCACAGAGTCATCAGCTTCACCCAAGCAACTCCGCATGCCAATTCAAATCTACCATGAACCAATCCATAAGCCCAAACATAGAACCCAATTATATGATAAACCATCACACAAAAGGCTTAATTTTGGTCCAAAAGGGCAATTCGAGGATATGGTTCTTACTTGAAATGCTTTGTTGAGGTTGCAAAATCACCTTTTTCCTCATGCTCAAACCATTCAATAACCAAAAAACAATGAAAGGAAATTTTCATTGTAATGCTAAGCACATGTATGAAAGAACAAAGGCACCAACTTTTCAATCCAACATAATTATAGAACAAAGACTCAAACTTTTTCCTTTATGTCCTTGAGTTTCCACAGAAACCCAAGTGATTTCAATAAAAAGTACTAATGTTATTAAGTAGGTGACCTCAAATGCTCTTATAAGCATAATTATTGAACTCCTACCCACAAAACAACAGTAAAATGTTTTAAAAGATGACATTTTCTGTTTTTTTTCTTGCATTTTCTAAGCAAACAAACAGAGAGTAAGTAGGTTTCTACATATTTTATACAGTGTAAAATCAGATTTTTTGTTTGAATGATCTTATATTGAACCAACCATCTCTACCTTCCAGCTAAGAGACTGGTCGATTAGTTCAGAATATCAGCTCCTAATCATATTTTCTTTTAGATGCAAACAGATATTAAGCTCCTAGGGTTCATTATCCACATGCTCAAATAGAGAGAGACAGAGAGATCTTGACTGCTTAATAATTTTTTGGGCAAGAATCAAAGGATTGAACAGCACGCTCAGAAACCCATCAGCAAGCCATTAATCCGTTAAAAAGTAAAGGGATGCAAACCTGAAGAGAAAAGATGGAAGAACTTGCAGATCGAAAATCTCTCAGACGAACGTTGCACAGAGGATGAAAGATGGTTGAACCAACGAATGAGCAGATGAGATGAGATGAAGACCAAACGAACGGCGAGATTCGCAAGGCGCTAGCCCAAATGGAAATCTACGGCCCCAAAGGAATCCCGAAGATCGAAGCCGTGCATTCCATGGCTGCCCCCAACCAGCCCAACCAAGCTGGTTCGAAGCGGACGATCGTTCTGTGGAAACGAAACAGTGGGGAGAGTTAGCATCCAAAGAGAGAAGGGCAAAAAAGGAACATAAGGAAAATTTCAGTAAAGGGCAAAATCGGCACTTCACTATTCCTAAGCTACAGTCTAGGAACAGTGAATTCGTGAACTCAGTTTTAGTATATATATAATTTGTAAAGGCGGCAAGCCTATATACAGGAGAGTTCTAACCGACATAGCTTAGTCGCTTAGTTTATTATATTACAACACTTTGATTATTTTATACTAGAGCACACTTCAATATATTATGATATTTTGGTAACATGAGGGTACTCGAGTCCTTGGACCCGTCACAGAACAAACCGAGTGGGCAAATTCCACCACAGTTGGCAAAGCTGACTTTCCTTTCATTCTTGAACCTCTCAAACAATCAACTAGTAGGCTGGATCCCAACTAGGGGTGGGCACGGTACGGTACGGTACGGTATTATGGTTTGCCAAAATTGGTACCATACCGTACCGAGCCAAATCGGTATCGGTACGGTATCGGTACCATTTCGGTACCAAAATGATACAACTAAAAAATGAACTAATTCAATATTCAACACCAAAATAAGTGATGTCTAAGTTACAAATTCAAAGATTCAATATATTCAATATCCATCAACATTTTCAATATTCAATATCCATTAACATATTCAATATCCAAATCCTAATCAACATATTCAATATCCATCAACATATTCAATATCCAAATCAACCAAATCAATATTTATCCATCAACATATTCATCAAATCCAAATGGTTAAAACTCATGCATTATGGCTTACAAACCAAAAGAGTTAAACTTATGCCTTATGGCTTACAAAAATACAAACACAATCCAAACATAAATGACAAAAGCGTTTGAGAAATTGAAAGGCAAGCGAGAGACAGAGAGCGAGAGAATGAAAAAAAAAATTTATATTTCAATAGAGTACTATTCGGTACGGTACGGTATTGACCGGTATCAAAATCTTAATACCACTACCATACCATACTCGATTGGTACGGTATGGTACGGTACCGAATATCTATCGGTACCAAATGAAACGGTATGAAATCGGTACGGTACGGTGCGGTTAGGGTACGGTTTCGGTATTTCGGTTTAAGATGCCCACCCCTAATCCCAACTAGTACTCAGTTTTCAACATTTCCAAAAGCCTCCTTTACAGGTAACAAAGGATTATCAGGGCCTCCTTTGACGGTCGATAACAAATCAGTATTACCACCACCAACAGTGAATGGAAGCCTTCCAAATTCTAGAATCATCATGAGATTAATTGGGGTATTATCAGTGTCGAGATTGGTTTTTCATTTGGCTTTGGAGTTTCCATTGGGTCACTTGTGTTGTGCAAGAGATGGAGTAAATGGTATTACAAAGCTATGCATAACATCCTTCTGAAGATATTCCCTCAGTTGGGGGAAAGAATTGGGAATCATCGAAGACATGTTCACATAAATCAAAGAGGGAGACGTTGAAAGGATTATGATTTTTTTTCTTCTTGTGCAAGTTTCAATAATTGGGATTTAAGCATATATCAAAAGACCAGGTTACAAATGGGACTTAAATTTTACTTTTATTATTTGTTATGAATGATTCAAATTGTTTTGTTTAAGAAACAGAACTTTTACAAACACGGTCCTTATTTTCTAATTGCATTCCAACAAGAAGAATAATATTTGAACATCCATTCATTTTAACAGAGGTTACGTAACAATATGACCCAAAACTACATGTAAAACTATACACGTGCTTGCCAAGTTCACGGCTGGTTTTTCTTTGTTATAAATGGCTCAAATTCATCCCGAGGCATGACCATGCAATTTCACAATTCAAACTTTATCAATATTTTCATGAACTCTATATCTTCAGCTTCATCAATATTTTCATCTTCCAACCCAGAAATCCATCGACTTATTCAATAGTCAATAGTCCCCTAAATGTGATAAGCCCTTAGTAGATGGCAAAAGACTTCAAAGTCAACAAGGCAAGCACACCACAAATGTTGTGGAGACATTTTCCACAAATTTAATTTAAAGCCACCATATCCATCACTATCTCAGTTTTCCACTGCGTCTCTATTTCCACGACTGCTGAAGCCACATTTGCAAACTAATATCCTAGCCTATTCTGTGCTTCAACATAATTGCTGTTACATATCAGCAGCCAGCTAGAGCTTCCAATGAGAATTCCTCTGTTTTCATGGCATTTATTAATCCTTATTCACTATGTTTCACTCAGCGTCCATGTATTTGTGGTCTCTAGTCAATGTCCCAGCGACGATCAGCAATCTTTGTTGCTCCAATTGAAGAACAGCCTCAAATTTGACTCTGCAAAATCTAACAAACTTAAGCAGTGGAAAAATGGTTCAGATTACTGTTCTTGGGAAGGTGTGTCTTGCAAAGATGGATGTGTTTCTCATCTCGACTTAAGCAGCGAGTCAATTTCAGGAGGACTTGATAATTCAAGTGCTCTTTTTGATCTGCAGTACATCGAGAACCTGAATTTGGCTTACAATAACTTCGAGTATACTCAGATTCCATCCAAGTTTGACAAGCTGACCGGTTTGAATTATCTGAACCTGTCATATGCTGGCTTTGTGGGGCAGATTCCAATTGAGATTGCACACCTGACGAGGTTGGTAACTCTTGATTTATCTACCTTTTGCTTTTCCGGACTTCCTTCACTGCAACTTGAGAATCCAAATTTGAATATACTCCTTGGCAACCTTTCTGAGCTTGTTGAACTTCATCTTGATGGTGTGAACATATCAGCGCAGGGGACTGATTGGTGCCAAGCGATATCGTCTTCATTGCCAAAGTTGAGGGTGTTGAGCTTGTTCTGTTGTAATCTGTCAGGTCCTATTGATATTTCCTTATTGAAGCTTCACGCACTCTCAGACATTCGTTTAGATTACAATGATTTGTCTGCTGAAGTTCCAGAGTTCTTCTCAGATTTCCCAAATTTGAATTCCTTGAGCCTTAGTGCTTCTGGATTACATGGTGCATTCCCAAAGAAGATCTTCCACGTACCTACACTACAGACTATTGACTTGTCGGGTAATCAACAGCTTCAAGGTTCTTTACCAGAATTTCCAAAGAACCGATCACTTCGTTCCTTGGTTCTAAGTGAGACAAATTTTTCGGGGTCATTTCCAATCTCTATTGGCGACCTCAAAATGTTGTCCATAATAGACGTTTCATTTTGCAATTTCACTGGAGCAATTCCAACGTCAATGGAAGAACTTACACAGTTGTTTTATTTGGACTTGTCATGGAACAAGTTCAATGGTTCACTTCCATTCTTCAGTATGGCTAAGAATCTGACCCTAATAAATCTTTCTTCCAATCAGCTAACAGGTCAGATTAATTCCTCTCAATGGGAAAACCTTACTAACCTCTTGAATCTCGACTTGAGGAACAATCTACTTGATGGGAAAATTCCCATGACTCTGTTTTCTCATCCCCTGCTGCAAAAACTACAACTCTCCAACAATCAATTCTCTGGCCAATTACTTGAATTTGCTAATATCTCTGTGTTAGGCACCCTTGATTTGAGTAGCAACCATTTGATAGGGCCAATACCCATGTCTATCTTTAACCTCCGAGCACTTAAGATTCTTTCACTTTCTTCAAACAACTTCAGTGGTTCCTTTCCTCTTAATGGTATTCAGCAGCTAAGAAATCTTTCAGCTCTTGATCTTTCATACAATAGCTTGTCGATTACTTATGATGATACCATTTCCTCTGACTCTTCCTTTCCTCAAATTACCAGTTTGGGATTAGCTTCGGGAAAGTTGAGAAGATTCCCAGATTTCTTGAGAAATCAATCCTACTTAAGCTATTTGGACCTTTCACAAAACCAGATTCATGGAGAGATACCCAACTGGATTTGGAGGTTCAATCATCTTTCTGAACTAAATCTTTCTTGCAACTCTCTAGTAACTCTAGAAGGTCCTTTCCTCAATCTCACTTCTACTTTGACTATGCTTGACCTTCATTCCAACCAGCTTCAGGGACAAATCCCAATTCCACGATCTGCCACTTATCTAGATTATTCAAGAAATAATTTCAGCTCTACCATACGGACTGACATTGGAGATTTCTTTACTTACACTCTGTTCTTCTCTCTTTCAAGCAACAAATTCCACGGAATCATTCCAGATTCAATATGCAAAGCGCTAGATCTTGAGGTTCTTGATCTGTCCAATAATTCTTTCAGTGGCATGATTCCACGGTGCTTGACTGCAATGAGCGATGGTCTTGGAGTACTTAATTTACAGAGGAATAAACTTTCTGGCATCATTCCTGATAAATTTCCTGAGCATTGCGCTTTAAGAACCTTAGAGCTCAATGAAAATCAAATAGAAGGTCAGTTTCCAAATTCTCTAGCCAACTGCACAATGTTAGAGTTTCTAAATGTTGGAAACAATAGGATAACAGATACCTTTCCTTGCATGTTGAAGAGCATATCCACCTTGCGTATCCTCGTTTTGCGATCAAACAAATTTTATGAGCACATTGGATGTCCCAATACCAATGAAACCTGGCCAATGCTTCAAATTGTTGACATAGCTCACAACAATTTTAGTGGTGAAATACCAGGAAGATACTTGAGAACCTGGCGAGCAATGATGGCTCACAAAGATGATGCTTTGTCAAATCATTTTCGATATGAAGTCCTAAAATTCACCGAGGTATATTTCCAGGATGCTATAACTGTTACCAACAAAGGTCTAGAGATGGAGTTGGTAAAGATTCTAACTGTCTTCACCTCGATTGACATGTCGTGCAACAAGTTCAATGGATCAATACCTGAAGAATTGGGAGAACTGAAATCACTCTATGGCCTCAACTTGTCCAATAATGCTCTCACAGGCACAATCCCATCATCATTAGGTAACCTGCGACAACTTGAGTCGTTAGACCTTTCAAAGAACAGCCTGAGCGGGCCAATTCCAGCAGAGGTTGGGGGTCTTACTTTCCTATCATTCCTGGATCTCTCAAACAATCAACTGGTCGGGCAGATCCCATTCAGTACTCAGATTTCAACATTTCCAGCAGCATCCTTTGCAGGTAACAAAGGACTATGGGGGCCTCCTTTGACGGTGGTGGATAACAAAGCAGGATTGTCACCACCACTAGCATTAAATGGAAGCCTTCCAAATTCTGGCCATCATGGGATTAATTGGGATCTTATCAGTGTTGAAATTGGATTCACAGTTGGCTTTGGATTTGCCATTGGGTCACTTACGTTCTGCAAGAGATGGAGTAAATGGTATTACAAAGCTATGTATAACATCCTTCTCAAGATATTCCCTCAGATGGAGGAAAGAATTGGTATTCATCGAAGACATGTTCACATAAATCAAAGGTGGAGACGTTGAAATGATTATGAGGAACAATGCAGCTTGAATCCATGTTTTGCCTAAGGTATTTTGAGATCCAATAAATCACAAGTGTGCTTTCTGGTTTCATAGTTAATTTAATTGTGTTCTAGCTAGTCTTGGAATATCATGTAACTTTTATATTTTATTTTTGTGGCATGTAGCAAACATTACATAAATTCACATATCAGCAAATCATTGCTAACTACTTGTTGACAGATAGGACCCTACCAGCCGCGTTTGGTATTGCAGTCTGGAGATAAAAAGTTCTTAATTTGAAAATATTCCGTTGAAAAACCGTATGGTAAAGCAAAACATAAGTGTTTATTTTTAAAGTAATGGACTTCTCACAGCAGATCATCATCCTTTATTTTTCTTTTCAAAATTACCAAAATTATCCTTCGCAAAAATTTGATTAGAAATTATTTCTCAGATTCGCTTCTTCCACCTCTCTTCCCTAAACTTTTACCAAGCACCTTCTCTTCAGACTTCAAAGATCATAACACATTTCGCTTTTGTCATTCTGCAGCTCTAACCTCCAAATTGAAGGTCTTTTTTCCAACACATCTAGCACTTTCACAGCCCATAAACACTCAAAGACTTTCGATTCCCATAAATCTTGATATATTTGGTTGCAGAAAGAAAATAAAAAAAATAAAAAAAATATTAGTGCGGAGGAAGCTCTAAAATGATTATCTAATGGAGAAATTGGGGGCTTCACTGAAATGAGACAGCACAGCAGCTCAGAGGAACAGAAGGGGGAGAAGTTGCAATGATTATGAAGAGCAATGCACACTTGACTCCATTAGGCTTGGGATTGGGTTGGGTAAACCCTGTCTTTTTAGTTTAAATGTCTAGGAAATAAGCACCAGTCCAATCAAATCAACGAGTTGGGCTTGTTCAACTTATGATCTTAGTAAGATATGTCCATGATCAAGTTTTCTTGTGGTCTGAGCTTTGTTCGAAACAAAATGTCAGCTCAAGTTTGTACTCAACTGTATAGTCTGAGCTTGTTCAAAACAAAATGATTATCTTGTTTCTTTCAATTTGCCTTCTTGTGAAGTTTCAACGGATGGGATTAAATCGTCACGACTCGAAAGCTATGCAAAAAGAGAAACAAATAAGCAACAAGAGCATTACTATCTGCTACATATAGCTGAGATTTGCAGTCCCTCTGTTAAGCTTCAGATTTCAATTCTTTCCCTCTGAAGATATTCTCTCAGCTGAGGGAAAGAAATGGGAATCATCGAAGACATGTTCACATGACGTTGAGAGGATTATGAGATTTTTTTTTTCCTTTGTTCTTTCTTGTGTAAGAACTTTTGCCAACACGGTCCCTATTTTGTAATTGCATTCCAAGAAGATGAATGATATTTGAAGATCCAGTCATTTTAACACGTGCTTGCAAAGTTCACAGCTAGTTTTTCTTTGTTGTAAATGGCTCAAATTCATCCCGAGGCACGACCATGCAATTTCACAATTCAAACTATGGATGAGTCATGAACCAATTTTTAATTTCATGAACCCAGAAATTCAGCGACTTATTCAATAGTCAATAGTCCCCTTATAGTGAAACAATCGAATAAAACAACCTACATACATTTACATGCAACACCCCCATTAAGTAGATGGCAAAAGGCTTCGAAGTGAACAAGTCAAGCAAACCACAAATGTTGTGGAGACATTATCCACAAAATTTAATTTGCCACCATATCCATCACTATCTCAGTTTTCCTCAGCGTCTCTATTTCCACGACTGCTGAAGCCACATTTGCAAGTCTCCTGGTCAATCCCCTAAAGCAATTTCATATTTCCACGACTGCTGAAGCCACATTTGCAAACTAATATCCTAGCCTATTCTGTTCTTCACCACATTTGCTCTCACATATCAGCAGCCAGCTATAGCTTCCAATGAGAATTCCTCTGTTTTCATGGCTTTTCTTAATCCTTATTTACTATGTTTCACTCAGCGTCCATGTATTTGTGGTCTCTAGTCAATGTCCCAGCGACGATCAGCAATCTTTGTTGCTTCAATTGAAGAACAGCCTCAAATTTGACTCTACATCATCTAAAAAACTTGTGAAATGGAACAATGGCTCAGATTACTGCTATTGGGAAGGTGTGTCCTGCAAAGATGGCTGTGTTTCTCATCTCGACTTAAGCAGCGAGTCAATTTCAGGAGGACTTGCTAATTCGAGTGCTCTTTTTGATCTGCGGCACATCGAGAACCTGAATTTGGCTTACAATAACTTCAACAATACTCAGATTCCATCCAAGTTCGACAAGCTGACCAATTTGAGTTATCTGAACCTGTCAAATGCTGGCTTTGTGGGGCAGATTCCAATTGAGATTTCACTCCTTAAAAGGTTGGTAACTCTTGATTTATCTACCTTTTACTATCCCGGAACTCCTTCACTGCAACTTGAGAATCCAAATTTGAATGTGCTCATTGGCAACCTTTCTGAACTTATTGAACTTCATCTTGATGGTGTGAACATATCAGCACATGGGGCTCAGTGGTGCCAAGCTATATCATCTTCACTGCCAAAGTTGAGGGTGTTGAGCTTGTCCAGTTCTAATATTTCAGGCCCTTTTGATAGTTCATTACTGAAACTTCAGTCACTCTCAGTGATTCGTATAGAGAACAACAATTTGTCTACTCAAGTTCCAGAGTTCTTCTCAAATTTCAAAAATTTGATTTCCTTGCGCCTCAGCAGTTCTGGGTTATATGGTACATTTCCAGAGAAGATTTTCCAAGTACCTACGCTTCAGACTATAGACCTATCAGGTAATTCTCAGCTTCAGGGTTCCTTACCAGAATTTCCGAAGAATGCATCTCTTCAATCCCTCGTTCTCAATGGGGCAAATTTCTCAGGCCAGTTGCTACCGAACTCTATTGGGAACCTCAAAATGCTGTCCAAAATAGATGTACCAAGTTGCAATTTCACTGGATCAATCCCAAGGTCAATGGAAAACCTTACACAATTGATTTATGTGGACCTCTCAATGAACAAGTTCAATGGTTCAGTTCCATTCTTCAGTATGGCCAAGAATCTGACCCAAATAAATCTCTCATCCAATCTTCTAACAGGTCAGATTAATTCCTATCACTGGGAAAACCTTACTAATCTGGTGTTTCTCGACTTGAGATACAATCTACTTAATGGGACTATTCCACCGTCTCTATTTTCTCTTTCACTGCTGCAGAAACTACAGCTTTCTAACAATCAATTTTCTGGTCAGTTACTTGAATTTGCTACTATATCTGTACTGGACACCCTTGATTTGAGTAGCAATAAGTTGGAAGGGCCTATACCAATGTCTATCTTTAATCTTCGAGAGCTTTTGATTCTTTCACTTTCTTCAAACAATTTCAGTGGCTCCTTTCCACTTAATGGTCTTCCACAACTGAAAAATCTTTCGAGTCTTGATCTTTCATACAATAGCTTGTCGATTACTTATGATGATACCATTTCCTCTTACTCTTCCTTTCCTCAAATTACCACATTGAAATTAGCATCTAGCAGGTTGAGAATATTCCCAAATTTCTTGAGAAAGCAATCCAAATTAAGCACTTTGGACCTTTCACAAAACCAGATTTCTGGAGGGATACCCAACTGGATTTGGAAGCTCAGTACTCTTTCTCAACTAAATCTTTCTTGCAACTCTCTGGTAACTCTAGAAGGTCCTCTCCTCAATGTTACTTCTAGTTTGTCTGTCCTTGACCTTCATTCCAACCAGCTTAAGGGACAAATCCCACTTTTTTCACAACTTTCCGTTTATCTAGATTATTCAAGAAACAACTTTAACTCCAGCATACGGACTGACATTGGTGATTTCCTTTCTAATACTATATTCTTCTCTCTTTCAAGCAATAAATTTCAAGGAATCATTCCAGAATCTATATGCAATGCGACAAATCTTCAGGTTCTTGATGTTTCAAATAATTCTCTCAGTGGCTTGATTCCCAAGTGCTTGACTGCAATAAGTGGGACTCTTGCGGTACTGAATTTGAGAAGAAACAATCTTTCTGGCACTGTTCCTGATAAATTTCCTGAGCATTGTAGTTTAAAAACTCTAGACCTCAATGGCAATCAGATAGGAGGTCAGTTTCCAAAATCTCTAGCCAATTGCACAATGTTAGAGGTTTTGAACCTTGGAAACAATCAAATAGCAGATACGTTTCCGTGCCTGTTGAAGAACATTTCCACCTTGCGTGTTCTTGTGTTGCGATCCAACAAATTTTATGGAGGCTTTGGATGCCCCAAGCCCCATGGAAACTGGACAATGCTTCAAATTGTTGACATAGCACTCAACAAATTTAGTGGTGAAATACGAGGAAAATGCTTGAGAACCTGGAAGGCAATGATGGGTGACGACGATGATGCCATGTCAGAGCTTAATCACCTTCAATTCACCGGGGTATATTATCAGGATGCTATAACTGTTACCAACAAAGGTTTAGAGATGGAGTTCGTAAAGATTCTAACTGTCTTCACCTCTATTGACATCTCCTCCAACAACTTCAGTGGATCAATACCTAAGGAAGTGGGACAACTCAAATCGCTCTATGTCCTCAACTTGTCCAGTAATGCTTTCACAGGTGCAATACCAACCTCATTAAGCAAATTGCGGCAACTTGAGTCCTTGGACCTTTCGAACAACAAATTGGGCGGAGAAATTCCAGCAGAACTTGCCAAACTCACTTTCCTCTCATTCCTGAATCTCTCGAACAATCAACTGGTTGGGAAGATTCCAAGCACTGCTCAGCTTTCAACATTTTCAGCAGCTTCATTCACAGGTAATAAGGGATTATGTGGGATACAGTTGAACATAACATGCAATAATCCCAGCGAGTCACCAGATGCAGTACAAAAGGCTCCAAATCATCATCGTGAGATTAATTGGGGTGTTATCAGTGTCGAAATTGGTTTTACATTTGGCTTTGGAATTGCTATTGGGTCACTTGTGTTGTGCAAGAGATGGAGTAAATGGTATTACAAAGCTATGTATAACATCCTTCTCAAGATATTCCCTCAGTTGGAGGAAAGAATTGGTATTCATCGAAGACATGTTCACATAAATCAAAGGTGGAAACGTTGAATTGATTATGAGGAATAATGCAGCGGCAATCCACGTTTTGCCTAATGTATTTTGAGATCCAAGAAATCAGAAGTGTGCTTTCTGGTTTCATAGTTAATTTAATTGTGCTCTAGTTAGTCTTGGAATATCATGTATCTTTTATATTTTCTTTTTGTGGCATGTAGAAAAGATTACATAATTAAATTCACATATCAGCAGATCATTACTAACTACTTGTGGACAGACCCTACCCGCTGCGTTTTGTGTTGCAGTGTGGTAAAGGAAAATGACCTTCTATTATCTTGTATTTTTAAAGTAATGGACTTCTCACAGCATATCATCATCCTTCATTGTCTTTTCAAGTCAACGAGCTGGGCTTGTTCAACTTAAGCCCAGTCGAAACTAAATGTTAGCTTGTTTCTTTGAGTTTTTACTCAAATTTATAGTCTGAGCTTGTTCCAAACAAAATGCTCATCTTGTTTCTTTGAATTTGCCTTCTTGTGAAGTTTCAACGGATGGGATTAAATTGTCTCGACTCGAAAGCCAAGTAAAAAGAAAAACAAATAAGCAACAAGAGCATTACCATCTGCTACATATAGCTGAGATTTGCAGTCCCTCTGTTAAGCTTCAGATTTCAGATTCACCTAAACCAACAACGACAACATCTCTACCGTTGCCTAACGGGCAGGAAAAATCTGCTCAACTCATTCATGGTGTCCTAGTCTAAGGGAAACCAGGGCAGGTGGGGGTTGGACAAAACACGGGACCATTTTTGACCAAAAAAACAAACATGGGACCGTTTTTGACAGAATATTTAATCACTTCCTTCAAAGAATCCAATAATTCTGTGTGAATGTGTTTTTTTTCTTCCAATTGTTGGACTTGTATTTTGGTGTCTTTGATTTTTCTTTCTTCAAGGGTTATTTTCTTTCTTTTTCGCCATTCAATTTTTCTGTGGGAATTTCCCAACCCTTTAATGAGATTTTGACTGCTGTTAGCCTAGATTGTTAAAGTACCAAACTCCATGGCTAAATGTCAAACTTATCGTATGACTTTACTCTTTTCCAACAATGGCATTGAAATTTGTTTGAAAATCATGCATGACTCTAAGAACAATAAATAATTTGTCCATCTTTTCGTCGATATAAAGCCTCCCTACCCTGTCCATATCCGTCACCCTCCCACCCAAGATGCCCGACTCATCGATGTTTTTACACCAAACAATATTTAATCTTTTTTCTGGTACAGAAAAATCAATTTTTCTCACTACGTGGATGACGCGTTCCAAATTAAAATTTGCATGGTGTATTATTTTGCACGCAATATGCAAATTTAAAAAGAAAAATTATTCTGACAATTGTTACATAATAAGAACGAGATTATACATGCATACTTTATGGGCATTCGGATTCAGGGGAGCTTATAATTTAGTCCCTAAAATACTGTTTTAAACATGCAACTAATCCTGCTTAATTAATTTTCAAACCTAATTAGTTGAGGATGATGATGGCTTGTTTGCAACAACCACGCCTTACAAGAATTATTAATATTTTGAAAGACAACTACCGTTTGGTCAGAATTGGAGACTTCATCTGAACGTCTTAAATTACCCAAGATTAAGTTTAAAATGTAAAACTAAAGAGTTAAAAACACGAGAGAGAAAATGAGATTTATTTACCCACAAATCTAGAGGGAGAAATGGGATTGGTATTTTTCCACAATACAATACAAGAAAGTCAACAACCAAGACAAAGGCAATTGGGCTTGAATATTCCAAGTTTGCAACGTGCCAGGAGTGACTGTCAGAAAGCTGTGGGGATAAATACAATAAAGAAAGGCCGCCTCAAGAACAAGTCCACATTATACAAACAAACGCGGCTCTGAGTCTTCTCACTCATCCATCCCAATTCTCTCTGTTTTGTCTTCTTCCATGTTCTGCCTCCCATGAAAACTTCCAATTAGTCTCCCTTCCGTGCTAACTCTGCAAGATTTTTGGTCTGGTCAACGGCTCAAATCCAGCAGCTCAAGGTTCATGTTCATGGATCTTTGCCTTCATGGGACCATTGCTTATATCCTAGCCTGCTCTGTTTCCTCTTGTGCGGGTGTCACTTATCAGAGCTTTCAATGAGAATTCCTCTGCTTTCATGGCTTTTCTTAGTGCCCATTTACTATGTTTCACTCAGCTTCCATGTCTTCGTGGTCTCTAGCCAATGCCCAAGCGATGAGCAATTTTTGTTGCTTCAATTGAAGAACACCCTCCAATTTGACTCTGCAAAATCTAACAAACTTAAGCAGTGGAAAAATGGCCCAGATTACTGCTCTTGGGAAGGTGTGTCCTGCAAAGATGGATGTGTTTCTCATCTCGACTTAAGCAGCGAATCAATATCAGGAGGACTTGATAATTCAAGTGCTCTTTTTGATCTGCAGCACATCGAGAACCTGAATTTGGCTTACAATAACTTCAACAATACTCAGATTCCATCCAAGTTCGACAAGCTGACCAATTTGAGTTATCTGAACCTGTCAAATGCTGGCTTTGTGGGGCAGATTCCAATTGAGATTTCACTCCTTAAAAGGTTGGTAACTCTTGATTTATCTACCCTTTACTTTCCCGGAACTCCTTCACTGAAACTTGAGAATCCACATTTGAATGTGCTCATTGGCAACCTTTCTGAACTTATTGAACTTCATCTTGATGGTGTGAACATATCAGCACATGGGGCTCAGTGGTGCCAAGCTATATCATCTTCACTGCCAAAGTTGAGGGTGTTGAGCTTGTCCAGTTCTAATATTTCAGGCCCTTTTGATAGTTCATTACTGAAACTTCAGTCACTCTCAGTGATTCGTATAGAGAACAACAATTTGTCTACTCAAGTTCCAGAGTTCTTCTCAAATTTCAAAAATTTGATTTCCTTGCGCCTCAGCAGTTCTGGGTTATATGGTACATTTCCAGAGAAGATTTTCCAAGTACCTACGCTTCAGACTATAGACCTATCAGGTAATTCTCAGCTTCAGGGTTCCTTACCAGAATTTCCGAAGAATGCATCTCTTCAATCCCTCGTTCTCAATGGGGCAAATTTCTCAGGCCAGTTGCTACCGAACTCTATTGGGAACCTCAAAATGCTGTCCAAAATAGATGTACCAAGTTGCAATTTCACTGGATCAATCCCAAGGTCAATGGAAAACCTTACACAATTGATTTATGTGGACCTCTCAATGAACAAGTTCAATGGTTCAGTTCCATTCTTCAGTATGGCCAAGAATCTGACCCAAATAAATCTCTCATCCAATCTTCTAACAGGTCAGATTAATTCCTATCACTGGGAAAACCTTACTAATCTGGTGTTTCTCGACTTGAGATACAATCTACTTAATGGGACTATTCCACCGTCTCTATTTTCTCTTTCACTGCTGCAGAAACTACAGCTTTCTAACAATCAATTCTCTGGTCAGTTGCCTGTATTTGGTGGTGTCTCTCTATTGGACACCCTTGATTTGAGTAGCAATAAGTTGGAAGGGCCGATACCAAAGCCTATCTTTAATCTCAAAGGGCTTAAGATTCTTTCACTTTCTTCAAACAACTTCAGCGGCTCCTTTCCTCTTGAACTTCTTCCACAACTGAAAAATCTTTCGAGTCTTGATCTTTCCTACAACAGATTGTCAATTGATTACAATGAGATCAATTCCTCTTACTCTTCCTTTCCTCAAATTACCACATTGAAATTAGCATCTAGCAAGTTGAGAATATTCCCAAATTTCTTGAGAAAGCAATCCAAATTAAGCACTTTGGACCTTTCACAAAACCAGATTTCTGGAGGGATACCCAACTGGATTTGGAAGCTCAGTACTCTTTCTCAACTAAATCTTTCTTGCAACTCTCTGGTAACTCTAGAAGGTCCTCTCCTCAATGTTACTTCTAGTTTGTCTGTCCTTGACCTTCATTCCAACCAGCTTAAGGGACAAATCCCACTTTTTTCACAACTTTCCGTTTATCTAGATTATTCCAGAAACAACTTTAACTCCAGCATAAGGACTGACATTGGTGATTTCCTTTCTAATACTATATTCTTCTCTCTTTCAAGCAATAAATTTCAAGGAATCATTCCAGAATCTATATGCAATGCACAAAATCTTCAGGTTCTTGATGTTTCAAATAATTCTCTCAGTGGCTTGATTCCCAAGTGCTTGACTGCAATAAGTGGGACTCTTGCGGTACTGAATTTGAGAAGAAACAATCTTTCTGGCACTGTTCCTGATAAATTTCCTGAGCATTGTAGTTTAAAAACTCTAGACCTCAATGGCAATCAGATAGGAGGTCAGTTTCCAAAATCTCTAGCCAATTGCACAATGTTAGAGGTTTTGAACCTTGGAAACAATCAAATAGCAGATACGTTTCCGTGCCTGTTGAAGAACATTTCCACCTTGCGTGTTCTTGTTTTGCGATCCAACAAATTTTATGGACGCCTTGGATGCCCCAATACCCATGGAAACTGGTCAATGCTTCAAATTGTTGACATAGCACTCAACAATTTTAGTGGTGAAATACGAGGAAAATGCTTGAGAACCTGGGGGGCAATGATGGGTGACGAAGATGATGACCAGTCAAAACTCAATCATCTTCGATTTGAAATCCTAAAATTCACCGGGGTATATTATCAGGATGCTATAACTGTTACCAACAAAGGTTTAGAGATGGAGTTCGTAAAGATTCTAACTGTCTTCACCTCTATTGACATCTCCTCCAACAACTTCAGTGGATCAATACCTAAGGAAGTGGGACAACTCAAATCGCTCTATGTCCTCAACTTGTCCAGTAATGCTTTCACAGGTGCAATACCAACCTCATTAAGCAAATTGCGGCAACTTGAGTCCTTGGACCTTTCGAACAACAAATTGGGCGGAGAAATTCCAGCAGAACTTGCCAAACTCACTTTCCTCTCATTCCTGAATCTCTCTAACAATCAACTGGTCGGGAAGATTCCGAGCAATGCACAGTTCTCAACATTTTCAGCAGCTTCATTCACAGGTAATAAAGGATTATGTGGGATACAGTTGAACAATACATGCAATAATCCCAGCGAGCCAGCAGATGCACCACAAAAGGCTCCAAACAAAGCGTCAGAAATTGGGTTTGATTGGCAGTCCATATATACTGGAGTGGGGTTTGGAGTGGGAGCAGGAGTGATTGTTATCCTCTTAATCTTGTGGGAGGAAGGAAGAAATTGGTTGGAGGACAGCATTGACAGAATTCTTCTGGTAATCCTTCCAATGATGGGATTTACTTACAAAACTCGCGATGAATGGAATGAGGAGGAGGAAGAAGATTTTGAAGAAGAGAGCGCGTATATCATGGAAGACTCTGATACAGATGAGAATGAATCAGAAGACAAAGGATTTCGAGGTACATATTGTGTGTTTTGTTCAAAACTTGATATGAGTAGGAAGAGGGCCATTCATGACCCAAGTTGTACATGCCATTTATCACCACCTATTTCATCTTCTTCTTCCTCCTCGTACTCATTTTCTCCATAGACACAATTTTTAGTTTTTTCGGCTCTTTCTTTTTGTTTTCTCTTCTTCATCTCTTCACAATTTACTTTTTCAGTGTTATACTTTCGTAATTATCAACCCAAAATGGTGGGACAAGAACAGCTTGTATATATAGTGTTATAATCTTTCAGTCAGGAATTTCATCAAACACATGGAGAGCCATTATACTACGACATGAAAAAGGCGTCTAAAAGTTTTGCATTGTAGGGTAAGAACAAAAGCATGCCAGTAATGCTCTTATAATTAACTGAGTCGTTAATGCCGTTAAAAACGAATTTACTGTATAGGACAAATATGGTCCTCGCTCAAGACCAGAAGGGGAACCTCATCGTGGGCCTTGAAGCCCAACAGACAGTTTGTAAGCTTTGTGGTAAAAATGATGCCCAATAGTTCTATAAAACAAAAGTAAAAAGAGAAAGAAAGACATTCTAAAAACGAGAATGACCAGATAACAAAAGTAGAAATCAAAAAGGAAACATTGAAGAACACACGTACAATATGTTGGCGTTCACCAGATAGAAATACATGATCAACAAAGCTTATTTTGTGTTCTATTTACTAAATTTTTTTTTTTTTTTTCGGTTGTAGAGAGGAGGGCCCCCACACAAACGCTAACCGACAACAAACTTGAATATAAAAATCATATACAAGTCATTGAAAATTAACGGGTTGACAAGAACAAGAGGAGCATTCCAAATACGAAGAATCAAAAGGCTTAATAATCCCAATAGAAGCGAGCACATCAACAGCATAATTGCTTTTCCTAAACACATGATGAATCCTACACACACCACCACTCATAAAAGATTTGCAACTGGATATAAGATTGAACAGCGGCTGCAGGGGATCACAACTGAGAACACTCACGAGCTCTACAGCACTCCACAATTAACGGAAAACAATTAGATTTGCTAGCAAACTTCAAGCCATGAACTTCAGCCTGATGCACAGAACCATTCCCAATTCAATCCCCACGTCTTAATTGTATTATTTAATTTATTTCATATATTTTTATATATAAAAAATTAGACAAAATACGTACGAATTTCCACTTTATATTTGAAGTAATTATTATTTTATGAAAATATCAAATAATTCATTCAAATTGAAATTCATCTCCCTCAAAAAAAAAAACTTTTGAAATTCATCTTAATAAACATACAAATATAATAGTCTTTGTATCACAAGTTATTCAAAAACAAATATTCGTGAGACCAAAAACAAATAATCAGTTATGAAATGGCCGTGGCCTTTTTTTCTTTTTTCTTTTTTTTTGGATGAGAAAAAGTATAGAGGGGAGATTGACTTTTCTCACCACCAGCATCAAGGCATACCTACAATCTTGAGTCAGAATGACTTATTCGTGGCACCCAACTGTCAGCTACTACGGTATGAATTTATATAGGAAATTAGAGATCGCGTGCAAATAAAGACTACTATCAGTGGGACTCAAACATTAGTGGGGCTATACACAATGCAGAAACCTTACCAACTGAACCAACTCTCATTGGTAATGGCTGCGGTTATTTGAATGCAAGGAAGCTACCGTAAAAACTCCAAGAGACTAAAGAATGTTGACCTCTGCAGGGACATGTTTGGCAATATCAGCCTTAAAACCACTGGACATTTAAGTTAATCCACAATTTGGGATCATTCGTAGGTTCATAACACACCAAATCAGCCATATAATCTAAATCAGTCTAGACAGAAACGTCAGTACTACAACAACATTAATTCCTTCCCATTTTTAGAGCAACAAAGAAATACAATTAGTTAAAACATTTTACCATGAAAACACACCAGTCCAAGGCTAACAATAACTTAAATATCACTAATACATACTTGCTCATAGTCATAGAAAGCACACATAGTGAATGTGGCTAAGAGAGAGAGAACTACTTATAAACTAGCTATAATATTTCATGTAGGCTTCAATATTGGGCATGGCTTCTTGACCTTGGAAGTAATTAGGGTCAGGCAATGGAATATTCATAGACGGTGAAGGTGGTTGCACGAAATTGTTCTGAGAGTAGAAATCATGGGACCCAGTTGGATGATGAAGATGATGATCAGCTGGAAGCTGGTACTGGAACATAGATGAGGATGATGAGGATGATGAACGGTCATGGGGAAGACGATCATCATCGTCCACAAAGTTGATCATGCTCTGGTGAAGCCATATCTGGGCCTTGAGGAACTTCACATAGTGGATAGCTTCCTCTAACATGGACACCGTGTCCATTTTGGTCCCACCAGGAACCAAGCTCTGCAAGATCTTGAACCGGTCACTGATCCTATGCCTCCTCTCTCTGGCCGCCACACTCTGCGGGTCTGTGGAAAGCCTCACTCCTTTGCTTTTGCTCTTCACACCACCCTTGATCTTCTCTCCGGTGCCGTTCTGTTTGGTAGCTGAAGAAGAGTTAGAGTTAGAGCCATCTGAGCTACAGTTATTAGTAGCAGAGAAATAGTCCATTTGGAGGACAAACAGCAAACGTGGCTATTTGGTTGCTTGAAACTGGGCTTTTTTGGCTTGCACTTGGTAGGGGGTAAGTGCTTTTGGGTGCATGGTATTATATATAGGGAGATGAATATTGTGGTTTGTTGATTTGAATCAAGGAGAAGGAGAGAGATGTCGTCATGTGAGTCAGCCAATCTTTGGCGCAGGATTCGGGTGTCTACCCTAGGGGTCCTAGCCCAGCCAGGAGGCCCAGGAGGGAGACTCTTTAACCTACGCAAAGGTTTCCTCTGCTTTTTGCTTTTTTTATTTTCCTGGCATTTGGTGCATATATACTATTGATACGATATTTCTATCATCTCAACTAACCATTTATCAATGTATTGTTAGGTTAAGATAATATAACAAATACTCAATTAAGATGGTACAAATAGTTTTATTCTGTCCGCAACTAGGTAAAGCGTGACCTATTAAGGACCCTCCCTTAAAACAAAGGAACATTGGCCCTTAACCAGTCCGAGAGAGAGAGAGAGAGAGAGAGAGGGTGTTTTGTTGTTTGGGTTGGAGTCAAATTGGCTTTTTGAGGCTAGTCAGGAATGAAGAGAAAGACTAAAGAGAAGGGGGGTGTGGGGGTCCTTTTTCTTTTATTTATGAAATCTAAGTGGATGTAACATAGTTGCAGGTGTGTCTAAATCCGAGGACCAAATCCTTGCCGGGCTTTTAAATCGTACGGTTATGCTTTTTATAGTTTTTATCCTTAGGTTATACACTGTTTGCAGAAAGAGAATTACTATTCGTGTCCCCTCAATTACACCTCTTTAGGAAGAAAAAGAAAAGGGCTTAAGGTCTTATCATCAGCTCTTCTTTTAAAGGGCATTTTTTAGCAAAAACTTGCCTTCAACTAGTGCTACGATTCAAGCTTAGATCCCCAAACACCTCCGTTGAATATTTACCCGATTCCCTATATGCAATAATCTAGACCAAAACTTTGTTGAGTCCACACAGGGCACTGCCTAACTTGACAGATTCAAAAAATTTCATTCAGCAATGCGAATGATGAATTGCAACTTTGCTTCGAGACAAAAAGACAAAAGCATGCAAAGATGAAAATACAAATTAAAACAGACAAAAGATGAAGAAGAAAAAAACTATTAAAAGAAGCAAAGGAACCAGGTGGGGGGGGGGGGGGGGGGGGGTCCCCTAGCTAAGCAATAGGAGGACAGATGAGTCTCCGGTTTAATTTCACAGTGGGGGTGGGTAGAACCCTAATTATTCTTACTTGTTCAACTCAAAATTACCTGCTTTATCTGTCTTCGTCAAACCACACATCAGTCACAAACTTCTGCTGATGTACATGACCGCATAGTGTTTTGACATAAAATTTGTTTCTCTTTTTCTACATAATTATTTTGTACACCAGATTTCTCGTAGTGTGTAACTAATCTATGAATATTGCCCATGTAGAATTCTACAATGTATATATGTTATCTATGTTTTTATAATAAGATGATACTTTTTACAACAGACTGATACATTCATAAATAAGGCTACACCACCACAATAAGACCAACAAGTAACTAGTTATCGAACTAATCACAAGAATATATCGTCATCGTCATTCATGTGAGTCAAACTTGAGACCTCCTCCAATTAAGTAGAAACAAATATCAGTAGAGTTGGTTATATACACACGTGAAATTACAAATTGCAAAGACCAAAAACCCAAGAATTAAAATATGTTAATACTGCATTGTCCACAGTGCTAGGGCAGAGTTGGTAAACCTGCGGATTAGCCAGTTGATGCTTGAGTTTGGGGCCCCCCCACACTGAACAGGGGATTGGAAATGGAAATATCGACATCACAAGGGAAGGTAAGTGATGATTTTACTGTTGAGGAAGTTACTGTTACAGGGCCGGCAGGAAGGGTTCTTAGCTTTATACGGTGAAGGCAGCTGCAGAGTTTTACTGTGGTTGCAGTTTTTGAGTAACAGAAACGTTACGAGACATATCTGTGGTCTATTTGGTTTTGCACTCCTCAAATCAAAACCTTCCAGATATCTTTTTCTGCATTTAATATGGACGTTGACTTGTGCTCGCTCTGCATTATACACTTTTTATGATCGTCAACCCGATAAAAGGAGAAGAGAATTTAGAAGGAGCACACGCAAGTAGAAGAATCATGAAAGTTTTACTCCACTTCAAATTGAAAATACACACCATTTTAACCTACTTAATTTATATCATTTTTTAAGATTAATGCTCTCTTGTTACATACACTTCAAATCAAACTGAAGAATTAAGATTTATGATTTTGGCATTGAGGTTGGTTGTTTCTTTTAGGTTTAATGATGGTTGCTAGTAGGGCTGGGCATTTGGACCCGAAACCTGGCCAATTGGCCCAAACCAAACCGATGGGTTGGGTTGGTTTGGTTTTTTTTTGTTTTTTTGGGTCATCGGTTTGAACTCAAACCAAACCGAAATATACGATTCGGTGTACGGTTTGCAATATTCAAACCCACGGTTTAACCAAACCAAACCAAAGATATTAAAAAATATTATATATAAGAAATATATATATATAATACATAGTTTCAATCTTTTCTTTTTCTTCTCTCTCAATCTCTTCGTTTGTCTTGTCTTCATCAGTCCCTCTATCTCTATTTTTATTTTCTCATTCTTCTTATATATGTCTTCACGCCCTCTCCCCATCTCCCTCTTCTTCTTTTTTCATTCTTCTTCTTCTCTCTCCTTTATTTTTCTCCTCTTCTTCTTCTTCTTCTCCATCTCTCCCTATTTTTTTTTTCTTCTTCTCCTATCCATTGCTTTTATTTCCTCTCTCTCTCTCTCTCTCTCTCTCTCTCTAAGAAACC
>NC_024126.1:21851632-21879547 GCF_000346735.1 Prunus mume | reverse complement strand
TATAATACATAGTTTCAATCTTTTCTTTTTCTTCTCTCTCAATCTCTTCGTTTGTCTTGTCTTCATCAGTCCCTCTATCTCTATTTTTATTTTCTCATTCTTCTTATATATGTCTTCACGCCCTCTCCCCATCTCCCTCTTCTTCTTTTTTCCTTCTTCTTCTTCTCTCTCCTTTATTTTTCTCCTCTTCTTCTTCTTCTTCTCCATCTCTCCCTATTTTTTTTTTCTTCTTCTCCTATCCATTGCTTTTATTTCCTCTCTCTCTCTCTCTCTCTCTCTCTCTCTAAGAAAGCCAAAAAACCGAAACTGAACCAAACCAAACCACCAAGTCCGGTTAACCGAAGTGGTCGGTTTTCATCAATTATGATTTGATTTCGGTTTTCAAAATAGTCAAACAGAAGTCTACGATTCGGTTTCGAGCTGAGCCCAAAACCGAACCAACCCAAACTGAGCCTAGCCCTAGTTGCTAGCTCCAACGGCGTCTTAGTTTTGTGTGCATGAGAAATCATCTTTCCTGTATTTTAGACTATCGCTTATACTCAAATATAAATGTTAGGTTTTAGTCTCATCCAAAATTTGAAATTTCAGCATCACGGCAAAAGAATTCCTGCAAATATGAGCTGCATGAAGAAAGAAGATTACAGTGTGTACGATATATTGACCCAAAGAAAAAGAAAAAAGGAAAAAGAAGAGATAAGTGTACTAAATATTTGTTTATGCAAATTGGCCTTGCAAACAAACGCATGTAAAGTCCCGCCCGTGAAAATAAAAATTGGAAGACGTATCATAACAGGGACTGGTCCATAGTACTCTCCTACTCTGCCCTACACTTCGCTTAAGTCACCAACACACATACACCTGCCACGTGGAATATTTTGCAGTGTTGTAAGACAACACGTGCCAGTCTGATGGTACTACTCTCTTTGAGTGCATGCCCAAAATTGTCCAACGCCCTATGGTCTATGGGCACGATTGGATGGTACGCTGCGTTTTAATGCACCATTACTATAATAGACCACTCAAAATGAGCTTTATGAGCTTTTGCCAGTACGCATTACACACCAGTCACGCATCCAATAATTGCACATTATGTACGTACTAATCATTTTTTTCCCTTCTTTTTAAGCCATGTAAAATGTACTCGGACGCTTGTTTTGTCTGTCTTTTTCTTTCGTCTAATCTAATCACAAAATCAGAAACTTTAGCATTGACATGATTATAAATAGTATTGGACCGGACTGATCCATGTGATATGAATTCGAAGATCCCTTCCCAACCCAAAACTTGGAACTTCAAATGAGGCTTTTTCTGTCATGCAAAGACTCAAAAGGTAATTTATCATCATCTAGTTTGCTGATTTTACTATTTTGATCGTTTCAATTTAAATTATGTCACTTTTATTCAAGACGCGTCATAAATTTTGTTAAATTACATTCGAGTTTGTCCAAAATACCACTGCACATTAAGGACACGTGTTTACTCTATCATCTAGTTTGTGTGAAAAATATCAAACTACACGGGTCAAAATTGAAACCATGGATATCAAAGTAACAAATGAATAATGAAAAGTGACTCTTATATTTTTAATTAGAGTCTAGTTTTACCTTTCAACATTGTTATGTCTTTACCATGTAAGTAAGAGCTTTCATATTTCTACTAATTTAATATGTGTGCATAAATTTTTATTTATTTTTATTTTTTATGAATTATTTTTGTATATGTGTCAAATTGTGATTCATATAAAAGAAGAATATCTCTTTATCGGAAAAGAAGCAAGTAGTATCCATATTATAATATGAATGGATAGAATTTGATAATTTTCGCTCAAAGGTATTATATTAATCAATATTGACTTACGTGGGCAGTAGTACATGCTGGAAAGGTTTTTTCTTGATGGAAGGGTCCAGCAAGTTCCAGGTTTCATAGCACGTGTCACGGCACCAAACTCCTCGCACCTTGTATCGCCAACTCGAAACGTCTATCCCATAACGTGTCGTGTCCAACATTAGTGCATCCCAAAAGACCAGATCCCTATAAACAATTGTGACATAGAAATAGCAAGTATTCTCATTATCAACGAGCACGTGTGCGCAAAAGCTTAGAGGCTATGGCTTCCAGTGAAGAGTTCAGATTGGTATTACCAGGCATAGACCACGAAGGAAGGCTGCCCAGAAAATACACAGGTGAAGGCCAAGGGGCAAAGAAGAACATATCTCCACCAATAGAATGGTACAACGTGCCGCAGGGGACCAAGAGCCTGGCCCTGGTTGTACAAGACATTGATGCACCCGACCCGAATGGCCCGATCGTGCCGTGGACACACTGGGTGGTGGTGAACATCCCACCGACTGTGAAGAAGCTGCCAGAGGGGTTCTCTGGGAAAGAGGAGGAGGTGGGAGGCGAATATGGTGGGATCAAAGAAGGGAACAATGACTGGAAGGTGCCTGGGTGGCGTGGGCCCAAATTGCCTAATCATGGCCATAGGTTCGAGTTCAAGCTCTATGCTTTGGATGATGAACTGCACTTTGGTCACAAGGTATGTGCATGTGCATGTGTATATTTGTTGTTGTCAAAGTGTATGACATGTGTTTTTGGTTAAAAATTATGCTCTATTTTTTGCAAGATTTTATTATTTTTTGTCTATATTTGGTTCTGTTGAATTTTTGGGTTTGGTGCAGGTGACGAAGGAGAAGGTTTTAGAGGCAATTCAAGGGCATGTATTGGGAGAAGCGGTCTTGATGGCCATTTTCTGATGTTAATTAGTATTTTTAGTTGTTTGGATGTTGTATTGCGACTTGTAGTTAGGTCATGTACTTCTTTTTTATTATGAATCAATGAAACGTTTCACAACTTCATTTATGCAAGTTGGTCAAGCTTCACGCCATTATTAAAACATTTCTAGCTTAAATGACCGCTTGGCATTGATTTATTAGAACCATATGCTTTTTCTAAATAAATTTTTATGATTTGCGAAATTGATATGATTTAAAGTATTCCCAGGGGTTATACCTTTGAAGTTGTAGAAAATAACGGCAAAACTTTGTCGGACTAGACATCTACCGATGAAAGTTACCTATGTCTGACGAAATTTTGTTAGGAAAGGTCTAATACGGTAAATTTTATCGGGATAGACTTGTGCCGACCACATTTTGTCAGGGAGAGGTTTAAAAAAAAATAAAATTAAACTTAGTATGTTTAGGTTAATTAATTTTTTAAAATTTTATTTTTGGTAATTAAATAATATCTTGTCATATTTAATTAGTTAAATTAGCAATTTTATTTTAATTATTATTTCTTAGTAAATAATTAGTATTAAATATTTTAATTAACTTCATGAATTATATTACTTAATATGTAATTCAATTTTTCCATTTTTTTCCCTAATATTCACTAAGTAAATAATAACTAGAATATAACTACTAATCCAAGTGATTAAAAAGAGAGATCCATATTATACTACTTAAACGGTATAGCCGCATGTCTATACTGTTACAATATTATATTTTTGTAGTATAGCCGCCTGGCTATACAATTTTGTAAGAAACATATTTTTTTTAAAAACCAAGTATAGCCGCCTGGCTATATTTTTTTATATAAGAAAAAACCGGGTATAGCCGCCGTTGCGTGGTTGTATTGGATACTTTTTAGCTGATTTCAAGAAAGTGAAATTCATTTGTTTGCGTAGTTGTATTGGATACCTTGTGGGCCAATATAAGCACGGCCCTACGAAGGGCCTCAAATTGTTGACAGGTTGTTGTTAATGGGCCTCAAATATTTAACGGGCTGTGACTTCCTTTGTACTGCTCTTGCATGTACCCAAGGCCTATGCAATAATTTATTCTTCAAAAGTATCAAATGATATTTGGACATGTCAAATAAAAAATGTTAAATTTGAATTTAATGATTTAAGTGGTTATTTGACATTTTGATTTTTTTTTTATAAATTCACTAAAATATCATATATTATATTATTTTTTATTAAATTTTAAAAGAAAATAGAGATCCTAGGATGAATACATTATAGTGCGTTACAATGTTAAAAAATAATATATGACATTAAGTTTTATGGATGTCAATTTTAGCATCAAGCTTCTTACTTTTAAATTCATATAGAATTTGACTGTTCGGTTGAAATAATTTATTCTTTTATTTCTTGTTATTTCATGCTCGTGTAATTATTTGATATACCAATTGAGGATGCTTTAAGAAATTATGTACATCTTAATTTCGTTTGTTACATAGAAAAGTCAAATTTTGTTTATATTTATAAAATTTATAAATAAATAAAAAAGAAAAAAGAAAAAAAGAGAGTGTGTAATTAGTCACCGTGCAATTGTAATATGTGATGACAAATGCACCGCTCAAATGCCCTTTTGACGTCGGACTCGGAATGAAACCAACCGACCAACCGTTCTATAGGAAACGCGGTTCGTTAGAGACCCCATCATCATCTCTCCCTCAAAAACCCTCACTCAGTCGCTCGCTAGTCAATCCATCCCGCCACTACTATTTATAGAAACCCTTCGTTAACCCCTGATTCTCAAAACCCACCCAACACTTTCCGTTTCGAGATATGGTGAAAAAGAACCCGAACCTGAACCCGAAAGTGCCAGTACCCGTTCAGAACGAGGAGATCGACTGGGAGATGAGGCCAGGTGGCATGCTTGTCCAGAGGCGAGAAGACGGCGATGACGCCTCTGCTGCTTCTGCTTCCGCCTCCTCCCGTGGGCCCATGATCAAGATCGACGTCGTCCACGGCCCAGCCCACCAGGCCCAATACGAGCTCTTTGTTCCTGCTCACTCCACTTTCGGTATTCTTCCTTCACTATTACATCCTCCGTTTTAATCATCTTCACTTTGAATTTTGAGTTCACTTGTATGTTCTTAGTGTATTACGTGCAACTTTGTTTGATTGCTTTTATTTTTATGATGATTGATTGAAGCATTGTTTTGTTGATCAAGAGTATTAAATCATGCTTAGCTGAATCGAAATTGATGGGTGTTTGATTTAATTTTAAACATTGTCAGGGGATGTGAAGATACATCTTGCACAGAAGACTGGTTTGGAGCCAAGTGCGCAGAAGCTCTTTTTCAGGGGGAAAGAGAAGGAGGATGAGGAGCAGTTGCACATTGCGGGTGTGAAGGATAATTCCAAGGTTCTGCTTATGGAGGACCGGAAACCCGAAGAGAAGAAGGTTGAGGAGTTGAAGGAAAGCAACGCTGGAGAGGTTGGAGACAATAGCAATGCTGATGAGATTGGAGTCAAAAGCAGTGACATGTCAAAAGCTTTTCAAGCGATTGCTGAAGTCAGAGCTGAGGTTGACAAGCTCGCGGATAGGGTTAGTCTATGCATCCATTGTATTTAATTACCCAAATATTAGGCTTCAATGGGACTCACATTGCTTGTTTAAATCTTTAGGTTGCTGCCTTGGAAGTGGCTGTTGGCGGGGGCACCAAGGTTTCCGATAAAGAATTTGCCATATCAACAGAGCTGCTCATGAGGCAGTTGCTGAAATTGGACGGCATTAAAGCAGATGGGGAAGCAAAAATGCAACGGAAGGCAGAGGTTTGTCTTTTTCAGCATTGTTGGTTTCTCATGGCGGAATTGCCAGATATCTTGTTTGTTCTCATGGCAAATAATGCATTGTGTGTGGCACACCATACATATTTCACAATTATTGTTCTAGCAAAATATTTCACCTGCGGCATGTCATTCATGCATCCGTTAGTTGGTTGTGCTATGTGTTAAATCTTAACAATTACATATGTCGTACATTGGAATAGGACACTTATTTGCCTTTGTAGTCAGTTTATACTTGTCCTCTAGGCCCAACTTTAATGACTTGAAGGCTTCCACTGCAGAGGTCATTTCATTTCAGTGTTTGAAACAAGTACAGAACGGCTGAATGTAAGCATTTTTGGCTTTCGTTGATTGCTCGGCATCATGTGTTTTATGCTTGATGTGATGCCGTATCCTTCATAGAGTAGCATTATCTGTGTGTTGATGTTGGTCTGTGTGATTGGGAGTCCATTAGTTTCTGCTTTTAGAGCTTTTCAGATTTGGATCAGCATTGCTTGATCAGCTACCCGTCTTCCAAATTCCAATATTTATTATCCCCTCCTCTTTTCTCAAACTTCCTCTTCCCTTAAATCCTTGCCCACCATCGGGGATTCAGCTATGAACTCAATTAGGATTGAACTCCTTGTTATAAATGGGAAGAGGTACCAATTAGTTGCAAGTGCTGCTGGTGCAGCCAGCCTCTCTTACCTTGTTGACATTCACAATCATATGGTTAACGATTTTGTGTAGAAGATAGGACAACTGGGCTGCCTCCAAAAGTGTTTAGAGTTTAGAGTCTCAATATCCTTTCCTTAAGTTTGTAGCTTCTTATCTGTGCCTAAATTGATTTGCTGCAATCAGCAGATTGAGCATGTAAATGTGCAATCGTTTGTTTATTGGCTTTTATAAAAATTTAAAGTTGCATGTACCATTAGAGATCTCATATACCATAACTTTCTTGAACAAGCATGTAAATGTGCAATCGTTTGTTTATTGGCTTTTTCAAAATTTTGAAGTTGCATGTAACCATTGGAGATCTTGTGTACCATAACTTTCTTGAACAGGTACGACGTGTCCAGCACTTTGTGGATGCACTGGACACTCTGAAGGTGAGGAACAACAATCCTTTCAACAACAGTAGCAATGCTGCCTCAGTAACAACCAAATGGGAGACCTTTGACTCTGGAGTGGGATGCCTGAGTGCCCCAACCCCAATGCCATCTTCAACAGAAGTAAATCAGGACTGGGAACACTTCGATTAGCAAAAAAAATTCTCTACCATATTCTGTTTTTCAAGATTTATTGTGGAACATGAAATATTTGGCATGCAAACTGGCTATTTTTGGGTGCTGGTGCCCGCTTTGACAGTTCATGATCTGTATAATTGTAATTGCTGTCTATTGCTGTGAAGGAAACTACCATCTGCTTAGAGCAAATGGAATTGGTATATTTTGGATTTTTTTTTTTTTTGCGCATTAAGCTGCTTGGCTTTTATATTTCATCTCATACTAAGATTAGAACTTGGGAACCTTCTATCTTGAGACCCTCTTGGTTCCTACCATTCTATTTTGCACAGATTTTTCCTCTGCCCTCGTGATGGATTCAACCTTTAGTGAAACTTGTTCTCAACCACTGCTTCAGAAATTGAACACAGGCTGTTGAGTGTTGAGTGGAGATACAGGATTGGATGGACAAATAGGCTGAGGACACGTGTCTAGTTTTCATGACTTCAAATTATTTGATTGATATTCCGACCCAAAAAATTATTGATTGATAATCTAATAACAGCTTCACACAACAAGGTTTTGTCGTAGTAACTCAAGTAGTTAAGAGTATATATCGCTACATTTTAGGTCTTAAGTTCGAACTCCTCTTTCCATTTCCTTGTATTAAAAAATATATATATATATAATTATATATAAGGGGAGAGAGATAATAATAACAACTTCACACCTACTACGATTGTTAACAATACCACTTTAATCGATTAGACTGAAAACAAATATTAGTCCTTACTTTGTCCAGTTAGTCAAATTTGGACCCGCTTTTGCTGACTTTTATATCTTCCGCTAAACACATGTTCGGAGTATAATATTAATAACTAAAATATGCATTATGATATAAGTGGAATATGCATTATAATAGAAGTGGATTGGAAACATCATCTAATGATCTTATGTCAAAAAGTTTCACCTCACCAAGAATAAACAACATGATATCACAATTCACAAATTTCAACTTTTTTTTTCTTTCTGTTTTTCGGTAAATTATTCAAAACTTCTACTTACAGGTTACATATAGGTACATAATAATTAAGTGATCATATGCTACATGCCTCCCACTCAGTGATCTACAAATTAATGGTTACACCTCTTGCACCATTGATATATGGAGACGGTGCCGTTTCTTCCCCATACACTGATGTATTCCAGCCATGTTTTGTTGGGTCATATTTTTCTCCATCACCCCAAAGAGCATAAGCCTCTTCTCCATGAACAGCATCGTCTCCAATAATAAGCTGCTCCTCAGGCATTCTCAGAGGTATGAAAACCCTAATCGCCAAAAGTATAATTGTGGTGGAGACTATGTTCCAAGCAGTCACAAACATGGCTGCAACCAATTGTTTCAGAAACTGCATCCCTCCATTGCCTCCATAGAATGCTCCTCTGCTGTCGCCTACCGGCAGTATAAGCCCGCACAGAGCTGGCTCTGCAAAAAGCCCAGTCAGCAGTCCCCCCAAGAGCCCTGCCACTGCGTGTGTGTGAAATACTCCTAGGGTGTCATCCACCTGTAAATAATCACAAAAATGATACTTCTAAGATTAATATTTTTCTTTATTTTTTCAAATTATTTATGATATTTTCTGCGTTTTGGTCAAACAAGAAAAGGGCTTGGAGGATTAATAGAAATCTTCTAGAAATTTTAATCCGCTGATGGTGGCTATTTCATTAGGGTCAATTATGCACTTGATAAAGGACATAGGATAAGGGAATGAATATAATTAAGCTAGTGGAGAATGATCGATGCTATGATTTTTGTGCTGACTATACGGGAGAAAATTTGAACATTGATAAGATATCTTAATTTAGGCCCTCAAATTTATATTTTATTATTTTATTATAATAACGAAAAAGAAAGCAAAAATATCTTAAATATAATTCTTTTTTAAAAAATTAAAGTACACAATGTGTATCATATGAATGCCAAAAATAATGACAAAAAATGAAAACACAAGACCAAGTGTTGGAAAGTAGCAACTTGCCTTTTGCAATAGGGCAGACTTTTTGTGAAGGACCATCATGGAAACCCAAGGAATGCTACCAGAGAGCATGCCCATCACTATAGCGGCCCACGACTGGACTAGCCCTGCCCCAGGTGTGATGCAGACAAGCCCCGTCATCATGCCCTGAACAGCTCCGATCACTGCTGGCTTGCGCGAGAAGACCTTGCCGAAGAAGACGACATCCAGAGACGTCCACACAAGGAGGCTTGTAGCTGCACATATGTTTGTGTTCAAAACAGCTATTGATGCATCAATATTTGCAGCATAAGGGGCCCCTCCGTTGAAGCCTGACCAGCCCATCCACAGCATCCCAGCACCAGCAAGCATGAGCAAGACATTGTTTGGTGGAAACCTCTCCCTGTCACTCTTCAACCTTGGACCAACCTACATAAACCAAGAAATTTAATTAGTCCAAAATCCAGAAATCCTAAAAAACCAAGATAATAAATTTGGTCCAAACATCATATGTGATGTTTAATTTCTTCGTTCATATTGTGCTTATGTATAAAATGAAGTCGCGGTTTTTAATTATCAGCAGAGAAAATATAAGCAGAGGATTTAGATTGGCGATGTATTAGTACCCAATAAGCTGCGGTGAAACCCGCGATGCCGGAGGAGAGATGGATGACATAGCCACCGGAGTAGTCAATGACACCCCAGTGATAGAGGAAGCCTCCACCCCAGAGACTAAAGGCTCCAACAGTGTAGGAGAAGATAAGCCAAAGAGGGACAAAAGCCATCCATGCCTTGATGTTCATGCGCCCAAGAACAGAGCCAGCAAGCAAAATAAGAGTGATGGCTGCAAAAGTGAACTGGAAGTAGACAAGCGAGGCCATGGGGTAAAAGGGCTCAACCATTGGGGTCTCCACCGTTCCATCGTCGTGAACATGAGTGCTTTCGGGCACTTTGGCGCGGTTGATGAGGAATTTCTGGCCTAGAGAAGGTGCTCCTTTACCCCAAAACGGGAGGAGCTGATCGCCGAAGGCCATGCGATAGCCTACAAGAACCCAACAGATGAGCACGGCGGCGAAGGCGTAGAGAGCCATGAAGGCTGAGTTGACTGCCCATTTCTTCTTGACTATGCTGGCATAGAGGATGACAAGGCCTGGCATGCTCTGTAGGCCTACAAATGTGGCTGCTGTGAGCTGCCATGCGTTGTCGCCTTTGTTTAGCCAGTCGGGCACTGCTGGGGTTCTTACACTATAGGCACCTGCTATGGCCATGGCCAAATTTTGGAGATCACTAAGATAAGAGCTTTCTCTTGGCTTAATTAGTCTTAACCCTTTTGTGAAGATGGTTTGTTTGGTAGATGTAAACAGAATGAAAAGGCATGGACTTTTAAGCTTCGTGATCTGAACTCATTTTGGTAGCTTCGTGTGAAATTTCACTTTCTGTTTCTCTTTCTGTTTCTGTTTTTGTTTTCTTTGTTTTTTTTATATATTAAGGTTCTGTTTTTGTTTTTGTTTTGCCAATTTTCTACACAATTGATGATTGGACTTCAGATGGGGATGGCGTTGGACTTTGACTGGTGGAATATTTGATTACTCTCGAGACTTGGAAAAACGAAGGGTTGGTTGCTTGAGCAGCTGGTTTTCCACCACCGCCATGAAAGTGTGCTGAAGTTTCAACAAAGTTGACGGGTCAAGATGCGTACGGAGCATGTACAAGGGGACCAACCAATTTAAGTCTGCTCATATGACATTAATTGATATCGGATTTTCCAAGAAATTGTAGCTCCATGAATAATCAAATCATGAGAAGGATGGAAGTTGAATCTATATTGTTTTTTTATTTCTTCAAATTAGTAGCATTCTCATGGAACATTTGAATTAACATTATGCACATTGTGCAAGGCTTTTTGTAGTTTTTGGAAGTCAGGGAGATGTCCTTGGAAGAATGGAGGTTGCTGGTAGATAACAGAGGCTGCTCGAATTAAAATGCTTGCAGTTAGTCCCCAAATTAGAAACTTTCCTTGCTCTGATTCGAAATCGAAAAGATGGAGAACGTACTTCCAACCCATCCATTCCCTCTCCTCAAATCTGTGATTGTGTTCCTGCATTTCACAGAAATTAGATTTAGTGTTTAAGTTGTTAACAACAATTGACATGCTCTGCATCATGTGACCTGTGTTCTGCAATTATCTATTTTTGTATGGGAAAAACAGTAACCTTAAGAAACATCTCCAATGGAACATCAAAAATAGCATCAACTTCGTCGGGATTAAGTACAGGCTTGAAATCTTCTATTTCAGCTACAAGTCCTATCACCGGGACAACCGTGACTAAATGCTGCACAAGGCCAAAAATGTCACATTCAAATGTATGATTTGTCGTTGTCGTTCCTGTATCTCAGTAGAAAAATAAGCACATTACTACCTACCTGGGACATAAAGCACTCCAGTTTTGCAACAACTTGAACTAGGCCTGAATTTAGGCCAATCTCTTCCATGGCTTCCCTTAGTGCTGTTGCAGATTCATCTGCATCTTCCTCCTCCATTTTGCCACCCGGCAACGCCACATCTCCTGTAATTTCCAACACAAACTTAGAAAATTTCTTGTGGCCATGGCCAAGTCTACTTAATTTGAGACCAATAACACATTTATCATGTGTACAAAGTGAGAATAGATCAATATAGTCACAAAATATATAATTGTTTTGTTGTACCTGGGTGTGATGCCAACTTCATTGATCTCCTAGTAAGAATAACTCTCAGCTCACCCTCAGGACCCTCAAAGAGGCATATCAGGACAGCTGCTCTTCTCTCCCTCAAATTGTTGGCACAAGAACACTCAACATTTCTGACTGCTAAAGAGTTGCAGCCTATGCCGTCGTCGTTATTGTCCTCCAATTCGTCCAGCACTGAGGGTGGTTTGTAAAACTGAAGCTGCTTGGCAAGCCTTTGGAGCATTTGGCTTCTTCCCCATTCCTCTGTACAAGCCATTTGGAATTTTTTTGCCAACTGTATACATGTTCTGTGCAATATATAGGCAACATTTGTATTACAAGTCTCTCTAAAGGGATTGAAATTCCATGTCTCCACTTGGATTGGAATTTGGGAGAATATCTGAACAAATCCTGATCAAGATGGAATTTAAAGCCAACTACAATGACTGGGGAATATTGTGAAAGTTGGAAGGAATTGCACTTGTTAGAGGATCAGCTTGCAATTTGCTACATGGAATGCCACAACTTGTCCCAACCATGGTTCCAATTTCAATTGATATTCTGTGAACAATCAAGACAAACGAGGATGCTGGAATATAAAGATGCGACCAATAGAATTTCTATTCCTACTTGCAATATAATAAAGGTATAAAGGGCCCCAAATATTTAACGGGGCTCATCACATGGATCCAAAAAAACAAGAAGGCCCATCGTTTTGCCTTTACAGGAAGTTCAAGGAAGTTCTCTCTTGGTTAATTTTTCAAATCAAACAGATTTGATTGAGGATTATTTTTCTTGGTAGTGAAACAATAGAGCAAAATTGTGGTCCATTAACGTGGTCCAAATTTTTAACAAAACTCCGTTAGAAATAATAGGGGCAATGGAAAAGGGAGGGGTCAAATTAACCCAGAATCGTAACTAGGTTAATTGGATGTTATGATCAACTTGTCGTGCGATTAGATGGTAGCCAAACATCCATCGTATGAAAGAGATCCTTATCTTCATGTACGGCAATCTAATCAATTTTAGGACCCTCGTCCAATTCCATTATCTTTCTGTCGGCACACAGATCAATCACCTAATCATTTTCTACCTGCTAACAACATTAACCTCTGGAGACCAACCAACCAAACATTATACAATAGACGAAACTCATTGCAGCATGACCTAATTCTCTACAGCTTTATTGATCAACATGGCAGCTGCTCCGGCTCCTTTCTGGTCTTCATTGGCCCCAAATGATCAGTTTCAAAACGATCAGCTTCACGACGTCCTCATCAGTGACCCAAAGTTTGCTGTCCACGGTGAGATTATGATGCTGGTTCTGGTTCTGCTGTTCGCCACCTTGTTCATCCTTCTCTTACTCTTCCCCTACACAAAGAAATGTCCTCCCTCATGGTGGTCCCAATCATGATATTCAGCTCAAGCCTTAACCCGCATCAGCACTCATCGACTCGAGTAATGCTTTAGCCTCTAGAATTTTCTTGGTTTGATTCTCAAACCAGCCATATAGCCATTTTTTTTCTTCAACATATTATATATGATGCTTTGTATGGATGAAGTATTTTCAGTTTTAGGTTTGTTGTCAGCTCATATTTCTTGTTTTGGTTTTCAATTAGATTATTTCAAAATTTCTTGTGGAAGGAATGATTGTTCGATGAGTTTGGGTTTTGGGTCCTCCTGCTAGGACCTTTTAGATTAGAGCGTGAAATTACTTCATTACTCCTGTGGTCGTTAATTACGCAGAAATTAGCTGTTGCTCTGTCTGTCATCTTCACAACTATGTGTGGTCCACAATTTCTGATCAGTACAAATATTTATTGTCTATTTATTAAAGTTTTCTTCGCCAAGTACTTATATTTGGTGAATAAGTCTCTTAACTCAAACATATTGACAAAAAAAAATTAAAATAAGTGTAACAAAAACATGATCTAGATGATTTTTAAAGTTTAACGCGCAGCGATCCACTATTAGCAATACCTATATTGTCCCAAACTTAATTACTTACAAAGTCCAGTAGGTATGAGGGTTTATCACAAATAGGCATCGATCATATTATTAATAAAACCATTCATTTATATACTGTCTTTTCATTGGATAAGTTTCTGATATGGGACTTTATATTCTTCAACACTTTCGTAAGTTCCTTGTTGCACTTCTACACACGACAATATTTTTATCAACTCTCTCATATACTGTGGGTCTTACAAAAACCCCATGATTTAATAATTCTATAGAACCCACATATAAGAGAGTCTTTTTGAAACAACTCTTCACGTTTCTAGTATTTTTAGAAATTCAACTCACTTAACCTTCTAAAAACAATTGACAAATTTATAGGAGATTGCTTCCTTGATTTCTGTTGATGGCAGAATTATAGGAGAGGACTTCGTGGTATTCTTTTTATTCCGGGACTTCTTTCTTCAGATAGCAATAGCAAAAATTAGTGTTGCTGGAGATAAAGGAAATAAAAGAGCCAACTAGCCAGAAGAGAGAAGAAGAAAAAAAAAATCGCCAGATGACAAGAGAGAAGAAAATTGGAGGAGAGAGAAGGAAAGGGAAAGGGGAGAGAGAAGAGAGAAGGAAAGGAAAGAAAAAAGAAGAATAAAAAAAGAAAGAGGAGAGAGGAGAGAGGAGTGAACTCAGGAAGAGGAAGAATAGATGTGAGCCGTTCAAATCAATCGCACGGTCAAAAATTCAACTTCGTAACAAATCCGCATTGTGGGAGTTCGCAATGGAGATGTGCCCCTAAAAACAATTGACAAATTTATATAATATATGTAATGAAAAAATGAACTATCAAACAAACATAACATACATTAGAAATATATTTCTTATACAACTATCCTTTTTTTTCTTTTTTCTTTTTTAATACAAGCGATAATCTACTATAAACTAATCAAAATTACGATGAGGGGGATTCGAACTCGGGTGCAGAGTGGGGAGCAACTCCACTCTAGCTAACTTAACTAAACTCATGTATGTAACTATCCTTTTTATAATTAACATGATAGAATTAATTGTTCGTGTTAGGAACTAGGCCTAGTTCAAGCCATACGGGTATTTGAATATGACACATGTTTATTCACGGGTCAAATTCAAGTTACACTGATTACTCCCAAACATGATTAAGTCAAAACCCAACCCACATTCCAACCACGGCCGCAATTTTGAGTTACTTTTACTCTCTCTAAACCATAAGGCTGTATTTTGATAACCTTCGGCCCAATCCAACTTAAATTCTATATTAAGAAATAAGTGACGTATTTGGTAATTAGTACTCCAAAAAAAAAGAAATATGTGACCTATTTGGTAATCAGCACTCCAAAAAAGGAAATGTGTGATGTATTTGGTAATTAGCACTCCAAAAAAGTTATTAACGCTCTCTTTAGTAATATTACATTTTTTTTTAGAGGGCAAATATCGTTTGACTAAAGTACCCCTACACTTCAAATGATAAGTAGTAGCTTTTGCGCTCTTAAGATTGAATTACGGGTTACAAATGAACAACACAGCGTACAATACGTAGTTGCGCGGGGTAGACAATGTCACTACAAAAATATAATTTGGAAAGTAGAGTATCACAGATTACTTTCCATAAGTCCTAGATATTGCACATGCTAAGCAACCTTCTTGTATAAAAGAGGTCTAGGCAAACCTTGAAAATGCACCTACTACTTCTCCTCTATTCAGCAATCTCCAAGAAACCAATGTACGTATACACTTGTGCAGCAATCTCTGTAGTTCTTTCGATTCTAGCTTATGAATTGGAATTTCATATGTTCATAAGTTTTTTTTGATGTTATTTGTGCAGCTAAACAGAAAGCTAGCTTATATTTCACGTATATATACTTGAAATGGAGCAGCAACAAGCCAAGACTTCTGCAGGGAACCACTCTCAGTCCGCAGCTAGCGGATCAACTTCATCACCTGAAAATAAGTCTTCTCAAATGGAAACAATTCCATCTCCAAATCCAACTCCCAGCTCCACGGGAGATGCTGGTACTTCTGACCCCAAGCAACTGAGGAGGTCAATAAGTTTGCTGTTTATATATTTTTGTTGCAACTTACGTACTTTGTTATTTGATCTCAATTCTCTTATGGTTGGAATTTATTAATGTGGTTTACTTTGTAGAATTCTAGCAAATCGGGAGGCGGCCCGACGAGCACACTCTAGGAAGAAAGAGTACGAGAGAAAGCTCGAAAGAGAGGCCAAGGAGGCAGAAGTAATCCTTTATATTTATTAAACATATTTACTTGCTTTCTTTGTTATTTGTTCGACATGAGTGGAACGAGCTCTGTGTGTTTTGGTTTCTTAACTTTACCAAATGATTGATTTTCGATTGCCTACAAAAAAATATTGGAGAAAAAATTATTTATTTATTTATTTTGCTAGAGTTTTTTTTTTTTTTTTTAAGTACAAGCGACTGGGGGAGGAAGAGAGAAAAAATTATTTTTTTTTTTATTTTGCTAGATTTTTTTTTTTTTTTTTTAAGTACAAGCGACTGGGGGAGGAAGGTTTACACAAATATTCATTGAATGCCTGGGGGTTTCGAACTTCTGCCCACATGAGTGGAGATGGAAGTTTGACCGACAATACATGGTTGAGTGTCCGGCCTCTCATAAATATGGATGTCCGCACTTTAATATTTTTTTACACACATGTTATAAATGTTCATTGAATTTTGTTCACCAAATAACGTGGCAGTGTTCAATTGACTTAAATTTAAATTTACTTTAAATTGCATTCACACATATATATACACACACTAACACATCATTTTGGTCAACAAATTGGTGACCCTGGCAATATTATTGATTTTCATTCATGTAGTGAAATATATCTTCAATTGTATGAAGACCAAAACTTCGGTTTGCATCAATAGCTAGGTTACCTTTAAAGTAATCATGCCGAATTGGAACCCAATACTCTTTTTGAAATGAAATTCTTATTTTTATTGTTCTCTGGGGGAATTATATACAGGAGAGGGTAGCAATGCTGGCTTCACAAGTGGCTTTCGAACGAATGCATCTCACGATACTATCAAGGGAGAACAGCCAGATGAGGGAGATGCTGCAAGATCTTGAGAATCACCAGGCTCACAAAGAAGGTATATATATATATATATATAATTAATTAATTATCACTCCTACACTTGATTGGATTACCTATATTGATTAATTGTGTGATTAATTGCATCTGAGACTGAGGCACTGGTGAAGGAGAGAGAAACGCTTCTTCTCCTTCGGAGTTTGCAGCTGCAACAACAAGGTGGCAGCAGCAGCAGCAACAATCCAAACAATGTGGATAAATGAAAATTCAAATATGTACTTTTCTTTTGAATCCAATCCAATGTATGAAATGAATTTCTCGGACCACAGGGTTTTTGTATATGGACTTGGTCAAAACAACACCTGTTTTTAAAGTCGTCTTCTTCTTGGCACTTAAAAAAGCATTTTAAGTCAAAACGACGACTTTTGTCACTGTCGATGAAGTCCACGGTCCACCGTTTACCTAATTGAAATCAAGCACTAATTAATTCATGTATTATGAAACATTATCTTACTAATTCGAGTCAGGTTGGTCCATCAGAAAGGGTTTGGACTTTGAGTATAATTGTACACACTACACATATGGCTGCGGAACAAGTGAGTCAACTATGCTATGCTGCATGGTTTCATTATTAATTACTTTATTTAGTTAATAATTAGTGTGATTATCTATATAAGTGCAATCCTAAAAGTCCAAACCCCTTCTGATTATCTATAATTAATTAGATATATATAGCATATATGGGGAGAGCTAATCCTTAAAATTACAAAGAGAAAAACATGTCAATATTATAAAGGGTAGAGCTAGCTCAAGTTTTCTTCTTTTTTCCAACTCTCTCATTAAGGTGATTACCCAATTAAGGAAAACTCACTTCATGTAAGATAATTGGAAAGGAAAAAAGAGAGATAAAATATATAAGTTAGACTCCACTCTCTATATATAGTAGTTAATTCTTTTATATAAATGATACCCTCAAAGGTAAATTGGATATACATAGACTTATCTGGATGGGAAATATTTTTGCTCATCACTTTAACTTAAAGTGTACTGTTATCACTCTTTTCAATACTTGACACATGTTAATGGGCATAACCATAGTTAACTCTTTACTTTGTATTTGTGAAACCATGATTATGCCTATAGAAGAGTGGGGATGGTACACCGGTACCTTGGGTTAAAGTCCCGAATGGATGTCTGAATTTTTTTGACAATTAATAGTATAAGATATATAATATTGTATATATATAGAGAACGTAACTATTGAAACTTATCTTGTTTTATAAATTTATACTTTGTATCTCAAAAATCTTAAGTGTGTTTTCTTATGACTTAGATTGTAGGGTTTAATTTAAGACAAAATTGAAAAATAAATAGCTAGATCTTTTAAGTCCTAACTTTTCCTTGATCACCGCCAACATTGAAGTAAGCAATATCATTTCGTTGAACAATTTCAATGTGGAAGGGACTTCGACGTTGAACATTTCGTGTACCATGACTCGCCCACCACGGCTATGTCAAAATTAATAATTTCATGCCCTTTTGCTCATCATTAAGACATGCCTAATCCTTGTTAAAGTGCTAATCATGATTAGTAATACATGTATATAGCATGCATCAATCATGGAACATCAATTTGTCAGCGTCTTTTGCCAAATTCTAAATTTTCTTGTTCCATATATTGGTAACTCATTCTACCGACGCAATTCATATAAAAAAAAGAAACAAGAAAGAAATAAGAAATTAACTGCTCTGGGAGTTACAATATAAGACACTCAAAATAATATTATTATGTTTTCATGAGCAAGTACCTCAATATCTCACTTAGAATTGTCTCATTCATATAGTCAGATCCAGAGTACTTGCCCAGCTCTACCTCCCTCTCCCCATTAAACTTAATAACTTTCATTCCTTCAACCTGCTGAGCTTTGAGGATGGGGGTGAGTACAATGACAAAGACAGACTACTATCAACTTCATGAATATCATCTTCATTCTTGTTCCTTGATGTTAGCCTGAGAGAGAGATCCAAATCGAGATCTTCGCAATCCGAAGCCTTTCTTTTCAACGATTTCGACTGATGATCCTCATTCTTCTTTGACGTGAGCTCTAGATTGTTGCTGTTGTTGAAACTTGTGATGAGTTCCTTTGGCTTGTGTTGCACTTGGACATGGGTATTTGTGGGGTTAAGATCAATCAGCTGCTGGCTCAACCTGGCTTGATGTTGGTGCTGAGCTTGCAAGGACTCACGGATATTATATAATTGGCATTCTTGTTTCAGTGTTCGAGCAATCCAAGAAGATTGTTCACCAAATGAACAAGTTGTCAGATAATTGTAAGCACTACTTGAACTCCAGTTGCCTTGAAATCCAGTGCTTCTCGGGTACCTTGGGTTTTCGTAAGCAGTCCAAGATTTGGCATCTCCATATCTTGGGAAGATCAAGAAAGAAAGAAAGAATCTTTTTTGTGAAATTTAATCCCTCATTAAGTGTATTAAAATAGTATGAGAAAATATATATATATATATCTAATTTGAGCTTAATTGCATGTAAATGGATGAGAATTAGTAAGTAATCATGATTATTGAGGTTTGTTACCTGAAGCTGGTACTGTGGCTTCGGTTATATCCTTGAAGCATGGGAAGTTGGCTGAGGTTATAAATATTTTTATCTCCACATTCAACAAGATGGCCTTGATGATCCGCGAGAACTGTCAAAACAAAGGTCATTTAATTTGTATGAAACCTCACTATATTCGGATTTGGCAAACCCAATTAATAAAAACCCTAATTTTTGCAAATCTTGATACCTTGGCCTGCGTCGTCAATCTTCTTGCTTCTATACATCTAGTCAATGAAAAAAAAATAGAAAAAATATTTTGTTTCAGAAATTTAACAAGTTAATTGCTTTGTGGTAGGTAGCAATGAACAAATCAGTAAGAAATTCAAAGGTTTTGTTGATCAAATAACCTGTAAATGGCTCTTGACATGCGCAATACTTAGTCCCTTAATGTTCATCAGTTGAAGAACCAACTTTGGAGTAGCTCCTGCACCAAAAATCATTAATTAAACAAAATCATAATAAAATTGAACGGTACTCAATCGAATATTGAAAATTCGACATGAAGCTAACTCACTCTCTTGACCACCAAGCCTTTCCACGGCGTGGATGAAACGGAGATGAAGATCCGGTGTCCATCGGAGCCTAGGCATCTTGGATCTAACATAGGGTCGAACTGAGGCCTTCCTTTGATCACTCTCTTCAACTGTGCTGTTGCTTGAGCTTCCTCCATTGTTTTTTGGCTTACCACTTTCTTCAATATCATCATAATTCTCCCCGCTCTCGCTTCCACCCTCATTTTGTTCACCGGAGGGACTTGTTTTCGAGGAATCGGAGTCGCCCTCCATAGCCTTCTAATTCTAATGAAGGTGAGAACAAGGGTTGATGGATTAATGAAGAGTACTGAAGGAGATAATTAGGGATTAGAGCCTTGTTGGTAGCTCGATTGGGAAGACGATGATGATGACCTTTTTATGGTCTGGCTGCAGCAGCTGCTGTCCCGATTCCTATTTTTTCTTCTTCAGTGAACACATGCTCGGACAGAGAGAAATAGTATTATTTACAACAAAAGAGAGACATCGAAATCCATCAACTAAGCAGGACACAATCAGCTCAGCTCTATTACAATACAAGAGATGCGCGAAACCCTAGAATCATGACAAAAGATAGAGAAACTGGCTATTCTCTCTCTCTCTCTCTCTCTCTCTCTGTGGGAATAGGTAAACGATATTTTATTTACATGTATATATATATATATATGACATTTAGGTATTTCAATATGATATAGCATAGATGTATGAATGCATATGTATGGATGTGATGCAAGAAATAAGATTATATTTCTTGTGTGGAATCCCAGCTCCCATTCCATTTTTATATATATTAATCAAATTCCAACTCGGAATAACTTAGTAATTAGTATGCGTACCAATCAGATGGTATGTAATATTATGTCTTACTTTAAAGAAGAAGAAGAAAAAAAGGACCATGTAATACATAAAAAAGTGGTATATATATAGTATTACACAAGTTGTTTTGAATTTTTCCGTCAAAGACCAAGAAATTCATCTTTTATTGATATATTTTTCACAGTTCAAGTTGAATAAAAGAACTTTCAACTTGTCTTATTTCTTTAAGAGTTCATTTTGATAGAAAATAATCTTAATTAACACCACTGATATAAAATTCAAACCTTTTAATAATCAAGTTTAGCAACCACATATTTCAACCAGTCTTTTGTATTTAGGACATTTTCTATTGAGAGGGGCAATACTCAACTCACACACTACATATATGCTAGGATTTAAACCCATGACCTTTCCTGAGGAAGTAATTGCTCTAAATCACTACACTAATCGGCCCTTTGCGTATCTTTAATACGTCTATACATGTAAATTTTATAAGCCGTGTACAAAAATAACACAGTGTAAATAACGCAATTACGAAAAATGTTATTTAAAACTCTCATCCCTTGCATGCTTAGTTAGTGTTTAAACATGAAAACTGTAATACTATACTAGTTAGCAGAGATCAATTTCAAAACTTTGATGCAAAATTTTCTTTTCAAAAGAAAAAAAAAAAGAAAAAAAAAAGAGGGGGTTAAAAGCTATATCATCAAGGAATGAGTGGGTGGGGGGGGCTTGGTTCCAAACTAGATGAACTAAATTGTATGTGTTGTAAAAGTTAGGGAAGATTGCTTTACAGGAAGAAATAAGAATCAATCATTTAAGGAGCAACTCAATGAAGCTTGTTGGGGCATGTGTGATGTGTGTTTCAGCTATATAGCTAGCTGTTGCTGATGCAGACCATAAGCTAACTCCATCCAAAAAGATAATATATAATGTTCTGTATGTATATATGCCTTCCTTCGCGAATCACGGGGATTGTTCCTCCTTGAGATTTGGACCTTGCTCATATGCCACCTACATCTATGTTTCCTCACTGCCTAATTAAGCTTCTTTCTTAACTCCAATTAAGAAAATGAAGGAAGAAAAAACTGAAATTAGTTCAAACAAATTTAAATTCCAAGTTCAATTTCAATTTCAAGTCCTTTTTTTCCCTCCCTATGTTTATGTACCAACAATTTCATCTAGAGTTTAGGTACGAAGCTAATGGGAACTCAAAAGTCTATGCTTTTAGGTTGCAAGAGAACTTTTTCATTCCTCCCACGTGTATAGCCATGGCTATGGCATCCATAGGGCCGTGAATCTTGGGGTCAACAAGATAAGGCAACAGCAACTCATTTTTTTCTTTCAGTCACGGGGTTCCTGCAACTAGCTAGTGTTGTAACCGTGGCATATGTCAAACTTTTTATTTATGTATCATGGAATAATTATCAGTAATTAATGTTATGGTTAATAAAGTATATAGCCATCCTACGTATATCTTACGAACACTAACGTCACTTGTATAAGGGTGAATTTTTCGATAATAAATTATCAATCTGAACCACCGATTAGGTATCGATTAAGTTGCTTTATTCAAATTGATAGTTCGATAACGTCACCCCCAAATTAAACAAATTATATTGGGAATTGATGTGTTGAGGAAAGAATGTATAATAACCTAATTGATTCAATCAAATTTCTTTTTGAAGTCCATACTTGAAGTTGAAAGAAGGCCATAGCTAGCTAGAGAAAGAAAAGATGAGGACAAAAATTATACACCAGCAGGCAGCAGAGAGAGAGAGAGAGAGAGAGAGAGAGGAAAGCCCTACAGAATACAAAAAGATTCACTCTCCAACACTTAGCCTGTGAGGTCAACGCCCAACAGTTCTTGTGTCTCTTTTTCTTCGCATTGATACATATTTTAAGCCATTTGTTTAATCTGCATGAGAATACGTGAGCCCTATTAATGCGGATCTAACCCATTATTTGAGAATGAGGATGTCTGTCTTCTTCTAGGGTTCTCTCTGCTCCCCCCAAATTTTTTTTAGTCATTTTATTCGCACCATGCAATATTCTAATGCATGCCTGCGTGCTATATGCCAAGCATGCATGGTCTCCACTGCACCCTATCATTTCCATGCTAGCCGGCCTTTAAATATTTATGCAAGTTTCAAAGAAGTTTCACAACTGCCTGCTTCGATGCTTATTGGTAGGTGATTAATTGGTATTTCCCATCTGTATTATTAAAACGTATGCTGCATTTACATGTACACCATGCAGCTTTTTATAATTATAATTAAACTGCTGGGGAAAGTTGGACCTTTCATCAAGGTCTTGCCCTTCATTCCCCTATATAATTATATGCCACTCAATGAGTGACAAATTATAATTTATTTTTCTTTTTGGTCCCTCATGGGGACTTAAAGTCCCCAAACATACACCCACCATTTTTAATTATATTATTTTGATGACAAATTTTCTCAATATTATCCACCAAATCTATACATTAATTATGCATTCACGTATACATACAATATATTTTAAATCCAAATTATCTAGCTTGATGAATTTCTTGTCTAAATCTACGATCCATATTGATTGTTTAGCAAAATATTTTGATATTGATTGATGGTGTGTTTGCCTTAAATTAATAGAGACTTGGAGTTCAAAAAAGAACAGAGGACGTTATATGCTTTATCTTTACTTTATATTCATCTCTATGGTATGGGCAGTGACCTATTAAGGAATAAGGAAGTGCAGTTGCACTTTCCTTCACCGGAAAAACCATTGTATGTGCTTCAAATTGCCCCTTTGCTCAGCTGGTGGTGGTGCACTTCATGTGTACAGATTGCCTTATTTCCATTTTCAGCATTTAAGTAAATGTCTTTGTCCTTTTACTTTCATTTATTTTTGTATTACTCCATTTACTTAAGTTTACAATGTAAATAAGGAAGTATCCTCCATTTGGATTAAAAATACTAGAAAATCAAATTCTCACCAAATCAAAATATGAAAAATCGATTTTAGTGCAAAATACAATTTATGTTAAAAATGATGGCTTATTAAGTCAATATATACTTCATACTAAAATCTCATAAAATCAAGTTTTCTTATTTGATGTGTAAGGAATAAAAGCAACAAAAAATTATCTTAAGAAAATGATTCTTCTGAAAAATCATTTTTCATACTCAGTCAATATTTTTACATAAAACAATTTTTCATGTCTGATATGAATACATGAAGGGACCTAAGGTCAATTTAGGTAAAAAAACCTAAATGTTCAATCCACAAAGAGTTTTTAACCTTTTAAAATTGCACATCTGCAAAAAAAATCTTGGGTCCACCAGTGGGTATGGGGAGCCTCTTGATATCATTTTTTTGGTAATCTTATATTATATGTAAGTTTGTTATCCTTTTCAATCTGATTCATCCTTTCGTTTCACAAAAAGGAAGCGAAGAAAAATGAAAATTCTGCATGCAATGTTAAATATTACATAGTAATAACTAAATGCAATATTAGAAAGTATATTATGTCCACTTTTGGTATGCAATATGTCATATAGACTTCCCTCTATGGGTTTTTAAGAAAAGCATATTCCACACTGGCCCTCTTGTTATATACAAAGATATTAATACATAGTAATATAATGTAAGGGGGACATCATCATGAATTTCTTTGCCAAATTATGCACGATTAGAATAAGACCCCTTGCATGATTTTTATGTACACAAATCTCATTTCTGTACCATCGACTATATAAAAATTGAGAAATATGACAGCAGAATATAACATCAATAGTACATATATTATTTTTATATTATTTAAGTTGTGTAAAGATTGGTGTTGTATTATATGAGTCTATTCACATCTCAATACGTACGCATGGTTGGCAGAGCATGTGAGGAAAAAATAATTAATTACTTAAATATGATATATTATATTCCCGTCAAAGGAATGAGCCATTGTCTCCCCTTGATGCACATCTCATGGAACCCACGTATACGGTATACCTATCCTTTCTTTGTCTTCTCCCTCTCAGTCTTATCTTTAGAAATCCCAACTTAAATTATAATTTATGTGTGAAATTTTGAAAAAAAGATTAATGATAAAACAAAAGTTAATGTGTGTTTTATTCCTGTTAAACACGTATTTAGGGCATGCATTATATTTTTATATATATATCAATGTATGAACTCTTGAAAATGTCCACATCAATATGCATCACTAATTACCTACTAAAATTCTAATTACATGTAAAAATATTGCCTCGACCTCCATGCATTGAGAGTGATCGGTCAAATTTTGAATGGTTTACCTACACATCCCTTAATTAATCCAAGATTACTTGCGCACACTTTGACATATTCTTGGATTTATAGAAACATTTAAATCAGGCTGCGTAAAAGCAATTGGACATGACTAATGCCCTTAAAAAAAAAAAAAAAAAAAGGATCCGGTCGTTTTAACCCTAATTAATCAACCGACGAAGCTCAATTTAGTAGCTTACGTGTCAAGACTAGCTCGTAGAGTCGTAGGTAGAACTTGTCCTTAATTACAAAATCAACTTGCAAGAGAACCATGCCCAAAAATCTTTTCTTTCTTCAATCGAAACTTACATATCAACTGAAACTTCTCTTACCTTTGAATGTGTAACCTAAAACTGAATTTTTGGGCACCATACAACTTTGTCCATCAATCGTCTCAATTTTGAATATATTGAACTTTAATAATTGGAAGTTGGGAGGAAAGATATAGCCATGGATTCTTGCTAGCGACATTAGTTAAAGTTTGAACTCTTCCTTTTCCCACCTAATAAAAATATTGCTCCTCTCTGAATAATACAAAGTAAACCCATGCTCCATGCACATATAAATTATGTATAAAACTCCAAATGTCAGAATTATATACATTCTTTTATGCATAGAGACTAGAGAGATTCATTTTGTTCATCTCCAATTAGATTGATTAGTCGCCACCACTACCATGTCTTGCATTCTCCCAAATTTTATTTCCCAAACAAATGGCAGCCCATTGTCCTTATTCTTCATAGTCAAATGTCGACACCTAATTCCTTGCAATGCATGCAACTTGTTTTTGACCCATTTGGAACAATATTTTCAGATGCGGTCCACCTAATACCTACATTTATTCTTTCCTACTTGGACACGATTGGTGCACACCCACATCTCCTAGCTCCTAAACATTTATATAAATTATGTGTAGACTTGCGTAGAAAGCTATAGCTTGTCCTTGTTATTTAGTTTTTTATCTTTCTTTAGATGGGATGGGCACTAACAATTGGGGACTCATAACAAGACACCATATGACCAATACCAAGACAAATTGATCTTGCGTTTTAAGTGATTGGGGTGGGGTCTCTCAGAAAACACTCTGTTTTGTGACAAATGTTGCTCCCACTCTGTTTGAAGTCCGATGGTTTGGGGATACTGAAACCGAATCTGGTTGGATTAGGTTGACCGGTTTGAAATGTTCAACCCTACTCTGTTATGTACCTAATAATTGGCCAATGGAGCGACAATATGGGTGTGATCAAATCCCGTTTACATAAAAAATTCAAGGACCACACAGGCTTTGACGCGTGGAAGATGAGTAAAGGCCCAACACTGGCATTGGAGCACTTAAGCCCAGTATTGTCGTGCCACGTTAGTAAGTTGTAGCAAGAAAAAATTGCGGATTGTAACCCACTTAACCAGCACAACGAATCTCCGAATCTGACGAGCTATTCCCTCGCATGCGAGCCTCTAATGACATGTCCGCTGCTATAAAAACTAAGCCCAACTCTCAAGCCAATGCATGAACCACTTAATCAAGCCCAAATTGCAGATTCCGTCAAATTAATTGATGTAGATAATATGCAACTACTACATGTGAGGACACTTTTATCGCTTCAAAATATTTGTAATGAAGCGAAAATGGGATAATTTCGTCAATCTTTCTTACGAATTTTAGCTTGCAGGACTGGAATTAAACTTCAACATTGTAATTTTCAAAGTTAAACCGACGAGAATAAAAGTGGAAAAGATGTGAAATGTAATAGTGTAAAAAGTTGGATTTATGAATGAAGTCAAAATGTTAGATTTCATGTTAGAAAAAGAAGTTTCTTTTTGATTTTCACATCGTAGGGGCAGCAATTAAAAATAAATAATTAAAAAGGCGGACAACCAAGTTCCATGAATCCGTAGCTCGGCTGATCTGTCCCTCACTTACGCGCCATTTGGGAAGCGTGGGACGGCAGCTTTTCATTTTTCAAAAAGTCCGGGAGATGCGGCTCTGGAGATAATAGATTGATAATAATTTCCAAAATAAAATACAATAATTTTGACGCAATAAATAAACCAGATTGGGAAAATTGGAAAAATGGCATAAACGACAGGTAGGCCCGACTTTAACGCCTCTCCTCCTCTTCCTCCTATGTCGTACAATAATGCTTCACACAAATATATCACACGACATTCAACATACTTTACTCTGAACCACTAACTGTCGTTATCTATCACCCTCTCTCTCTCTGGCTCTCTCCCTATCACAGAGATTAACATTTCTGTAGAAATTATAGCAGCACACAAAAATACCACTTACAGAAAAAAAAAAAAAAAAAAAAAAAAAAAAAAAAAAAAGAAGAAGAAGAAGAAGAAAAGAGGAAAGGTCATATTTAGACGGACAAGACAAGAATAATCAGAGGAATATATTAGACCTTGTTTTTTTTGAGAGAGAAAATAGAAAGAGAGAGTGGCCGTTGCAACGGCCACTCCCTCACCCTCCACCTCAACATTTCTGGCTGGAATTGCAAGTCAATGTAAAATTTCATCTCAATCAATCCATCATTCCTCTCTTTCTCTTTCCCCCAAAAACAAACAATATCCCATCCCCCACTTTCTCTCCATTTTCTCGGGAAAAAAAACAAAACAGAAAAAAAAAGAGACGCCTCCCCAAAAAAGAAAAAACCCAGAATTTTTTTTGTGATTTTCCCAGCCTCCAATTGGCCTGGCCTGGTGCATCACCATCGTTTTCACCATCAATTTTGTGTTTTTCTGGGTGCCCAAACGGTGGTGATTGCTGGGCATGAGGTAGATTTTTTTTAAAAAAATATTTATTTAATTCTTGAGTTTTCAGTTTTTCATTTTCTTTTTGTTCGATTGTAGAGTTTTCCATTTCGAGGGTGGTTTGGGAAACTTGAAATTATTGTACTTTGAAGATGCAAAACAATATATTTACCACAATGCGTAGCTTGAAGATCATGGATGGGTGTAAAGGAACTCAAGTTTTCGCCATTAATCCTTCGGGAACCACCACCACCACCACCACCAACAATGGCGGTAGTGGTGGTGGGGGAGGAGACACACTTCCTCATCACCCCCAAGACCATCCCCGGGGCACCTCCACTCCCACCC
>NC_024126.1:21835137-21851602 GCF_000346735.1 Prunus mume | reverse complement strand
CTTCCGATCTCCTCGAGCCCCAAATCGAACCCTCCCTCAAGTCCGTCGATTTTGTCGAAACCCTAGCTGATGTCTACCGTAGGATTGATCATTGCCCCCAATTCGAGAAATCCAAGATGTATATGGAGCAATGTGCTATATTTCGGGGTCTGTCCGATCCAAAATTGTTCCGACGGAGCCTCCGGTCGGCCAGGCAGCACGCGGTGGACGTACACACGAAGGTGGTGCTAGCTGCGTGGTTGAGGTATGAGAGGAGAGAGGACGAGCTTATTGGGTCGTCGGCAATGGATTGCTGTGGTAGAAATGTGGAATGTCCTAAGGCTAGTTTAGTTTCTGGGTATGACCCTGAATCTGCTTTTGAGTCTTGTATTTGTTCTCGGGCCCCTGGCGGGGAAGAAGATGACACACCTCGCCGGGAAGAAGATGACACTCCTCGCGGGGATGAAGATGACGATGATTTTGTGATGGTGGGGGATGAGGAATGTTCGACTTCGGAGGAGGATGGTAATATGTCGTTTTGTATTGGAGATGCTGAGGTTAGGTGTGTAAGATACAAAATTGCCTCGCTTTCGATACCTTTTTATGCAATGTTGTATGGCAACTTCAAGGAGAGGCGAAGGGAGAAGATAAATTTCACGCAGAATGGGATCTCTGTGGAGGCAATGAGAGCAGTGGAGATTTTTAGCAGGACTAAGAGAGTAGATTATTTTGATGTGAGGATTGTTTTGGACCTTCTCTCTTTTGCAAACAGGTTTTGTTGTGATGATATGAAGTCGGCTTGCGATTCTCATTTGGCATCTCTGGTTTGTGAACTGGAGGATGCAATGCTGCTTATTGACTATGGATTGGAGGAGACTGCTCATCTTCTAGTGGCAGCTTGTTTGCAGGTGTTTCTGAGAGAGCTCCCCAGTTCATTGCATAATCCTCATATGATGAGATTATTTTGTAATTCAGAAGCAAGGCAAAGATTGACTATGGCAGGGCATGCTTCTTTTATTTTGTATTATTTCCTCAGCCAGATTGCCATGGAGGAAGACATGAGATCGAACACGACGGTGATGCTTCTAGAGAGGCTGGGAGAGTGTGCCACAGAAAGTTGGCAGAAGCAACTTGCATTCCATCAGTTAGGTGTGGTGATGCTTGAGAGGAAAGAATATAAAGATGCTCAGTGGTGGTTTGAAGCAGCTGTTGAGGTTGGTCATATTTATTCCTTGGTGGGTGTTGCAAGGGCCAAGTTCAAGCGTGGTCATAAGTATGCAGCGTACAAGCAGATGAACTCTCTCATTTCTGATTATACACCGGTTGGGTGGATGTATCAGGATCGATCTCTGTATTGTATTGGAAAGGAAAAGATGATGGATTTGACAACTGCTACTCAATTGGATCCAACTCTATCTTATCCATACAAGTTAAGGGCTGTTTGTCTGTTGGAGGAGAACCAAGTTGAAGCAGGTATCACAGAGATCAACAAGATAATTAGTTTCAAGGTCTCCCCTGATTGTCTTGAATTGCGGGCTTGGTTTTCAATTGCCCTAGAAGATTTTGAAGGAGCTCTCAGAGACGTCCGAGCACTCTTGACTTTGGACCCAAATTACATGATGTTTCATGGAAAAATGCACGGTGACCATCTGGTAGAGCTGCTCCGCCCTCTTGTTCAACAATGGAGTCAGGCTGATTGTTGGATGCAACTATATGATCGATGGTCCTCTGTTGATGATATTGGTTCTCTAGCTGTTGTACATCATATGTTGGCAAATGACCCTGGGAAGAGCCTTCTACGCTTTAGGCAATCTCTCCTTCTGTTACGGTAAGTAGGAGAAAGTGGCACTTTACTTCGATATTCTCAGTTATACTGCATTTTCTTTATTATTTTTTTATGTTAATTTTTCTGTTGATTATAATTCTGTACATTCTTTTCTTTGTTAATATGCATATTACCATTTTCCTGTGAAGGTCTTAATCCAGGCCATAACATCTTAAGTTCTTGACACTTGTAGAACTTAATTCACTTTTGATTAATTGGAATTGTATGTGCCAACCTCCTATCTGCCTATATTGCATGCTGGCAGAACTCTAAGCCTCTTCTGATCCTAAGATGTATCATACAGAAGAAATAAGCCATTTAATCCAATTGTTAGTGCTTTTTGGTTGTCCTTAGTTGCTATATTGTTCTGTTTTAGCAGCATCTCTGATGGTCCTGAAATTCACAGGTTAAATTGTCAAAAGGCTGCTATGCATAGTCTGCGGTTAGCTAGAAATCATTCTAGTTCTGAGCATGAACGGCTTGTCTATGAAGGATGGATATTGTATGACACTGGTCATCGTGAAGAAGCTTTGGCAAAGGCAGAGGAGTCCATTTCTATCCAGAGATCATTTGAAGCATTTTTTCTTAAAGCGTATGCTTTAGCAGACTCAAGTCTTGATTCTGAGTCCTCAACATATGTGATCCAACTTCTGGAGGAAGCACTTAGATGCCCTTCAGATGGCCTTAGAAAAGGACAAGTAAGTTTCATCCTTAGAATAACTTTTTGGTCCTGATATTCTGAACTTCAATTTTATTCAGATTGTTAACTCTGTTATCCTGCAGGCACTAAATAATTTAGGAAGTGTGTACGTAGATTCTGATAAGCTGGATCTTGCTGCTGACTGCTACACAAATGCACTCAACATTAAGCATACACGAGCACATCAGGGTCTAGCACGAGTATATCATCTTAAAAATCACCGCAAAGCTGCATATGATGAGATGACGAAGCTGATAGAGAAGGCGCGAAACAATGCATCAGCTTATGAGAAACGTTCAGAATACTGTGACCGTGACATGGCAAAAAATGATCTAAGTACGGCTACACAATTAGATCCCCTGAGGACGTATCCATACAGATATAGGGCAGCAGGTATGTTGTTACTATGGTTCTTGTTTGTTTAGTACATGGCTTTTAAATTGGAAGTCACTGTTTATAGTTAGTGCTGGGAGGTGAAACTGCATCAATGGTGATATTGTTACTATATAGATATACAGAAATGATCATTATTGATTCCAAGTCCTTGGGCCTTAATTTAGTTATCAGCTGTTATGCGTCAAATGAATCACCTAGAAACTAGAATCTACACATAGCTAGGTTTTCAAGCTGATGAGCCGGTGATCCATTCTGTTGGCTGGAGTTTCAATTGCTATGGAATTGAACAGTTTAGAGGGCTTTATTTCAGGTCCTTAGAACCGAGTTTTTTTCCCCTTCCTCTTTTTCAATCACCTTTGTTTAAGTTTTATCTGTCTAAACATTTTGACTCGTTTTTATTGAGCCTAAGTTGCATGTCTATCTGGGCGTTCCCCCTCGTGCCCAATGTTTGAAGTTGTATTATACACAATAGCTAACTAGTACATCTCTGTTTTATTGTTCTGCAGTAGGATTTGAACTGAACACTGACAGTTTAAATAGAAATCAGCATCCTGATTCCTGATGTATTTGGTAACATGAAATTTGTCATTAAGTGACCAAACTTACTATTAAAGAAGGAAGTATATAATTTAAGATAGAAAAAGAAAAAAAAAAAGAAACTGAACATTTTCATTTTGACGTTCTGGTGGAACCTAGGTTTGGTCTGTTATATGCTTCATATGATTATTTTATCAGTTGTACAGTGGTGACCCCTTGAATTCCTTATGAAAAGTGTCTATGGGTGTGTGGAAAACATTCTGAACTAACATGGAAATTATGGCGACCAGTTTTGATGGATGATCACAAAGAAGCAGAAGCTATAGAAGAACTAAGTAAAGCCATTTCTTTCAAACCGGACCTGCAGCTGCTACATCTTCGAGGAGCATTTCACGAATCAATGGGTGACTTTGTCTCCACTGTGCGAGACTGTGAAGCAGCCCTCTGTCTTGATCCCAACCATGCTGACACTCATGATCTCTATGCTAAAGCACGGGAGCGCGTTAATGAACAACTGAAGTGAGAGAATCACAGAGCCATTATTCTTTATTGTATGGAGGCAATCATGCTGTTGCTACCTGATTCTTTTAATGTGGAAAAGGCCAGCAATTGTCAGCATAGGTGCTCCTTTGGATTTTGTCTCTAGAAATCTACAATTGTAGATTTCCATGGCTTGAAGAGTGGAAGCCAGGAAAGAATTTGGATTCATAAGGAAGGAAAGTAGAGGAGCAAGATAGCATGTAAATATCAACTGTTTATTGATTGGATCAATTTATTTAAGTAGAGCAGAGACCTGCTGCTGCTACTGTCTGATATACTACTCCAGCAAAGACGGGAGCAGAAGTAAACCACGGCGAAAAGAATCTTGTACATGATATGTAAGCTTGTGATGCGTGTTTGTCCAATTTAGATGTCTACTTTGTGTTGTTTTCGGCCAAGCGGTTTGCAATGTGTTCTAATCTTTATCATTCTGTTCTCTCATTCGTTGTATAACCTTCATGGTTTTCCATTATGACCGACACGAAAATGATTTATTTTTACAGAGGCTTAATGGGGCCAAATTCAAAGCCAGTTCTGCATTTTCCACTTTTTGAGGACTCTTTTCTATTTAATTTCCCCTTCAATTTATTAATAGTTTTGGTATCATCTAGGCAATGCATAAAATGTGATTTTGAGGCCTTTTATTTGATTTTAAAGCAAGAAATTTGACACCATGCAGTGATGTTGAAGTAGTGAACTGCCAATGACTTCAAAACAAAACATCCCTACATTGCCCTATTTGGTGCCCTACACTTCTGTTTGACTGGAGAATGTAAGTGGGTAAATCCAATGGTGTTGAACTGGTCCCCTCAATTTCATAGGAAAGGGCCTTTCTACCTTATCACCTGTGACCATTTTAAAGTGAAAATCAGTGTTAAACGGACCGCACGAGATACCCATAAAAGTCCAACTGTCCTGCAATTATATTATTCAACTGCCCCTAACATTTCTCATTCACCTACAGCTTTAGTTCTTCCAATATATGCTCTCCTGCAAGTAAAAGTTGAAGATTCAAAATGTCCTAGAATGCTGAACTTCAATGTACCACTGCTCTCAACCAGGCGCCTTGCAAACTCCGGCAGCGTAGATTTACAAGGCGCATCGCTGAGCACGAGTGACAGAATTCCGTTTTCCTGGGAACAAGTTCCTGGCAAGCCCAAAGACTTGAACATAAGTGATGATGTCGATGATGGGGACACACCTCGACCCAAGCTACCTCCAGGCTGGTGGCGCCGGCCTCATAATCTCGATGATGGATGTGAGGGCGATGATGATTTTGATGATGATGTTGGTGATGTTGATGGCGATATTGACAACGTTGATTACAGCAACGATGCTTTCTCAGATGCCATAGATGTGTTCTCATTGTCAGAGGCAATAGACATTGTGGAAAAGAAAGCACAGAGAGAACATGAAACAACAGGTAGTTTGAGGTTAAAGCTTGCAGAAGAGTCAAGGGAGATGAACCAAAAGTGCTCAAATTTCATAATCGAGCGGTTTCTTCCAGATGCCACTGCATTGGCTGCATCATCTGCTCTACAGCTAAATGTGTCCCAGATCAGTTCAAGCAATGAGCTTTGTTATCCATGTAATTATCCAGAGCCAGAGGCTTGTGTTTCAAGAACAGTCTGCAGGCAATCGTACTCTTCACCCAAGGGTTGTGGCTTGCATGTTTTCTTCCCTTGGCGCATGAAGCACAAGCTCTGTGGAATTAAGAGCCCTGTCAGTGCACAAGCTCATTGCAGTGTAAAACACAAGAAACATAGATCATAAGTAGCTAAAAGGCTAATTAAGTAATTAGAACTTGATGTATAGTAATAGTATAATTATGAAATTTTCTTCTTTTTGATGCTTTTGTTTCTATTTGTCAAAAAGTTTTACTTACATTCTGCTTATTGGTTTGATCTGATGGTGCAGAGAAATTAACTGCAATCTCATTTAAATCTCCATATAATTTTTATGTTCCATATTGATATGGATGAATTGGTACTTATGCTGGTAATTATGAAATTTTAATTTCAGATTATGGACAAACACTGCATACCAACATCAAATTCCTTATAATTTAAGGTCACCAACAAAGGCTGGCTATTATTCACTAAGACATTTTCTACTCAAATCCAAATGTTGCTCATCAAACCATGGCTTGGCATTCATTAACATATACAAAATACAAATAGAGTGAATCATATCTTTTGGAAAAGTAAGAAAATGTGTATTCAAAAGCGCATTCTCTTATGGTCCTCAAAATGCCAATGGTGCAATGATGTAAGTTCATTGTTTGTGGTCATTGAATTTGCAACGTTGCATGTACGTGCGCTATTGGTAATTCAACAATGTATAGCCACATTTTTCTTATGTATGTTTTTTAATGATCGTTGTAATTCCATTGTATTTATCTCAAATTTTTTTTCCCTAAACTGCATGATTATTCAAATATCTTAAATACAGTAGTGGTTTTGGAAATGTGGGAGATTTGACTATCTACCAAAAAAGTTTATATGATATTACTTTTAGAAAAGAAACAAAAAAAAAAACAAAACAAAAAAAAACAAAACAAAAGGTTTATTTGATATTTCTGAACGGTACGCTGTCGGCACGAACCAACCATTCACACGTGGGAGATTTAAAAAATCCTAGGGTTTTCAAGGGCGGTGAACCCGGGCAGCCTCGGGCAGGCACAGACCCCTGCCCGCTGGTTCTTATTTCAGAAACTTTGGTGACCCCCTCTCGTCTCCCTCCCGCTTCTTCCAAGCATTCGAAATATAAACCATTATATAAATCGCCGATAAATTCTTTTTCATTCATACGCTCTCTTCCTCAATCTCTCTCTCTTCTCTCTTGCTCTCTGTGTGCTCTGCTTTGTCTCTACGCAACGTGCAGAGGGGAGGTGAAGTGCTCGCTTGCTCTTCCATTTGTTCTTCGAGTAGGGTTTTAGAGCCATACTCGCGCGCGCTGCTTCATCGGCTTCTACTTGGGGTATCTCTCTCTTTCTAATCTCAATCTATGCTGTTTGGTTTACATTTCTGGTAATAGATCTGCTGCTTTTGTATGTTTCTACGTGTTTTTGGTCCCCTAGGTTTTGTGCTCCGCTCTAGTATTTGCTGTGTGAAATGTGATTTGGGTTTTATTTAGTCTAATGCGGTTCCTTAGGGTTTCAGTATTCAGGATCTTACTTGTTGTTCTCAATCGAATAGTGCATGTCATGGATTGTGTCATGTTTGGGGTTTTGAGGATTTAAGCTGTGTGTTCGTCTACATTTCTTTCCTTTTGTTTATTTGGGTTGTCTTTCTTACTCTTAAGCGATTTAAATTGTAATAAATGGTTATGAGTGAGGTTATTTTATATTACAACTTAGTTTAAATCATTTTAAATTGTTTATCTGGAAATCTGAATGAAAAGAAGAGGGAAGATGGGGAGATTTTTCTATGTTTCTCACATGATGCTTTGTTTCTGAGTTTTAAGGAATTAAGCTTCTGGCTTAGAAGTTTCTGATGTCATGGTTCTGGTGTTTCAGAAACTGAATTTGGCCAGTTAGTTAGGAATTTGGTTCAATCGGGTGATGCTTGAATCACCTTGGGTATAGAAGAGAAAAAGACATGAGTTGCAATTTTATGTAATTTTAGTGCAAGTTATGGTTTGGTTGTCATGTTAGTTGTATTTGGAGGTTTCTGTTTCTCTCTACAGTTGCTGCTTTCATGCTTGATCATTCTTTTCACTGTCCCTTGCAATGTGTATGTCCTCTATTGATTTAGCAAATTTTCAAGTAGATTTTTTAATTAATTTAGTTTTCTTTTTTGTAATCTTTAGTCAATGACATACTGTATAGCCTCAAGAAATCATTGGTTTCAACTCAATCATTATTGTCTGTTTATATATTCTTATGTATCTTTTTGTGGTTTCTTTTGTTGTAGGAAATAAATGGCTATGGAGATTACTCAGTTTCTATTGGCAGCTCAATCAGCTGATGCAAGAATTCGTACTGAAGCAGAGGCTAATCTTAGGCAATTTCAAGAGCAAAATGCTCCTTCTTTTCTTCTGTCTTTGTCAGTTGAGCTTGCAAACAATGAGAAACCCACTGAATCCCGTACGTTGGCTGGTATAGTGCTTAAGAACTCATTAGATGCCAAAGATGCTGTTACAAAAGAACATCTTGCTCGACAATGGATGACTATTGACATTTCTATTATATCCCAAATCAAGGACTTGCTCTTAAGGACACTTGGGTCACCTGTGTCAGAGGCAAGACACACCTCTGCCCAAGTTATTGCGAAAATTGCTTCTATTGATATTCCCAGGAAACAGTGGACTGGCCTAATTGGATCTTTGCTTAACAATATGACTCAGCGAGATAACCCTGCTGGTTTGAAACAGTCAACCTTGGAAACACTTGGTTATGTATGTGAGGAGATATCCCATCAAGATCTTGGGCAAGATGAGGTGAACAATGTTCTTACTGCTGTAGTCCAAGGAATGAACCTTGCTGAAAACAGCCCTGAAGTCCGTCTTGCTGCAACAAGGGCTCTATATAATGCCCTGGAGTTTGCACAGACCAACTTTGAAAATGAGATGGAACGGAATTACATCATGAAGATGATCTGTGAGACGGCCTTGTCTAAGGAGGTAGATATTAGGCAGGCTGCTTTTGAGTGTCTTGCTTCAATTGCTTCAAGGTACTATGAGGTGCTTGAGCCTTATATGCAGGCTCTCTTTGAGCTTACGTCAAATGCTGTAAAGGGGGATGAAGAGGCCGTTGCCCTCCAAGCAATTGAGTTTTGGAGCTCCATTTGTGATGAAGAAATAGAGCTTCAAGAATTTGAGAGTGGTGAGAGTGGGGACTCTGTGCCTCATTCACGTTTTATAGAAAAAGCTCTGACATCTCTAGTTCCAATGCTGCTGGAAACTTTGCTGAAACAGGAAGAAAATCTAGACCAAGATGACAACATTTGGAATATTGCAATGGCTGGCGGGACATGCCTAGAACTTGTTGCGAGGACTGTTGGGGATGCCATTCTACCTCTTGTGATGCCATTTGTGGAGGCTAACATAGTGAAGCCAGATTGGCACTGTCGCGAGGCAGCCACATTCGCATTTGGCTCAATCATTGAAGGCCCAACCATTGAGCAGCTATCTGGTCTGGTCCATGCAGGTTTAGATTTCCTGCTAAGATTAATGAAGGATGAAAACAACCATGTCAAAGACACTACTGCTTGGACTCTCAGTCGTATATTTGAGTTTTTGCACCATCCTGCTCGGGGATTTTCTGTGATTTCTCCTGATAACCTTCCAAGGGTGGTGGAAGTATTGTTGGAAGGCACGAAGGATGCTCCAAATGTTGCAGAGAAGGTCTGTTGCGCCATTTATCACCTTTGCCAAGGGTATGAGGAAGCAGGAACCTCTTCCTCTCTCTTTACTCCATATGTCCCAGCCATCATTGAATGTCTTCTTTCCACTGCTAGTCGTCCAGATGGGGATGATTCTAGATTGAGGTCTACTGCATATGAATCAGTGAATGCAGTCGTAAGGTGTTCCAATATTGTAGAAACATCACAAATTATAGTTCAGCTACTCCCTGTGATCATGAATAAGTTGGGTCAGACTTTGGAGCTTCAGATTGTATCGTCAGATGACAAGGAAAAGCAAGGAGACTTGCAAGCTTCTTTTTGTGGTGTCCTTCAGGTTATCATTCAGAAACTTAGCAGTGTTGAGGAAACTAAGCGCTTTATATTGGAGGCAGCAGATCAGATAATGCTTTTGTTTCTTAGAGTGTTTGCTTGCCGTAGTTCTACAGTGCATGAGGAAGCAATGCTAGCTATAGGTGCACTGGCTTATGCAACTGGGTATCATTTTGAAAAGTACCTGCCTGAACTGTACAAGTATTTGGAGATGGGGTTGCAGAATTTTGAGGAGTATCAAGTCTGTGCTATCACAGTTGGGGTGGTTGGTGACATTTGCCGTGCCTTGGATGACAAGGCATTACAGTACTGTGATGGGATTATGAATCACCTGATGAAAGACTTGTCTAGTGAAGCGCTCCACCGGTCTGTCAAGCCTCCCATATTCTCTGTCTTTGGCGACATAGCTCTTGCAATAGGAGAACATTTTGAGAAGTATACACCTTATGCAGTGCAGATGATGCAGGGAGCTGCGGAGCTTTGTGCTCGGATGGACTCCAGTGCTAATGATGATGAGTTATTGGAATATGGAAACCAGCTAAAGTGTAGCATCTTTGAAGCTTATTCTGGTATACTTCAGGGCTTTAAGAATTCAAAGCCTCATGTCATGCTGCCATATGCCCAACATATCCTGCAGTTTGTTGAATTGGTCTTAAGGGAGACGCACAGGTATCATCCTCTCTCTCTCTCTCTCTCTCTCTCTCTCTCTCTCTTGCCGGTTTGGAATCTGTTTTCTTCGCATCTGATTGTCCTTGTTTTACAGGGATGACAGTGTGACAAATGCTGCAGTTGCTGCATTGGGTGACGTTGCAGATGTACTTGGCCCAAACATTAAGCAGCTGTTTGGGGACCTTGCATTCATTGATGCCTTTTTGCAAGAGTGCCTTCAATCCGATGATGAACAACTCAGGACAACGGCAGCTTGGACTCTGGAGAGGATTAGGCGCATCATGGAGTCATGAGAAGTGGCTGGTTCTTTTAGTGAGTAAATGATATTTTCTGTCTAGTATTAGTATTCAGCGAGGCCTAATGGACACAGGTTCTGTACTTCTGAGATTTCTTAGAAAACCATCATCATTGAAGCCAGTATGAAGGTGGCTTTTCTTATGTTTTTGAACTCTCTTAATTGTAATACATCCACTGATCAGTGGTTTGATGGGTCAATTTTTATGTTCTCCTTCAGTTTTTCTCATGCTTCTTTACTCGTACTGCTGTACAACTTCATATTCTACGACAATGCTTAGAAGCCCCAAACGACATTTGACTTCCTAGTTTGCATCAAATCAAATGCTTAATGAACTTAGAATAGAGCTCTAATAATTTTTGTTATAGCTTAAGAATTAAAAAACTTATATATATAATTGATTGGAAAATGAATTTTAGCCAAATGTTACAATGCTTGATTTGAATTGAATCTCCCCCAATAATAAATCAGAAATAAAAAGAATGGGGAGCAAAAATTGAAAGCGTAAAACCACTGTTATCTGCCACCGCTCATGGAACTGCAAGAGATCCCACCTACGGATGATGACTGATACGATGTGATTGTATCAGTCGAAAGGAGCTGCATAAATCTTGCGTTCGTTTCACTGATCCGTCCAGAATCAACAATGCTCCAGTTGTCGATTTCTGGGAGCTCCTCATCCTCGTGGAGATATCGTACCACTTGTCTCATTGTAGGCCTAGCGTCTGGTTTGTAGTGAGAGCAAATCAAACCCAGCTCCAGCACCAACTTCATCTCCTTAACAACATAATTCGAATCCAAGTTCGGATCAACGGTTTCTAGTATGCGATCCTCTTTATGCTTCTCCATCACCCAATCCGCCAGAATGAATTCGCCTGAGCCGATAGGTCTTTGCCCACAAGCCACTTCAAGGAGCAAAACCCCATATGCGAACACATCAGAGCATGTGGAGGCCTTCCCTGTGCGAGCCAATTCAGGGGCAATGTACCCAATTGTACCAACCACACCTGTTGTGTGTGATATTTCCCCGTGATCATAGAGCCTGGCAAGACCAAAGTCGCTTAGCCGGGGGTTCATGTCTACATCTATCAAGACGTTGCTCGACTTCACGTCTCTGTGAATCACCACTTGCTCCCATTCTTCATGTAGATACAACAATCCGGAGGCAATGCCTTTGAGGATGTTGAATCTTTGCTCCCAGCTCAATACAAAGTTGCCTCTGGGCTCGAAAACGAGTGTGTCAAGGCTTCCATATGGGATGTAATCGTAGACTATAAGGAGGTTGTTCTTTTTCTTGCACCAGCCTAGGAGATGGACCAAATTCTTGTGCCTCAATCGTCCCAAGCTCTCGATTTCTGCCGCAAATTCCCTCATTCCTTGAATGGAATTTCTTGTGATCTTCTTAACTGCAATTTCACATCCAGTAGAAGCTAAGTCACCTTTGTAAACTTCACCAAAGCCGCCGGCTCCAATCACACCAGAGGCTTTGAAACCCTTTGTTGCTGCATGAAGATCCTTGTACTTGAACCTGTGAGGACAATCCAGCTCCCAATCCTCAAGACTCTCAGACTCAAATCCCACCATTTTTCTATACAAGGTAAAGAAGAACAAAATTCCCAACAACACGAAGACCACAACCGATAAGGCCACGATAAGAGCCTTAATCTGGGGTTTGTAAGAGGATGAACTTTTCTCTTTTGGTGGGTTAGGAAGCTGGGAAAGGTTGAGTTGACTTGGCATCCCATCCACTGCAAAACTCCATGCAATTGTGACATTCACAATTTGAGTTTTGCCATCATAATCTATCCAAGCTTGGATAAGATCACCGCTCTCCAAGTCCATTTCTTCTTTGTGCGCACCTGCGACAAAGTAAGCAGCTGGTTCAGATGCCACAGAGTACACACTGTTAATGTTGATGCCAACATGGTTTCCTGCAGTGTTGGAGTTTTCCTTGAACCCGTTTACCGTATCGAATTCAACAGCAAAGATGTGGTTCGAAGAGCTATTGTCATTTTTAGAGTTGACAATCCCAAGGAAGTGCCCGGGTTCAGCCCCGGGGAACCGTGGAGAGGGAGCCAGTGTGAAGGCTAGGCCAAAGCCACCTTTGCCGGGGCTTGATGAGACTATTGCAAAAACAAAATGTGTGCTGAAAGAAGCATTGGGGTATGAAGAAGAGTTTTTGTCGAACATGTTTATAGGTTTGTCATAGAATGCATGGCCTATAATATCATGTGATTTGTTAGTGAGCCTGATCATACCAGAGGGCTTGACTATAGAAGCCCCCTCCAGGGTCAGATTTGATTCACTTCCATTGAACCCATTGAACAGGAATTCAACTCCCTGAACCAGAGAGCAAATGGGAAACAAGAAGACAAGGAACAAGGCTAAAGAAACTGCTAAAGCCATTGAAGTTTTGAGCTGAGAAATTGCAGATTGGAGCAAGTCGAAAGACCTTAATGTAGCTGAGGAGTGAGAGGAAGGTGAAGGACTTGAATTGGTCAAGGTTTTGAGACTGTTGTCTGTCCTAAGCTGAGGGCCAAGGCAGCAACAAAGGTAAACAACCCTGCCAATAGGGAACTGAGATTTCTTGAGGCACTTTGCAATTAATTGTCCAAGAGATAATGGAATTATATATAAATGTTCATTTACCGCGTTGGGAGGTGTTCTGAATGTTCCAAGAGAAAAAGACTTAAACGAAATTATTGACCAACTGATAATGGCATGTTGGATTATTATTATTGGCTCCCTTGACTTGCTCAACCTTTAACAATTAACCCTCTTATGATAAGTCATGGAAGAAAAGGACTTGAGTGATTATCAACATTTCTCCAGTATTTTAGTGGCTATAGATCCTTCAGTCTACTCTGTGACAAAATGACCGCTAACTATAAATTTATAGCCTTGACTCTTAAGGTACATTGAACATTTGGAGAGCGAGAATGCAACAACACAGAAAAAGAAGGGACTAAGAAGAAAAAAAAAATTTGAAATTATAATATCTGGACATGTGGGTGAGCTTTTTGCACTCTCAACTTGTAGCAAAACTTTATTGTAACGAGAATATCACTGTTTTGTTATTTATTACAGGCCTATAATTCAATGACACGTGGAAAAATCCGATTGTCATTGCACTATTGGCCAAGTTAGCAAAAAGTGCTATATCCGTTGCACGAAAGTCTCTCTCCTCAACCTGGGCTCTTAGGAACTGTGTTAGCAAGAAGAAGAATTTTGTAAATAAAAAAAGATGAAGAAGAAGAATTTATTATATGTTAAGCTGATTCCTCTTGATACAAGAAAGGAATTTTTTTTTTCTTTCAATTATTTGTTTTTCTACTAAAAGCAGGTTATGAAATGAAATGTAGACTTTTTAATGTTCACAGAATAGAATGTCTTAGAACTAAAATAGGCAAAAAGCAAGCAACAATTAAAGATTAACCCATTGAAACCATGTAATTGTTTTTCATTTTTTAATACTATTTTTAGTACTATGTTTAGACTAATTAATTAATGCAGATTATTATATTTGAGTGGCTTCTGTTGACCCAAGCGCCAGGAATCTCAATAATTGAAGACCGTTGCAATCTTTTCTCCTCTCCCGTGTCCAAAGTCAAAGTTAACTATGCTCTGTGCGTGTGTGATCACTAGGCTTAGGCAACGCCACGAGGATTGATTTCAGAGCTGGATGTGAAATGACTCAAATGACCAACCAACCCAAATGTACTCACATTGGAATGTTCCATAGAAAGGGTCCCCAAACGACCATTGAAATTCTTTGGCAACGGTTGAAAACTGCAAGTTGAGCATCTTTTTTTCTTTCTTGGGTTTTCTTATTTGTTGGTTTTGTTTGTCTGAGTTGAGTTCGTTTTCTTTTTGCATCCTCACACCAGTCCGTACTCTATGATCGATACTTTGATAAATAAAATCAGAAAACTGGTAACTTGCTGTCATTTTTCTCAATTATCTATCAAGCTAGCAGGCTATATGTTAGGATATCTAAGGCAGGCAAGTACACAGATTAATATGATACTCAGCATCCCATTGCTACAATCATCCAATTTGCAGCTTGTGGAAATGCTTTCATTACCATGTGACAAAATAATCAGATTGACTAAAGGTCTCAGTTTGAAGAAAATCTATCTAACAATCTGCATGAACATGCTTAAGATGACTTGGTATAAAATCTTATTTGTTTCGACCAAACGATACGATTGAAGATTACCCGCTGTTGTTTGCTCTAAACCTCCATGTCTTAATTAAGCCATGAATTATGATAACAAATGATTAACTTTCAATTACATTGCAATGGTTCATCATACACTGCTTTCTGCAATGACACCAGCAAAGAACAGAACCGATTAACAGGGTTTTCCATAGCTTTTTGTACTCACATGGCTCAAATCCAAAACTCACAAATCAAATTAGCATGTGAACAGAGATGTTCAAACATTTTTCTGCTAATTAACGTATAAAAATAATCCTGCAATAATATTGGAGGCTGGGACAGCGACCGCTGTGAAGCTCTGCACATGATAAACTAAGCATAAATATAATATATGTCAACATCTTGATGGTTTATCTTGGGGTTTTTTGTAGCAATGGTCTCTCAACTATACTCGAAATTACATTTTGGTCACTTAACTCCAAAAATAGTTACAGAGGTCACTCAATTTGGTATTATGTTACACCATTAGCCCCTACTATTATAGAGACTTGACGGTAGAGACTAATGGTGCAACACAACACTTAATTTAGTGACATTTGTAACTATTTTTTGGAGTTGAGTGACCAAAATGTAACTCCGAGTATAGTTGAGGGACCATTGCTACAAATAACCCTTATTTATTTATTTTTTGTTATTTTGTTTTTATAAATATCTGGAATGAATTTCCAAGTTTACCCATAGATTTAACGGAAAATTAAACAAACTTGACGAAAGAGACTAATAATGCAACATCATACATAATTGGGAGATCTCTGCAACTATTTTTGAAGTTGAGTGATCAAAATGTAATTATGGGTATAATTCAAATACCATTTCTGAAAAAACCCATTTATCTTAATATTAATTGGTCCACGAAGAAGATAACCGGAGGGTTACAAAGATTGATGGATGGTATACCACGTTATTCAGAAATTCATACAATAATAACCCCAGAAAGGAAGAGCCCATTTTTGTGGCCTCCAAGGCAGGAAAACTCCATGCCAGTCATGGGAAAAAGTATGCTTTACGTATTAGACCTTCATGCTTTGAAATCATTCCACGTAGAGTGGCAAAAAAATTGAAGATCTTTTCAGTTATGATCTCATCACAATGCTTCGAAATCATTCCACGTAGAGGTGCAAAAAGTATTTTCATCACAATGTTTGTAATGCAGATATATTTTATCTTATATAATCAATCATTAAATGGATCACAAGATATATTTTCCCTATACATTGAAATACTTGTAGGTTGAATAATTTATGGCTTCAATGTTTTGGCCAGATTACAAAAAATCAATATTATCTCTCAACTCTGAGGTGAAAGATAAGACACCCTGGTAAAGTTTACCAAAGTCGCCAGAGGCATTGAAACCCCTTATTGCTTGCTGCATAAAGATCCTTGTACTTGAACCTTTGAGGACAATCCAGCTCCCAATCCTCAAGACTCTCATACTCAAACCCCAGTATGTTTTTATACAAGGTAAAGAAGAACTAAATTCCCAACAACACGAAGACCGCAACCGATAAGGCCACAATAAGAGCCTTAATCTGGGGCTTGCCAGAGGATGAACTTTTCTCTTTTGGTGGGTTAGGAAGCTGGGAAATGTTGAGTTGACTTGGCATCCCATCCACTGCAAAACTCCATG
>NC_024126.1:21777235-21809494 GCF_000346735.1 Prunus mume | reverse complement strand
TACACGACAGGTCCTCCATACATTCAACATTGGAATATGGATGTCAAGGTACAGAATTCCGTCTTAAATCAGTTGTGGATAAATCGTTTGTTTCCTTGAGTTTAATGATTATGTTCAACTTCAACTAACAATTGTTAAACTAAAGATCGCGCACTATCAATTTGAAAGAAAAACCTTATTGCCTGTTGCTAACTAAATTGGTTGTGTTATGTAAGTTTTCTTTATTTTTTAGAATTTTGAATCCTGGTTTTTGTAACTGAAGTATTTCTCTAATAAACTTCCATCAGTCAATCACCCAAGGAAGTGAAACGGATATAATGTTTTGTGAAAATATGCTATGGAGATTTGTTTGCATTTTAGTTCCTCAACCTCTTTGGACATTTTTGCATAAAATTCCCTTCTTTAGGGATGTGCATGTACTTCTATTAAACCTTTCTCTCTCTGTGTGTGCTCGCAGAGACTCTATAGGATTTTTGCCAACCTAAGCACCCGAGTCTACCAGAAAATGGAGAGAACAATTCCTGGTTTTGATAAAATAATGGAGAAAGTTCAAGCTGATGCTAATGCAAGGTATGCCAGACGTAAGGCGAGAAGAGAGGCAGAGAAGAAAGCCGCGTTGGAAAGATCCTTGGGAGTTCAAAGTAATCCTTAACTTCAAAATCCCACCTTCACTTCATGGTGATAGCTTTGAGAATATACTTGTGAATGGATGGGAAGATGGTAAGGTTAGATATGAAAAGAGACTGTCTTCGTTTTGTGCTGCCAAGATCCTCTTTCACTCTGAGATTGTACCTACAGCCATCTAGTTTCAATTTTTGTAATAAACCCTGTATCAAATTTTATCTTTCTTTGTATCAAACCATTTTTAACATGTGATCCTTCTCTTAACTCAATGTCAAGTTCAGCGAATTATCTATTTATCTATGTGCAATTGAAATTTGATTCATAATTGAATATTTGGGTTGAGAGAACAGTTAACCCAAATATTCAATTATGCAAAAGGACCTCAACTTGGTGCAGACTGCAGCAATGGTGTTTTTCTGTTCTTTCAGCAATTTTCATGGGGGTTAACGCTTTGCAGAGTCTATGGCCTTCAACTTTGGTGCTCAAATCGAATCCGACAAGAAGTGTTGCCCAACCGACCTTATTTGGGGATACGCCATGTTATGCAAATTGTGACACGTGGTTTCTCTGGATTGGCATTTTTTTCAGTGAGACATCATTTACGATGAACGTGTAACAAAACCATAGCTTGTCGTTAAAAGACTCTTGCTTTGGACGAGGACGCTTGTTCCCTTTACATAAGCTGCGTCTGCTTGCCCCATACCATGTAGCATCTGTGCAAAGGAACACAGAGAGAGAGAGAGAGAGAGAGAGATATTTGTAAACCCTAAAGATCAGAAAGAAAGAGAGATAGAGAAAGAGATATGGAGGATGTTATACCAGAATCTGAAAGCTTGTTGCTTCCATTGAATCTGAGCCCAAGAGGAGGTGGTGGAGCCAAAGCTGAAGAAGGCCATCAGGAAGCTAATGGAGGTGAAGGCAGGGCAAGTGGAGGTGAAGACAGAGAAGTTGAAAAACAGAAGGCAAGCATGAATGGAGGAGATGAAGGTAAAGATGAAGAGAAAGGAGGTGGGCTTATAACCCATCTAATCTCCATAGTGTCACCAAGGAGCACTCCAAAAGCAGGGGAAGTGGCCAAAAGAAAAGTTGAGTTTGAGGTTGAAGATGATATAGGAAATAGGATCTTTTCTGATAAGTCAAAGCCAGAGCAAGATGTGGGCTCTGTTAGTGAAAATAATAGTGGAGGGGTAATCTCAAATCTCATCTCCAACTTTTTTAATCAGGGTGATGGCGGTGGAGGAGGAGGTGGAGAGAATGATGAGGTGGACAAAGAAGCAGAGAAAGAGATAAAGGATGTTGGAAATAAGAGAATGAAAATGGTAGAGGAGGAGAAAGGAGAGGTGGAGGGTGGTGGAGGGGGAGGAGGCATCTTTGATAACTTTGTCTCTCACTTGCCTACGTCTCTTCCAGGTCAGCCCAAGCATTTTATTTAGGCATTTTTATCTCATTTTTGGGAATATTATGGCTAATTTTTATGAGGTTTTGAATGTAAATTGACAATATTGTCACATGAACTCTGTTCTAATTACCAGATGATGCAGCTCCCTCGACTGACGAAGCCTCCATTCTCATTACCTCAATAGTTCGAGACTAAGCAGACGATATAATGTGCCTGCCAGCTCTGCAAGCGGCTGGCTTTTTCTTTTTTTCTTTGTTTTTTTTCCTTGTTCTTCCTTGGATATTTTCACGTAAATTATTGTTTTTTGTTTTCAATTTGTAATGTTGTTGTGATTTGGTATCAAAAGCTCTATTGGTAGAAGTATTGACTTGTGGAAAAATCTCTGTCGGCGTCTTCATTTTTACTTGGGCACATATGGTGGGCAAAGCCCAAGTAGCCCCAAAAGCATCATCATGAAGTAAGCCCAAAAGTGGAGATTCAACTTACGCTCGATTCAAATGGGCCCAATCCAAACTCTGCATTTTTTGGATTATTAACCCAACAAAAAAGTTTTTGTTTATGTTTATGTTTTTGTTTTGGTTGCCGAGTTTGGTTTGAGATTGGATGATGAATTATTGATTGAGTGGCAGTGGGTGAGATGTCATGGAGTGTAGTTGAAGACCCAAAAAACCGGAAGCTGTTGCATGGCACATGCTTCAGTCCCTCCACTACTAGCAGTGCCAAAAGGATTAAGTGCCCAAAGAAAGCTATATGGCCTTTTGGACCCTTTGGTTACACATTTTACTCTCTTCTAAATATCTTCTTTTTTAACTTTATGGCGTCAACGGAGTTTAGACCAATGAAAAAAGATCTTGTAGACTACCGGTCTTATATTCGAATCCTTATGACACCTTGGTATAGTGTGTGTACGAGTGTGAGGAATCTTCATCCCCTTGTAATTTAGACTATCACTTGTAATTATATAATAAAAATACTTTATGTTACATGGCATTTATTTACACAAAACTACCTACTTATTAATCTTACAGATAACATCACTGTTGGACCAATTAAAAAGAAAAAAACAAGTGTAGAGGCACAAACTAGACGGCATTGATAGAAAATCCAACTAACCGTTTGACTAGGGACCCATACACTACCTTCCTCCAATACGAGAAAAATGAGAATCTTGGGAACCAAGGATACGTGGGGGAAGCAAAAATCCAAAAGCAACTCTCCTACTCATTGTCCCTTTCTTCCCAATAAAGATTTGTCATTTCCATCATTAAATTATCAAAATTAGTTACTGTAACAGTTCACTATTCTTTGAACAAATGGGATTTGCCCAAATTAAGTTTCTTTAGAATCCCATCCACAAAATGTTTAAACGTAGCTTAGACTATTACGCCTACTTTCTCAATTTGGGTAAAATCCCATCTGTTATACAAAATGGAACCAATACGTATTGCCAATTTTAGGCCTAGATCCTATATGGTTGATCAGATTGACATTGGAAGCAAAGTTCAATTGGGATGAAACTATAGGCCCTAGGTTTAAAATGTGTAATGTTCCAATCAGAGTGCAACAAAGTTCTCTGTCTTGATGAGTGTTTTTTAGTGCTATGTCTATATGCGTTTTGTTGTTTTGCCATGATATTATTAGTCTTTTAGTCGGGGGAAGTTGGGACTAAACTGAAAATTCCAACATATAAAATGGAGAGCATGAGGGGAAGGAATTGGAGCCATGTAAAGATGATGGGTTGGAGAACCTGGATGTGCTTCAAGCGATCCTTCCTCCTCCCAACTAAGTGCTTTCTTCTCAAGCTTACTTCACGGTCAAGAAACAAAGCCAAAGGTAAGTTCAAGTTTCACACAATCCAATTGCACAAAACACACACTGTCTCTCTCTTCTCTGTCAACCCTTTTCTGAGATGTGGCAGAAATTGCAGGAAATGGGCATGGATTGGTGAATCTGTACAAAGACATGGAGTCTTGTGGTGAATATGAAGATATAAGAGTGATGTGGGAGATAATTCACTCTTGTCCACAGAAAACAAACAGCAGTAATAGTAGGAAGAGGTCTTCCTCTCATTGGAGATTCTGTCTTCAGCCTACTTGAATTTTGTCGTTCTTTCTTAAGCAGTTAGCTTTGGTTTAAGATCTATCACAGCTTTGATTATGCAGGAGGTGACTTGTAAATACCAGTATCTGAGTGAGTATAGATGATAAGTTGCTCTGGATTTTTCATTTTTAGCGTTGGTGGAGCACAATACTCTGTAGTTTAAGAACATCAGAATGAGAGTATTTCAAATAAGCATTTGGCAACATCCACTTAATCATAATAGAACATAATTTGTATACATAACCATAGGATTGCTAAATTCTGAACTACAAAGCCTTTGACATGATAGGAGGTCAAGAAGTTTGCCTAATCCAAGTCGCTTCTACTATCAAATATCACACCTGCAATGAACCTTTCACTAGACAAGTTTGAAGCAATCGATCCCTTCAATCAGCGATTTTGCGCTGCAGTAAGTTTGTTCTGACATGTCGAAGGCGGCTATCTGAGTTCGCACTCTTATCAGCTTCCTAAATAATTATACATAATTCTGGAGAGAGATCACTCCAAGACAATTTAAGCTCCCTCATGAAGGAGCGTTTGATCAAAGTGCCACACTCCTGCAAGCCACCAAACAGCTCATTTAGAGTACATCAAGTAAGAGTGGTGAGGAAACAATTGAGTTAATGGTTGTGGCTAATTGAAAGGAAAATATGATGGTGAAGAGTTGAACTATGAAATCTACTTCATACCATGGCCTTTTCCAACCCTTCTCAATTGAGTGACATAATCAGCTGTCTTCTTTATGGCTTCAACCTGTACAATAGATACGATAGTAAGTGATTAGTCAGTGTTATAAGATTAAATAATTGTTAACCACCAGCCTAAACCTAAAATCTAAGTCATTAACAAACAAAACTTATCACCCCAGCTTAAAAAGTTGTAATTTTTCTTATCCAAGTTGGGTTGGGTATTTATGGGAAAACTATTCCTTGCAGAAACCGTTTTCTTCTGCTTTTTTAATTGCTTTCTTCAAAATGAATCTCACTCAAACTAAGAACCCAGTGGCTGTTATGTCTAGTATAGAGCAGAAAATGTGTTTCACCTGCTCAGCCAGAAACTCGGTCTCAATAAAATCTGTCAATTGGGCATCATTGTTATGCTCCGCCACCTGTTTTTGATCAGCAACAAAACAAGAATATATCTTAATAAGAAGAATTTTGAACAAATAGAAAGAGTTAAATAGAACCCAGTCACCATGAGCTATGTCCTCAAACAAATCTCATATGATAGAGATGTATCACCTTATGCAAGTTTAAGAGCTTTTCATTTGTCAGCTTCTCCAAAGACAATGCTAACTCCATAGCTGCATCAAGGAGTCAATGAAAAACAAGTTATTTAGTTAGGGGACTAATTTCAATCCAAGAAGAAGAAGAAAAAAAAAAGCCCTGAACACAGCGCGGTAATAGTAAAAACAAATCTTGGTCAATCACAAGAAATTATCAAGAATTTAGAGATGCTGGCAAAGCAAATAAAAACAAATAAGCATGTAGAAGATATAAAAGTTTACAATCTTACCATACAATGCTTCTCCCTTCTCTGCATGATCAAACTCTGAAGGGGGCTCTATTATAGAGTGTAGTTTTACTCTTCCACCTCGTTTGTTCTGAGCATAATTGATAATAATACCATCAGATCTCCAAAACAAGACCAAAACAAACATAAATAAAACTTGTATCTTCTTCATGAGGAAATTAAACAAGACTGCAGAGTATTGGGATTAACTTATACCTGATATGTCATGAACTTTTCAGCATGATCTCTTTCTTCCTCACTTGATTCCTTGAAAAACCTGATTGCAACATAACCAATTAACCATGGATTAATTAAATTCATTAATAAAAAATAATATTTATATTTAAAAAAAACCCTTATGCATAGGGGTATTTTGGGATTTGTGTTTACTTGGCAAGGCCCTTGAGAGCAATATTGTCTCTGTCAAAGTATGCAAAGAGGGCATGGTACACATAAGACACATTGTATTCCACACTGTCACACAAAAACAAAAGATTATCATCAGAACAAAAAGCAACAACATTTAAAATTAAAATTCCAACAAGAAGAAAGATACACACTTGATCTGCTCGTTGATTGCAGCTTCAGAGTCATCTGCGTAACGCTGGCGAGCAAGAGACAGCAGAGGGGACACAGGAACAACAAAAGCATCGCTCTTGACCTCTTCAAACGGCTCAAACACCACCCCAGTCACCGTCGCTGTCTTCGTCTCGTTCGACGCTGAAACCGCAAACTTGTTGAGCTTCCTCTGCTCACGGAAACTTAGAGAAAAAGCACGGCTCAGAGCAGAGGAGGAAGATCCAGCCTTTGAGCACAGCAAGAGGCTGCTCATAGCACCATCCCCTTGCTTGTTTGGGATGGAAAATGTTGAAATGAGCCCCGAAGACATTGGTTTTTTGATCTAAAATCAGATAAGCTGAAATGGGTTTCGAAAAGCAGAGATTTTTTAGCAAGAATCTGGACTGAAAATTGGAGAGGAGGAGTTGGTTGAGGGTTTGAGGAGGCTTGAGGAGATATATAGCGATATGGTGGAAAGCCAGCTGGCATGGGCTTTATTTTGGACCGTTGGATTGGAAAATACGTAGATTGTTGAGATCATAACACGTGTTTAGGCGTGTGGCCACCTCGTGGTGGTCTATCCATTACCGCACATATCGTGGAATCTACCATAAAATCCGCTCCACGTTGCAATCTTAGCATACTAAATAATTTGGCTTCTTTACGACATTTTTCTCACTCCCTCGAGTGTCGTGTATAGACTTACTCGCGACATCAGTCGCCAAAACTGTACGGAAAGGACATGTTCGTAAAATGAGAGACTTTTTATGGGCGAGTAACATACTTGGTATGGTGAGCTTTGAAAAGCTTCTAGTCCGTGACCAAATAGTAGACGGCTCCTTTTGAAAAGTATGATGTAGAAAAAGCTCGAAGCTTCTGTACAGAAAAATGTAAATAAAAATAATTTATAATTTAAATTAAAAGGGTAGTTGAGTTATCAGGTCTAAATTTTTTTCCAGAGGACGGTTACAGTATACATGGATTTGGGTGGGCAAGGAAATTAATTGGGTGTCCAAGTTTTTGCTTGTTTTGTTAATGGGCCAAAAGCCAGCTTGTACAACCAAGGTGGTTGGTGTGAGTGGTTCGGCACTCTCATTCCTTAAGAGAAGGTCAGGGGTTCGATCCCTGCTCTCGTATGGAGTCACCACTTTGGCCAGCACTTTACCCCTTACGGGCCGACCCGGTGTGAGCGGGGATTAGTCTGGGTTGTGGTTAAGGCTTAAAGGTGCCACCCATAGTTGGGGCCCATCCAGGACCACCTCGTGGTTCAAACCAAAAAAAAAAAAAAAAAGCCAGCTTGTACATCTGTGGACGTTGGTTATGATTGGACTGATTTTAATTAAAAAAAAAAAATTCTGGACTCGTCCAGTCCAGGTCACAATTGCCTGCTACACTACTTTCTTTACTCGAGGGTGAAGTGAACCATGTCAAATGTAATGGGTATGTATACAACATTTGGTGACGTTAGGTTACTAGAGGTCTTTTGAGAACTGGTAGAGGGTTCAATTTTCTTAAGCTTTCATCGGACTCAAAACGCAAATGGATGAAATGAGCTGTTGAGGAGTTGAATGAGATGCAAAATCTTCAAGTTCTTAATTTATGAGGAAAGGTGCATGTCCTAATGGAAAATTGGTCATGGAAGACATTTTATTATACTCTTCGGCATCGTTTAGTTGGCTGGTCTGAACAAACATTTTACTAAACTTTAACCCTTTTATTTTGGACTTCAATCGTAAACTCACGTTCCGGTCCGGAACACAAATTAACGCTGACTAAAAACAGGCCATCTCTAATTAGACTTGTCATATCCAAGTCGGTCCACCAAATGAGTGTTGGAAGTTTGAATTAAATTCAAGAACCTTTGTCCCACATTGATAGAAAGTAGAAAGAGTGAGGTCCTTATAAGTGTGGAAATGCCACTCTTAGTAAATGGAAGTAGGCCAAGTGGAAGCAATTTGGGCTTCAAAATCGATTTGGGCTTTGAATATTATATAAAAATATATAATATTTAATAGTCAAAAAGATGGGCCTTGGGCCTTGGGGCACTTTCAGATTTAAAATTATTTTTTGGTTTCGAATTAATAATTTTTTATTAATTCGGATTAGTTTTATTAACTGTTTTCTAACAGTTGTGACTCTTCTGATAAGGTTTCAGAAGTTTATTTAAATCAAATAAGGCCTCATACGTTCAACACAGAAAAAGCATTCTACAAGCATTTCATATTGTCTGAGAGGAAAACAAACAACGTTCGCCAGATTCTAAGTCCGAGTGCTAGGGCTTAGAATACAGATAGTTGAATCCTGGGAGGCAGTCACCTGTAGAACTTCAAGCACCGAGAAGGGGTGAAATTACTGTCTTTAGGACATTGCATCAAATCTGCAAGCCTCTATCTCAAATTCAAGTCAGTTTTATTTATTGTTCATATACTGTATTCTGTGTTACAGATTGTTATAAATTCTGTTTATATAATTGTTTTAATCAGTCATTGATAATTGTTTTTTCTAACAATGAGTGCTTTCAAGTTTGTTACATAACTCAGGCAAAGAGGCCACAAGGCTCTGCACAACATCAGAAAACAAGCATACCAATGAGTTACACAAGGAAACTGCAAAAATGAATAACATGCATGCTCGAAGTTGACATCAGACGTATCAGCTTTGTCTGATATGGAATGAGGAACCTTTACTTTAGACATTAATGTCGACACCATGCATATGTATGATGGATGTATGACTATATATATTGAGGGTTTGAGGGATGGTGTCGACATTAAGGACATATCGAGAACTAGGAATTTCTCAAATAAACTTATTTGAGGGACAACTTTGTATGAGCTCACTCCACATTATATTTCGCTAATCCAAACCGTCTATTTTTAAGATAATCATTTAAAGATATCTCTACAAAAAATCACTTGAATCCGATATCATTTGACCACTCAATTGAGTTATTGGAATTTTAGTACTTTCTTAAAGCACCGTGTTCATTGATTTTGTATGACACAATTGGATATCGAAACGGTTTCTGATTTGTCTAATTTTTTGTAAGGATGATCTATGAATGTAGACTTAAAAACTAGATGGTTTGGATCATTGAAAAAAAATAATCATAAAAGACCTTAAAAAATGTCTCTCAAATAAAATTATTTAAAAAATTCCTCAATAGTAGGAGACTAATATATATATATATCATATATGTTATATTACATTTACATGATGTTGAACAGGCAATCAGTATTTTCAAAACTCTCTCTCTTTCTCCCTTCACAGCTGATAAAGTCATAAACTACGCGGAAGGGTTTTTGTCCTTTTCAGAGCCCCAAAATGTCTCACAATTTTTGTACATAATACATTCTCCCTCCACCATAATTTGCCTTGGGCTACTGTCTTTGATCAACTAAGATTTATTATAATAATTGAATCCCAATACGGCTGTGGAGATGACACCTAGCACTCCCGTGGTAGTTAATATGGGAGCCTCATCAGGGGATTGTTTCTCATTGATTTGAGATTGAATTGAAATGCGAAATTTTTTGAGAGTGATGGAAGCTGATTGTGGTAAGACGGTGTGCATGTGGACGCAAACCAGGATTGAAGCTTGTGGATGGCACAAGCATGGCATTTCATTTTGTCCTTAAGCTTACGGAATTGTCTTCTTCTCTAGAACTCACAATTCACTCAATTTGGCGTGTCACTTTATGCAATTTACAAACACTCTTTTCAAACGCCTAGTCTAGTCCACTGAAATGGTTAACAGAAAAACCAGTTTTACTCTATTTAGGCACATTTTAATATCTCCCAGTTACAAAAACAGGATCTTTTCTGATTCTCATTGATCTCTCAAAGACTCGATTTTGATTACTTTCTTTCTTTCTCTCATTCATTCTAATCTTGATATGTGTAAATGTAATTCAGTCTCTTTCTCTCTCTCTCTCTCATTTTATCTTAAATCCTGCCAAAACCAAAGCTCTCTCTACATGGACGCAACCCAATACTTCTCTTTCAACCAGAAAGCGATCCGCACACCCCAATTATTCAGTCCCTAATTTAAAATCTCCTACCCCCATTTCCACTCTCCTCCACCACCACCACTGTTCCTCACCATGGCCACTGATGCCTCCCCTGCATTCAGAACCGTTCCTCAACCCCACGACTTCCACCCCGAAATATCGGTATCTCCATCACCCACCCACGACGGCCTTGAGTTCAGGCAGTTCATGATTGCAGGCTCCATAGCTGGCCTAGTTGAGCACATGGCTATGTTCCCAGTTGACACTCTCAAAACCAGGATGCAGGTTTTTGGTGGGTCTTGCTCTGTTCAGCCAATCGGTGTTCGACAAGCCCTCGGATCGATTTTGAAACTTGAAGGCCTTGCAGGTCTCTACCGTGGGATTGGAGCAATGGGACTTGGTGCAGGACCTGCCCATGCTGTTTATTTCTCAGTTTATGAGATGTCCAAGGAGTTTTTCACACGTGGAAATCCAAATAGTTCAGCTGCGCATGCAGTTTCTGGAGTTTTTGCAACTGTTACAAGCGATGCTGTGATCACGCCCATGGATGTTGTGAAGCAGAGGTTGCAGTTGCAGAGCAGCCCTTATAAGGGTGTTGCAGATTGTGTGAAGAGGGTTTTTGTGGAAGAAGGAGTAGGAGCTTTTTACAAGTCGTATAAGACCACTGTTGTGATGAACGCCCCATTTACCGCTGTGCATTTTGCTACATATGAAGCTGCAAAGAGAGGGCTAATGGAGGTGTCGCCAGAGAGCGCCAGCGACGAGAGGTTGGTGGTTCATGCCACTGCTGGTGCAGCTGCTGGGGCTTTGGCTGCTGCTGTCACTACCCCTCTTGATGTTGTGAAAACCCAATTGCAGTGCCAGGTTAGAAGCTTTGTTAATTTGTTGCTTCAGCATGCAAGTTTTTAATCCAAATGTTAATGGATTTCATTGGGGTTTGAATGCAAAGTCTTGATGTTGTTTAGTAACTTGCAAGTAATTGAAAGCATGCCCTGAGCGATAAAGTTTGGGGATTTGCTTTAAGCTAAATTTATTATGAAGTCATGAACCAAACTGTTCTCTTTTCACGTAGGGTGTGTGTGGGTGTGATAGATTTTCTAGCAGCTCGATAGGGGATGTTATTCGAAGCCTCGTGACGAAGGATGGATATCGAGGGCTTATGAGAGGTTGGGTTCCCAGGATGCTCTTTCATGCTCCTGCAGCTGCAGTTTGCTGGTCTACTTATGAAGCATCAAAAACCTTCTTTCAAGAACTCAATGGCAGTGAGAGTTGCAGAACCCGATCAGGTAACATTCAAGGTTGCATATCTGCAGAAACCTCAACTGGGGTTCTCAATTCTCATCCTGGAGCAGCAGCATTTGGAGTTACACATGCACAAAATCAACTCAGTCCAAGCTCTTGTTCATATAAAAACAATGATGTAGATATAAATTATCAATCGAAGGGGGAATGATCATTCCCAGCTTCTAACTGCTTGGCAAAAACGAACTATTCTTCATGGATTATATGCTCAGGTGCTTGCTACTCCATCTATTCTATTCTACATATTATAGGTGCAAACACTCAAAGTTTTGCGACAAACAAGACAAGAGGGCGGCTATCCTAGTCAGTGTCACAAATTTAGCCAATTTCATCCATGTGTTTTTCTCCGTTCCTAAATGTAGTTATTTCCGTCTCAGTTCTGTTAAATTAAATTCTTAAACCATTTTTAAATTACTAAAAACTTCTAGTTATGTACCTGCACAACTTTTTTAGGATAATATTACTTAAATGGTATGGAAGGGCGCCAGAAATTTGTCTGCAAGGACACGATAAAGTACTCGAACCAGAATTGGCCATTGGCCAACATGATCTCTGATCACTGCATCAAACATTAGAAAATGCACCATACAGGAGAAAATATTAACTGGATCAAACCGTTCAACATCCACAGGAAAACATACATGAGTTGATTAAACCAGTTTTCATACAAGCAAAACGGTTCAACAACTTTAACCAACTAAATTACACAATAGTAACCGATGAGCATTTTGACCTTTTTTTTAAAACTTCTCTACAGTGATGCCGTCTCTAAGAACCTCATAAGCCTCTCTATTCCTGGTTCTCTTCAACCCAGCTGTGAAATGGAGCTTTGATCCCTCAGATGTGATACAGGACACGTTTACCCATATAATCACCTTTGTCTTCATCCCCTGGATGTCTTCTAGCCTTCCTTTCTTCAAATATCCAGTTACAATGGTGAAGAAACGCAAAACAGATGAATCTCTGTACCCCACTTCACAGGCTGCCGGTATGTAGACTGTAAGTTTTCCCGTCTCCTCATTAAATTCATAGTTGGTAGCATCACGAGGAAATATTCCTACTGCCATGTCAAAATCCTTTAGAAGCTCAGGCAATGGTTTTTGCATTTTTCCTGTGAAGAGAACACTTGTTCTTATTTATAATGCTATGGAAATTTAAGAAAATAACAGACCTACACACAGATTAGAAAAACTTAATCAACTCTTTTCAATCTACTATGCCAACCCAATGACCCAGTTCGCACCAAAAAAGGAGAAAAATAATATAAAACAGTATGAAAGAGTATTAACAGGGATATGACCTAATCTGTAAATACATCCTGAAGATAGCAGTTTATATAGTCCAAAATCAAGACCATTAAAGCACCACTCCCCTCTCCCTGGCAGCACAAATACAACTTATATCACTCAATGTTTTTCTTCTGCCTTGTAAAGTTATGTTATTTCAAGAAACCCCAACAGTAAGTCCCATTCTTAAACTCCATTTACGGCATCATCGAAAATCAAGCAAGTCAAATCCACATCAAAAGGGTCATATACTCATATTTACCCTGCTCTGCATTAACCAAGAAACCAATTCAAGCATATGAAAAAACCCTTCAACAACCACATTGCATTTTACAGCTCTGTCACACGCTCACTTTTAATTGCCACTATTATCTATCAAAACCCTGAATCAATTCTACAAATGTCAGAACTTTCTGACTTGCAAAGTCAGTCATATAATAGCATACTTTAGGTTAGTGTAACAAGCAAAGTAACTAAACAGAGTGAGCAGAAAAAACTAACCTTTGAGTTTATTAACCAACCATTTGGTTCCTCCTTCGATGCTAGTTTGCAATGACTAATCATTACACAAACAATGTTAGTATACAAATATGTAATAAAACCCACACAAAAAAGTAACGGAACGAAAACAAAACCCAAATTGGGGAAAGTATTAATCTTGACAATTAATATATATGGAATAAATCATCCTTCAGATTTAATAAAACAAAAATTTAACGAACGAGTAAATCTAATGACGATTACGAAAGTGGGTTGCGCAAAGAAAACTCAGATCATACAAAGAAATCGACTTTCAGAACCGAAATCGTTAAGAACAAGAGAACCCTAATTGGATCCTAAATCACATCAAAAATTCAAAATCAAAACTAATGAAATTGAGATCCAGATGGGCGTAGAAAGAAACGCACGTTGATATCATCGCCGACGGAGGTGAGCTCCTTGTTGGCCTTCTGGCTGAACCAGTAGGAACCCGCCTTGTTCAAAATCTGATCCATGTAAAATGTTCTCCCTCTGTCTCGGCGATGTGTTGATGGGGTGGAAGGAACCGAGTAGATTGTATGAGAGAGAACAAGGCTGGCCTCTGCGTCTCAGCCTTGGTTCTGATGACTTCTTCTCAGAAATTCTCTCCCACCTCAGAAATTTCCATTCAATTTCGGACTGCTATCCGCTCGTTCAATGTTCTTTTTTGCACGCCAGGTCGTTTCATTCTATACAAAGGCGCACATAATAACCTGTGGGCTTTCCCTCATTTGAACGCGCATTACCGTCAAGGGAAACGACTGCCGTTTGTTCTTCATTTTGTTTATTGGTCGAAAAGTTGTTTTCGTATACAATTTCCTTATAACTAATTTTTCTTGGTTACAGAAAATAATTGTGAATCTTATAGGTTTACAACGGCTTGGATGCACTGTTTGTTCTTCTTATACATATTGGCACAAGTATCGTATTGTAATTTTTAACTTTTTTTCTTTAATAAAATATTTAAATATTAATCTTTTAAAAATACTACAGCCGTGCGGATTTACTATGGTTTTCTTTAAAAAAAAATAGTATATGGTTTCACATTACACACTAGGTGGGCCCTATTTTTATTTATTTATTTATAAATCGTATAGCCCGCTGCGATACTCGCGTAAATTTTTTTACTTTTCCCAAAATAGGATAGCCTGGCGGCTTTCTTACGGTTTTTTTTTATGGTATAGCCGAGCGGCTATACTTGGTTTCACACGGCTCTTATTGCTCTATTATAGCCGCGCGGCTATACTTGGTTTCACAGGTGATCACCCAAGCGATGAAATGGTCCCCTTTTTCCTTAAATAGTATCGCCGCGCGGCTGTACTGTGTTTTTCAAAAACAATTAAAGCCGCTCGGCTATTCCCGGTTCCATGCGTCGACCCCTGAGCGGTAGGCGGGTTCTCTTTTTATTTTATTTGTTTATAAATAGTATATCCGCTCGGCTATACTGGGGTGGTTTTTAATTGTTTTTCGCAACAGTTTAGCCGCACGGCTATACTCTGGTTATAGCCGGACGGCTATACGCTTTATACATACTAGGTCAATGTTTAATTAATATATTTAATTAATCAAAATATGGGCCTTGGGCATTGTGGTTTAAATTAAACCCGATTATTTATTTATTTATTTGAATTATTTTTAAAATTCAAAAGAAAAAAATACGATTAAATTATGAATTAAAAAGGGATATAATATAACAAATTGATGCAACCTGCAATTTAAATAATTTTTAATTAATTTGGTCATTAAAATTTAGAAAACAATTGAACTAGTTGTATGTATAGCTGATTGATTGACTCTTCTTGGCCTCCAAAGGCCGCTGCCGTATTTAGACCTCGAAAGGAAACTATATATAGGTAGGTAGAGGAAGATATCAAAACATCAAGTTGTTTTTAATTCGTATAATTATATAGCTGTAGCCTAGAGTTTCGTCGTATCCAGAACACTGTGTGTCAAACAAAGTAGGGCAGATATTTAGTTATGCTAAGATACGCTCATATTTTTATTCTTCTCCAATATGGAGGTATTTATACAAGTACAAAGATATGTTAACCCTAAATAAAATAGGAAATATATCTAAATTACAATAGGAAGCAAATCTCTATTACAATATAACTAAATAATAACTGGTAAGTAACCAAAATTCTAATGAAATAAGGAACCAAAATCCTAACTAAGTAAGGACTCACCAACACTGTGTTTAATTCGTATAATTATATAGCTGTAGCCTAGAGTTTCGTCGTATCCAGAACACTGTTTCTAATCCAAACCCAGGTCCCGGGGAAAAAGCATGCATGCATATAGACTTGATCACGGTGTTGCTGTGCATGCCAATGCCCATTCGTCATCAACCTGTGTCATGCACAGGGCACCTCTTACGATTAATCCTTTTTCTTCGCTATGAAGTAATTGTTTTACTTCTTCTCTTCTCTCTTTAGCTCTTTTCGCCCTAGATATTTAGCTACTTTCCATTCTTTTCTATATGCAGCTTCGATCCATGGAGCCAGCAAAAAGCACACAACCATTTTAATTATAATGATGTAATAACTAAGGTTGGGACATTAGTTTTCAATCCCAGTGCTCGAAAGTATAAGGTATATCTGTGTGTATCCAGTCCAGCTACACTTGAGCTCAATGTTCGCACAATTTATTTGGTCTTTAAAATATTCTTATGCAATCCTACCAGTACAGATTTTTTCCCATTAAGTACTAATATTTCAGCAGTTGCGCAATCTCTCCTTTCCTTTGAAAATTATTTAATAGCGTTTGGCATATCACAATCTTGGACAAGTTGAGCATCAGATTCATCATTCATAAAGAAGCTCATCTTTTGAACTCACATGATCCAGTTGCCAAGTTAGACACGAAGAATCGGCACGAAAATGACAATGTTATGTCTTAATTCTTAGTTTAAAAAGGCTTGATGATTATAACAATACCTACCTAGGAAAGAAGAAGTGCTTTTATGTATATATCAAAATATAGTTCGTAACTTTAGTGGTTTTATTTTTCTTAATATTGGAAGAGATGACAAGTTGGAATTCTCTTTTTCATGTACAATATATTAGCTGTGTTTAGTTAATGTCAAGTGGAATGAAGTCGGTGTTCTATACAAAGAAGTTTGTTACAAGAATAGAATCAATCTAGAAGAAAGATATCAACAGGGCAACATTTGAATAAAGCAACCAAGTGGGTGAAATTTTTTGAATATATATGACAAATCAGAAACTATATCCAATTGTATCCTACAAAATCAATGAACACGGTGCTTTAAAAAAGTACTAAAATTTTAATAATTCAATTAAGTGATCAAATGATATAGGATTTAAGTGATTTTTTTATTTTTTTTATTTTTTGTAGAGATGATCTTTGAAAGAATATTTACAAAATAGACAGTTTTGATTAGTAAAATACAATATGGAGTGGGCCCTACAAAGTTATACATCAAATAAACTAATTTGAGGGATCTTGAATTAGTGAAATACAATACGGAGTGGGCTCTACAAAATTGTCCTTTATTTGAGGGATCTCTAAGCTCTGTATATATTCCAAATGGGTCCAAATTTTGGCTCTACGCACTTTGGACAAAAGGGGGTCTCATTCTGACATACGAACGGCGGGGCAAGGAGTGTGGAAGAGTTAACGCTGCCTAAACATGAATATGGATATATCTTATCCCTATGGCTTACTTTACACCCCACTTGATCCTCATTTGGCAATTGGCAAATTTGCGACGGCATGTCTATTTTTGTTTTGAGATATCTAAACACTGTTTTACCTAGCTTGCTTTCTATTTTCAATTGGTAAATATTGGGGGCAATGACCAAAAACCCCATATGAGTAATGTGGTTTATATATTAAGCCATTAAACAAGAGTAGGGTTTTATCCTATACAACTTTGAATTGATTAAGGTTGTAGAGTTCCTATCCAAAGGACCACAGGCAGTTGTGAATTCAAATTATGCACGGTCCAATTTCTTCAAATTGAGACAAACTCTGTTCACCAACCGGTGGTCCGATGGTGGCCAATGGACCTTCATGTTCACAACATTTGAAATACATGCATACAATATTATGAAAGCTTTTATTAGATGTAGAGGTTCGGGATTCAAAAGTGAAACTTCATTATCAATATTTTTATTGTTTTCAATTATTACCATTTATTTTTTAAAAATGAAAATCAAATTCAATTCTTGACCTAACCTAACATCCTTATAGATTTAAACTATTCTAGTAGAGAAAATTATTCAAAGTCATGAGTTGGGGAATGGTATTTAAAGGAAATGATAACTTAATTAAATGCTCGTTATTTATTTTTCAAGAGGGTCTACTGGTAATCTAGCAAAATTTAATAAAAAACAAAAAAAAGAACAGGACAGGGTTATTATGTAACTTCAACGCGACCAACTTGTGCTTATTTCTCCCCCCAACCCCCTTTTTTTTTATAAAATCTTTTTCTTTTTTGGCTCAAAGGACCAACTTGGTTCTATTTTATAAGCCCCACATGAACTTTCTTGGCTTTGAAAAATGCAACCAACTCATCTCTCTGTTTGTGCGTGAGAGAGAGAGAGAGAGAGAGAGAGTGCATAAGTAGAAGAATTAAGATCAACCACCGGAAAAGCAGAGCCTCCTCTACCAGAAGAAGCAGCTGAAAGCGACCACTATTTATTTATACCAAAAACCCAAAAAGCTACACACCAAAATCCCCCCCACAACACTTAAATTACCCATATGCCTCCCAACCCGCCCAGATCCTCAGTTTTACTCCACCGGATCAACGCCCCAACGTCCGCCTCGTCCAATACGGCGTCGCTGCAGTGCCAAAACCAAAAGGGCGGAGGAGCGCTTCTACTCGGTAACAATAATAACAATAACAAGAGGCGGGCCCCACTCCCGGAAGCGCTGGCGCGGTACCACACTCACGCGGTTGGGCCCGACCAGTGCTGCTCGGCCGTGACGCAGGAGATCGCGGCCCCGGTGTCCACCGTGTGGTCGGTGGTCCGGCGCTTCGACAACCCGCAGGCCTACAAGAACTTCGTCAAGAGCTGCCATGTCATCGTCGGCGACGGCGACGTGGGCACGTTGCGCGAGGTGCGGGTGATATCGGGGCTGCCAGCGAACAGCAGCACGGAGAGGCTGGAGATCCTGGACGAGGAGAGCCACGTCATAAGCTTCAGCATGGTGGGTGGGGACCACCGGCTCTCGAACTACAAGTCGGTGACGACGCTGCACCCGTCACCCGCGGGCGGGACGGTGGTGGTGGAGTCGTACGCGGTGGACGTGCCGCAAGGGAACAGCAAGGAGGACACGTGTACGTTCGTGGACACGATTGTTCGCTGCAACCTCCAGTCACTGGCTCAGATCGCCGAGAATTTAGACCGACGCAAGTAATTATATGAAGTAATGATTTAATTAATTATATTATACCTTAATTAGCTTCTTCTTCCCTTCATGTCTCTCTGTCTGTGTCTGTATAGTGAGCTAAGTCAGTGGTTGCCTATTGATGGTTATACGCCGTCGTTTTGTGTTCCTTAATGTTAAAATCCGATGAAACAGTCACAGTCAGAGTCGCAGCCGCGGTTCAATGGTTGATGTTGTTTAATTAATGCTTTATATTATGTACATATATTAAGGGAATTTTCTATTTTCAATGGTTTTGGTTTGTGTAAATCCCATATTAATTAGAAAGAAGAAAAAAAGGGTCAATAATGTTATATTGGCAGAAGACATGCAATGCATGATGGCTGCGACTAAAATGGTGTTAAAATTGATGTGAAAAGAAAGAGCAGGAAGGAAGGCAGGCAGCTAGGCAGCCTATTGTTTTGTTGAATAGCTTTTTTGGTTGATTGATATGCGTATGGCCAGTGGCAGTACTGACTGAGTATACTGAGGCAGTGGGGGCTCTGGTAGCAAGAAAACTTGCATAAGTTATCTTTGCGTTATTAATTGGAATAGCAAAAAGTATTATTCCGGTTACATGAGAGTATCTCTCCTAGACTAAGTCAGGCTCAAAGTCTCACAGCCATGCATAATTAGAAGGGCCATTAATTAACAAATTAATTAAGCTTTTAAGAGTGTGAATTCGTTTCTTTTTGTATTATATGAGATATTATAAGTAGTAATTAATGATCATGTAGATAATGTCGATGGTACGAATGTTGTTAATCACAAGTTAATCAGATTGATCAGTTGAAGGGTTAAGGTCTGAGTTTAGTTTAGGGTCTGTAATTAGCAATTGAATTAGCATGGTACATACACATACGACTAGCTGTCTGTGTGTCTGGTAGCCAATATGGGAAAGCCAACCTTGTTAGAATAGAAATACGTACAGTTATACTATTTTTGGGTCCGAAAAATACAGTGGATATATATATATATAGTTTTAAAATAATACATATATATGTACAGAAAATGAATATATGACAATAAAACTTGGCGATGAAAATGATGTAGAACAATAGGAAAGCTGAAAATGAAGACGTGCTTCATGATATTTGTGTGTTTATAAATGAAAAGAAGGTAGCAAGTAGAAAATGAGATAGTGAAAGGGAAATGAAAAGCTAAGGTAGGAATGAATAAAGGAGGAAAAAAAAGAATAAGAAAGCAAAGCATATTGTCGTGTTGTTTGGAATGGAAATTTTAGAGCGGTGGAATGAAAAGCATGCATGGGGTTTTTGAAGCATATTTGCATTAAAAAAATATGGTGAACAACGTGACGAGAATCAATATCTTATTTCCCTGCCCTACCCCACCACCCTCCTTGCAACTTGACTTTTTGATAACGCAACTCAGCAACTGGCAGCTTCAAGCTTCAAGCGTCAAGCTTCTAGCTTAGCTGTTCGTTGGAAAAAAAGAAGAGAAAGGAAACATGCAAAGCAATATTTAGCTGCAACTTGCTGTCTCTCTGTCTCTCTCTCATAGTCATTGGGGGTTAAAGAAATATGCAAGTTGGGTTGGCTTAAATGGTTTCTTTTGAATTGGATTGGATTGATCTGTGGCTCAGATTGTGTGTTTTGATTGTTTTTGTTTGAATGGGACTAAATATTTGCAAGTTGGTGAGCAAGTGGGAGGAGGGTGGAGAAGGAGGAGGAGGGATGGCTTTTTAATGATCCCCGTGTATTCTCTCTCGTCTACTTTTCAATTCCTTCACGCCACCCCAATCACCCCATATGACCCGTTCCATCTCTCTCTCTCTCTCTCTCTCTCTCTCTCTCTCTCTCTCTCTCTTTCTCCCCTCTCTACCTCCTCATCACGTGTTTTTTATTTTTTTTTTTTTTTTTTAACTATATCATGAGAGTATCTCTCCTAGACTAAGTCAGGCTCAAAGTCTCACAGCCATGCATAATTAGAAGGGCCATTAATTAACAAATTAATTAAGCTTTTAAGAGTGTGAATTCGTTTCTTTTTGTATTATATGAGATATTATAAGTAGTAATTAATGATCATGTAGATAATGTCGATGGTACGAATGTTGTTAATCACAAGTTAATCAGATTGATCAGTTGAAGGGTTAAGGTCTGAGTTTAGTTTAGGGTCTGTAATTAGCAATTGAATTAGCATGGTACATACACATACGACTAGCTGTCTGTGTGTCTGGTAGCCAATATGGGAAAGCCAACCTTGTTAGAATAGAAATACGTACAGTTATACTATTTTTGGGTCCGAAAAATACAGTGGATATATATATATATAGTTTTAAAATAATACATATATATGTACAGAAAATGAATATATGACAATAAAACTTGGCGATGAAAATGATGTAGAACAATAGGAAAGCTGAAAATGAAGACGTGCTTCATGATATTTGTGTGTTTATAAATGAAAAGAAGGTAGCAAGTAGAAAATGAGATAGTGAAAGGGAAATGAAAAGCTAAGGTAGGAATGAATAAAGGAGGAAAAAAAAGAATAAGAAAGCAAAGCATATTGTCGTGTTGTTTGGAATGGAAATTTTAGAGCGGTGGAATGAAAAGCATGCATGGGGTTTTTGAAGCATATTTGCATTAAAAAAATATGGTGAACAACGTGACGAGAATCAATATCTTATTTCCCTGCCCTACCCCACCACCCTCCTTGCAACTTGACTTTTTGATAACGCAACTCAGCAACTGGCAGCTTCAAGCTTCAAGCGTCAAGCTTCTAGCTTAGCTGTTCGTTGGAAAAAAAGAAGAGAAAGGAAACATGCAAAGCAATATTTAGCTGCAACTTGCTGTCTCTCTGTCTCTCTCTCATAGTCATTGGGGGTTAAAGAAATATGCAAGTTGGGTTGGCTTAAATGGTTTCTTTTGAATTGGATTGGATTGATCTGTGGCTCAGATTGTGTGTTTTGATTGTTTTTGTTTGAATGGGACTAAATATTTGCAAGTTGGTGAGCAAGTGGGAGGAGGGTGGAGAAGGAGGAGGAGGGATGGCTTTTTAATGATCCCCGTGTATTCTCTCTCGTCTACTTTTCAATTCCTTCACGCCACCCCAATCACCCCATATGACCCGTTCCATCTCTCTCTCTCTCTCTCTCTCTCTCTCTCTCTCTCTCTCTCTTGCTGACCTGACTGCATCATCATCATGGGTCTTCTATGGTTTTTTTGCTTTTTCAATGGAATTTATTGATCGATTGGGATTACATCACTCATGACCTAGCTACCTGCTTCAAAAATTCATCATCTCTCTCACCCAATTAATTTCATTCAAGAAAAATAAAATAAATAAATAGAGGGTTGCCTTCCTAATTAATACTTTTGGGTTTGTATATAATTTTCTGTTATACATACACAATAAAAGTAAATTTAGGTTTTAACCACAAAAAAACTTTCACTTTTGGAAAAAACCAAAACTTTTTCAAAAAAGACAGAAAAACCTCTCAACTTTCAAATTAAAGACATGCAAATGTAAAGGATTTCTTAGGAAATCCAAAAATAAATAAGGGCAATTTTGTTCGTTTTGGCTTCTTTTCAAAAATTTCTCTCTCCTTTGGGTTTTTCCAAAGTCTCCCCACAATAAATTAGCTAATACATTTCAAACTGGATATTAACAAATTAATCTACATGGATCAATTCTTACTTTCTGCAGTCAACATTAGTATCCTGGAAACAATAAAGACTTCCGTGAAACAGGCTATATATCCCGGTCAATAACATTATAACACGTGTAATAACACTTTAATGTGACATAACATTGGGGATAACAAAACAATGCATCCAATTTGAATTCACTTTTTCTTTTCAATTTTCCCATCTTCTTTTTCTTCTTTTTTGGTCAATCTTCTTTTTCTTCAGCCAGCCATTTTGCTTTTAGAACGTACGGAATAAGTAGTAGCTAGGGAACAAGGAGGGTGACATATACATAGCTAGAATGGGCAAGCCAGTGAGATGTTGAGGGGGATGGGGTAGGGGATGCCATAGAGAGCCCAGAATATGCATCTGATTTATAATAAGAGGGTTTTTGAGTTTCCTTTACGACACAACATTTTTAGATGTGGAGATGTCAACCACATTATTTTTTTCCAATGTATTTTGGCACCTACATTTTCAGCTAATTACTCTAAAATCTAGCTTGTTGATCAGACCAGTCCAAGTCTTAGGCCTTTCAATGGTTCCATCCAACCAATTGAACAACAAGAGTTTTGAGTGGTGTCACATCCAATTAGCCAATTTTCTATATGATCCAATTACTGGTCAAGGGGACTTTTGACACATCAGTATTAGCTGCCTGCCATCTAGTTAATCTCAAGCTACAAATGAATTAACTGCTAATTATTCCCATTAAATATTGTCTATGTTCAGTTAATGTACTAATAACGACCCTTATTTGACCTTAATATATATATATATATATATCTATGAATTAAGGTAAAATGTTCATGTTAAGCACTAGTTCAAGTTGTTTTGTCCTGATTAAGCTATGAAACCCAGATCGATCTATTTACATATCAACATCTCACCAAAACTTGTAACAATATATATGTATGCCAAATATATAGCTTAGCCTAGGCACATTGCTGTAAATACAATCCAAATAATTAAAGTATTTTGGCCCAGAGCAGCACAAACCAATTCAAAACTATTGCTGTCAGTAAACTACCAAGAAATGCATTTCAGCTGCTCCTAATAATTCCTGGATAAGAAAAAACTTGATCATGAAAATTGTTTCTCACCCACCACTTAGAGAAAAAAGCTTCAAAAGGGAGAAACCAGAGACTCCCCCCCAACATGCAAGCATCCAATTAGGCCAAATAGCTGTAGCTAGAAAGAAAAAAAAAACAGAGCAATGATTCAAATGCTGCCTAAAAAGCACCAAATACTTCCTACGACAACATGGGGAATCAGAAGCAGCTTGCATTCCCTCATTGCAATTCTTGTAGCAACTCTTCTAATTGGAGCTGTTTATCTGACCCAAGATGGTGGATTGCAGCTGTTGTATCAGGATTGTACTATAATTACCACATTGGAAACTAGAGCAGCAGGAGCAGAGGACCCAAAATTGTCAATTGGCAGCAGCAAAAGCAGAAGCAGCAGCTGCAATTTGTTTTCAGGGAAATGGGTTTCTGATAACCAGTCTTATCCTCTGTATAAAGAGAGACAGTGCACTTATATGTCAGATCAATTGGCTTGTGAGAAGTTTGGGAGAAAAGACTTGAGCTATCAGAACTGGAGGTGGCAGCCCCACCAATGTGACCTCCCTAGGTCTCTCTCTCATCCCTCTTTTTTCTTTTTCTTTTTTTCTTTTCTGGGTTGTAATTTCATGCAAATATATAATCTGGGTTGTTCTTTTGGTTAATGTTTTCATAGGGTTTTTTGAGTTTTGTGGGACTTTGTTCATGTAATATTATAAGCTAGGTTCAATGCCACAAAGTTGCTTGAGAGGCTAAGGAACAAGAGGCTTGTGTTTGTTGGGGACTCGTTGAATAGAGGTCAGTGGGTTTCCATGGTTTGCTTGGTCGAGTCTGCCATCAATCCAGACCTCAAATCCATGCCCAACAAAGCCAATGGCTCTTTGCTCATCTTCAAGGCCACTGTGAGTTTCCTTTTCCTCTCAAAACCCAATTTATTTGGGCCTGATTTGTAATTAGCAAAAACTAAGGCCCAAAATCACATATTTGCATTGCAGATTCTTCCACCAACTTAATAGAAACAGACAAAACAAAGAAACAGAATCTTCTGCTGTCAGAAGTCTCAGTTTCTTACGTTTCCTTCTCTGATTAGTTTAATATAATTCTGATTACGACGACTAATGTTTGTTTAATCTGATTTAATTAAGGAATACAATGCCACGATTGAGTTCTACTGGGCCCCATTGCTGGTGGAATCAAACTCTGATGATCCACTGAACCACCGCGTACCAGATCGGATTGTAAGAGCGCAGGCAATTGAAAAACATGCAAGGCATTGGACGGATGCAGACGTTCTTGTTTTTAATTCATATCTCTGGTGGAGAAGGTCCCAAATGAACGTCTTGTAAGTATAGTTTTGTTTTGCTATTGCATTGCATGACCTCCAAAAACCCAACCAACGCTTTATGATCAAAAATTAGGTAGCGGTTAGATAGAACCAACCATTTGACTTTGCATTAAAACTTATTATAATTTTGGTTTTTTTGGGAATGATTAAGGTGGGGATCTTTTGAAAGCCAAGATGGGATTTACAAGGATGTTGAGCTGTTGAGGGTGTATGAGATGGCGCTCAAGACTTGGTCAGATTGGTTGGAGATCCATGTTAATCGAACCAAGACCAAATTGTTTTTTGTTAGCATGTCACCCACTCACCAAAGGTACGCTTTATTTTATTTTATTTAAGATGAAAAGACAAAGATAGTTGATGTATTAATTAACAATTGACTATAAAATTAATATTAATGTAATAAGTACGCATCAACGAATCACGATGTCATGTTGTAGTTCTAAAGAATGGGGCGAGACAAGTAGGGAGAATTGCTACAAAGAAACAGAGCCAATTACAGAGGAGGGATACTGGGGAAATGGATCAGATCCTAAAATGATGCGTCTGGTTGAGAATGTGCTTGATGGGTTGAGAGTAAGAGGTCTAGATGTAAAAATTCTCAACATAACCCAACTCTCAGAGTACAGGAAAGAAGGGCATCCATCCATTTACAGGAAGCAATGGGAGCCTCTAACCGAAGAACAAGTATCAAATCCCAGCAGTTTTGCCGATTGTATACATTGGTGCCTCCCTGGAGTGCCTGATGTGTGGAATGAGCTCCTCTATGCTTACATTTTTCAACAATAACAACTTCTGTTTGGAAAAAAAAATTTCCGAACAGATCAAGCTTGTAACATCTTATCTGAATTTGTAAAAATCATGAATGTTGATGGCATGTTTACTAATCCGTAATTAGATTATGAGGAATTGAATTGAGGAACTGGATTCCGGATACCTATTGAAATTGCTTACTAAATCATATGGATTGAGGGGAGTTAGATTCCGTATTCCTATTGAAGTTGTTTACTAAATCATATGGAATTGGGGATGAGTGGTGCTAATTACTAAAATATCCTCGTTGTTAGATTAAAGTAGATGACAAATTTAGAATTTTTAAAATTGTGTGAGAATATATAATGGGTAAAAAATATGAATTCCTAATAAATTAGTTACCCAAGAATTGAATTCCTCCAAAATAAAGAATTCAATTCCTAATTTTGTGTGGATCCCACTTATTTTTTAATTTTTTTAATACGAAATAAACACAAGAATCCTCCATATTTAGAATTCAATTCCTGATGAGATTTTTAATTTCTGATTAGTAAACACACCATGAATGAATTAGGAACATAAACACAACGGTTTAACTCAAGTAAATTTTTACTAAACATATCAAAACAATGTAAAATTTAATGTCCATTTTTACCACTGTGAGATTTAATATCACATGTTTCAGCATTAACTTCAAACCACATGGCCTGTTTTAGCAAATCTCAAAGCATAACAAAGTTAGATTCTAAAGAAGTTTCACTTAATGTTGCTTTACCTTTATTTAGACAAAGCCTCTGCCTGTTAATATACTTTTCTAAAAGTCTTAGGCCCTCACGTCAGGAAAAGTCCTAAAAGAAAAAACAAAACAAAAATGAAGCGCTTGTATTTGAGAATTTTGGCTTCTCCTGAACAGTGTAGGTCCCTGACTGCAAACAAACAAAACAACCCACCAATTTCGATAAAAATAAAAAATAAAAAAAAACCAAACCAATCATATGATCAACATTTATGATAATATCTTAATACTAATTAAGGTATAATCTGACATGTAATAATAATATATGCATGCTAATAAAATCTTAAAAAGTAATGAGCAGAGTTGTTCAGCCTTAAACTTCCATAGAGTAAGACAAATTGAGCTGATGATTTACCAAAACATTCCAAAATATTAGGTCTTTTTTTAATAATAGACAATTATTTTCTTCTCGCGCGGTTGGTGCATTAGCTTAGCCTTAATATTATTTACCCGCCTGCAGCACCCTAATAAGTTTTTTCCAGACAGTGACTATGATTACTTGTAATCTCTGACGCTTATGTGATGATGATTGAACAAATGTTAAAAAAGCCCCTTCATAATTCTTTCTCTTTCAATTCTTTGGTCAATCAAGCAAGACTCCGTCTTTCACGATGCAGAGGTGGAACAGAAAGAAAACCCAGTTTCCTGTATTGGTGTTCCTCTTGTTTTTGTTCATAGTGTTCTCAAATCTCCACAGTGAAAATAGCATTCTGCAAATTCAAGATGGCCATGATCGTGCTCCTCGCCATCAAGATTCAATCACTTATGTAAAGCCAAATCTTTTCAGCCATCAAAACCAGGGTCCAGGTATGGCAGTGTTTGGTTTAGCTAAATAGGCCTTCTGGGTTCACTTTTCTGCATTTGCTGAATCTTTATGTTAATTCTTGATCAATTTATTTACTGGGTCTGTTAAATTAGTGGTATTTCTTTGATTTGGTGAAGTGGGTTGAAGTTGGTGTTTTGTGAATTTCAGAGGTTTTGGATAGATTCAGTACATGCAACTCCACCAAAGAGTACAGTGGTCGGAAAATTGCGTGGACTGACCGTAAGCCGAGGTACGGTCACCGGAGAGAGACTTTGGAGAGATGTGACGTGTTCTCAGGCAAATGGGTGTTTGATAATAGTTCCTATCCGCTGTACAAGGAATCGGACTGCCCATACATGTCTGACCAGTTGGCTTGTCACAAGCATGGCAGGTCTGATTTGGGCTACCAGTATTGGAGGTGGCAACCCCACAACTGCAACTTGAAGAGGTAAAGAGGTGCTCCTCTTTCTTTTAATTGTTTTCCAATAACCAGTTTAGATTTTCCTTTGTTAATGTGCTTGGGTTGGAACAAGAATTTTTCTCATGGGTTCTTGAATCAATAAACTGGAAATCATTTTGATGTGTTTCAAACTCGTGTCGAATTACTAATTATATTTCACTGAATTGACTAGTATGACTAGAATGGTATATAATTCAGCTGCTGTTGAGTTTCCTTTTGTGCCTGATGTGAGGTTTCCCTAATAATTTTTTTAATTCCCCTGTAGATGGAATGCAACTGAAATGTGGGAGAAGTTGAGAGACAAAAGACTAATGTTTGTAGGGGATTCATTGAACAGAGGGCAATGGATATCAATGGTGTGTTTGTTACAATCTGTGATTCCCGCAGATAAGAGATCCATGTCACCGAATGCTGCTCTTACCATTTTTAAAGCAGAGGTAAACAGAATTTCCGTCTAAGAAGTAAGACTGCAACTGAACCAAACCTCAATCTCAACTAACTGGGGCCTTGGTATCCATTAGGCTGCTCTTGTCTGACTAAGGCCAAAATGTGTTTAAGTTAGATAATACAATATTCATTAGGAAACAATGAAAGCAATAATAAATGTTTTCGAACAAGGACACACATGAAGTTTTGGGTGTGCTTGCCTGATTTCATTGCATGGCTAGCTGAAAGATATAATCTTGAATATCTCAGAGTGCGGTTCTTCATTGCTTTCTTCGTGTCCTTTGCAGGAATATAATGCCACTGTGGAATTTCTCTGGGCACCGCTTCTTGTAGAATCTAATTCTGATGACCCAGTGAATCACAGATTGGATGATCGGATAATCCGTCCAGATTCTGTTCTTAAGCATGCATCGGAATGGGAAAATGCTGATATATTGATTTTCAATTCCTACCTGTGGTGGCGACAAGGCCCAGTTAAGCTGTTGTGAGTATGGTGGCATTACCATCCAGGTTTCAGTATATATTATGTAGAAACATAATGAATTGATATCCTAATTGATCAGCTTACAATTCATACAGATGGAGCACTGAAGCTAACGGTGCTTGTGAAGAGTTAGACGGTCTTGGAGCCATGGAGTTGGCCATGGGTGCTTGGGCAGATTGGGCTTCTAAGGTCAATCCCCTCAAGAAGCGGGTCTTCTTTGTTACAATGTCTCCTACACATCTCTGGTTAGCACCAAGCCCTCCTAGAATATTTTTTTTATCCTACCACCTTTGCTCATATTTCTAGTGAAAGTTTTCAATCTTGGAAATAAGCTTATTGAGACTTGAATGAGGTTGTCAACTAGGCATTGTCCTGGCATACACTGGTCAACTTTAGGACTATTTAACTATACAACTATATTATGCTAAAATTGAAGTCCATAAAGATTAGAGAGTCTCCAAGGAGTTGGACATTAGACCTGTCCAAGATACTCAACCAGCATCCTTTTGTTCACTTAAAGGCTAGACTTGTGGGGTGACAGCTACATCTTGCCATCCGTATTTAGCTGTCGCTTAATCTTGCCATCTGTTAGAATTAAATCCTCCATTGGAAGCACACATTAGGATTAATACAAAATCCTGATATTAGTCTAGTTCTAGTTTTAGAGAGGACCTTAGACTGCAATTTCATACATCTTTGGCTCAGCTCTATAAAACTACATTTCCATCTGTTGGAACCTTTATCCTATGTAATTTCCTGCATTTTTAGGAGTCGAGAGTGGAAGCCAGAAAGTGAAGGTAATTGTTATAGCGAGACATCCCCCATGGATTTTGAGGGCTACTGGGGAAGTGGTTCTGACCTGCCTACGATGCACATGGTGGAGAAAGTCCTCAGCAAGTTGAGTTCAGAGGTTTCCGTTCTCAATATTACTCAGTTATCGGAGTACCGGAAAGATGGTCACCCTTCCGTTTACCGCAAATTCTGGGAGGCGCTGAAGCCTGAACAATTGTTGAATCCTGCGAGTTATTCGGATTGCATACACTGGTGCTTGCCTGGTGTACCTGATGTATGGAACGAGTTTCTATTCCATTTCTTGTGAACAAATGTACAATTCTTTCAAGTCCTTCTTAGTGGTTTCGTACAGCAATTTGCCTTGGTTCTCTCAACTCGTGGGCCATTGTTACATGATTCCATTCTTTGCAAATATGGTACAAGCATTCGACTTATCCTCTGTTCTAGCAATATTAGATCCATGTATGTATGCTGGATTTTCGTCAGTATCATGACTTCATTTATGAATTCCTCCAAATCCAATACATTATACAGGGCTTATGAAGTTATGACCCACAACTGCAAATAAAATTGCATTTATTTGCTTCCTCAAGCAATGATTACACATCAAACCCAATGCACAGTAAAACGAAAATGGAGCTTCATATTTGATGATGAGCACTGACACTGAGCAACATGGGAACAGTTTCCATAAGTAAAATAAAATGGAGAGAGAGAGAGAGAGAGAGAGCTACAAGGCGTTTGTAACTTTTGAATTCTCATATGCAATATGCCAGGGCAACAGGCCCCCCACGCCAAGTTTGGACCTCCAGCGCTACCAATCCAGCCCGGGCAAGCCCTAGGTCCCATCAGCCTGAGCAAGCCTAAGGGCAGATCTTGCTTAGGCTCAAACCAGAAGGCGCTGACGTTAGCGAGCCAAAAAAATTGAAAAAAATTCAAAATTTTTTTTTTTTAAACCAAAAAATTATGGATGTTTTCCCTATAAATACATAATAATTTTATTTACTTTCCACACCAAATCCTCATACAAACTATTCTCCTTCCAATATTTGTAAATCGTAATATTTTTTCATCTTGCATTTGTAAATTGTTTATATTTTCTTCCATATTTATTTTTTTCTTGCATAATCATTTTATTTCTTGCATTTCTAAATTGTTTATAATTTGTTGCATATTCTTTTTTTTTTCTTGCCCTTGTTCTAGCCTTTTGGGGTGGAACAAAAAAAAACAAAGCTATCACTATTCACATGAATAGTGGCAGCCCTTGCTTTGCCTTTACCTTAGCCTGAGCCTTTTGGGGTGGACATGCTCTAAGAGCACCTCTACCCCAAAGGGCAAGGGTAAGGCAAAGTCAAGACAAGATTTGACACTATTCACATAAATAGTGTCAGCCTTGCCTTTTTTGGTTACACCTCAAATGGCAAGGGCAAGGGCAAGGGCAAGGGCAAGGGCAAGGGCAATTACTATTAATTTGAATTCATTTTATATTTTTTATACTTAAACCATTAATTTTGGCATGAGAAGTGAAAAATAGGACTAGGTATTTATATATAAAAAAAATTCTAAAAATTATTACATTTTTTTTTCGATTTTTTTAATTGCTGACATCATCAATGACGTTAGCAAACCCAGGCCAGATTTGCCTTTGGGCCTGCCCAAGCTTGTGGACGCCATCAACTGCCTGGTCTTGCCATTGCGCACTGGAGCCAAAAACTGGGCCTAGATCCCCTCCTGCCCGGGCAAAACAGCTACGCTGGAGGTGCTATAAGGGAGATAGCTACAACGCCTTCAACCCATCATAATTCACTATTGTACAAACATTCACTCACATAATAGAGATATGTGGACGAGACGAGATACGTTACAGTCATCCATGTGCGCGTATGTGATTAATAATGTTAAACCACAAGCACTCATCAAGGAAGAAGAATCTGAAACGGATTCTTCTTAATCACAATAGTCGACTTACTCTCCGAATATTTTGTATATACTGTCATTCAAGACTTTTACCGTTTATATCTTTATTGTGCAGTTATAGATATTGTAATAGTTACACAAAGGAATATAACTTGAATTCAAACTCTTACATGGTATCAGCCTAAACAGTCCCTTTCTCTTCCAAGGGATAGCTTCTTCCCCCTCTCTCTCTCTAGCCGAACCCTCATGGCCTCTCCATCTTCCTCTTTCTCTCTCTTCCTGGTCACCACTCCTCCCATTTCATCGAGCTCACCAACACCAACTACCTCCTCTGGCTCGGACAAATAAAACATTTTCTCATTGGCCACGGCTTGTGGAAATATATTGATGGCTCATCTTGTAATAACCCAAACCTAAAATTAATATTTAATTATTAATTTATTGGAGGAAAAGACTAAAATGCCTTAGAATTTTTATTAGGTCAAAAGTTGACTTTATGACCAAGAAGGAAATTGGGGATTTCAATTATACCGTTGCGTAGAGCGCAACAAAACGAGTCCGTAGACACGTAGTGAACTCAAATCGGAGTTGTAACGAAAAAGTTACGGTCAAAATGCTTCAAGGGGCAAAATGGTAATTAGGAAAGTCAGATTTTTTTAAAAACCCCTCTCTCTCTTTGGTTCGACAGAACGCTCCCCCCCCATTTTTTTTTTCAGCTCAGTCGGTGGCTTCCAAGAGCCACTGTTGCCAAACGGACGGCCACCCCCTCCTCTTCCCTTCCCAATCGGTCTCAGCCCTTGCGACCGCCGGAGATTGCCGGAATTGCCGTAGAAATGGCCAGTTTTTGACAGATTTTCTCTAGCTTCGTTCGAACAATTTCGGGCACCAATTTGGACGAGTGAGGTATGGATTTCTAGCTATTTTTCATGCTCTAGCTGCTGGTTGGATAGGATTTCAGAAATTTCTAGAGTAGATAGCTCGATTTACGAGCTAGGTTTCAGCAGGTTTTCGGGTCACTGTTCCGGCCACTTCCGGCCAGTTTTTGGGG
>NC_024126.1:21746409-21775744 GCF_000346735.1 Prunus mume | reverse complement strand
ACGCCACCTGGGAAATCGCAGATGACATTCTGGCTCGTTTTTCCTCCTTTATCGCATGAGGACATGCTCATTCTCAAGGGGGTAGGAATTGATGGAACCCCTGGTCCTCATGGACGAATGCCTTACCATTATGCTTTCCTCCAAGGCCACTTTAGCCATTCTATCATTTTTGATTAGCTGTTCACCTGTTCTTACGTGGCAGCCTACAGGCTGGCCCTAACAACCTCATGTATAAAATGCTATTGCATCAATGAGAAAGGATATTGAACTTTGCCAAATACTTATTTTGTCTGTTTCCTTCTATCTGTTTTGCAATACACTGTGCTGGTACGTATCATATAAGGCTTCGAGTTCCAGGTACTTGGCTAGACCTGCAGTCGCCAACACAAATAGAAGTGAAAGATGTCGCGTTTATATACAACTCTACGACAGGAGCCAAGAATAATAAATTTGCCGAATACTTTGTCGACTTTTTCTTTGTAGGATGTCATTACGAAAAAAAAAAAAATTAATGGGTTCCTTATGGTTACATGTCCACGGTTTCGAGTCATGATTTCTTGTGTGTGGAGACCTCTCACAAAATATCTATATAAACTTTTGAACTCATAATACATGCAAAAATTAACTAGGAGGATGAAAATATTATATATATATATCACATAATTGTTGGACCACCTACGACTTGCTTAATTTATTTCCCTTCTCTCTTGAGAACTTATTTCTCAGTTCTTGTTGGAAGTTTGAATGAAATTCAATGACTTTTGTCCCACACTGGTATAAAGAAGAAAAAGTAAGGTCTTTATAAGTGTGGTAGCCCTACAAAAGGCAATTGGAAGTTGAGCCAAGTAGAAGTCAATTGGGCTTCAAATTCAACTTGGGCATTGAATATATAATATTTAATTATAAAAAAGATGGCATTGGGCCTTGGGGCACTTGGGCATTTAAGATTTAAATTAATTATTTAGTTTCGAATTAATAAATTTGTTTCTTTTTTTAATTAATTCAGATTAGTTTAATTAATTTCACTGGGGGGCATATTTCGTTTTTATTTTTATTTTTAATAATAAATAGTATAACATATTGCCGTTTAATAATCGTGTTATACACATACATACGTATTTTTCAACAATACTTCCATTTTTCGTACACAAGGAAAACGTACAATACACGCACGTGTAGATTTTTCATGTTTAATGCACGTGTTTTTACAAAATTGTCAACAATACACACAATTTTACGTATTATTGAATAAAAATAATATATATTGAAATATTATATAGTTGCCAAACTTTATGATCATTCATATGCTTGGTAGTAAGGTAAGTTAGCCTAAGGAAAAAGAAGAAATCGATTCATACCCACTCTTGCAGGGGTTTTTTTAGAATTTTCTTTAACAAATAGTATAGCCGGGCGAGTATACTATTGAATATAATATATTTCAAGCGTATAGCCGGCCGGCTATACTGTATTTTTTGACCTTTTGTTTTTCCGAGAGTATAGCCGCACGGCTATACAGGTTGTTTGAAAATTTCTTGAAGAATAGTATAGCCGCCCGGCTATACTCGGTTTTTTGAAAATTTCATTGAAGACTATTAAAATACATTGGGTACTTGGGACTTGTGCCAGAATAGGTAATTGGAAGTTGGCCCACACAAGGCAATTGGAAGTTGGGCCAAGTGGAAGTCAATTGGGCTTCAAATTCAACTTGAGCATTGAATATATAATATTTAAGAATGGTGATTTCCCCACTCTTTTTTATAACTAAAAAAGGAGTCTAAGTGGATAAAATAGGAGTGGGGAAATCATTGCCCATATTTAATTATCAAAAAGATGGCCTTGGGCCTTGGGGCACTTGGGCATTTAAGATTTAAATTAATTATTTAGTTTCGAATTAATAAATTTGTTTCTTTTTTTAATTAATTCAGATTAGTTTAATTAATTTCACTGGGGGGCATATTTTGTTTTCATTTTTATTTTTAATAATAAATAGTATAACATATTGCCGTTTAATAATCGTGTTGTACACATACATACGTATTTTTCAACAGTACTTCCATTTTTCGTACACAAGGAAAACGTACAATACACGTACGTGCGGATTTTTCATGTTTAATGCACGTGTTTTTACAAAATTGTCAACAATACACACAATTTTACATATTATTGAATAAAAATAATATATATCGAAATATTATATAGTGGCCGAACTTTATGATCATTCATATGCTTGGTAGTAAGGTAAGTTAGCATAAGGAAAAAGAAGAAATCGATTCATACCCACTCTTGCAGGGGTTATTTTAAAATTTTCTTTAACAAATATATTTCAAGAGTATCTCCGGCCGGCTATACTGTATTTTTTGACCTTTTTTTTTTTTTTTCCGAAACAGTACCCTTGCTAATTTTCTTTTAATAAATAGTATAGCCGTCTCGAGTCCTAGACATTATTCCATCCAGGGATAAGCCCTGTAGGCATAGAAGCGAAAGATGATAGGAGATAATCTAGTCGTCGTTAATGGAATATCCTTCACTATTTTACAAAAAATGGAACGAAATGATCTTGTTTTGTTTCTCAGTTGAAAAGAGATGTCTTGAGCCGGCTATACTGGTTTTTTGAAAATTTCTTTGAAGACTAGTAAAGTACATTGGGTACTTGGGAGTTGGGCCAGAATATGTAATTGGAAGTTGGCTCACACAAAGCAATTGGAAGTTGAGCCAAGTGGAAGCCAATTGGGCTTCAAATTCAACTTGGGCATTGAATATATAATATTTAATTATCAAAAAGATGGCCTTGGGCTTTGGGGCACTTGGGCATTTAAGATTTAAATTAATTATTTAGTTTCGAATTGATAAATTTGTTTGTTTTTTTAATTAATTCAGATTAGTTTAATTAATTTCACTGGGGGACCTATTTTATTTTCATTTTTATTTTTAATAATAAATAGTATAACATTTGCCGTTTATTCGTGTTTATATATATATATATATGTACAGAGAGCTTCCATTGAGGGATCCCTCAAATAAGCTTATTTGAGGGATCCCTCAATGGAAGCTCTCTGTACATATATATATATATATATATGTACAGAGAGCTTCCATTGAGGGATCCCTCAAATAAGCTTATTTGAGGGATCCCTCAATAGAAGGGGACTGTATATATGTATATATATATAAGGGAACGTGGATACGGGTAGTTACTATTTTCAGCCATTTTACAAAACGGACAATGCCAAATTTTCTGATCAACCAAACACAAGATGCTAAAAGGCAAAAATTTGCTACTGAACAAAGCAAGGGTGCCTTGAAAGCCCTCATTGACAAGATTTGGAGAACTGGTTTGCAATTTGGGTTCCAGTGAAATTTCCGGAACTCATCATCCATAACTACATACAGACTTCGATTAGCATATATCTATTAAACCCAAAAACCACAAGATTCAGTATTATTACAAAGAAAGTAAAGACATTTTTCAAGCATTCAAAGAAATTAGAGATATTTGAACTCAAATATCAATGTTATGAATTAAGCCTTGCCTTAAACAAGCACAATTCAGCTTAGGCATTAGGCGCCTATTACTATGATCCTCAACTGTTAATCAACCGGACTATAGTACCTTTAGCATCATTCTGGCTATTAACAAACTCTATCAAATTTCCTGAGTTGAAAATGTAATTATTGCTGGTTTTCAAACAAAACAACCCTAATGCTATCATGAAACAACAAAACCAATTTGCCGTATCAAGAATAATAAAAGCATATCAGCAGCATCAACCCTTCAAGAAAGAAAGAACCAAACCAGCGTGCCATGCATCCACCATTCACATAAAATTAAAGGAATCCAAAACAAAATTATGCTTGTATTGCAAACCAAAGTAGCTAACATTGTCATGAAACTAAGTTGACAAACTAAGCTACAAATATAAATCCAGTGCCAGTGATTGAAAATCTTTAACAGCGTAAAGAGGAAACACACTTTGAAATGCTCTCGCTCATTATACTCATTTTCCTCCATTACCCAAAATAACAAAAGACACAGATAAATACCACAACAAAATAGACTAACAAAACAGTCTTAGATTTTCAAAGCAGTAAATTAAATCACTGGGACACACCCAGCCACTTTGTGAAATTCTCAAACTCTGTGTAATCACTGTCAGAGATCATAGTTTTGTACCAAGCTTTTCCTGCGGCCTTGATAGTAGATGCCTCCTCCTGTATAAAAAGAAATTCAACATTTATATTAGCACTGGTGCCCAAGATCTTGTAACAGAGTAAACAAGAAGCAAAAGAATTTTAGGCAAGATGCAGAATTCTTGTACATTCTCAACTTAAATTGAGGATGGTATGTGTAACTGATGAAAAGCAGTATTACAGGAAGGAACCATTTCCTATATGAAGGAACCCTCACACAGTATGAAAAATCATAATATATTAGATGATAGATCAAACATTTCCGAAACAATCTAAATCAATAAAGAACCCACATCGTCAACACGTAATAACAATTAATTTCCATACTAAATGTTTTCACCTACAAAGAGAATAGTAAATAACATTTGATTCACAAAGAAAATGCACCAAAACTCTGGATGCCCCAAGAATTTGATGATTTACACTTCCAACCCTTATAGGATTTGATTTGCAAATTATAAGGTCAATTATAAGTATTATTTTAGCTTTGGTATCGAAGCAGATGCAAGCAAAATGAACGTCATTTTCCCTGATAACCTCTTGAGTTGCAAGAACCAGACGGCTCACACAGGCAGCTTACTGACACTAGCACACATCTTAGACATCTTTATAAAACAATTACATGAACATTAATGAGAGTTATTCTCTGATTAGAAAACTATATACACATATGAAATTACCTGCTTACCATAATGGACACATGTTCGATGAGAAATGGTTTAAAACAATCATACTGCAATATCATCTCAAATCCAAAAACAGACTACCAAAATAAACAATCATTAACTAGCATATCACCAGAACTAATTAACCATAATAATAATAAAATAAAATAAACACGTAAGTAATATGGACCGATTACCTTTGAAATGGGCTTTCTCTTTTTGTCAAGCTTCTCCTTCTTAGCTTTCACCCGCTGCTCTTCGGCCAAAAGAGCCATCCTCCTAGCAGTTTTAGCGTAAGGGTTCAACTTCAGAAGAGTGTTCAGATTCTTCAATGGGTTTTTCTTCAGAGGCGCCCTCTTGAACTCCTTCTTGATTGGCCTAACCACAGACTGAACTTCATCAGAGTTGATAATCCTCGCCAAGTCAGCATTCACCATCTTCGACCTGGGCAACACGTAGCCCTTCTTCTTCTCCGAAACCTTATCAAATGACCCGTAAATCGAGTCCAGCTTCTCAAAAGCCGATTTGGTCCAGATGACAAAACGACCCAGATGCCCACCCGGAGCGAGCTTAAGCAGGTTAAGCCTCTCGACATTGATAATGTCGACGCCAGGAATGTTCCTGAAGGCCTTCACCAGCTTGGCCCCTTCAGTTCCATACACAATGAGCGGGCCCTTGCGGTTGATGTACCTCCGGTTCCTCATCTTCCCCTTTCCGGGTCGGATCGCGTGGCTGTCCTTGGCCTTTTCGGCGTCAGCGTAAGCCCCGATCTGCTTCAGAAGCTTCAGAGCCGCCGAGGTCTTCTCAACGCCCTCAGCGGAGTCGCTGACGACCAAGGGAAGCTCCGGGACGGTCTCAATTTTGTGTCCCCTGGCCAAAACCAGAGAGGGCACGGCGGATGCTGCAATGGCCGTAACGATGGCATATCGCTTCTGGTTCACGTTGATCTTGCGGTGCCAGCGGCGCCAGATCTTGGTGGGAGCGAACATGCGACCACCACGGCACATGTTTCCGAATGCTCCCTGCCCAGCGCGGTGGGTCCCGCCGCCGGGGACACGTGGGATACGTGAGACGGCGCGTCCGGTACCCCAAGACTCGGCGGAGGTCTGATGGCCGGCCTTCTTCGAAACGGCGTAGGGTTGCCTGCTGTTCTTTGAGATGTTTGCGTGGACGAAGGTGACGATGTCTGGGCGGATGGACGCTTTCATGACGTCGGGTAAGGCGACGGTTTGGGACTGGTCAGTGGCCATGTCGCCATCTAGGGTTTGGACGGTGACGAGGGGACGAGCTGCTGCAGATGCGGCGGCCATTTTAGAGAGAGGGGGAGTGAGATGGGAGGGGGGGAATGCGATGTGAGGGTTTAGGGTTGGGACAAATGAGTGTTGCGTTGCTTTTATACCTAAAATGTTTGGAGGTAGGGTTTTCAGTTTCACTTGCGCCATTTTTAATTATTTTTTTCTCCTTAAAATTTTATGCTCATATTGCATTGCTTCATTTTAATTTTGTTGTACAATGTTTAAAAATTCAACTTATGTGTGGCTTGTTGGTAAAAAAAGCTAGAATATAAAACATTTTTTTTTATTAATTTCTTTTATAGAAAATATTTTCCTTATTAAAAACTTACATTTATGTTTCAATTTGTAGGGTATTGGGCTAAAATGTTTACAATTTAGCTGGATCTGGGCTTTACTTAAATATGCCTCTGTTTTTAGCTCGATTAGTAAAGCGCATTTATCTAAAGTTATGTGTTACATGAAAGAAAAACACATGCTCCCCAAAAATGAAATAAAGTAATTTTTTGAAAATACAATTTCAAACATAATTTTATAGGAGTTTTTAAGATAATGCATTATCGGAAATTACACATTACAAATGATAAAAAAAAAAGGGGCAAATTTGCATTGGAACTGTTCAGAAGTCGTCTAGGTATTTCGAACTGTCAATGCTTATGTTATTCATGCGAAAATAGACGCAAGCTTTGATCTCCTTCCATACATGTGACATTTGACAGGAAGGAACCATATAGCTTTTTTGTTTTCTGGGTCGCTATCAATTCAGATTCTCGTAGTTAAAACTTGTTTGATGGTACAGACTACACATTTGAAAAAGAAGATAAAACTACAACTAAACAGATCTTACAAGATATACATACTTCTATGGAAGGCCTGAGCAAAATCAGAATATGATAATCATACATTCAGGCCACCATACTACTATTACAATTTAAAACCTTTCCAGAGCTTTGATAAACAACTGAAAATTTTCTTCTATTCAGCATATCCTCCTAACACTGTCCTGGTTGTGGCTGCAGAACTACATCCCTGAGATTGGATTCGGCATGCCGTTCTAGAACTAGAACCGCTATTTTCGCTCCAAAACAATACCTAATTGATGGGGAAATTTCAAGCTAAATGTCACTATATATATTTTTTTTTTGGTTGTGAAGAGATCATACTCACAAGGTAAAAATGGCCAAAAATCGAGCAACGGTACATTAGTATAAGATAAAAGAAATGGAAGACATGTACCAGTCAGCAACTGTAAGTATTAAGAAGTTCAACTTGACAGATCGTTATTCAGCTCCGTGGTAACAATTCCTGCAGCTACTGTTTTTGTATTGACATCATATGATACTAGGACTTCCCTCTGAACCAAACAACATTAACCAGTCAACATTAAAGAATATCCCAAGTTATATACATGTAAGATGAAGTCAAATAAGTCATCAATCATTAGTTACCCAGTTCAAAATCTTAAGGAAATAACACAAACTAAGTGACAAGTCAGAACATCAGGGCGATTGAAGAGAGCATGTTAACAGTCTATTGAACTCTCAAGATAAAACATGTTATCTCATAAAGAAGTTCACATGAAGTAATACTGAAGCTTCTAATTTTATTAGCAACTCAAAGTCATCTTATGTTTACCATAGCAAGTCATATGTACAATTTTTGTGAAAAGCAATATATCAGCGCCACATTGTTTTTCATACCAAAATCTAGAAGGGTATCAGGCTTGACAAGGATAACATAGTCTCTGACAAACAATAGAAACATATAGCTATGTGCAAAGTTACATGACACAATTACAAGTATAATAACACGAAATAGTAATACTAGTAATACTCACAATTGGTTCAAAGTCTGGACTAGACAAGTTGATACTGAGATTTCTCATCAACAACAAAACCTGCAGAAATAACCAAATATTACTACTGGCACATCACCTCTCAATATTTACAACTAATTACAAGCACATATCTCATTTCACCTTGATTTGTAGTAATTATTATCAGGCACATATTTGTTTTGTAAAGCCTCAACTCATAACACGTTAAGCCTCTGCAGAGAGAGGGAGGAGAGAGAAAAAGAGGGGGGATGTTGTAGCAAAATCCAACCCTATCTGTGGACTTTGTTCAAAATAGACTTTTACCAAAAACCACCATAATACAGGGTCATCTGATGACATTGACAAGTAAATATTATCTCTAGAACTAATAGACAGGAGCCTACAGGGAAAAAAAGGGTGCTACTTGTTATGCCAGGTCATAACAAGTTAAGTCTTTGCAGAGGGAACACGCACTCATGTTGAGTATCTGGAAAAGTCTAGACTAGAGCACTGATCTATGGACTCTGCTCAAAATAGTTTTTGGCCAAAAACCACCATAGTACAGGGTTCTTAGCTCTCTGATGACATTTACATTGGATCTCCAAAAAGGATAGACAGGCAAATCTTACACAACTTCAGGCATTATTAGAAAATAGCAAGAATAAATCACTGAAAGTGATGTGGTTTTATTCAACTCACAGTTTCAAAATTGATGGGATCCATCTCCCTGAGTTTCTGAGCATGGCCTTTTGAGTCTGGATCAAAAACACTCCCAATGAAGCTATAAACTTCAGAAAAATCAGGAATACCTGCAAAATATTGGAATATGTATGAAAATAGCCCACCGGAAACTTTCTTGAAATTCAAGTCGATGGCAGATATAGTAAAAAAATTATGATTTGAGGATTACCATGAAGCAAAGGAGCTTGTTTCCCTTGCTCTGGTATCTCAGAACTTGGTAGGGTTCTACTTGAGCTTTCGATTTCGCTTAGACTGCATTTGTTAATCCTTGCTAGCCCCTTTGATCTAATATCAGCTGAATCAGTAACGCCGTACCCCATAATAAGTGCTGGAAAGTTCTCAACAAAACTATTTGAACACAAGTATATCAAGCAAAACAAATAAAAAAAGAGAAAGTATACATACCTTCAGTTCCTTGAAAACTTGTAAATTCTTCATGTGACAACAGAATTTGGTTTGATGCAGGATTTATCATAATGGAAGTTTCATCCCAAGGAGAATAGGTAGATGCAATGGCATTCATCGAAGAAGGATACGCAATGGATGCTTGCAACGGAACTAAAACTGCCAATCCGATATTGAATAATTAAGGATGACAACAATTAAGTTTTAAGCTTTAGAAAGACACAATGCCACTATCTTTAACATGTGAGAACCATTTTTGGAGGCCTTTTGTGGGTAAGGATGAGCAGCCTTGCGCTTTGGCCGCGGAGGAGGCACATGAGCTGTTGTCCCGCTCTTTTGAACTTTCAAGAAGTATTTCTGAGCATGACTTCGAATCTGCAAAACCCCAATTCTTAAAACCTCTCAAATCTAAAACGGTCCCCAAAACCATACCAATTTCAATCCACAAAGCAGAATTGCTTGCTTCATACCTGAATAACCGTTTTTGAACCCACAAAATCTTCAATTTTCTTCCAGTCACGGTCAAACCTGAAAATCCCACAAAACTTCAAAATCCACCAGTACCAAAATCTACTGTTAGTAACTTACAAGACACTAAATTTTCCCACACTTTTCACATTGCATCACTCAAGTCACAATTCTCAGACATGATCATCACCTGTAAGTGACTAATATTAAAGTTACAAACTTGAAAAATTCCAAATGAAACCCAGAACCCAAAAGAGAAAATCATAAGTGAAAACAGGCCACACAAAAAGCTACACAAAAAGCAATGAAAACCCAACAAGCAATCAACCAAATTCATCAGCTACTTCAAATAGAATGGAAAGTAATAAGCAAAGGAAACAAACAAAATAAAAAGTGAACTGACAGTTGAAGAGCTTCGAGGAACTTGTCGTGCTCTTCGTCGGTCCAGCTTTCTCTGGACTTGGTGATGGTGTAGGGCTTGCGGACCTTCTTGCCCGACCCGTCTGAGGGCGTTGAGGCTGCTCCCATTGATTGGGGGTTGTTGGAAGAAGTGGGGTTCATGTGGCTTTGGGAAGCATAAGACTCACTGAATGAATGAATGAGAGTTGGCGAGAGAGGGAAGAGAGAGAGAGGTGTCTGCGTTTCTGTGGCAGGTTGGGGTTTCTGTGTGTGTGTGTTGGGAAATGCGAGGTGGTGGCTTGTAGGTGAATTGAGGCCGCCCAATTATTTGGCCACCAGTATTTCCCACTACGCCGATCTAATCGTCCCGCGTCTTCGTTTTTCCCTCGTGAGAACAGTTTTACTGTGCGGACAAATGTAGAGCAATTATTTGAGACTTGCAGATGCTGCTGTTTCGTTGGTCTTTAATTTGCGCGGGCGCAAGGACCCCAATCCAAGTGCTCTATTACTTACACGTGTTAATTTTGGAATGCTAGATGACTTTTTTTTGTTTTGTTTTGGTTTGTGTGGCCAAAGTTGAAAAAGGGCAATGGTTTTATCACACATGCATTCTATTAAAATGCCATAAGTCTCATCAGAGTTCGAAATTAGGCAATGGTTTACAAGTCATGGCTTTCACATGACTAGACTCCGTTAACAAATGTTATGATTAGCTTGGATCCATCTCTCCAAGGGATTTTATTTCAATGAAAAAATATTAATCAGTAGTATAATATTAAATAATGTACCATATGTTTCAAAATTTGTATAAGAAAGTTGAAAATTATTCATATCTATCGTTAAGGGAGTGACTTTACACATCCCGCTTACGAATGCTAATTCTTCTCAAGTTACATCGCCCATTATAACAATTATGAAGTCACACTATATAATAAGCTCAATCTCATACTTGTATGATATGTTGCTCTTGTACCAAATTATAAAAACCTTGGGTAGAATTTGACTTTACAAAACTGACTTGCAAGAAAAAATGCATTAGAGCTCGTATATTATTGTATATACATCGATTTGTATTAAAAAAATTTAGAGAACTCTTGTATTATTTGACAAATAAGATGTGAAATCACAAGAAAATTACAAGCATTTTTAGAAAAATAAGCTCTCTTTTACAAATTTTGTGACTTCATCCAACTACATCAGTCACCTTCCCTTATTGGATGGCATAAATTGAATATCGATGAGAGCTACACCAATATCCTTCAAAGGATTAACTAATGCTAGTGGTTTATTAAGAAGCCCCTATGAATTAAAGGGTTTTGTTTGTAAACTTGGTATATGTTGTATTTATTGGAGAAAAATTTTCATATCATCAGTTGTATACAATTATGATAAAACACGATTGTACGTTATAAAAAAAAATTGATTGTACAGAATCAGTTAAATCTAAGATTTTCTCTCATGCTGCTACGGAGGCTAAAAGATAGGGTCTTTTTTAAAGATACATGAATGGTGAAACATGTGAGGTAAAAAAACATTGCATCGTTTATTTCAAAGAGTATACAGTGAACATGCGTAAGACACTTGCAGGCTCATTGAATGATTATGGGGTGCGACGCAGAGAATCCGGCAACCCATGGCGTGGATGAACATGAATTCTTGGTTGGCCTCAAATGATGGGTCCCACTACCGATTTCTCGGTGATGCTACAGCGTACATGCAACTCTCTCTTGTCCACTAGTATGATGCGCGTACAGAGTCTCCGGTGGGGACAGACGCGCCACGTCATCTGGGACAACTTACACTCACCAGTTGCCGACTGTTCGATCTTTTTTGAAAATCCCTTCTCACCCATATATAGAATAATTAAAAAAATAAAATTTCCTCTGCATCAGTTAATAACTTGATCAAAGCTTCAGATGATCAACGGCTGGCAGACATTGGCTAATTCATCGCTGGTACGATTGATGACATGGCAGTTAGTTAGTTAGTTAATTAGTTAGTCCAGCTGTATTGAGTTAGTTATTGTTAAGCAGCTCTCAAGAATAGACTGGTATCTACAAACTGAGTAGTTTGATTAGTGAAATGAAAAAAGTATTTTCCAATTTGCTTTACTCACCACACCTCACAGTTTTTTTTTTTTGGTTAACTATAGCCCAAAAACCATTTATATTTATCACAATAGGAAAATAGTAAGACTGAAAATGAAACATCCACACAAAAGTGTTATTCTTGTATCGGAATGAAAACAACTTTTGTCACTGGCATCAATTTTACGTGACTAGTCATATGATAAGAGAAATAGATATATAATTATTATTTATCATGAAAATGTCAAACAATTATTGAATTATGTATAGTCAATGATAGTAAAAAATCTCATGTGTCTTAGCATTGAATGATAGTTATGTTAAAACAATATTAGAAGAGTTTTTGGGACAACTTACCACGTTGATGCAAGTGGAGCTCACAATGCACCGACAGACTTCACTTACTATCAAGGGTTGGAAGTCTGCCAATGTGTGCTATTTGTATTTTTTTTTCAAAAAAATATTTGAAACATCTATATAGTTTCATTTATCTTTTATTCGAGAAAACAAAAGGAAAAAAAAACAAGCTAAATAAATATTTAAAGGAAAGTACTTGTCTCCTTCCATGGAAGTACGAACTCTTATTTTTCTATTAATCAGAGTTTGACACGTGTGCTGAGATGCTTATTTTTGTGTTTTTTGATGAATTATTTTTGCATATGTGTCAAACTTTGATTTGCAGAAAGTAGGAATGTCGCTTTTGATGTAATGTAAGGAGAGAAGCAGTGTCCATATATATATATATATATATATAAAGAAAATTTGAAAGCCAGGTAACATTGGGACACGTGTCAAAGTGAGAGAAGGCGATGGAGAATTAGAGGCTGGGCAATCTCCCAGTGTGATAAGACCGTACGGAAATGTTAGCGCCACGAGATCATCAGCAGTAGCTAGCACGGGATTACTTTGGATTGGAATATTCTTTGGTTTGGGTTTGGGATGTGCAAATGGATATTCAAGCTCGAACAGGAAGCTTAACATCCTCACGTTATTTCTGGACCACTCGAAAGCATAACTCTTCTTCATCATCATCATCATCATCTTCTTCTTCTTGTTACTCGCCACTGAAACCTTTCTGTTCAAGAAGGGACTCTCAAGAGCCCCAACAAAACGGTGACTCCAATGGTACGTTTCTAACTAATTAAATTGTTTTTTTTTTCTTAATTATTATTATTTTTTAATGTTAGTGTTTGGATGTAAAATTGAGCTTCATCTATGATGATGTGCTTCTAATTGTTTTGGATTTCCCACCAACTCATCACTTGGCACTTGGATTGGATGAGTTGGTGTTTACCAGTTTTAATTAAGGTTATTAGTGAATTTTAGTGAATTTCAATCTTGAAGGTTTCATTCATGCATAATGGTAGTGAGATGTTATGTCTTACCAAGTAATTTTACAAGGTGATTAAAGGAGGGAGGGTTTAACTCGAGAAAGTTTCGCATTACCCATCGCTTGAAAGCAGCACGTGATGGGTAAATGTGAAACAGAGGACATATATGACCGTCTCACCTTAAAACTTTTCCTATGTATAATGCTCTTTGTTTCTTTTTTCCAATACTAGAAAAAGTTTGAATCACTCATCATCTCCCGTTGTTTGAACAAGTACGGATAGAGGTTATTTTGGTGTGTCTAATGATTAAACTGACCATATAGTTCAATGTTGATCAACATACACCTCAGGTGATAAATTCTCAACAGATTGGGACAAGGCCTGGTCAAATATCAGAAAGCAAGGGAAAACGAAGAAGAAGAAGAAGAGCTTCTTCTCACAGTTCTCTCCAAACAAGTATGTGACCTGGAACCCTACTCGGTCTAATTACCCACCATCTGAGGAGGTTGATCCAATCAAGAGGACAGAGAGGTCCAACCTCATGTTATGGACTAGCCCCAGGTTCACTCTTGCAGGGGCTATTGTCATTGTCACCTTCCTTTTGGTTTATACCATTATTGCACCAGTTAAGTGATTTCAAAACTCCAACCAAACAATGTTGTAAATATATGATGGCATTTGTGAGGAAATTGCTGCTGGGATGAAATTCTAACAATGTGACTTGTTATAAATAAATGCAAGTTCTTGTTTATCCAGTTGTTGTTAATTCCTATCCATCCCAAGCATCGTTAATTTTTCATTTGCAGAGAACAGAAACATTCCTGTACAACATTGATGTCGATTATAAGGGCTTGTTTGAAGAGCGATTCTAGATAGGCCAATAATAACTTCTTCTCCCCATATTCTTGCCCTCCCAGAATCACTTCCAAACGGGCCTAAGAATCAGATTGCCCTTGATATGTCCAATTCGAAGGAATTTAAGGTCAAGATTACATCAAAATATGCTTCTCCATTCTTTCAAAGTAACTGATAATTGTTTATAGTGCCGAACTACAGTCCTCTAAAGAAGAAGAAAAAGCAGACAGACAAACAAAAGCAACAAACACATGCATATAACCCACTTCTATCATTTGCAACAATCAGAAAACCCAACTGTTGGTGTTTATCATAAGCCTTTGCCATTGTGGATAATTATTATGTCTATATTCAGCTTAAAATGAGAGAACCAGAAAACCCCATAAGTCATCAACAAGTTTGCCATTAAGTTTTGTAGCCTAAGCAAAACCTGGTGTAGTTATTCTACATGTTTGATCTCCATGCTTATGCTCCCACTTTTTTGTGGCCCCTTCACCAGAAGAGGACATCTGTTAAGGCTTGTCTGCTCCTTGCACCAGCAAAGCTTTTTCAAGTCCTTTTCAAAGGGGACAGTGGAGATTTCAGGTCCAGACTTGGCCACAAAGATTTATGTTCAATGTTTTTTTTTTATTGCTTGCCTGGTCATTTGAAGACCATGGACTTGACTGAATCCTTGGCTTTGAATCTTTTAGCCAGTCTTTTATCTCATCTAATTTATTATTTTCCTGTTTTCCTTGCTTGACTTTGTAATCTTGGATTGGACCTAGAAGCTTAAAAAGGATAACATAAGCACTATATTTTAACTAGCTTTTCTATCTTCTTTTGTGTATTTGTGGAGAATGTGAACATGATTAACCCAATTAAAACAGAGCAAGCAACGCATCATCATTTGAAAGTTTTGCAGTAGTTGACATCAGATTTTGAGTGACATGTCACTAATTTTTGTGGGGGAATTGAGCTTGACTGAGTTTGAGATTCACTTTTGGAAGCAATCTCTATATTTAATTATGAAAATTTGAGATTAAAATACTAAATGGAATTTAAATTAATCTTGTAAAATAGTGCATTGTCTAATCATGCATGCGTTTTGAACTCACAATAATAGATAAATAATGCCTTAGCAGCCTCTCCTTCAGCACTCACTCTATCCACTTCAACATTATAAAAAGCTGTCTCATTCCCATTTTCTTTGTACTTGGAAACAAAACATTGGCTCTTTCAGTTATTGTATTCTTCCTCATATTCCAAAACAAATGGCTCTCCCTATTGAACAAGCCAAGCCTTCAAACACAAGCAAGGCCAGGCTTCCTCCAAAGAGAGGCCAGATCAAAGTTAAGATAATATCCAGTTTTGTCAAGTTGTTGGTTGGAGTAGCTTCAAGAGTTGGGAGAGGGCTGAGCCGCCATAGAAAGGTGGCAACGCAGGAAGCGCAGGCACCTATGCAGCCCGAGAAATAGCGATCAAACCGCTTGTAGTTCATATCAGCATTGATGTCTTTAGCTGCAATGGAAGCAAGTTCCACAAGCCTCATCCATCTCTCCAATATTGCCTCTCAACTCCTTCATCTAACCTTCTATTTTATATATATACCTATGGAGAGTAGCACATGCCCTTCTGTTAAAAATGTATGAGGCGTGTCTAATGGGGTTTGCTTTTAATTTGATGTACTGATCCTATCATAATAAACTTTTCTTTTTCTTCTCACTCTTTTCAAATTTATTACATGTCCTTCTTATAAGAAGATTGTACAACAAGAAATCGGTCACGATCAACTCTTTGTTTTCTGCATGAGTTGAGGAGTTCAAAGTTCAAACTACTGCTTACCCTGTTGCTTACCTATGGAGCTCAGCTCATATTGTTGGCTTTACCAGAAATGTCTTTGCAGGTTTACCTACTTTTGAGCTTGCTTAAAATTTCATGCAGCACATCAATCTTTTCTTTAATTGTTTTCTTGACCTAAACCCAGAATGTTTGTAATGCTCGTAACTGTTATAATTCAATCCGATACGACAATGATGCAGATATCATAGATATTATTATTATTATTATTATTATTATTATTTGACATATTAAAAATATCCTTGTCATTGTTTGATTATAGACATCCTTACACGCAAGGGAATACATTGAGAAATTATGAATCGGGGAAGTCATGAATAGGGGATAGGAAAGAGAGAATGAGTATGGGATCAATTACTTCCCCAAGCAACCATGAATTCGAAAAATTCTAATACCTGTGTATATGTGTTAGTAAACACATACGAAGTTAGGGAATTAGAAAAATTCCAATACCGATTCCAAGTAAGTAAACATGCCATATTTTAGTTTATCGAATCTGTTTCCTTCATTATACCCTGGTTTTGCTTATTGTATCAATCTTGCGTGAAGATGGAATAATATTAAGCCACCAGTTATTCAGATGGCTGTTTTAATTCTGCAATGTTAGAAAATGAACACGTGTAAATTGGTCCTTCAAATGATCATTAATCCCCCCTCCCTCTCCCCCCTCAGAAGGTTCATGAACCCAATAAAGCTCTCTGTTTCACATTTTCATGGCGTCATGCCGCTGATGCAGGGCTTATATCAATATGTCCATGCTAGTGTTCAAAAACAAAATGATTATGCACTTAACAAGTATCTTGGTAATTTATTATCATATTAATTGTTGGATTTTTCAAAGCTGTCTTTGCCCCACATTCGATGCGACATGTTAGGCTCTGATGGAACACAAAAGAGTGAGAGATGTGTGTTGGTTCCCTTAATGGCTATGGAACCTTTATGTTAGGCAGGGTCGTTTGGATTTACACATCATTTCACACGGTTATTTGGATTTATATATCCCTTTGTTGGTCACTTTAGCCGACACGAAATGCTGATTGCTTAATCTTTGTGGTACTTGTGGAACCACATAACAGATGCTTGATTTTGTCTCTCTTTATTTGCTCAAAGGAGGATGAGAGTTTAGAGAGCGCCGAGGGTGAAAGTCCAACCCTTGCCGTGGACGCAAGAGTAAGTTCCTACCATTGGAGTTAAGACTCATCTGTTTTTATAGCAAAACTTATAACCTCTCAAAGTAACATGTACTTCACGTCCGAGAGGATTAATCTGTCATGGTGGATCGGGTGGTGAAACTTTATGAACTTTATGATTCACTCGCCTGCGTTCTTGGTTGTTGAGCTGTTTATAGCAGAACTTATAACCTCTCAAAGTAACATGTAATTCACGTCCAAGAGGATTAATCCGTCATGGTGGATCGAGTGGTGCAACTTTATGAACTTTATGATTCGCTCGCCCGCATTCTTGGTTGTTGAGACCAAATGAAGCCGAACAAGCAACCATATCACCCCATAAGGGAGATTAGTACCAAGCATCTGGCAGCACAAGACCTAGCACTTGACTAGCATAATCTCAAGTGAAACGTTGCTCACATGCTTTGACATCGTTAACTAAAATAGCATAAACTGAAAGGAGACATCACTTGCATCCTATGATGCTCAGGTAAATTACAAGGCAACGATTATTTTTACGTCCTCGAGTATGGGACAATCCTCCATGGAAAAGTAGATATTACACAAAAGCACCTAATGATCCGTAAGGACAGTATGATCAATTATGGGTGAACTTTATAACTTTTTGGGCAACATCAGAGAGGTTGCCATCATTGAGGGGGCCATAAGTTTACAGTCCATAACACCGAGTCCACTAACAAATGGATGCAGACTTTAGATTGCCTCTCTTCGATTAAGCAGCAGTGTCCGGCTCCTGAATTGTTACCTTAGATAAGCTTGCTTCTAACTCGTTTAACTCATCTATGTCCAGTTCGTCATCATCATCATCATTGGTAACTTTGGCACCACCGCCAGCAGTTGCTGAGTCACTTGGCCTATCTCCGTTAGAATTGGCACTGACCTGAAGTTGAACCAAATAAAATACGAGTGAAACAATTAACATATAGTCCACTCAGTTCAGTACTAGTCACATATTAGCATGCCATGGAAAAGCAACCTGAACTCCTCACAGGCATTCATGGACAATAACATAGAAACAGTAATCTTTAGCTTTAGCAGGCACAAGCACTTCTATCTTATAACACTACATCCAGTTATGCATTTATGAGATGGGGAAAAAAAGAGGGTGACAACTAATAAGTGAAAACTAACCATCTGTTCATCACCATAAAAATTAGAAAATAAACCTAACCTTCTGTTCAGCAACTGGAGGTTCTTGATCTCTTTGGTACTTCTCATGTGCCTCAACATCGTCCACAAATATGCTAGAATCTGACAAAAATAGCTCACGGCCACTGCAAGGGAGGGACACACAATCAGTAAACAATATCCAAAAAGTTAGTAACTGGTCGGGGTGAACGCATATTGGAGAACATGGGAAAGAGAACACACCTCATACGGTCATTTTTAGCCCGCTCTGCCATTTGTGCCTCCAAACCGGCATCTCTTTCTGCCATCTTTTTCTTCTTCCATTGCATGAACAACTCAGTAGTCATAGGAGTTGAAGTCGTCACTTTAGCACGCTAAAACCAAACAGCTAATTGGTTAGGTGAAAAATATAAGGAAGATACCAATGACAAACCCCAATTCCTTCAGACAATCAAAATGTAAATGCTATGACTTGACGTAAAGGCTTGTTCAAATAACCTGATTTTCGATCTCCTCCTCAATTGGTATTTTTTCAGCCTCTTCCTCTAATAGAGCCTTCATCTGAGACTTTAAAACATATCCTGGAGGAAGAGAATGTCTGTAATGGCAATTTTTACCACCATTGGGGCAGACCCAAAACCAACCATATTGTTTCTTCTCCACTGCTTCCAGAAAATATTTACAAACCTGCACATATATCCAAAAACAAAACAAAAATTCATTTAGAAGTCTACCGAGCACATTGATGGTTCGAACGTCTATATTCAATAAGCATGTATGAAGCTGAGAATTTGAAAGCATATTGTACAGACTGCCCTGGAGATAACTTACAATATCAGTCGGTTTGTTCTGCTGGTATTCATTTTTCTTTGATTCCACCACCTTCTCCAAAGTCTCTTGATCCCATTCCTCCATCGTGTCTTATATATAAAAATAAAAATAAAAATAAAAAAAATAAAACTCCGAAACAAAACAAACAAAAAGAAAAAAAAAATTGCATTATAAATCAAGCACCACTGTAAAGTAGAATTCCTGCATTGTACCATGATCACGTTTATCACTGTAAATGTCAATCTTTTCTCCTTTCCTCTGAACATTCAAATCATGGGAGAACTTGCACTTGAAACCTTTTGCACACTGCCCCGCTTTATAAAACTCGCATAGTATAGACTTGGGATCAACACCTAAACACATACCCATTAAGCATTATATCATATCTAAGTTTCAACAGGACATACGCATCAAAAACGTCAATCAATTGGTCACTAAAAAGGGAACACAATCACTTACCAACTGGTACTTTTGGTTGACTAACAGCAACCTTAAATAATTCATTCAGTTCCTTGTCCTTAGCCTTCTCTTCCTCCTTCTTTTTCTGTAAATAATACACGTCTCACAAACAAAATTTCTCTCATTTATGAAGCAAAATAGATACTTTACCATTTAAAAGAAGCCAAAGTCTCAAACTCATCTATGTAAGATGAAAAATTTATCATGACCATGAAAATTCTAAATTTTGATGCTGAATCCAAATTCTATTTTCTAATTCTTAACTAAATTTTCCTTGTATTGATCAAAACAAGAAAAACAAAATCAAGTTTCCTTTTCTTTTTTTTTCCCTTCAAAAAATTGAAAAATAAATCAAGTTAATCAGCCAATCAAGCGAATAAATATTGATCAACGAAAGAAAAGATGGAGACATGGGACCTTAGCAGCGGTCTTAGAAGGATCGGATTGGGGCTGGACGGACTGCTTGAGGGTCTGAACGTACTTCTGGACATTCTTGCTCTTGTTCTTGTTCTTGAGCCCGAAGGTCTTGTCCTCTACGATCTTCTGCTTCTTCGCCAAATCGGCCTTCGATTGCTGCTTCGGCGGCATCTCTCATCGGCATCAAATATTTCGCTTCCGAAATTTCGGAAAACCTTTTTGTTGATCTCCTCCGTCCGATTCCGAAATGATGTCGCTGACACCGGTCTGGTAATCTGGTTAAGGAATTTGGACGAGACGGTCCAGAAGCTTACCCTTATGTGTATTTCCTGATTTACCCCTGGAAGTACTCGACGTGCAGGCTTATTGTGGAGCTCGTGGGTCTACCCTTGTGTAATTCTCCCGCTTTTCGCCAAATTGGCGCCACGTGGTAGTTACGCGCAAAAAATGTTGGTCTATTGACATTAAGGGGAAATAAACTACGAGTCGTTTCTTCACTATAACATACCAAATAACGTTTTCTTTTCGGGATTTGCATGAGCGACTGATTTTAGCACTATTTTTATTTGAAATAGAGGGATCAGACCATTGCAATATGTTGATAAAAGCTATTATTTCACTCTTTCTGGATTAATGTCATGAGTTTCAGAAAATTCGGAATTTTGACCCTAAAGGATTAACGTGTAAAAATTCTCAAAAAATTGTAGAGGAATTGGACCTCCAAAACATATCTATATAATGTAGCATAATATGCAAGCTGAATAAAAGTACCAACGTAATTATAAGCACAACGAAGAGGTCAAAAATTGTTTACCATTGTTTAGCTTGTTATGTGTATTTATTAAACAACAAAACAAATTGCTTAATCTATTATATTTATATATGACTTTCAAAACAAAAATTAAGCGTCATTAATATTGATGGTTGTAGAATTACACATTAAGAAAAGACCTACAACCTCGGTTAACCTTCCTTTCATTGCACTCTACCATTGCATTAAATTATGAAACTATATACTAACATGTCACTCAAACATGTATATGTGTTCAAATGAATTTATAGCGATAACATTTTAGTTTCCTCCAATATCTCAATTATGTCATTATCTCAAAGATTGTAAATGTATATGTACACGACAATGAAGGGTTACTTACATGAAATAGTGAATAACCATAAATAGAAAAGCTATGACTCAACGGTCACCAACTTCAGCCCTTACTTTTTCCCATAACTAATAAAAAGAATAATGCTACTCTTACAACATTTGTATATCACATCCCTATACCATCTTATGTGGCAGCTGAGGTGGACAACCACGTCAATTAAAATTATTTAATATTTTCTTTTCTTTTATGATTTATTCTAGTATTTGTTTTTTAATTGTCTTAATTAAAATACACTTCATTGATTTAATTGATGTGTCATATAATATGGACATGCCACATCATGTGGTATAGAAATGTGGTAAGTGTAGCATTACTCCTAATAAAAAATACTTCAGCCTTTGATTCGCTTGTATACACACTCCAACACTTTTCACAATATATATAACCCACATACATGTATATGGTATATGTATATGTACTATAATACAATTACGTGGATAACTCGCCCATGTATTCATGTAAGTGAATGTTTATTTAGAGCAATTCCACTCATTTGCTCTTTGCCATGGCAAGGGGTGGTTAGGGAAGCCACTATTCACATGAATAGTGGTTGCCCTTGCAAAAGGTTGTGGTGTTTCCATCAATTGTCATGGCAACAACTATTCACATGAGATATGATGAGAGAAATTTGTATAGAATTTTGGTGTGGGATGTTAAATTCAGAGAAACGGGTCATTGGCCCACTACTAACAACACTGATATTGTCCCCAACTTAACCACCGATAAAGCCCATAGGTGTGAGGTTTTATCACAAAAAGCCTCAGTGATTTTAGTAGTGAAACCATTCATTATATATTGTATTTTATTTAGTCAAGTTTCCAATGTGAAACTCATATTCTTCAACATGGGAAGTGAAAACTACAACTAAGTATTTAATTTTAAAAAAAATTTGAAATTTTTAAGATTTTGTTTAATTTTTTTTGTTGCTGACTTCAGCAAACTGAGATTGGAACTAAGGCAAATCTTGCCTGAGGGCTAGCCTGGGTTCGTGAGCCCCATCTCCTGCCAGAGCTAGCCCTTGCCGCTGGAAACAAGATTAGCCCTCCCCTTAGGCGCATCAGTGGAATCACTCTTACAGGCAAGAAATGTCAACCCGTCACCCGTGACCATACTACAATATTATATAATAATTACTCTATAAATTTAAACTTTAAATAAGCAAAAAAAAAAAAAATCAATTTTTTCTAAGGTGCATCTAGCCAAGTTCAATGGTTCAAATAGAATCATCCCATGGCCTTTGAAAATCCGTTTAAATTGACGAAATCTCCCACAAAAATACCGGCCTTTCAAATCCAATCCTCAAAAACCCATATAAAACCCCATCCCAACCAAAAAAACATAACGGTTTCGGCCTTAGCTCAAGGAATGAGAGAGTTCATCATCCTTGGCTACTCTGCTTCTTCTTCATCTTCCATTGCCACTCTTCCAAATCCCCACGGCAGCAACCACTCCACCAAATTCTATAAAGACAAACCCTTATCACTTCCCAAGCTATCTCCCTCCAAATCCTCTCCTCCAATCTCCACCGTCCATTCCCGCCCCACTCCCCTCTTAGCCGTCCGATGGGACCCCACCAAAAAGCACCTCAGCTACTTCGCCGACCTCGCCTCCAAGCTCGCCAGAGACGGCAAGTTCCAAGATTTCGCTATGGTTGTCGAAAGCGTCGTGCTTTCGGGTGTCCGAGGCTCCGAGTTCACAGCGGCGCTCAAAGTTGAGCTTGTGGCGAAGGGCATTTCGCGGCTTTTGAAAGCGGGAAATGTCCGGAGTGTCGTTGAGGTGTTGGGGAAAGTTAACGAGCTTGGGGTTCCGCCATTGAAGCTGTTTGATGGGTACGCTATGGAGTTGCTGGGAAGGCAGTGTAGCCAGCTTTTGAAATGTAAGCAAGTGCAGGAACTTGTTGAGCTCATGGAGGTTCTTGCAGGTAATTTTCTGTTATTTTCGTGATTTGTTTGTTCAATGTATTGCGTTATAAACCTGCATTGTACTAATTTGTAGTCCAGTCCTGATTTTATGTTCAAAGATTTTAAATTGTTAGAGAAATGGTGAAGTAACCCAACTTTGGAGTGCATTACATATATTTGACTCTACCCATATATATAATATAAGAAGATTTTTACTTCCTTTAGGCATTTTAAGTTGGGTTTTAGATAAAGGGCTGTCGAAAATGTTAAAAATATGATCCTTAGTTTGTTGTTGTGTGAATGGGAGAGGAAGAATCTAATGTTTCATGAGAATTTCAGTTTTGAAAGAATAATAATGTGATGAGCCATGGTAGAGAATTTGAGACTCCTTGGATTTGTAACAGATAATACTTGGTTCAGGTTTTCATTTCCCAATCAAAGAACTGCTGGAGCCATCTGAAGTTATCAAACTTTGTGTTGATAAATGTTGCCCAAAATTGGCCATAAGGTATATTTGACTGTTCTCTTATGAGTTGGTCTGAGGGCTTCTCGTATCTGTTCTGCATTGCTCAGACATGTTCTTTTAAGTGAGTTTCAAAAGAACTTTTTTCTTGTTCTTCTGTAACGCAGTTTCTTCATTATAGTCTCAGTTAATGTTTCGGTCACACTGAATCTTCATTCTTTTCTTCATTAGTTTGGTTATCACATTTTGCAGGTATGCTTGTATTTTTCCACATGCGCATGTATTATTCTGTAACATTATATATGAATTTGGAAAGAGAAAGGCGTTGGAGCCTGCTTTGGCAGCATATGAAGCATCCAAGGAAAACTTGAATGGTTCAAATATGTATGTCTACCGTACAATAATTGATGTATGTGGTCTCTGCAAAGACTACATGAAATCTAGGTACATCTATGAGGTATATACCACCCTGACTGCCTTTGTTGTTTGCTACTGTTTTTCTTGATTAAATTTTCAGATAATAATGAACTTTCCTATAGCTCGGAACTGAGTTTTTAAATATCTCTGTTTTCATTATGAGCTCTATCGGGTGGCATATGGTAAATGGAACACTTTCCTTCAAACTAAAATTTAAAAATTATTATTGCTTTTAATTTTAGTTTTATAAAATATCTTATGTATTTTTCTTCAGTTTCTCTATCATCTTCATCTCCTTACTTCCTAGTAAAAACACAAAATAGAAAACATCGCCATATACATTGCCAAAATAAATCCTTAGACATTTCCATAACTTTAATGCAGTCGTGAGGTTAAAACTCGGGATCTTCTTTCCGGATTATTTTTGCTGCAGGACTTGCTCAAACAGAAGGTTACCCCGAATATTTATGTTTTCAACAGTCTCATGAATGTGAACGCACATGACTTGAACTACACATTTCATGTATACAAGAGTATGCAAGTAATGCTCTCTCTCTCTCTCTCTCTCTCTCTCTCATTTATACTACTGCACATATAATATTTTTCTTTCAATGTTACTCAATAGATCAATTTTGGCACTATGTTTTGCTTGTGGCAATCGGTTTGAATGCATAATTGGTTTGTAATGATCAAGCTACAACTATCTAAATCTATTTATTTTCTTTGTCTAGAATCTTGGTATCAAAGCAGATATGCCATGCTATAATATCCTTTTGAAGGCATGCTGTCTTACTGGACGAGTTGATTTGGCACAAGATATTTACAGGGAAGTCCAGCATTTGGAATCAACAGGAGTGTTGAAATTGGATGTCTTCACATACAGCACTATTGTAAAGGTAAATATGAATTTGCTTATGAGTTATTATATTTTTGCTTTTGATAGTAATATGCAGACATATACACATAGATCCTATTTTGCTTCAATTTGTACTTAGTAGCAATGAATTTCCATGTAGGGAGGCACTTTACTATGTGCATAACTGATGACCAATTATCCAGGTCTTTGCAGATGCAAAATTGTGGCACATGGCTCTAAACGTCAAAGAAGACATGCTATCAGCCGGTGTTACGCCTAATACAGTTACATGGTCGTCATTGATCAGTGCCTGTGCAAATGCAGGTATTGTTGAGAAGGCAATCCAATTGTTTGAAGAGATGCTTCTGGCTGGCTCTGAACCTAATTCACAGTGTTTTAACATCCTTCTACATGCTTGTGTTGAGGCTAACCAGTATGATAGGGCTTTTCGCCTTTTCCAGTCTTTGAAGAGCACTAAAGTCCAGGAGACTTTTGGCAAAAAGTACAAAGGTATAGCAGTTTGAGTGGAGCGTACTTATGTACATTGGATTACCACTATGCCGTACCACTTCTAATCTGATGTCATCTAAACTTTGCTAAAGGGCTTTCTTTTAAACCCACAACTACAACATACAATACTTTGATGAAGGCCTGTGGTACTGACTACTACCATGCAAAAGCATTATTGGATGAGATGAGAGCAGTAGGTCTTTATCCTAATCAAATAAGCTGGTCAATTTTGGCTGATATCTGTGGAGGCTCAGGAAATGTTGAGGGTGCCTTGCAGGTAAGACATAAATTTGGTTAACTTAATCTTTGATAGTTCTGTTTGCATTGTTCAAATTTTCGTTCGGCCTACACAGTTTTTCATAACCAAAACTCCAGGTAAATATCCTTTGAAAAGTTATGGTTATCACTGGTTAAATTTGGATAATGTACAAGTTTGTAATCATATCTTGCACTTCATACATCAGGAAGTTTTCTGACGATGCCACTGAAATTCATTACTTTCTTGGAGGTCAAAAAGCTTTTAACCTAGCATCAGTGAATCTTGTGTCAGGGAAATGAACTGAGAATAATCCTATTTTCTTGTGATAAATAAATGAAAACTTTTCTTTAGAGATTAACATAATTTTGTGTTTTTGGCTCCCCCTTTTCTTGATGTCATTGTACAAAATCTTGATGAATATGCAAGTTCAAGGAAAACGTTAATAAATTTTTATTTCAGTGCAGATTCTGAAAAATATGCGTGCAGCTGGGATGAAACCTGATGTTGTTGCATATACAACAGCTATCAAGGTTTAAAAGCTTTCCTGATTCACTATTAATCTTGTTTTGTAACCACTGCTCTTCCCACCTATGCTTAATTAGCTGCAAAATTGCATTATTTATTTGCCCCAGATGTTGATAAAACACATCCTTTGGTTCATAGGTATGTGTGGAAAATGAAAATTTGGAGCTAGCATTGTCACTGTTTGCAGAAATGAAAAAGTATCAGATACACCCAAATTTGGTGAGCATCAATAATTAATGGTTATAATTTCAGATTATAAATCTTAACACATTCGCATGAATTACAAATAATTCCATATAACTACCAAGTCATGATTCTGCTTATAAAGGCATTCTCGATCAATTCAACTTGTAAATCCATGATTATTTTTTAAAATTATATTTATTTTCCTTTTCCAGGTGACATATAATACACTTCTGAGGGCTCGTAGCAGATATGGTTCTGTGAGCGAAGTACAACAATGCCTGGCTATATACCAGGATATGCGGAAAGCAGGGTATATATTTATCAGCATATATTTTAGTTTCTCATGGACATCTACATTTGACTAATTACGCATTTACTTTGCAGTTACAAATCTAATGATTATTACCTCGAGCAACTAATTGAGGAGTGGTGTGAAGGAGTTATACAAGACAGCAACGCCAAACAAGAAGAGTTTAGTTCATGCAACAAAACTGACATCGGGAGACCTGGAAGTCCGCTGCTTGAAAAAGTTGCAGAACATTTGCAAACGCATATTGCTGAGACCTTAGCAGTGGACCTTCAAGGACTGACGAAGGTATTCTACATGTTTTGAGAATACCAGTCTCGGCGAACTTGTTATTATGCGATTGTGTCTGCGCACTTTTTATCTATTTTTTTGCTCATGCTAATATCCTCTTTTTAACAGGTTGAAGCTCGGATCGTTGTTCTTGCAGTTCTACGAATGATCAAAGAGAACTATACCTTAGGTATGAACATATTGCTTTACGAAGCATTCATTTCAGATGCCTTTATCTTATTTGAGAAGCCATTTCTTCAAACATATTTAAGAAAGGGTAAAATCAGATTTAAAATACATAAGCAAATGATAAAAGGAAGAAGAAGCTTAGGATCCAGAGTTTCTAATTTTCATGCTGATGTTAAGACTTACTGATGGTTACAGGACATTCCGTAAAAGATGACATGCTGATCGTCGTAGGAGTCCATGAGGTTGATGGAGGCTCAACCACACAAAATTTAGAGGTGAAAGATGCAATAACCAAACTTCTGCAGGATGAATTGGGGCTCAAGGTTCTTGCAACAGGAGCTAAAGTTGGACTTGATACTACAATAGAACCAGGGAACACTACTGATTCAGATAAAGATTTAGAAGAAATGTCAGGGAGGGATGAACTACCCGCAGAGTTGATCTATTCCACGCGAAGACCCATGCCTTTAGAAAGGCTAAAGGTAACCAGGGGATCACTGCAACATTGGCTGCGGAGAAGAAGTGCTCCTAGAAGGTGACTGCTTCATCAGTAATTTGTACATGCTACTAAATAATCGATAATTATTTTTCCTCGTGTATACTTTAACATGGAATAAGCCTGTATCGTACCGGTGTCACATGTAAATTATATACAACAGGGCAAATTTAATTTGCAGAAGCAATGAAAATAAAGCAATTTTCCTTGTGTTATACTATTATACCCTTAAGTTCACAACTGAAATAGATTGTAGCGTTTCCATAATCTGAATAGAAATGCCTCAACTAATTTCCAAACTTGCAATCCCCTAAGAAACACAAATTTTTCATCCAAGCCGAATCGAAGTAGCGAAATTTTTGTTCATTCATTTCATTCCTTTTCCTTACAATTGAACAATTGAAGAGATATTACAGCACTTCATAGCCAAATGTGAGTAAATCCATGACTTGCTTACCTCCACAAAACTTCCACCAAACTCAACCCATGGATCATATCCAATCCTGCTCCTGCAGTTTTAGCGGCAAATAAGTCTCTGAGAGATATTGAAAGCCGAATGTGCTCAAAGCTTGAATTTCTGCCTTTTGCTTGGTTTTCACCATAAGAGTCAGCTCCTCAACCCATTTCGGGTTTTTCTTCACAAAATCTTCCTCCAACATTTCTTTCCCTGTCTTAATATCCTGATCAGTCATTGTCAACCTACATTGCTCCGGTATCTTGTACTTGTCCAAATCACTGGGCCGTATCCCCAACCATTTTATATCCGGCGTCGTCAAATTGGCACTGTCATACGACATGTTCTTCGACCCACAACCATAAACAGATAAAATTTTCAGCCCGTATGGATCACTGTCCACAAGGGCCAACACCGGCAGTTTCAATTCCAGCTTCATCTTCCTCAAAAACAGCCTGGTTGCAACATCCGGCTGTCCCTTGGCAGTGACGATAATGCATGGAAATCGATTGTAAAACCGATCCTCAGCCAGTCTAATATAAGCAGCATCCTTCTCAACCAGCAATATAAACAGAGCATCACTCTGCATATCACCAACTCTGTCAATATTGGGCGGGATGGCTTTCCCGCCCATTCCCATTTTCGTGCAGTCAATCATATCTCCATTGTCGCTGAAAATCAGGCGACCCACAACCACACCCTTCTCAGAGGCGATGACATTGAGGCTCGAGCGCGTGCAGCCAAGCATACACGACACGTCGTCGAGGACGGAATCGGACTGCGTCTGGTCCTGGAAGAGCTTGACGTCGGTGTAGAACAGGTCACGCTTGGTGACGTGGATGTTCTTGAGGCAGAGCTGGTGGATCAGCTGGAGAAGACGAGCTGTGATGGTGGCCTTGCGGACGGTGGAGACGTTGGCGTAGGGGCGGAGGGAAGTTTTGTCTTTTAGCACAATGCGGTCGAGCTCCGGAACATAGAGCTGGTTAGCGGCGGCGCGTGAGGGGACCTCGAACGCGAAACCGTTGCCGTCGAGGATGGATTTGATGACCTTGAGCATCTGGAGCTCGATCTCCGACTGGACAGACGGCAGGTCGAGGTCGCTGACCTCGCGGCAAGTGGAGCCGACGGCGAGGTCGGCGAGGGTTATGGATTTGGAAGAAGAGGATGAGGAGGCGGTGGCGGAGCGGAGGGCGCCGCGGGGTTGGTGGATGGGCGCGGCGGGGTT
>NC_024126.1:21719050-21736741 GCF_000346735.1 Prunus mume | reverse complement strand
AACAAAAAAATGCATATGGTTATAACAAAGGTTTATAGCATTTACACCAAACAGTAAATCAGAACAAGAAATAGATGATGAAGCCTTGGCTAGTGTGCCTTGGAAAAATTCAATTCACAATCTAGTACAAACTACAAAGTGTTAATGATAAGAAGTGCTCTTCCGTATTTTTTCCATGTCACATGCCTGAATTTACAGGGAAATAGCCGAAATTACGAGACTCCCTCTCTTCCACAGATGGCAGATGGAAGTCATACATTAACACAGAAATGTTAGAACATGAAATCACAACCCACCTAATTAAAGATTAATTAAGCAGACATGCTTATCTATTTTGGTTAATTGTATATGATTTCTCAGAGCAAACCTGATCAATGCTACCAGGTCCAATCAAAACAAGTGCCACACCAGATGCATCCATTATATCCTGTCAACATATGAAATGTGTTCAGGCAAGCAAGCTAGAGAGCCAGTACCCTTGTGTTGTGTTGTTTTAAGGCAACTAGGCATCTCCTATTTCTGTAATTGACAAGAATCCCATCCAATAATTACCATATAGTAAAACTTAGTCAAATTTGTAATGCATATAAATTTGCATCATTAAAATATAAACTAAACAAGTTGATGACAAGCATGTATCAAAGTCTATCCAGTGATAAATTATTAATGGGTAATTACCTTCTTTGATGCGAGATAGTCAGCCCGTTTGCGGCAAAATACGCATCTGAAAATTAAACAAAAATTTAATTTTTAACCTATTTAGCTAAACAATTACTAATCAAGAAAAACTTAGCAGAAAATGAAATTACTGAGCAAAACTTTATTGCAGATTATACTAGTTCAACTATTAATACTAGAACATTACCCGAAATGGCGGGCAAATGCGATGACAGCTGTCCTATCTTTCCACAAATCCGAAATCGGAATTCCATTTCCATTCAAATCAAACACCTTCACCGTCTCCAATAAACTCGCTGCATCTTCACCGTTCAAAGAAGACTCGGTCCCTGTTCACATCCACGCACGATTACAACAAAATAGATAAAATATGTAATTGTTTTCTTTTCCATCAGTTTCTCGGAAACCAAACAGGCTATTAGAAAACGAAAACTTGCCTGGAGAGCCAGAGACGGCAGAGGCTACGACGTGGCTTTGCCGCGGTGAGAATTTGATCAGTCTCTTGCAGCTATTGAGACTGCCGATATTCAGATTCGAAATTACAGGTGTCGAGGCGGAATTGGTGTTCCTCTTTGGAGGGAGTGAGGTGGAGTAGAGTGTTGCAGAGGGAGTAACCGCCATGGTTTCTCAGAGGAAAGAAGCAGCCGAGTAAGTGCCGACGTTACGACCGTTGGCGTATTTCATTATTTTATGGGAAACGAGGCTACACGTGGCAACTCGTGATCTGTCCCTTCAACAAAACATTACGAACGACAAGTCGTTTTCGGTATGATAAAAAAAAACAACGACGTTAGGGTTGCGCGGCATAAAACCAAACGCTTCTAACTTCCAACTAACTTTCTCAGTCTCTCTCCCATCTCTCTGCAAACTTCGGCATTTCAATGGCGGCGTTAACCCGCCTATCAAAGCCCTCGTTCACATCACTTTCCTCCGTCTCACGCATAAGCCGGTGCTTGTACTCGGGCATAGCACCGGAGCCCAGCTCTCATGGCGCTTCGCCATATAGCCCACGATTGGGGCCCAAGCCCAATCTCTCGGTCAAGGACCCCAAGGATCGAAACGTACAGTGGGTCTTCTTGGGCTCACCGGGCGTGGGCAAAGGCACGTACGCGAGCCGCCTGTCTAATCTCCTCGGCGTTCCTCACATCGCCACTGGAGATCTCGTCCGCGAAGAGCTCGCAGCCTCTGGGCCTCTCTCTAAAGAGGTTTTGATTCTTTTGATTGCTCGTTTCTTCTTTTTTTTTCCTCAGATCTGCATTTTTTTTTGGGTTTTGATTTTTTTTTTTTTTTGGTGTTCTTTGTGTGTGTGTTGCAGTTATCGGAGATTGTGAACCAGGGGAAGTTGGTTTCTGATGAGATTATAATAAGCTTGTTGTCGAAGAGATTGGAGGCTGGGGGAGCTAAAGGGGAACTGGGTTTTATTCTTGATGGGTTTCCTCGAACCATAAGACAAGCGGTAAGTGTCTTAGCTGTTATACACTAGTATTGTAGAGTAAGATTTGAACTGTATAATGTGATTCAAAGTAAGATGAAGCTCGTAAATTGATTATTCTTGGTTGGTTTTATGTGATCTGATTTAAACTATTTGTATTGATCAAATGAGTAATGGATTACTGAATTGGTGAAATGTGCTCAAGGATTGATTGTCTGTATGTGTGTTAGGAAATATTGGAAGGGGTGACAGAGATTGACCTGGTGCTCAATCTGAAGCTCCGGGAAGATGTGTTGGTTGAGAAATGCCTTGGGAGGAGAATGTGTAGTCAGTGTGGGGGAAATTTCAATGTGGCCTCCATTAATGTTAAGGACTCGAATGGGAGTCCTCCAATTAGCATGGCTCCGCTTCTTCCACCTCCACATTGTATGTCAAAGCTTGTTACTCGAGCCGATGATACTGAAGAAGTGGTTAAACATCGGATTCATGTATACAATGAGAAGGTATTTCTTTATTTTCATATCATGATTGACCATGGAAACAGTTGAATAACATATGTAAATACAAAAGGGCTTATAGGGAAAGTGCCTTCCATTATTTTCTAGTGCTGGTTGCATGCGTATTAGGTTCCTTTGGGGGAAGAAGAGAAAATATTTTAATTTCCATGTTGTATTCAAATGTCTTTTTGATGGTTTGTATTCCTAATGGATAATGCAGAGTCGGCCTGTAGAAGAATTCTACCGTAGTCGAGGGAAACTGTTGGAGTTTGATTTGCCAGGAGGGATCCCAGAGTCTTGGCCAAAGTTGCTTGAAGTTCTTAATCTTGATGAATACAAGGAGAAGCAGTCTGCTGCAGCATGATTTGTTGCATTGCGCCTTTAAAGGTGAATATGTGATTCTCTAGACGCGTAAGGTGCGAGCTAGGGTCTATGGACACTTTCAATTTTTGGTCTGTTGTTTTCTCGTGGAGAGAATTCAGTTATATTGCATTTGAAGAGAGTCGTTCCACTAGTATTGTTTGGTTTAGGGATGATTTATTTACTAACAATTTTGTGGCAGCAATAAGCTTCAGGAGAGGAGGCTAGATAATGATACCGTATTGTTGTAACTTATGATTGATTAATATAGCAAATTGCGTCTTGTGGGGCACAATAAATGAGGGAATTTTTTGATGGCCCTCAACTTAAACTTGTTCCTATTATTTCTTTTCATTTTTGCCCCCTGCGACTTTATAAATTTACTTCAGATAAGTTTGGTATAAGATGAGCCAATCATGCTAAGATATGTTATGGTTATGATACAGGTCCATTATGGCAAGGTCTTTGGTTGTTATATAGTTTTGTTCTTCTACCTATTCTTTTCCAGATTCCTCGTGCAGCTGGCCGAGTTGATTGGCTCAAGTACTGCCAATCAGCAAGTTATCAGCTGCAGATATTGAATTTCAGCACAATACCAGCTCTTGACTGCAGAAGTTTGAGCGGTGCAAGATAGAATGTGCTGTACATTTTACCGAAGTAGTTCCTTTTTTACTTGATGTGCAATTAGGTTATAGTGATTTTGTTGTAAATCAATGTGGTTAGACTATATGCATCATGATTGTGCGTGCGTTCCCCCACGTTGTTTTGAACTGTACAGTCGTTTGGTGATATTTTGTTGCTTTCACCGACAGCAGAAACCTTGAAAGAAAGAAAGAAGAAGAAAAATTGTAGAGAAGATTCGTGTTTAATTGTTGGTGTACCTTTAACCCTTATGGTTTTCTGGTTATGGCTGGCTGCATGTTGATAGCTACGTTGCATGCACTTCCTAGTGCTTGAACGCTGCCAATCTGTCCATGACAAAGATTGTACATGTCCTTGGAGTCGCATCTGTAAATTATTCTGAAGTTACAAAGTTATATGATCTATCTAACTTAAAAGTATATATATTTTTCCCTCATTCGAAATGTTCTCCAGCCCCCTCCCTCCCCTTATCCAGTTGTTATGGCCTTTTTTATATAAAAAAATCTGGTAAAGTTTCCTGCAATCGGCCAATATGATACCTTAAACAACTGAGCATCCCGCGGTAGAAAATCCAAACAGAGCATCCGGATTCATGATATTAAGCCTTTTTTCGATTCCATCAAAGAATAAAAGTGAAGCTTGACATTTTTGATAAAGAACATTAGAGGCTGATCTGTTATGCGAAACCCTGAATTCTGTGTCACACGCAATGAATATTCCTCCTCCTCAACCTCATCCGCGCACTTCATGTTTGTTCCGGCATCCATTTTCTCCACTGGATCATGATGCATGGTTCCAAATGAAGCAATGGTTTTGTGGTGTCCGTTGAGAAGGATCTCTGTAAATCCATGGAATCGCAATAATATACTTATAGCCCAAAAGCGTCTCCTCAAGAATATGAGCAAGCTCTTTCAGACCACAGCTTTCTCTCCTCCACATAATTTTCCACCACTTCTTTATCTTTTGGCATCTTCATAGTTGGATAAGATTTGAAGGCAGTAGGGCCAGTTCCCAAAAGAAGATAAATATACGAGGGATATTCTACAAAAGGTAAGCACTATCCAGCAGGCTCTGTGCATGAAAGCTCAGAAAAGTCAATTTGTATGGGTTGTCCTTTAGCCAAAAGTACACGGTGACAACTTGAAGAGGCTCCTGCGTACCATTTTCTGAAAATTTATTATTATTGTTAGGAAGATATCTCTATCCAAAATATTAAATTATGAAATATAGAAACAGTAAGTGGGATGCTGAAAATAAAATTATAATGGATTTGTTGAGAGTTATATGATCTTAGACTTAATCCGTGATTACCCAAAAGTTCAAATCGGTTAAAAAATAATGCAGTGCAGTCCATTCTAATCTAACTTTTAAATAATTTGAATGCAACGGCGCTTGTAATTTAAGTGTTTAACAACGTTCATTGCTACACATGAAATCATGATTCAGTTTTAGGGCATAAATTAATAACTTAAATCAACAATGTTGACAAGGGCATTTCCACATAATCATATATTTAACCATCGTGAAACTTAAATGAGACACATAAATTATATATAAAAAATGTTAGCATTACCTTTTGATTAAAAAGAATCTCATAATACATCCTATTTTAGTTTATGACTAGTAAAATTTGAAACCGATGAACTTTTTGAGAAGAAGGCAATTTAACTATTGGACAAAAAAACCAAGGAAATTACTTCTAGCATATCAAGATAGTTACCATGCACTCCTTTTTATTTTGTCTTATTCCATGAAATGGTGCACCGATGATTAAGTTTGAATGCCAATAACACTTTTCATAAGTGGCAATATAAATCAAAGATTTTTTTTTTTTTTAGGATCTTTCCTATTGAGAAGAGCGATAATATGCTAAACTCTCACCTATTATACAAATACTAAAACTCGAAACTAAAACCTTGTAAAATGGAGCAATTGCTCTAAACCGCTAATAGTGTTGTGTTCTTTGCAAATCAAAGAAAATCTTAACCCAGGCCCCAAGTGTTGCTTGCAAGTTGCAACACCTTATTTAGATATTTGAGGATATTTTTTACTCGTATGACGTGCCAAATATTCAGACTCAGAAAAGCAAATGGCCCAAGCGTGTGGACAACTAACGAAAATTTAACACGTCACAACCGCCACTTCCACCAGTACCAACCACATGGAAGATATTTGGCGAGTAGGTAATCCACGAAAGCGACGTTTCCCCTTCCGGTACTCGCCATCCAATATCGCCACGTGTCGCAAACCAGATCTCCGAGATCTTCAGAAGTGCCAAGCGAGCCCTTGCACTCACTGCTTTAGATTTCGTCCACCTCAGCAGGCCTCGGCCCCATTTTCTGCCAAGCTGGAAATATCTCGCATCTGACATGGCGTTCTCGAACGTTCTACTTCTACTGCATCTCCACCCTTATTTTGTCCACATCATCAGTCGCTGAGCTCATCTCGCAGCTCCATATCTTTTACTCATCTCTCTCTCTCTCTCTCTCTCTCTCTCTCTCCCCCCTGGACGAAAGGATCGCCGATTATCTCTCTCGTAACTGTTTGCAGTCTGATGTTTCTTAGTCCAGTCAAGCTTGTCCCAACTCTGCAAAGATAGTACAAAAATATCTAAGAAATATCCAAATTCACATATTTTTTGAAGATCCAAACTAAGATTTTCGGAATTATTGTTTGACCATTTTTTTTTTTTAGTACAATGATTTTCTTGGTAATTTCGGTTTGGATCTAGCTCAATTATGGCGGTTAATGAAGCTTTGCAGGTGATTTCTTCCATGTTACTTCTTTGATTTTATACTTCTCTTCTCTGTTTTTGTTTTTTTGTTTTTTTTTTTATTGCTTTGAATTATATATACTTGGCTACTCTGGTTTAGATAATTTGAAGCTCATCTAGGTTCATCCATATCATTTATAGTTGTTGAAGATAGGTGCTATGTGAGATTTTTAAATCATCATTTCTGTTGATTCTCTGCATCTTTCAATTATTTGTAGATTAGTAGTGTTCCAAGTTCTCAATTTCAAATTGTTCGGATTTTTTTTAAAAAAAATTGTGCATACTGGTATCATCTTATCTTTAAAAGAAAGAATTTGATGTTAATGCTTTATGGTGTATTTTTTTTACTGATATGGTGTTCTGGTCTTACAGGGTGAAAGCAATTTGTTGGGTTTCAAGCCATTTTTAGCCAGCTAACAACATCTGGTGTAAATTGTCATCACTTGTATATATATTCGGTTATGGGTTATCATTTGACATCACTTTGTAACCGGTGAATACCCATTGTGTTAGGTTTAGAAGGGTCTGTAGTTGCAGAGGTTTGGTTTTTGCAGCCAACGCTATGCGCCATTCTTTTTCCCGATTCAAGAAGTTTTTTTTTCAATCTGAACTTGGGCCGTTTTTATTACTAGTCTTTTGTCTGACTGATAGAGTATCCTGATGAGTGTTGATAGTGATGAGGATAGGCAACTGCTGGAGCTGAATCACCGTTCATGGGACGGGAAGGAAAGGGTTAAGAATGGAGTGGTGGATGAGGAAGGAAGGTTAGTTGAGGAAGATGAGTCGAAAAGTAATGGAATAGCTGGAGATGTAAACGGTGGGGAAGGAGGGGGTGTTCAAGTCCAGGCTGTTAAGCAACAGCCTCAAGGGTCAACGGTTTGCTGGGAAAGGTTTCTACATGTTAGATCTCTTAAGGTTTTACTGGTGGAATATGATGATTGTACTCGCCATGTTGTCACTGCACTGCTTCGAAATTGCAGTTATGAAGGTTAGTGATTTGGCTTCTGAGACACCTAATGCTTCACATGCATGACTATATCCAGACACTGCTGTTTATGAAAAAGTGAATTTCGGGTTGAGTTTCCTGTTAACTTGACTTTCAGGGTTCACATGTACAAGCTTTTGTATTTTGTCGTTTTTAATGTGGATGCTATGATCTTTCATGCTTGATATGCTTTTGTGATTACTGGAAAGCATAGATGTATATGTTGTTGCATTTGAAAAAAAAAAAATAAAAAAAATAAATGTTAGTTTTCCGTCATTTGCAAAATACATGATATCTGTATCCATATATCTCTTTTATTTCACATGCACACACACAAATATCATATATTTACTTGGTGCATCAATTACATCCTTTTTGTATATTTATCTTTTAAAATCCAGGATTTGATTCTTAATTCTTCGTATTTTCAGTGATTGCAGCAGCAAATGGATTGCAAGCATGGAAGATTCTTGAAGATTTGACTAATCATGTTGATCTAGTCTTAACTGAGGTAGTTATGCCATGCTTATCCGGTGTTGGTCTTTTAAACAAGATTATGAGCCATAAGACGAGGAAAAATGTTCCTGTGATTAGTAAGTTTTTTTATTTTATTTATTTTTATGCCCATCTCAATAACAGTTGTATTGAGTAGTGATACTCTGTTATAAGTTTTGAGTTATGCCAGCTTAGAAACTATTTTGAGATTTGTGTGCAGTGATGTCATCTCATGATTCAATGGGTCTCGTCTTTAAGTGTTTGTCAAAGGGTGCTGTTGACTTTTTAGTGAAGCCTATACGAAAGAATGAGCTTAAGAACCTCTGGCAGCACATTTGGAGGAGATGCCATAGTGTGAGTCATTATGACTTTCCATTCTGGTATTAGAATGCTTGCCCACAAGTCTTTGTACTGCTGTCAGTTCTTTGTATTTTCCTATTTTTTACCTTCATCAACCGATTATTAAAAAGTAGTTTTCACTTCACATGCTTTACTTTTCTCCTGTTTTGTGAAGGGTCTTTTTTTTCTCTTGAGATTATTGTTGAGCAGTGCCGTTGTTAATGAGAAGACCTTTTTATTTATATGATGATATTACATAAGGTTATATTAAATATGTTTGCTTAATGGTTAGTAATTTTGTTTCACAGTTTATATTATGTTTCTTAATTTTCTTTGTATGACTAGTATCTAAACTTTCTTTCAGTCTAGTGGTAGTGGAACTGGAAGTGAAAGCGGCACACAAACTCAAAAGTCTGTAAGATCAAAAAGTGTTGCAAAGTCTGAGAACAATAGTGGAAGCAATGACGAGGAAGATAATGAGAGCACTGGTTTGAATGTTGGAGATGGAAGTGACAATGGGAGTGGCACTCAGGTATGCTAGTTATTGGATACTAATGATCTTGGATGGTGCATGCCCATTATTTGAATTTTCACATTAGTCAGGAGAAGGGAATGTATACTCCTCTCAATAGAATAATTGCAGCTTTACTTCTTTTCGGATGTGTGCATCAGTTACTCTTGTTTTGCAGCTCTTATTCTTAAGTTGCTAAAGGGATTGATAATGCTGGTCCTGCTGAGGATAGCGTATGATTTAATTCTTTTTAATTGAATTGTAAGTGTTTCTGTATTAGGTTTTCAGAAACTGATGACGGGTTTACTATCCTGTAAGATAGCTTGTAATTGCCTTTTGCTTGTTTATAGTGTTGACTCGTAACTCTAGAGTCCAGACTTAGTTATTATGAGAGTCCTAGAAAGTACAGGTTACTGTTTTAGTAATGTAAGTACTGTAGTTAGTTATGCATATTAAAGTCAATACTAAACAGTGCCTAATGGTAATCAATGGAAGTTCCTCCAATAACTCTTGTTTAGTAGGTTTCAAATTGTGAACAGGTTCACACCAGTAAAGGAGCATTGCTGTCAATCAATTTAAGGATTAGTCCACAATTTTGCAGATATGCAAAAGAATATAACACTTGGGATAAATTTTTATTTTCTTTATTTTTTTTTTTGGACGAGTAACACGGATCATCACCTCAAAGAAAAAATTAAGAAAATAAAGTCATAGAATGACTCATAGATGTGTACACTGCAGTCTCACTGTGTTAGTGTTTCATTTTACAGAGTTCCTGGACAAAAAAAGCTGTAGAAGTTGACAGTCCGCGACAAGTGTTCTCATGGCACCAGGTAGCTGAGTGTCCTGATAGTACTTGTGCCCAAGTAGTTCACTCAAACGCTGAATCACTTGGTAACAAATTGGTCCCTCCAGCTGCAACAAGGGAGTGCCAACAACAGAAGGAGCATGGTATTCCCGGAATTATCTAAACCTGTGTGGTTCTGTACATCCTATTCAAATGTTATTATGCAGTTTTCCTTATATAAGATGTTTGTGTGTGTGTGTGCGCACGCACACACATATATGTACTTGTTTTATTTTCTTAGTGATTAGGCTGTTTTTTCCATTCAGACAACTTTGCAATGGGAAAAGATCTAGAGATAGGCCTATCCAGTAATAGAGATTTACAGCGTCAGCACGCAAATGACTTTTCAACCAAACCAGCAGGAACAAGACAGAATAATCTGATTGAGATAGGTTCCGGTGAATTTGACCACCAGATTGATAAGGGGCAGCTGAAGTTCAACTATGAGAGTCCTTCCAGTAAGCCAAAGTATGATGGTGCTACTATAACAGGTGTTGTCACTGATCCCACCGATCCCCTGATGGACAGCACACAATTCGAAGCTTCTAACAGACAGTATAAGGCCTTAGACAGAAGCACTAAAGCCAATAGTAATACTCATGAACCATCCGTGGAGCTCAGTTTGAAAAGACTTAGAGGAGTTAAAGGCACTGAGACAACAGTACAGGATGACCGCAATGTCTTAAGACGTTCAGACTCTTCAGCCTTTTCAAGGTATGAGGAACATAAGGACTTGATATTGCTATTGTCTACTGATAAGGTGGAAGTTTGAAACAGTTGTCTTGTATGTTCTCTTGAAATTTCTAAGTGGTTACCCTTACCATATTTCCCTGTGCAGGTATAATGCAGCCTCAAATGCTAACAAGGCTCCTTCTGGGCATGTTGGAAGCAACTCTCCACAAGATAATAGTGGGGAAGTTACAAAAAAGGAATTTTTTCGTGATATTCGACCTCATTCAAGCGAAAACCCTCCCAATCAATCCTCGAATGGAGGCAGCAATAACATTGATATGGGCTCCACAACTAATAACGATGTTCCCAAAACTCAAGTTATAAACAAGTCAGCAGCAGCATCCACTGTCCAACTTTTGCATCCATCGTCTGCTTTCCATCCTGTGAAAAAGGACCTTAAGAGTGCTACCCAGCAAGTTTTAGTAGATAATGCTAATAATGTGGCAACAACAGTATTGGCCCAATCAAGAGATGCCCAGAAGCGACTCCAAATTCAGAACCTCCATCATGATTATGATCACTGTCAAGTCCATCACCATGTTGTCCACACCAAGCAAGGACAACACCTGCCTGAGCATAATGATTTATCTTTGAAGAAATTGGCTGCGGCTGCTCCGCATTGTGGATCGTCCAATGTTCTGAGTGGGCCTGTTGAAGGTAATCCTGGAAATTACAGTGTCAACGGAAGTGCTTCAGGCAGTAACCATGGGAGCAATGGGCAAAACGGCAGCAGCACTGGAAAAAATGTAGGTGGTACAAACATGGAAAGTGATGTTGCTGGGAAAAGTGGAAGTGGTGATGCTAGCGGAAACCAGAGTGGAAATAGAGTAGATGAAAACAAGGTCAAGCAGAGAGAAGCTGCCTTGACCAAGTTTCGTCAGAAAAGAAAAGAGAGATGCTTCCGGAAAAAGGTGACTAATTTTCAGTTGTTTCATCCTAATGCTAGATCTTAATAAGTGGTTTAGGAATAATTTAGGTGTTCCTCCTTGAAATTGTTTTTTAAATTACCTCCACTCATTTCTTCTCCCTATTTTCATTTCAAAAATTTCTTATACGTATTTGCTTTTCCAAGGAAGGCTTGTTAAATTGAGTTCTTCCTGTTTGCGCAACATTGGTGTGAATCGAGTAAGTTAAGTCTCTTAAATGCCTCCTTTCTTGCATGGTTGGTTTCCTTTAGAATATTTGAACAGAACTCATCAAAACAGAAAAGAAATGTAGACGGGTTTGCTGAATTTGGTTTTTGGTTGGTTTTTCAGGTTCGGTATCAAAGCAGAAAGAAACTGGCAGAACAACGACCTCGCATTCGGGGACAATTTGTGCGGCAGACGGTGAGCGAGAACACGGTCAGGACAACAGATAGCTAATCCAACACTTTCGATGAAATAGGGTTGAAATTCGGTGTACTTGTGAGTTGTTATCAGTTAAATGTATATGTACATTTCTTGTAACTCTTATGAGCGAGGTGCATAGTAAATATTCATGTAGAGTTGGAGGTGTTGGAGGTGAGAACTCTAAGACAGACCACACCTTGAGATGCATTCCGTTATTGTGGATTTCAAGATGCTTCTTTTACACAGGAGGCCATCAGCTTTATGCGATCAGAGTCTTTCTATTTGGTGTGTGGTTATTTTTTGACCCTACCCTGGCAGTTATGGAAATTTCTTTTCCTTTTAAAAGAAGAAGAAAAAAAGAATCCTTTTAATTCCTTCTCTAGATTCTATGTTATTCTAAATGCTATTTTGTCGTCTTCATTATTTTTTTACAAATTTATAAATAAACCCAATCTTAGACATGTATTTATAAAAAAACTCGAGCACTATTTAAACATAGAAACACACTCAAAATCAATTCCAAAATCAACTTTTTGGGTGTGTTTATAAATGGGTTTTGAGTGTGTGTAATGATGGGTTTTGGGTGTGTTTATATGTTTAAATAGTGCTCGAGTTTTTTTTATAATTTCATACCTCATTTTGGGTGTTTTAGTGAAACTCCCTTTGTTTTTTCCCCAAATCTCATATTTTTCTCTTCTTTCTTCCCTTCTATTTCTGTGGACTGCGCCAAGCAATGGGTGTTCTCTGGCTTCCAGCTGACAGTACTTAAAGAGACGATCTGGGCCAGGCCCAAGCTTGTTTGTGATTGGTTTTGTTTTGGTCCTTGGACCTCAACTGTACCCAAAAAATAAAAGAAAAGAAAAAACCACCTTAAAACACAATTGAATCATCATCATCCTACCTCGACATGCAATGCTTTATACTTGTAATGGTCAACAAATGAAAATTAATTCTACCAGAAGTTTGTTTTTTCCCACGTTCAGAGCCAGAGTTCTTAAGAAGGGCAAACTGAGAGTCAAACTTTTATTGTGGACATAGATGTAAATGTTCTATCACTAAAGTTATAAGCGCTTATGTAATCGGTTTGACTTACAGCATAGGTGCCAGTAACACATTCCTTTCCTTTTTTGTTTTTGCTGGTATATCTATTAGTTTGGGGATTAAAGAATGTAGATTGTAAATTCAGAACCCGTGAGCCTTGTTTGAGGACAAATGCGATGCTTTGCTTGTTTTTTTCTCCCTTGTATGTGGGAATGTCTTAAAGTTTCTATTCATTGGTCGGTTTCAGGACTGTGCATTCTTCCCGTGCCACATGAACAATCCAAAAGAAAAAAGAAGCCGGCCAGCTCATTGCTAGCAGCACTATAAAAAAAATACAAAATTAAAGCATCTTTCAGGATTAAAAAAGTATAAAAAAATATGTAAATTAATGACGTAATTATTCAATTTACCACCAAATCAAAACCCAAAAGACATAACGCCAACCAGCAAACAAACAACGTAGCAAAACCTAACGGCTAAAAAACAAAGTAAAAAAGACGAAACACAATTACACACAACAACAAGGCCCTTACAGAAGAGGAGAATAAAAGTACACACAAAGTTCAACCAACTAAGGCGCTGAAACTGGAAATTCTGATGATCCACATTACATAGTATTTTAAAACAATCTAAATATTTCCGAATCCAACCAACACAGTTTGTCTAATTCTAGTATCACTTTGTCCTAAGATGATCTGACACATAGTTAAGTAATTATAAGTAAAAGAATCTTATATAGTCTTTGTATCCAAATTGCATCTTAAGTTTTAACTGTTCGGACGATATATACATATATATTTAACAATACATGAAATTTGAACTTGTCACACTTCCAACAAAGCGAAGACTAAATATTTTTATTAACATCATCGCACTTAACCGATTTGGATAGGAAGCGATGTACTCCTTGTTGAGGGTCTTTTAGAGCATTCAAAAATGGTATTCAATTGATAAACTGAGGAAGATTAATCTAATCAATATACTAATTAATATAATTATGTACGAAACTTTTAAAAATACATAGACATAGTAGTAATAAGTTTCACTGGTGCTATGATCCTGTAGCTGTGTGACCATTTCACTGACGTGTGGAGACCGCACCATATATTAATGTTACTATACGATTTGTTTGACAAATCTTTATTTCGTGGAAGAATTGTGGCCATGTTCATAATTGGTATATTGAAAACTTAGAATGATTTTATGGTACCAGGGACAGTAGTAGCCCATCCTAGGTTGATTCTAGTCATGGTGCCCAAGTAAGAGACCTTACCTAACTCACTAGTGGCTCTTGACTACCTAACCTACGGTGAACCTACCACATCAAATGTGATCTTTGAGAAATTTTAGAATTAAGGCTGCCTATTTAGAGTAGCACATGAATTAATGGTTAACAGTTATTTACACATACGCAGATGGTTGAATTTAACATTCCTGTACAGTGTTATTTTAAACGAGTAACATGTTCTTTAAGATATGCGTATAAGCTTCATTCATTTTTTATTGTCACATGTATAATGATTAACAATTTTTGCATGTGTGAACGAGCAATCCTATCATTCATCTGCAGTGTTATTTTAACAGATTCCTTATCTTAATTAGGATGCGTGAAGAGCTTAATTCGTTTTTGGCTAACATAGACTATTCGCAATGACTTTGTTACCTCATTTGGTTCTCTGTAGGGATGTCAAGTTTGCCATATAAAGATTTTAATAACCTTCGATAAAGGATAAAAGGCAGGCTTTGTATATGAATTGATATTGGAAGCAGGCGGTGGCTGACTACCATTTACCTACCGACTATGGCACTGCATAGTTGGAAAATAAAATCAAAACCAGACCAGTGTGGCCAGTAATAACATGTTTTTCAACGCAACAAGAAAATCCCCAAAATTGTCTTATGCAGACAACAAAAATGGCCCTCTATCTCTAAAGTTGTCATCATCACATACTTCAAAATCCAAAATTTATATATATCTGTAGATTTTTTTTCTATGTGGACGTTTGGATGTCATTATTGTACGAATATCATATATTTTTTATTATCCCTCTATGTTATCCTACTGGTTTATAATGATGTCGACACAATAATAACGTGCGGACGTCCGGATGAGAGAAGAACTGTAAATATATGTAGGTTAAAAATACTAATATCTTACATAAAAATAAAAATACAATTTTAACATTTTAAAAGCTAGCTTATGCCATCTCTGAAAATACTCAAATTTAAACACCGCCTACGCATATGCATATAAAATATTGTTATATATTCATTATGAAAACTACATATAAGCATTAAGCTTTTCTGGTATGGCAAGACACATATCCATTTGGAACCTGTATCTATCAACAAAAATATCAAACAATAAATTCTGTACCAGAAATTAGCAAAAGTAAATTCTGGACCAAATATAGAAAAACAAAACAAAAAATTCTGGACCAAAAATAATAAAACATTAAATTGAGAGTGGCACGTGCGGGGGCAAACACAAGTTGCAGCTACCAGTCAGGGGCGTAGAATTTTAGTTTAGTGATTGAGACGGCGAATACCGCCACGTGTCCCCATCCTCCCAACTAACTTTCCAAAGGCCAGAAAGAAATCTTCGGAGTTCAAATCAAACCCTGAAAAGAGTCAAAACCCTATGCTCATTGCTACATGCCAAACACTTGTCTCAAGACAATATATGTATTTATTTCAAAAACCTCCAAACTTGGCTTCATTCATATTCCAAGGGCAAAGCTGACATACCTAATATTTATTTATTTATTTATTTATATAAGTGATATTCTTCTTTAAATTAATCTAAATTACGAGAAAAATGATCTGAATTCGGGTGCATAATAAAGAGTACATTTGCTCTAGCCAATTAGAAGTTTGTAAAAGTTAGACTCAAGAGCTCTCATCAACCAATAAGTCACTTGGCTCATAATATTAACCAGCAGAACCGGCTAAGTTATTTATTAAAAAAAAATTCTCATTATTTTGATTGATTTGTTTGGATAAAGATAGATTATAAAAAAAAATCTAAGATAACGATCAGGTAGAAGATTATTTACACATTAATTCAAAATAGTTAAATTTGTCTAATCCATAGAATGATTAGTCTGACAACATATTTATTGCAGTATACTAATTAACTTACATTAGATGTGCATACAAAATGGATATTGTAATTATATTAATAAAAAGATAAATATTATAAGGAGATCTAGATGGCAAACGATGTTATAATAAAATAATTTAGGAACTGTTATTGGCACTTGAAAAAGATCATCAAGTACCTTTTTTTTATGTAATGTATATATCCTTTATATTTTCATAAAAAAAATTAGTGTACGATGATGATTTTTTTTTGAATACTAATAATTTAAGTAAAAAGAAAGCAAGAAACATTATGATACAAAGTTACATGGACACTTAATCGATTACCAACTAATTGTACATGTATGCATTCCTTTATTCAATATGCTAAAGCTACTTGCATTCACATCATTGCAAAGTCTATAGTCTCCATGAAAATTATTGGTGGTACATGATTGAAACTTTTTGCACTTCAAAAGTTATCATCATAACTTCATACCTATCCAGAAAACAAGTGCTTCAAGAAATATGTGATTGAGTTCTCACTAACTCACTATAGAGATTGATAAAACGAGAAGTAAAAGACGAAATGATTCGAGAGAGTTAATTAGATAATTTAAATTACAATTAACTAGAGAGTGACAATGTGAGTTAAGCCAGTTGGTTAGAATAGTGAGTCCGCTCCCTTGTACCTAAGTTCGTGTTCCCCTTTTAGAAGAGTAGATTAATTTAAAGTACTTAGACTATCGCTTATACAAACAAAAACTCACACACATATAATCCAAATTATTAGTAGGAAGAATGAAAAAAAAAAAGGGGTAGGGTTTCAGAATGGAAGAGTGTATACTTTTGTGTATTATATGCATGCAAGATCAACTGGCTGGGGCCGAAATGAACCTTAATCTCTCTGCCCCCACCCTATCCCTCAACTCTGTGGGCACTTCATATACTGCTAGAACAAAATCCACAGAAGTTTTCAGATTTTATATACTTTTTTTTTTTCTTTCTGCTTATAGCTTTTGCCAATGGGGTTCATATTTTGTGCTGTCTGGTTGTACTCTTGTATCTTCTTCCCATCCATCAATTTTTTATGTTGGCACTGTTATTATTTTTGTCATGGTTATAGTTTATGTGGTTGTAAAGGATATGAAATTAAGTGCTATTAATTTATGTTGTCCTATCTTAGTATTGATTATCATATACAGTACTTTGCCTATATGTTCTTTGGTGTATTTCATTCTAGATTTTCACCATTTTCACTCGAAATTATGTGGATATCATATCGATTTTGAAGGACTTTTTTTAAAGTGCTTTTCTTCACCACAGTCAAAACTGAGTTTTTATTATTATTTTAAACCGTGTACATAGTTTTTTTTTTTATATTTGTGGTCAAATTGTCATAGTGGCTTAGCTTGCTACCAATAATATCATCATCACTTCTACAACGTTGAAGCCAACAACACTTTTGTTTGTCGACAATGAAATATAATAACACAATGTTTTTGAGATCAAAACTTTTGTAAAATATCTAATATTAATTTTATAATTTTTTTAATACAATCGATAATCTAAACTACAAGGGAAATGAGAGTTTCTCACACACACACTATAAAAGTGTTATGAAGATTCGAACCTGAGACCAATAGTCTACAAGTTAATGTAATTTTTTATTGGACTAGACTTCGTTGACATGAATTATTCTATAAAAAAAACACTACTTGCCACACCTAAGACAAATAAACCCTTACTCAACAAAAGAAAGAAAAAAAAAAATCCACTTTTCTTATATTTCTCAATAAGATAAATCTTGTAATAGTTTTCACAAACTTCACACCCATCCATGCCTCACCTAACTTCCTCTCTGCCCTATTTTTCTGCTACCCAAACCTAACCATCTACCATTTCCCATTTATATATGGTGGATTGGATAAACTTTATATGTAGGGA
>NC_024126.1:21682646-21705760 GCF_000346735.1 Prunus mume | reverse complement strand
CAAATATTTAATAAAAAGAATGTTCCTATTTGCTGATGATGACGATGATATCCACTAACAGAGGCCAAAAGTGATTATAAAACGCCATTATTGTAAATAAATGACTATTAAACAAGAGAACTAATGTGCTTTACATTCTGACTGTCTAGGGGTGAACCGAACCCACAGTTAAACATTGACAAGTTTACAGATTGATGGCCCTCTTAGCCACCAGTATATAAATACAAAGAGGAAGACGAAGAGAATGAACACATGCACTGACATACTTGGGCAGCAGCAGTTTCAATCTCTGCTCTTTCATGGCAATCAGAGAAAGCATCCATCACTTTGCATGCCCCTTCTCTTCCTCACCAGTTTTGTCCTTTGGAGAGCTTGGCTCTCTCTGTTCACTGGGTGATTTCAAGTCACTGGCTCCCTGTCACAAAAGAAAATTGGTTTACGAACAGAAAGCATGCACTGGTTAAGACTAAAAGAACTCTTCAATCAACTGGATCCTGTGATGAACATAACAGGCGATCAACACGGAAAATGTAATTATATACCTTATTTCTGTCACGCCAACCAAGTCCAAATGACAGAATGCCTAACTTTTTGGTGTTCCCCTGGGTGGTCGCAGCCCTACAAAGCACATTACCTTGATAAATACTACCAGAGAAATATATGGCCCAATAAAACAACCAATGAATAAGTAGTTACAGTATTTATGACAGGCAAATGTATACATACTATACAGAAAAGGGAACTGAATAGCGTACAGAAAATCATCATATAGCCCATTCTAGAAACAGAGATTTTCATATACCGTGGAGATTTTAGTGCTTTGGCTTGCCCAGATTCATATTGCAATGTAGCTTCCAACATCGATTCTGCCACTTTTACTCTCTTTTCCATCTCAGTAAGTGAAGACATGGCTTTGTCATATTTTTCCTGCATATATTCTTTTCTGTTGAGAAATAGACACATTCATGTTTTACAAAGATGGAAAAAGTGAGATCTGAAGGCTCCAATAGCAATACACGGAAATGAAATAACATGCCGAGCAAATAGGTTCAGCTGTCTCAATTAAGCATTTTTTTCCAGAGTCATGCATTTTACAAGAATGTGTATTTCTTAGAAAGCTAAAAAGACAGGGAAATGGTGCATGTCCCAAAATTTTATTACAAAATAGGGCACTATATATCATTTACTGAATAACTGCAAGGCAGAAAACGACCAGCATTGTCTTGTTGGTGATTTTATTTCAAAGAAAGAGCAAGGAAACTCCCAAGATGTTAGGAGATGGCTTCAAATAGGCATCCCGATCTTTAAAATAGCATCATTCAATTTCCAGGGCATCAAAGAAAAAAGGAACCTGAAGCACATGAACTGCATTTTTCTGAACAGCTACTTCTTGCTCGGCACTTATTCGAGCATCTTCAGTTGCCTTCTGCTCTTGCTCCATCCACATCAAGACCTGAACAGAACCCAAAAAAAGAAAAAGAAAGAAAGAGATTATCTTTCCTCTCCTCGGACCCCCGCCCCAAAAAAAAAGGACAAAACAGCAAATAAATTTGAACCTTAAGCATTGCAGCCTCTTGCTCTGTCTTATCAGCAAGGGCTTGCTGTAGCTCAGCCACCTCTTTCTCCAACTGCTCAACCTGCAGGACCACAAGAAAAAGTATTAACTTACAAGGATATGAATCCAAAAATTCACAGGAAAATCTTGTAATTCACAATCCTAAAATCCCAGGGAGAAGATTGGAACAATCTGTACATAGTTGGATGACCAGAGGATGTCTACCCAAGTGAAGAAAGATTCTCCACTAGCACTGGCTCAACTAGTTACGGTGGATAGGAGACTAAAGCATAAAAGTTTAAAGCATTTTCACTAGCGTTAGGATCTCAATCTTTTTTTCTTTGGTTACAAATTCTGAAACAATCTTATCTTGAGGGTGTCGGGTGCAATCACTTCTACAGTTAGGATGAATTGTGACAAGGTTGTTTGAGTTGAGGTGAGAAAAATTAAAAAAAGAATACAACTCCTCTATCACCTTGGTTGCATAAAGGATAAATGTCACAATTCATCCTTACTGTTGAAAATTATTGCACTCAAGGGCCTCAAAATGGTGTCCAACTTGTGTGATTTACCAGGGGTGAATAATCCTGACCTTTCTCATTAATAATAATCAGAAGACTGAAGATAACCCAACAACTCATCTGTCACTCCAAAACATCAATCAGTAGATGCTTGATGTCATGACAGCATATTAGAGTGCCTGATTGAAGATAAAGCAACAACTTGAAGGATATATTGTGTTGACTGATCCCTAAACTATTCATCAATAATCTTTGCACTGCTGGAGAAAGATTTGAACTAAAGAAACTTTGTGAAACATCACCATCTTTAAAACAACAATTGCACAGATTTCTTCAGCATGACATAATAGTCAAACATAACAGATTTCTTCAACATGGAATAATTTGAGATCATAACACAGGAAAAATAGTCAGCTAAATCAACAGTGTAATTACCCTTGCACTTAATTCTCGTCGATTATCAAGCTTGACAATCTCCATAAGCGCTGTCTCCAACTCCTCAGCTCTAGAAAAGGAACAGGAACCACAAACAGAGTCTCAATCATTATTGTCACAAGGCACAAAAATAAGATCACAACAGTCCAGGCAAAAGGGCAGTTGACAGTTTCACCACAAGAGTAATTACATGCATGAAAACCAATGGCCTTCTATGGGTGTTAATAGGTGCCAATTGGGCATTATCAAACTAGTAAGTTAAAGAGTGTTCATTTTTGAAGTTTCACATTGATGAAGGCAAAGGGAAAGAAAAAACTTTGTGTCAGAAAACAACAACAACAAAGCCAAAACTGATGTGTGTTTTTAGAAAAGGAAATATTTAGGTAGTCTTATGGATGTACATTAACCTCGATGGGTAAGTAAGGATGAAGGAAACAATGCATTGCAGGATTCCAGCTGAAATGGAACAAGGCCCACAACTAACATCTTAAGTACGTCTTATCTTAAATTCTTTCACTTTTATCAAGCGATAGCTACCAAATCAGGTCCCAAAAGTGCAGAACTTCGAACCAAGTTAAGTAGCAAGTAACCTGAGTACAGCAGATCTTTTCTCCTCCAGCACTCTGCATAGCTCAACCTTCAACCAAATGACCTGCACAAAAGCTGTTAATGATTGAAATTTAAAAGGAGTTGCACAGGGATTGCTTATTTCGTTAAACTAATTACAAGTCCAGAAAAACTTTTAACATGTCCGTTAAGTAGTCGACTAAATGAACTTGGCCAATTTTATCAAGACATTTACTTCACAATTACATTATAGATCCAATGTATGCCAAAAAGATTTTTAGGAAAAGACGAGAAGAGAAAGCAACCTGATCCTGAAGCTCTGGTAAAGAATCTACTTCTGAATCAACGGATGTGCCACTAAGTAATTCATCAAGATTATGGGAGCCAGATTTTGAATGAGATACACAGGCATCTGTAGTGCCTTCTTCAGTAGTATTTTTTTCTTCTGTTACAATAGGATCATGCTTAAAACTATACAGCTTAGATGCAAGCCCTTTGGAATCCTTCCAAACCTGACCCATTTTAGATCTTTCCTCAACTACTGCTAATACAGCTGGCCGATGCTTATCTCTCAACTCTTGCAATCTAGTTTCAGTTATAGCCAAAAAACCCATGCAAGCGGTCAAAACAAGCTGGCTGCTATCAAATGTTGAGCCAACAAGGGACTGCAATAAAGTAATAGCATCCCCAGCATCTTTAGTGGTAACTAAAGCCGGACCTGCAGAAACATACAGATAATGAAATTACAAAATCAACAAAATCATATCTTTGATTGAAAAACAAACAAAATCATATATTTTATGAGCTTAGAGTTAGCAAAATTGCAGCATATTACCATATAGCTCCAATAATGCTAGTGCTGTTCGAAAAAGCATAACACGATTTCCTTCAAATAGAAGCACATCCCAAACTCGAATAACTGAAGATCAAGGAAGCAATAAGGAGGTAGATATGACTTCGAAGTCTTTCTTGAAACTGAACTAATGAGAAGTTATTTAAACAACGCAAAGCAGTGTCTCATAAATCTCACCACTCTCCCAAGGAATCATATTTACAAATATGGAAAGGAACCAAGGTCCAGTGAACCATGCCACCTGGACTCCTAAGTAATCCAAATGATTCACTGCCATAAGCATGGAGGGATGGTAAGAAGAGTACCACACCGTTTCATGCAATGTAAAGAACCAAATATAAGATGATTGATGATTATGAGAAGTATGCAAACCCAATTTTGGAAAAATTTCTCGCATCAACTCCTCAAATACAAGTTGGTCCACCTGATAAACAGAATAATTAATTTTCATGAAGATGAATCAGAATAGAATCCTCCATAAGTATTAAAACTGTTGGAAATGTGATAAACATCAAATGGTGAATCAGAATGCAATGGCATGTATTTATGCTCAAGAACTCTAAACCATGAAATCACACCTGAGATTCTATCATTTCCTCAGTATAGTAGCCATCAAAATAGTCGTCAATTATACCCACCAAAGTCCTATAAGAAAAATAATATGGAAAGAAACAGTTTAAAGAATGAGCTGGGCTATCATAGAACATGCCTGTACAGATTGGTTAAGAATTGAACTGCTGTAATGTTGAAAGAGACAACCATTGTCTCTAGCAAATATGGAAAACTCTTTCAACAAAATTTTGCGCCATAAAAAAAGAAAGAAACAAAAACATATGGATAGCCAATGCACAATTCAGAAATCTTATTAAACTATTTATCTACAGAAGTTATTTGAGAGCATCGATTTTATTAGAAATGATATATATATACACAATTTGAGGAGATAGGGGAATATGAGCTCTAAAAACGTACCAAAAGGCATTTTCCTCAGGCATCAGAAGTAGCAATAACCCTGCAAAGAAATTCATTGCCTGCATATATTTTCATACCAAAGTAATAATAATATTGACTAATATAGTAATAAATAAAACATTTATCAGGTGTTCGAAAAAATAAAATAAAAAAACACTTCAGGTCAGTGCATGTAATGTATTAGTTGCTAGAAGTGTACACAAAAGACAAACATTGAATTTTTTTAATTAATAAAATATGTTACCCCTTGACAAATCCACTGAAACACATACAAAACAAAATTTCAGATGAATTGCCCCAATTACCTGGCAATACCCAACAGAGGGGTTATGACGAGCATAAGCTAAAAGCAAACGCCTCAGTGAATTACGACCATCCTCATTCAATGCAGGATGCCCTGGAAATGTACGTGGTATGTCCTGCAATAGAATGCAAAAAGTTAGTTTAGGGAGAAACCCAGATTGCAATACAAAGCAAAAGAAGCAGCACCTACGAATTGAAACGACAAAGTCCAAGGCACATGCATCTAATGACCTTCTCAATCTGCCTTCTCCATTTTCTGGGAACACCAGATGAGTTGTCTTTATCCACGCTTTCAGTAGTGTTTGTTTCTTGAGCCAGCAATTCATAGTAATATCTCTCCACCCGACGAGCCTTCACACCAACAAAAGCTTGCCATACCTGCAATGGAAAGATTTAGAAAACATTGCACTTCCTGTCAAACAAGTTATTTTGGTAAAAACCAATCAAGTTGAGGGTAAGAGTTTTACCTCTCCCCTCAGATCCGTTGGCACTCCCCCATGAACTAGAGACTCCAGTTCTAGTTTCCAAGGAAAGAAAGGCTCTGGAGGGACCCCATTAGCCACAACTTCCTCTGTCCCAATACTTTGCACACTGTTAGGGACACCACCATCCATAGCCTCTACTTCCCCAGCAACTTTCACACTGTCAGAGAACCCATCACTTACAGAATTTTCTGCAGTGAAGGCATCCGGACTGTCGTTCAAAGCATCGCTAAAGCAAACGTCTTCCTCAACATCATCCTCAGATGCCCCTCCTAAAGAGGCTGCTTCTGATGGAAGGTGGTCTTTATCCACAATTATCTGCTTATCTTTCATAATTTTTCCCTTCCTAATACGAAAGCTCATCATATTTTCAATGGAACAAAGAGATGATCTAATGAGAGTCCATGTTTGGACCTTACTTTTTTCTGTTTCTTTTGAATGTTGAAGCTCCTTTTCGGGATCTCTTTCTGATGAACAACCCGAAACAGATTTCCCACTACTTGTATCATTCCCTTCCTCACCACTCTCAGGAACTGTCTCTGCTTTCTGCTCAGTAGCTTCAGCCTGCAATTCCTCTTTATGTGCCTTCTCAGGAGAGCACAGTTCAGAAGATTTCTCTACATGTTCAAGGAAGTTCTTCCATTTATTTGATCTTTCCTCTTCCTCCTCCTGATACCATAAATATATCACTAAACTGAATGGTCAAATTTTCTTACTTTAGTCCTATGGCTCTGTTCATTTCGATGGAAATACTTCTTGCAACAGAAGAAGTCCTTGGAAAAACATTTGTAAAGCCTCACTCCATTTATTTAAAACTATTACAAAACTGGAACCTAAGGATAATACATCATGCCACTTTAGTTTGCTATAAAGCTTAGAATCGATTTAAAATCATATTTTCCTCTCTTGCAAAAGTTTCAGCTGATAATACCTCCCATAGCAATCACACAGACAATATCAGAATTTTAAAGCAAAATACTGGCTTTCGCCCATCTACATATTGAAGTTGATCATATGATACTTGAAGGAATGTTAAAACAGTTACAAAGTGATTTTAATATCAAAAAATGCGCATAACATGTACCCAAGAAAATACCTTATAGATATGAGAGTACTCTCTATATCTTTGTACATGCTGAGGTCTCAAAGCAAATCCATAGGCGTCCCTGTTGACAGCAATTTCTCCATGAATCTTTTAAATGGAAACTATTAGAAAACTTTTATATAAAAAATCTAAGATTCCATAACAAAAACAATCTAACGCAGCATCTTGATGTCAAATCAGTGCCAGAAAAAACAAATGTGCCGTGCATTTAACATCTACAAACAAATATGAAGGTTGCAGTTGCCCGGCATTGTGAATTAAGAAACCGGAGAAGAACCAAATACACAATAAGTTTCTGAACTCTACAGACCTGGAATCAGCCTCCAACGAGCGCTTACTCAACAAGGACAACAACATGCTTCAAAAAGAGTTGCAATTCTACTGCCCATAGCTCTCATTTTCTTTACAACCGAACTCAAAATTCTAAACCTTCCGCCACATTACACATCCGAAGCAAAAAATGAAGATCGACCATGCACATTACGCATTTGGACGAACCCTAACCCTAATTCCCCTCAATTACCACATAACCTCATCAAAATTCAAGACTAGCCAATCCTGAACCTCATCAAAATTCAAGACTAACCAATCCTGAAGCAGAGTTTAAAATTCTGAAAGATTAAATTCGAGAAACAAAAGCAATGGATAATCGATCTTCGAGAGGAATTGAACAGAAGAATTTGAGTGCGACGTGACTGAGTCACTCTCTGTTCCGAAGTATCAGCAGCAAGAAGACGAAGGATTGTTAGAGAGAGTCTAATTACATATAATTTGTTAGAGAAAATGCGAAGAATTAGGTTTACAAGACACGTTGAGAGAAGAAGAAATTTCAAAGCATGCGTGAGAGCGTAGGCTTTACCTCCTGGGCTTTGGAGCGTGGAGGACATTGAAGCTCTGTTCCGCCATCATAGCTAAGAGAGAGAGAGAGAGAGAGAGAGAGATTAGGGTTCGTGGCGTTTGATTCGGAGAGATATAAGAGCCGGTTCTTGATCTCTGAAACCGACACTTGGGCGAAACGTCTTCCCACTTTCACTCACTCACTCTCTCTCTCTCTCTCTCTGTGAAGAGTGTCACTGTGTAAGCTCAGGTTTTCATTTCAAAGCTTCTACTACTATGTAGACGTTGAATTGAAACTGCCAGTTTTGGTCACGTGAGCTTTTAGCGGGTCTTGGAGGGAAGATACGCTGCAGCTACGGCCAACACCAAGTTGGATGCACGTGCACCTCATCTTTGTCGGTTTTTTTTTTTGGCGTAATTCTGGTCGGTTGGTGTACCGTATAGCCGTGCGGCTTAGGCTATACTGTTTTTACACGTGGCGAAACGGGCGCTAGCGTCAGGCAGGTCTTTTTTTCTTTAATGAATCGTATAGCCGCGCGGCTATACTCGAGGTTTTTTTAAAAAAATCCTATAGCCGATCGGCTATACTACGGCCGCTTACTATTAAAAATTAGTATAGCCGAGCGGCTATGCGGCTATACTATTTTTGACACGTTCTGGGGCGGGAGCATGCTGGTGGCACTTGTTTTTATTATAAATAGTATAGCCGTGCGGCTATACTCGGATTTTTTTATAATAAAAATAGTATAGCCGACCGGCGGTACTGTTTTTATAAAAAAATAAAAAGTAGTATAGCCGTTCTGCTAGACTCGGATTTTTTATAATAAAAATAGTACAGCCGGTTGGCTATATTTAAAAAAGTATAGCCCCGCGGCTATACGTGGGATACAGCAGATCACCCTTGAAAGTTCGTCTTTGGAAAACTTTCGTCCCATGATACATTGTAATGACCCCTTGCATTTTAATATTTATCTGGTGAGAAGCTTGAAACTATAGATATAGAACTATGGCCTACCTATCGTCGAGAACCAAACAGCAATTCATTGAAGGTTTTTGCTCCAAATCTTAAAAATCTGGGAAAACTAATGAGCTTTGAGGCATAAAGGGAATCAATTTGGCACAGTAATTGAGGTTCTTTGCAACATAAGCTGGCCAAAAGTCCTTATTATAAGTGAGGAGACAATCAGGGTAAAATATTTGGAGAAAAAAATTGTAGACGCACAAGTTACTGTCCCCTTTCAAACTAAGAATTTTTCGTGAAAAACTCGCAGGCTATGTTCCAGGAAGGTTCCATGGGAGCACCAATTTTAGATAATATTTGTGACTTGAGCGTGCATTGTATAAGCTTGAATGATGACTTTGTTCCAGCAGCGGTCTCTTTTCTTAGAGGAATGCCTAAGTGAAGTATGTTGCCTACTGATCTCCCTCTCACGCCCACACATACTTCGTTGGTAAGCTTTTTCTTTATTGTTAATTTAAAATTAATTCGCTTGTATGCTTGGTGGTATATTTTCAGTCAAGTGGCTTTGGTATGGAATACTGGAAACTGCAAAACCTTGCTTTACTTCTTCAGCTTAAGGAGGTAGCCATAGAGTATTTGGACAACGGATCTAACGAAATCGAGTTTGCAAGAAGGTATATCCTCGAGCATGCTCAAAATTTGAAGAAAATGGTCATTGTTCTTAATTGCATCGTGAGTAAGAGCAAGATGATTTCCACTGCCGCAGTTATCATTCGGGTGGAAGCACATTAAACTTTGATATTTTAAGACAAATTTATGTATGTCCTTGATGAAAATGAAGATGCAGGTAAGGATCAACTCGTGGTATATGACTCAGACTTATATTACAAATTTAAGAGAGTTAGTGTATTGAGAGACTTATAATTGCAAACAGCTTGTGTTGTGCAGCAGAACGAGAGCTTCACGTTTGTGGTTTTTCTTTGTTTGTTTGGGTTTTGTTAGTTAATTTGGATGATGAAGATGCTCAAATCATACTTCTTCCTCCGCCACCTCCACCTCCACCTCGCATGTCACAGCTCAAGCGTCAGTTTTATCAAAGTGATGAGAACCCTGTGACGACTCTGGTGGTGGCCAAGTCTAGAAAATAGTGCATCTTTGTATGTTTCTCCCTTCTGTTTTTTTGGTCTCTGGAACTCGTTAATGTTAGACTATCACTTGTACCGTAAAAAATCTAGATAAATATAGATAAATATAGAAGTATTTACCAAGAAAAATAGAAGATAAATACGTAATTCAGGCAATGATAACTTAATGCTGTGTTTATTTTTTAATACACTCGTTACTCTTACAAGGGGAGAATTTCTCACACACACACTACAAAAGTGTTATGAAGTTTAAATTAGAGACCACTCATTTACAAATCAAGTTCGTCTTTATTTAGAATCACAGAAGTCGAATTCAAAAAGTCAAGAATGAGTATATGATACTAATAAAATACAGGGTAAGTCACATTTCGCGTAAGCAAACATGCCACGAGGCTCTCATACCCAATAAAAAGTGTGAATCATGATAATTTACTCATGCCAGAAAAAAAAAAATCCATTGGTTGTATTGTACATACATGCGCTGCGGTTGCTTTTCTAAGATCAAATTTTAAGACACAGCGCAATTTGTCTTTGGGAGACTCTTTCCATTTACAGCACTATGTTGGCAAAGGAAGTCTCTTTCGTTAATTTTTAGGAAAGAAACACATAATTGACATGGACGTATAAATTAATTCACAATACCAAATGCCCTGAATTTTATTGATGTAACCAAGACACTATTACATATCCAGACAAAGTCCATATCCATAACAACACTACATACACATGCATACATAATTAGGCCGGCAAACATTCTGTATGAGGACCGAGCCAGCCACTTATTTATATCATGTCCAAGGCAGAAGTTTACAAATTTTACTGTTGGTCCTGCAATGGAAACATATTTCATATAGGTTAGCAGACACAGCATGACCAATATAGAAACAGAGACAGAAAGAAAGACCATGAATTTCATATTCAGGTCAGCCGAAGAGAATGTACCAAGAAGCGCTTCTTGTAGAATTCGACAAGCTCCTTTGGATCAGTTTTGGTCACCTTATAAGCTTCAATCTTGTTGATTTCCTGCACAAGGACAAAAAAAATTTCACCATCCGATACCTAAAACTATGATATGTACGAACTAGTTAGCCAAATTCAATCTTGTTGCTTAGTCTCATGGGACGTTTCTGTAAGCTACTTCAAAGAAACTATTCAAGTTCCTCTTTTTAACAGGTGAGAGATGATTGTTCTTACACAGAGTTAAAGCTTGGACACCGGAATTCATAACTTTCTATATAAAATTTTATGGTTTTTTTTGTGTACCTCAAACCATGCTGCTAGTTTAGGCCTCCCTGCTGTGATGTCATACTTGATCACCTCTGACAAGAAGACTTGGAATCTCTCAACAAACGGGATATAGGCTATGTCCACCTGAAGATCACATTTTTATCCATTACTTCAATACTTTATGTATTATCATATTGCTAAAAAAAGCATCTAAAAATAACAATTGGCATGTACATAATTCTATATCCAACTTACCAAACTGAACTGACCCAGAAAGAATGGCCCATCATCAAACTTTTTAAGAGCATTCTCCAAGTAATCAAACTGAGCATCTGATGCAGATAACAAATTTTGGTCAGTTTAAATTTATCAACAAAATGAGTCACCCTAATGGGAAAAACTTCCAAGTCTTACCGGCTTCTTTCGCTGCGTCTCCTTTGAATGAAGAATACAAGGCCCTAGTGAAGGTATCAGTGTAGGTTATTAGTTCTTCACCAAACTTTCTTCTCTCAGGGTCCTAAAACAATTTCACAGAACCACTTGGGTCAAATTTCTGAGAGACAAAGATAGGTTATCAGAGGCAAAGTTAACTTATGGATAGATATCTTACAGTGGGGAAAAGTGAAGGCCCTTCAAAGTTACTATCCACATATTTGATCAGATCAAGACTCTCTCCAATGACCTTTCCATTGTGCTCCAGTGATGGCACCTATAAAATAATCAATCAAGAGATCTTTCCAGCTTCAACAAATATTCCACAGATACTCAATGATAACAAAGAACATAACTTTGTTCAAGTATATCACCTTATTCTCAGGATAGACCTTTTCCTTGTACCAAGCAGGCCTGTTTTGAAGATTTATAGGGACTAACTTGATCTTCTCTTGCAAACCCTGCAGCACAAAAATTCAACACAACAAAAGTAAGACAACATATTAGATATGGGTTCTGATTAATTCCACATTTTATAATATTAAATCCAAACTAACAAATGAAAACATATAACAAAAAAGATAAAGAAAAAGAAAAAAAAGATAAAGTGAGGTCTTTTACAATATAAGGGTTCTGTCAAGAGTTCCAAAAGCAGAGGAGATAAACAACCTTATAATTCCTAGTGATCCACACCCGCTGTGCAAATGGGCAGGAATAAGATACGTACAGCCTTCAAAATACAAAGTCAACAATTAAAAAAGCACATAGCAAACACAGTGAACTGAACTGAAACAAAACCAAAAAAAAAAAAGAAAAAAAAAAGCAAAAACAAATTAGAGGAAAGAGCTAAACCTTGTAGTGCCATCAAAAAGAGGAGGTGGGCTGGAAGTGGAATCCAGCGGTGGAGAAAGATCCTCATGTCTGCAAGACCCCAAAAAAAAAAAACACAAATTCAGAAAAAGCCAGATGCACAAATGACCAAAAAAGATGAGAAATCGTACTTGTAAGCCATTTTTGGTGCTTTGCCTTGCAGAAGGTTCAGTGTGGTTTTTCTTTTTGGGCAATGAGAATCTGGGGCACAATGTTGTCTATGTCCAAAGTTGGTGATCCTTTTATAGGGACTGTGTGTTGTGATGGTGTGAAGTCGCGAGCAGTGACGAATGTGTGCGTTGGGCTTCGGTGGTGCATGATAAGGTTTCGTGATCTTGAATTTTCAGCCGTTCAATTTGAGGACAGGACCTTGTCACGTCTGATTTCTAATATTAATCGTAGGGTCAGCAGACCGTGAAAGAAAGTTGAGGATGCCGACTGTTTCTATATTCTGATATTGATCCAACCGTCATCCACTGGTCAGTCATGAAAGCCATCTACAAGTCGGAGGATTCTAGATTCTTGGGTGGATTTGTTTCATTTTGTATCTCTCTTTTTTTCCGGTCAACATTTTTTACTTTTCATTTTTTTATTCGAAGAAGAATTTTAATTTAACATCTCTTCAAACAAATACCATAGTAGCCACGCAGTTTAGTTTGGTGAAAAAGTCTTGACTTACATATTAATGGTTTTAAGTTCGAACTTTATAATACTCCTTTTGTTTGGATGAAGAAATTGAAAATTACATAGAATTCTAAAATGATAGAATTTTAATTTCCATCATTTCAATTTCTGGCTATTGAAGATTTCAATATTTGGATTTATGCATGTCGATTTTTGTAAATGACACTATGAAAATTGTCAAATGACGCATATTTTGGTGGAAATTAAACTCAGAAATTTGATACCCTAATTTCCATTTTTTTCGCATGTCATTTAATAAATTTCGCGCTTAAGTTGCCAAACGAGGGAATTGTCAATATCTTCTCTTCATTTCCCAACTTTTAGCTAAATTCAGACTTATTTTCCCTTATCCAGACAGATGGTAGTGTGTGTGGTGGAACTATGAATTTTTCGAGGGGGTTGCTAGCTAAAGCGTTTAGGGTAAATCTAATGAACATTTTTTTTTACTTACATTTTTATTAGCCTTTCTATAAATAAAAGTATATATTAAATCATATAAACCACACTAATTCATGATTCCATTTCATTGACTAATTTCCAATAAATTTTAACATAAAACAAATGCATATTAAATTGAACAAGAAAACTGATATTATCAAAATGAAAATGTGTCCAACAACAAAATTGAAAGTATACCTATTTTAATATGTATTTTTGTTACTTCCAAGCAATTAAATTAATAGATAATTGGTGTTTTTTAGACTTTAATACATTAATACACACTGGACTATATTTAAAACAAATCAAATGTAGGTATGATTATTTTTCAACCCAAAAGCATCACTAGGTTACAGCCCAGGTTAGCCTCTAACTTAGTTACGCCCCTCCACCCCTTCCTAAATTTGGCAACCGAAAAAGGAGAAAAAAGAAATAAAAATTTCACATATTATTAAGTAAAATATTACATACTAAATTTGTAAATAATTAATATTAAAAAACTCTATATGACTGAATTTTTCACTGTATCTTTAAAATTTTGCAGAATAATACACTTACATATTTTATTCATATTTTTCCGTTTGTATTTTACTAAGTACGAGAGAAATAGCACTACATAACAACTAATAGATTAAGGAGGATCATATTTAAGTTCAGATATTTTTAAAAAAATATAATAATCTATTTTTAGGTAAATTATTCTTTTGTACAACTTTTACAAATAGAACGTGGTTCAGAAAGAATTTAGATTTGTAAAAACTACAAACTACCACATCATTTGATGAACTCAGTGCATCATGAATTTTCCATACGTAACCTCAAAGAGTTTATAAATTGGTTTATGGAAGCAAAGATCGGCAAGTTTCTACCCGTACATTGAAATGTTAATCAATCACCCTTTCTTTGCTACTTCACTTCCTTTTACTCTTAGTCACTTGAACGACAAGTCATACGTTTTAGACATATATCTTTGTTTATGTTTATACGGAGAACTTCAATTCGAGTATGACTGCGACAAGAACAAACCAATTTAGCCAAAAAGAGAGAAATAAATACTTTGGCTCAAAGGAATTACAGTAGCATATGCTATATAGAGACTTGACATTTTTATTTCCATCCATCCCGCCGCTTCTCATTACAATTTACAACCAAATGAAAGCTATCTCTTACAGAATTGATTGGGTTGATTCCCCCAAATAATCATGGATGAAATGGCCTTCCTGGTTTATCGTTGTTGTGCATGGTCAAACGCTTTGCAACAGTGAAAGAAACACTTTCTTCTTTCAACCTTGCAAGATTTTCATCATTGCTTTCCTCGCTATTACGATAACAATAGCATTTACATGTTAAGACCAATTGCTACTGTTATTTTCAATAGTAAAGGGCAAAGATTAAATGCCTAGGAAATAATAAAAACGAAAAAAATAAATATGAAATACAGATTTTTCACCTGCCCTGAGCTTGAATGGCTTCTTGAGCTAGTCAGACTTCTTCATTAGACTTAACAGCACCCCAGCACTAAGACTTGTAGCTACAAAGCCAAGAGACACCTCGGTTGATACATGGAACCCTGTGGAAGAGTTGAGAAGATGTGAATTTAGGATGTCTTGAAGATTTTGTATAACAAAAACAATAATCCTTGAAATACCAACCAAAATAATCCAGGATCATCTTACACCCGATAAAGCCCAGAACAACACCAATTGATGGCTGAAATGAGAACCAGAACATCAAATATCTTATTTTATTTTAAACTTTTCAATAGGATAGATCCTTAAATTAGGATGCAATTCAAAATTAACAGTTCGTGGAACGACCACATGGTCATATTGCCTTATTTCAAGTGTGTGTATAAAGAAACAGGTCGGCCATGATGGTCTTCTATGGGTAAATGATCATTAGTTCACACTAGTTGTTCAGAAAGCACTAGAAATTCTAGAGCAAGTCAAGTTTGTACCTGTAAATACTCCAAGTCTGACATACCCTCAGAAATGAGTGTGTAAAGTGATCTTAAACCTACATTCAACAGAAAGGGGGTCAATATAGAAATGCACGCACATCCATAATAAGATTGTAACTGTATAACCCAACTTAGACCAAATTTACAGAAATATGGCCAATTAAACCTACATGTAACAAGAATTACCTACGATGGCAAAAAGATTAGAACTGAACACTATGAAAGGATCCCGAGTAACACCAAAAACTGCTGGTATGGAGTCAACCTAAAGAAAAATGAAGAATCATATCAACATTTCCATTAAAAAATTACGTGGAAAAGATAAGATAATATTTTATCTACGTATATCATATATCTATATATGTCTGACACTATTGGTAGATAGGTAAACCTACAGCGAATGCTATATCACTGAGCTCAATAACTGCTACCGTGAGAAGTAAAGGTGTGGCCTGCCCAAAATGTTTGACACCTGTTAGAGATCAAGTAGACATCAATTTAACACAAATTGATTTTCAAGTTTGAGACAAAAACTGTGACATGTTGATGTAAATAACATCTAGGCAGTTTAACACTTTCATATCTCAGTAACCTGTGCAATACAATTTTGTACCCTAAGAATATCCCATAAACAACTTACCTTTCGCACACCATCTTGAAATGTGAAAAATTTATTGCCATCATAACTCGCTGCAAGAATTCACAACACCAAAAGAAAGTAGGCATTAAGACCATACACCAGAAAGAGAAGTTAGTGCAAAGCGAGGTAAAATGATGACCAAAAAAAGGTGAGGTAGAAGTTTGCAAATAAATGCTAGCTCTATAAAAAATTTACTGAAGATTGAGTGTTTGCGAACTAGTTTACAGGTGGCAAAATAATCAAAAGGATGCAAATTTGCAGGAGTATGTCAACTCTACAACCATTTTTTTTAGTGTAAGATGGTCTCCTAGGACTTGCTATATTCAAAGCCCAAGACAGACAAGGATCACCCCCAATAAATTCAGAAATTTCCAGTTTTAATCTAATCTTTAAGCACATGCAAAGAACCCAAAAAAAAAAACACTTCAACTGAGAAATAGGAAGGAAACAAATCCAAAGAGAGAACATTACACGTGACAGGGATAAATCTCTGGCATGTCTTCACAACAAAGTTGTTGGATAGATCAGTGTCATCGTCTTCACTGGTAAATAGCTGCAGCAGTAAAATGACATTTTGAGTCACAATAGATCTGATTATATAATATAAAATAAACAGAAGAAGATAGTTACCACAGAATCCTCAGAAAAGAAGATTCACCTTGAAGGATGAGTAAAGGAGTATTGCAGCCAGGAAAAGATTCACCGCCTCAAACCTCTTCAACAGCAACATTGCAGAGAAATTTCAGAAGGAGCACATACAATCAAGAAAGCAATATAGATTCACAAACACATATGCACATAGAACTATAAATTTACCTGCAGTGTGGCTGTTCCTAGGAGTATTAATGTGAAACGAAAGACGACTGCACCAGCAATACCATATGAAAGCACCCGATTCTAAAGTTCAAAGTTCAAACAGAGCGAACTTTTCATAACCATGAATTACCAGAGAGCTTTGGTTGTTAAAAACATCTTTAAGTAAAGATTTGAGAGAACATATGGACCACAGAATTTGAATGCTAAAGAGGTTTTATAAAATACCTGATACATGATTGGCACTTTGAAGTACTTGAAAATCAGAACAAAGACAAACAGATTGTCCACTGATAAGCTTTGCTCCAGCAAATACCTGAAAAGTCCTAACATTCAGCACACAGCACAACATATAAATTTCAAAAATCGAAATAAAGATAATGAACACACCATGCAGTCATATGAAAAAATCACCAAGTTAAAGTACTTGTTCCCAATTATTTTGATTCAGATACTAGAAATGCCTTTATATATTTAGGTTATAGACCAACGACTAATGCTTTGGACTATAAATAGAGTGCAACTTTCTATCAACTGTTTTAAGTTTCACAATGCAAATTTCTGCATACCCAGCAAAAAACTCCGTTGCCTTGCCAACTCCATCTTTGAAACCCAAACCGACACCAAATGCTACCGCAGCGCACACCTAAAGGAATTAATATCTACATCTATCAGCATTATTGAAGCAGACAATTCAAATTAAGCTGAAAGGTGCTCACCCACAAGGCTACAGTTCTTACGGAAGAAACATAAGCTTCACGTCCCTGCGTTTTCTCTGGAGAGGAAGTATGAGAGGTGTCCACATCACCAAAGTCATCACGTGACCGAGAATCGACCCTCTCACCTTCTGCAAATTGAAGAGGAAACTTCATATTAAGCTACAGAAAAGTATCCATAAATTTGACATAATTTGCGTCAAATTGTCAAAACTGTCAGTCCATTGGAGCTAAAATCGTTAAGCTCAAGTGACATGATCTCACCAAATCGATATTGGTACTATTAAATTAAAGTTACCCTTAAAAATTCTTTTTAAAAAACAAAAACATAAAGATAATTCATGTGGGCAACTCCAATTTGCTCATGAATCTCGATTATACATCCAATGAGTAGAAGAAACTCAAAGTCACCTGAAATGGATAAATCATCATCTTGCTCAGTTGTTCTAGAACGTGCAATCGGCGCAGATTGGCCACGACGACTGTGACCACCTGCAATCCAAATTCGACAAATAAAAATATGTAAAACCCGCTATCAGACTATTCCATTGCATAGCAAATAGAGGGAGAGAGAATGAAAGACCTGTGCGGATGCGAGGGATATGAAGGTGAATTAAGTGAGGCCAAGCCCACTTTGGGGCTGGAGATGGTGATGAAACCCTAGGCAAGCGTGAACTGAACTTCAGAGGAATGTGGACGCCGTTGTGGACGACAGAAGCCATGCCCATGGCTGCGAGGGAGAGAATTGGTGCCAAATTCAAATGAAGGAGGTGGGGAAGAAGAGAGAAGCAGCTGTATGGTATCTTATCCTTTTTGAATAAATTGGCCTGGCCACACAGAAAAATTGACACATTTTAAAGAAGGACAATAAAAAATGGACTTATTATCACAAAACGTATATAAGGTTTACGAAACTATCAAATTACATTCTTAATGTTTTTTTGTGTCACTCGTGGTCCTTAAGGTTAATATATACGATCACATATGGTCCCTGCCATTAGGTTCCGTCAAAAACTCTGTTACTTTGCTGATGTGGCATATATATATATATATATATATCACAAAACATCCTTGAGGTTCACACACCTCTCTCACAAAGGGTCTTTACGAATTTTTTTAATTTTTTTATTTAAAATTAATATTATTTTGGTTTTCTTTTGTAAACCTTAGGGACGTTTCGTAAACCTTAGTTAATCACAAATTTGGCATATAACAGTCGCATTCAGCGCCTCCTCAGCTGCAACTGAATTTCATGCTATGAAAATTACTTGGTGGTGGGGGTAAAAAATGATGTAAATTTGAATTTAGAGAATAAGTTCTCAAATGGTATTTTGTAGCTAGGGTTTTTTACTGTCGCTGAATTTATGCAAACCGAAACTTATTTATAGACAATTTTGGTTCTCCAACTTTCTCATTTGTGTTTAATATATATATATATATATCTATAAAGCAAAAGGTAGAGAATGGTGAAACATTCAAAATACCAAAAAATGCCCTTAGTTAATGCAAACATTAAGAATTGAAATTATTAATTAAATGAGGATAATATGGTTAATTCACACTTTTTCATATTAAAAAAATTAAAATTAAAAGAAAAATCAAATAATTGATCCTATTTTTATGGAACACAACTACCCATTATCATTTTTAATTCTAAAAAATAAAAAATGAAACAAATTGGCACTTGCATGAGCATGTGCCAAGGGGCTAGTAAAAATAAAATAAAAATTTATCCAATTGAATCATTTCGTCACAATTGTCGTCATTTTAAATCACTTGAATGGCACTGACTTGCTTTTTTGTGATAAATGCGACTTTTGGGTCAATTCTAAGCCATTATAGACAAACTTAGGGCTATATTGGAGTTTTATCAAATTGTATGACTCAAATTTGGAGATTTTGGTGAATTATGATTCCAATTGAAAAGAAATGAGATATGTGAATAGGGTTTCAATTTGGGGAACAAATAGGTTATTTTCTAGAAGATACTTGCTCTAAACTTGACAGTTTTATCTCTCAAATAGCAGAAAAATTTACTTGTGACGAGGATAACACTATTTTTCTATTCCCGGCAAATAACATATTGACACATGGAAAAGCTATCCACGTGTCATTGCGTCATCGGTCGGGAATTGCAAAAAGTGTTATCATCGTTGCATGAAATTCTTTCTCCTTAAATAGACCGTCTAATTGACGAAATGTGACGATGCATTTGGAAGAGAAAATTTAAAAATACTAAGAAATTCATAAATGATGGAATTTAAAATGACGGAAATAAATGTTCTATAATTTGTAAAGTTTTTTGTTTGGCTAATGGATTAAAACACATAATTTAACATTTATCATCTTGAAATTTTAGAAATGACGACTATTTAAATATAATTTAAAGTTGAAATTTATGACCTCAAAATTCCTTTTTTTTCACGTGAAATTTCTAGATTTCTTTATTTTTTTAAAATTATTTATCTAAACACAAGAATTGATTTATATAAATTTAGAAATTCTGACTTTTGTCAAAATCTCAAGTTTATTTCCCTCATTTAAATGTATAAAATGACTGAATTGACATGAATGAGAAAGTTAATGCACTAAGTACACACAAATTTGTTGGAGAACACAATAAAAAAAATTAGTTGGAGAGTTAAATTAAAACTCAAATAAGTGTAAGTTCAGGAATGAACAAGTTCTGTTAAAAATCCTTATGAATAATTTACTAGACAATTTTATTTTTTTGTTTTTGGAATAATGCTACTTTTATCATATTTTTTTAACACATTGTCATACCACCTTATGTGGTAGATGAAGTATACAACCACATCAATTAAAAAGTGTTAATAAATCATAACAGAAAAGAAAATGTTAAGGGCCTGTTTGCTATTCAACTTGAATCCAACTTTTTAAACTCAAAAATAGAATTTGAGTCCAAAACAAAGAAAACCTGTTTAGTAGCCCTATTTTTGAAAATTCAAACTCAGGAACAACTCTAAAACACCCCAATTATTAAAAACAAAAAATATTTATTTTTTCTTTTTTTTTTCTAACAACCCATCGTGCCTCTTTGCCTTTCTCTCTCCTCCCCCTCTCCACCATTTCTCTATCTCTCCTCCCGATTACGTATATCTCTCTCTCCTCCCATTCTCGTCTCTTTCGTCTCTTCCTTTTTGCCTAAGATTTCCAAACTTACGTTTCCGGCAGAATCAACATTGCAATGATAGTTGGTTTGGGTTTAAGGTTTTCTTTATACCTGAGTCGACTACCAAAAGTGACTGGAGGTGGCCCGATTTTAAGGTTTTTCGACGAGAAAACCCTTGATTTCTCCGACATCGGTTTGGGTTTTCCAATAAGGTATGGGGCCGGATCTTTGGCGGCAAAGATAGAAGAGAGGTTGGGGAAACTTTTTCATGGAGGGACCCCGGTCAAAGGCGGCCGAAGATGGTCAGACTGAACTGAGAAAGTTTGGCACGTATAGGGTAATTTTTGGGCTGTTTTTCCAACCAAAAATTTGAACTATCCTTTGGCTAATCAGGTCGGATATTTTATGGGTTTTGTAGAGGAGGATGTGAGAAGTGTTTTTCGTGAAAGTTGTGGCGTCAACAAAGGTTGGAAGACATCGAAAAATAGGCTAGAAGTGGCAGCGCCATTGTTCACATTGATGGTTTTGGAGGTGGAGGAGGTGGTGGTTGTGGTGGTGGGGGCGGAGGAGGGGGAGGGGGGGGGTGGGGGGGGGGGGGGGGGGGGGGGGGAGTTGACTACAGTACAAAAGTTATGATATACGTAGTACAGTCATCTCTCTCTCTCCCAGCCCATTTTACAAAAATTACTGTTGTGCCACTATATTTCCATATATCATAACTTCTTTGTTTCTAGTTGAATTTGAGCTTGCCTCCTATTTACAAACTCGCATCAATGAGCTCCATGCAATGGTACAACTCAATTTCCCAAATTCATTTATGAATAAAAAGTGACCAAAATATCCCTACCCAAGGACAAAAATGTAATTTGAAAAGAAAATGTTTTCAAGAATTCAACCAAACAAGTTCTCAAATTTTTAAAATTTGAAAACAATTTTCAAATTGCATACCAAACAAGTTTTTGAATCTTAAAAATAAATTTGAGAACTCCTTGTTTTGTAAAAAAATCAAAGTTTCTGAATTAGTTTTAATTAATGTGGTTGTACACCTCATCTGCCACATAAGGTAATATGAGAATGGGATAAGAGTAGCATTATGGCATGTTTAGTATCCAACTTGAGTCCAACTTTTTAAACTCAAAAACAAAATTTGAGTCCAAAACAAAGAAAACATGTTTGGTAGTCCTATTTTTAAAAACTCAAACTCAAGAACAGCTAAAAAAATCCCAATTATTTAAAACAAAAAATATATATTTTTTCAGTTTTTTTCTAACAACCCACAAATTCTCAAAATTTTAAGATTTGAAAATAGTTTTCAAGTTGTATACCAAACTAGTTTTTGAATATTAAAAATAGATTTAAAATTTTTTTGTTTTTAAGAAAAATCAAAGTTTTTGAATTCCCTAATTGAATTGCTTTAAAATTTTTTTGTTTTTAAGAAAAATCAAAGTTTTTGAAAATCCTAATTGAATAGGATACTAAACATCCTTACTTTTTTTTATTTTTTTTATTTTTTATAATAATAACCAAATTGGGACCGACAGTAAAATCCGGTAACTTGCAAAATTGAAAAAGCTGTAATTTCATACCAAAAATAAATCCGGTAATTTCATAAATTAGTTGGTTTGATTGACCAATCAAATTACACCGCGTTGGGGCATAAAGAGGGAAAATATCCCTCAAAGCATCAGACGCTTCTTGTTTGTGCTCACTGTTCGACTCTTCACATTCACAACCGCATAACCCACACCAAACGGAAGCTCTCTCTCTCTCTCTCACCCTCTTTGCCGCACTTCTTACGCAGTCTCCGATCCCCAACCCCTCCAGTTCTCCAATGGCCACCGACACGCAGAAGCTCAGCGACACCAACCCCGCCCTAGAGAACCCTAAGAAAACCCTAGACCCTTCCCCCGTCCCACCCACCGCCACCAACCCAGATCGACCCGAAGACCCGCCCACTGACACTCCCTCCGATCCGGCTCCGTCATCCGAGGTTGTGTCCGAAGAGAACGGTTCCAAAGCGGACTCTGAGGATCCGAAGACCGCCGCAGGCTCTGAAGCCGGTGATGGCGCTGCCCCTGCTACCGCTATTCAGAAGAAGATGCGCCGAGCCGAGCGGTTCGGGATATCTGTGCAGATGACTGAAGAAGAGAAGCGCAACTCTCGGGCTGAGAGGTATTGGGATTTGATTTTCTTTTGGGGGTGAATTTTTAGGGTTAGGGTTTCTTGGGCTTTCTGTTTTTGTTTCAATTTCCGTTTGGTTACTGGGAAAACTTGGTGTGAAAGAGTAGAAAAATAGATTCTGGCAAAGGGAAAGCAGCTGAGTTCATTGAGTGTGTTTAGATTAACGTGCACTATAAGCAGTGTTAATATTATTTGATAAGAATTAAAATAGGTTGTGATGATTTTATTAATCGAAAGATCATGGCACTTGAATTATCAAGCAATGGGGGGGGGGGGGGGGTGAA
>NC_024126.1:21624832-21681551 GCF_000346735.1 Prunus mume | reverse complement strand
TTAAAATCTCATATTCTCAGTGGAGTGGCAGGGCGAAAGTTTAGTTGTGGTCAAATTTCATGTTTGAAATATTGTTCACGGAGGATTTGACTTAATTTTAATCTTTATTTCTCTTGTTTTCTGGTAATTGTGTTTCTGAAAGTGTTGGCTTACCTACCTTATGGCAGGTTTGGCACTGTTTCCACATCGCATGGATCGGAAGCATCTAAAAAATCAGAGGAGCAGAAGAGAAAGGCTAGAGCAGAGAGGTTTTGTTTCATACATCTATTAATTGAGTGCTCATACACAATTCTTGAATTTGAAATTGGAAATTTCTGGTTGTTTGTTCTGATGTTGTTATTAATCTCTTTCTTGGTTATCAGGTTTGGGCTTTCTGGTCCAGCTGTGGCGGGTGATGAGAATGCGAAGAAGAAGGCTCGTCTTGCTCGATTTGCACCTATTTCCAAAACCGATACTAGAACTGATCCCATGGAAGATGAAAAAAGGAAGGCAAGGGCACTCAGGTATGTGTCAGTGCATGCTATTTGCCTATTGTGTTAATAAATCATTTAAACATTTCTAGTAAACTACTCAAGGATTGATGCTGATAGTTCTTTAGATTTTCAATAGAGTATTTTTTTCGCTTATTTTAATTATTTTAAATCTTTAATGTTATCTTTCTAGGTTTTCAAAGGCCTCAACAGGTTCTCTTTCTCAAGTGAATGACAAGGGAAATATCGAGCCGGTAAGACCCTCTTAGTTTGACTGCTTCTGAGAATCTTTTGAATAAGAGTTTTTTCTTTGTCATTATCTTTCTTCTAGTGCTGATTATTTTATTTTTCTATATTAATAGGCAGCCATAGCTGGCAGTGCTGGTGGAGGGGTTTGAAAGGAAGCGTATGTGCCTAGTAGTAAGTTGATTTTTATATCTACTTTGGGAGTTATGGAACCAGTTTTAATTTCATTTTCATTTTTCTCCCCTTGTACATTAGTACAGACAAGTTTGTATGCTTTTTCAGTGGGCTTCTTTAACTTATCCTGTACCTTGTTTTGATTTCTTTGGCAGGTGTAGAAATCTAACATTTTGTGGTTCCCTCAGAGGCTTCCGTACCCATCACTACCTCTGATTTTATGGATTATCAGGCGCAGCATTTTCCCAATAGTGGATAGATATCGTTTACAAGTCATTGAACACAGTTTGGCGGCATAGCGGAGCTTTATTTCATGCTTGTTTTGGGTTCCTTTCAATTTACCCGGTGAGGCTTTGAATAATCAACAACTACCTACTTAGTGTTAACTTACCCTGTTATCAAGAATGTCAGAAATTCCGTATTTACGACCAAGGGAAAATTTAGTATTGGATGAAGCTTTTGCAGAAAGTATTAGGTGGCTACTCACGATGCAGTGTTGAACAGTAATACAAAGTTGGTTTAAGTACACATCATCTGATCTGTTACTAATTGTGTTGCAACGTGCTGTTAATCACATCATACTGAGATGTCTGGATTTTAGTGTCGTAATCAATCAATCTGTCATATTAGTTATTGTTGGTAGGATGAGTGGTGATAATATATTATTTAAAAAGCAGAAAAGTCTAGCCCTCATGCACAGTTGAGGATGGCTGCAATCATGGAGTTCACTAGGTAGGCAGATCTCTAGTATTATACGGAGCTCTGTATAATTTGTTTCGTGTGTGTTAGTTTAATTCATGGGTTTTTATATTTGTGGTTTATGTTTTTGGTTTTCTTATTGTATGACGGAGCTCTTATTATGGTTCTATCAGTTATCCACTCTCACTTCTTAATGCCACTGGTTTGGATCAGATGAGATGTGTAGGCATATGCGACTGAGTACTACTGTTCAACACTGCCATGAGAAACATGTCTAAAATAGGTTTTAATTGAGTAGAAGGTAAGTTTGTTGGACGGACTTCTTTATATGTATCAGCTATTCGTATTTGCTCCACAGAGGATTTACCTAGATTTTATTGTTAGAATTTCTGATATTCTTGGTTGATCATTTCGGGGTAAGTGAACGATTTGGAGGTGGTGGTTGATTTTCTTAAGCCTTGCTGGGTCAATCGTGCAGTCTACAGGTAGGACATTGGGAATGGATTGTACTTTGACATTTTGGTCAGTTTATTGTTTTGTAATTTTTATATTTTGTATATGAAGCTTCCATTGGAAAAGAATGTATAAACAAACATCCACCTTATGTGGAAATTCATGTTTTGTATTATTAGCATAATGTGGATGGAAGACCTTTTAACTAATTTTTGGAGGGAATCAGGAAATGTTAGTTTACATTTTCCAGTTTTGTTAAGTTATCAAATTGCCTTGTGATGTTCTGTTTCTCACCTGAAGTTTTCTAGTCTGAGTTGTGCATGTATGTTTCTTTTGTTCTGTTGGTGGTATTGCATTTGCATGTTATGTTGAAGGGCTGTGAAATATCAAAATTGAGTTGAATTAACCTTCAATATTTCTCTCACAATTTCCATCGTAATTTTTTCTTCACAAATTTCTACATGTTTCATACCCTCGATATTCCTGTGAAGATTGATACGTTGAAAACTTTGTACACCTTTGAACGTAAACTTCTTAAATCACTGAAAATTGAAAATAAACGCGAAGAAGTAGGTGTACCATTTTGAGTCGAATTAACACTTGGGAATTAGGGTTTTAATTTGTTGCCTTCAACGTTTGCATAACAAGTGAATGCGAATATTGACCCACACAAGAAGGAGAAAAAAAATAAAATAAAAAAAATAATGCGATTACATTACTCCCAAATGATTAGTTTGGGTTTTTTGGCCTACACCTACGATAGGAAGATCATCATTTATCTTATAAATCACAATTTACAAGAAGTAAACCAAGCCCCTATGACTATGAGTTCTTCCATGTGCCAATTACAGACAAATATTTTGGTAAAACCCGTCATTGCCATTGCCAAAAGCATCTCCCTCCTTCAGCTTCCACTAGCTGCTATATTTGAACAAAGGCTTTTTGGGTTGATTTTCTTCACCACCAGAGGCTGGAGCTGAATAATTAATCACCAATCTAGATGTTGGGTTTTAATGAAAATTGAGTTTTGCGTGGGGAGGCTCCACCTTTCAATCTTGTGCTTAGAAACACCACCACAACACTGATGTCGTCATGAAAATGTCTTCTCACTCCTCTTTCAATCTTTCTCAAGTCCGAGTACCTCACTTCTCTCTTCTTGGCTGCTTCCTGAAGTGCAGCTTCAACAAGCTTCCTCGCTATTCCCTGCATAACCAACAAAACATAAGCTGTTCATCAACCTCTATAGAACCCAACTCTTTTTTCTAATTTTTCGTGTAGGAAAGTTGATTAAAAAGGATGGTTTTTTTTTCAAAAGCATTTTCCTTACTTTACGTGGGTAACTATTGACAATGTCCACAGCCTCCTGGTTGCTGAGATGCTCCCACAGACCATCAGAAGCAAATATGAGAAACTGATCTTCAGGGCAGAGTTTAAGCACCGATATGGACGGTTCGGGGATGAGAATTGGCTTGAGGAAAGGTTCAGGCAGCCTAAACTTTAGGGGTAGAGGCTCTCTGTTGAACTCTGCATTCTTTAAATATGCATCACCAATGGATCTTGTAACCTGCAATGAGATTTGAATAAATCCTAGTGACTTCAGCAAAAGCTGAAAGAGCACAACAGCTTAAAAACCAATACAAAACTTAAAACGAAACGAATTTAGACCACTACCTGTATGAGGCCCTTCACACGCCAAACTCTGTGCCTCAAAACCACAATCTTTGGATCATATGGATGCATTGACTTGACCTCATCTCTCACAGATTCTATACTTGCATTGTGCTCTGTAGATAATTGAATGGCTATGACCTCTTTCGTCGCCTTTTCGATTTTTCCTAAAACCACCCGAGAGTCCCCAACATTTGCTGTGTAAAGCAGTCCATTGCAAAGTATCCCAACCAAACAACATGTTCCTGCAGATGCAATCTGTGGCTTGTTCAGCCACTTTTTCTTCACCATGGAGAGAAAATTCTCCTCTGTGGCCAAGTAAGCCTTCTTGATAACATGTTCTGATATGGCCCTATGCTCAGCTGCAATTCCTGCTTTACCATTTAGTGTTAGAAAGAAAGGGCTTAAGATTGAACAAACATCAAAGCAATCAAGAGGGACATTTATAATTTTTGAAACGTACTCTGAAGATTGCAGAAGAGATTTTCATTGACATATGTTGAAGCCTCAGGCCCTCCATGCCCATCATAAACACCAACAAAGGTCCCCACAGGACCAGATTTTGTTGAACTCAGGGGACCGGATTCGATTTGGCTTTGATCCTCCAAAACGGAATTGGCTTGAATGACAGCCATTGAAAATTCTCCCCAAGCATGCTGCCCCAAGTCCTTGTACCACAACAACCCATCAACACGTCCACTGGCTTCACCGCCACCACGCCGAAGTCCATCATCAACTGCAGAGGGTTTCCAACAGGACACCATTTTTTCAAGCAACCACTTTATATGATATAACAAGAATATGTATCATCATCCAAATGAGCCAGCAACCCGAAAGTTCATCAAATGAAGATCAAGAGCAAGAAGTAGGCTCAACCCCAGCTCCAGTTTTTGTTTATGTTTCAAGGCCACAACTCCATTCTCAAGTTTATACCCTTCAAAACCAGACACCATTAATATGAACAAAACTCAGATAAAAACCAAAAGGGTATGGGGCTAAGTCAAGTCACAAATGTGTCTTGGACCGGAAGGCAGTAGTTTAAATGTGAGTTCAGAGAATATGGAGGCCTGCTGGTTCTGTGTATCTTGAATTGGGGTTAAATACGTTTGGTTTTTTTAATGTGTGCCATGTTTCAGGAGCAGACTTAGCTGTAAAAGCACATAGAGACTTGTAAATGGCAGAGGTTGGTCTAAGATCACAGTGATCAAAGGGAGCACTGGATAAGAAAAGGGTTTGGAGTTTTTCGACAGAAGATCTTCAAATTGTTGTCAGATGAGATCTAAGATGGGCAATGAAGAGAGATTTCGAGCTACAAACTCTGACATTGTTGTTCCTCCCTAGTGTTTTTTTTTTGTTCTCTTATGTTTTTGTGGCCTAGTGGGTTTCTGAGACGTCCCCATTCCATGGCTGAGATTTTGAGTTCCCTGACCTTTATTAGAAGTAAACCATCATTTTAGGCAATTTTTGCTCTTCTTATTAATCTTTTATTTGGGCAATGAGAAAAACCTTCACGGTCCTATCTCATTAGGTATGAAACTTTAAAGTAAACTCTGTATACGTGAAACAAATCACCGTAAAACACATGTACATCTTCTATTTTTGAGTGGAAGTACCTAACTTTCATAGTCATTTGGGACCCTTGCCCTTAGTGGATCTTGCACTCTCATATTTTACCTTTTGTTTATTGAATAATCCAAGCTCTATCTTTTCAGCACAACTAGGTTTCCCTAATCAAACCATTAATTAAGTGATGTGTTCTAAAGTTCAAACACAAATTTATTGTCTCTTGAAGCAATAACTTTGTGACAAGAACCGAATTTTCATAAGCGAGTTTAAGCTGTCCAATGGTTTCAATCCAGACCATGTTCAGTTTCTAGAGTCTTTTTCTGTGATTGCTCCTTCAGTTTGCTGAGTGCAGCATAACTATTATGAAACTACTTTTTCATTGTATTTCGTCTGCAACTTCTAAATCTAGTCTTTTTTATTATAAACAGACTGAATCTTTTGTGTTTGGTAAAGTTTGCGTTTGTATTATGGGGTCTGTTGTTCTTGATGGATGGCCGTGGTTGGTAGCATGCATGTAGAGAGAAGAAACGAAAAACTCTGTGGTCCATGCTCCCATGCTCTAGCTTGGTTGGCACATCGATTTGATTCAATTACACCCTGTTTGTGGATGGAGGAGGCCCCTCCAGACATGCGTGGAAGTTCTACTTCAAAAGGATGGAGGAGGCACATGAATTGATTATAATTTATCTGTTTCCATTTAAAAGAAAAAGAAAAAAAAAAAACCAACGTTACTGCTGGTTGCCCAATGTGTGTACCTTTAAAAACGCACGACCGCCTTTTTCTTAACTAATTAAAAAGGAGATTCAAACTTGAAATCTCTTCCAACGTTGAGAAGAAAAGTACCATTAGACTATGATAACAAATAGCCTACTTATCTCAATATCATCTTGATATTAGGTCAATACTATCAATATTGTCCCATTATTTCGATAGAAAACAGTATCAGATAGTCTTTATACGATAATGTCTATATTGTTGATTTGCTACAGTAATATTGCTATTTGAGAACTTTGCAACAAAATGAAGGTATTTGATAATATTTCCCTTTTTCCTTATAATTCTAATTTTTCCGTCTCCACCTGAATTATATGTCTAAAAAAGTTTAAAATATTTTTTAATATAAGCGATAGTCTAAACTATAAGGTGAATGAGGTTTCTCACACACACTATCAAGGTGTCAAGGAAATTCGAACTTGAGACCACAAAATGTGTAACTATAGAATTCATGAGCATGTATGTACCAAACGTCACACCATCATGACAATGCAAACACTAATTTTACTATTCGGCCAATGCTTCAAAACCATGATTATGCCCCTTTCGCATAACATAATCTTAATGTGCACAAATAAACAAAAATAGAAACGTCATAATTATAAATAATTAAATTTATACACACACACAGAAGCAGAAGTTGACTGTAGGCATCTGAGTTTTCGTTGCAAGTTCAAAGCAAAAGAATGGGTCCATTTTCTTTGCATCACGAGAAGAAGATGAGAGGCCCAAAATATATCGTGGTACACGCACTCCACACCAATAATGGAGCCACAAATGCATGGTTTTTTTTTCAAATTTTTTTGCACCGACTTTTATTCTTAAGATTATATCAAAGTTGCTAACGGGTCTACCCCAATAGAAAATGACCTTAATTTATAGACTAGTGATATCATATTCGAATTTCCATGTGTGTGAGAAAATTCTCCTACTCGTTCCTAGCTTTGGCCACACTAAAAAAAAATTATATCAAAGTTTTATTATTTCATGTCCACCGCTATAAATAAAGCCCCTGCCTAATTTACACTACTGGTTGCCGCTCATCAATGGCTGGGTCGACTTATTTAAAGCTTTCTTACAAGAATTTATAATTGCAGTTCAACCATATGTGGCAAGCCCTAAATTTTAGCCCTCGATTATCTATCAGTCACGTTTTGTTTTAACTTTAATCTCGGCATGTGGCGTTGGGGGATTGGCTGCTTTTTTTGGACTAATAAGCTCTCCTACTTTTTAATCTTGTGGTTGTGTGTGTGAGTCTGAGATGTGTGGCTCTCTTTAGGGCCAAACCAAGCCTTCTGTTCTGTGTGTCATCCATTTGTGAAATTATCGGTCGCATTCTCAGTGGCCTTCTTTTCTAGACATTCTGAAAATAACTTGTAAACATGGAACTTGAACTTGACCCATCTTTCACCAAAAAAAAAAAAAAAAAAAAAAACTTGACCCATCAATTTACCAAGGTTTATTTGGGTTCCTGCTTGAACAGTTTTATATAAGGAGTTTCACTAAAACACCCAAAATGGAGGCTTAAATTATAAAAAAACTTAAGCTTTAAATTATAAAAAAACTTAAGCACTATTTAAACATATAAACACACTCAAAATTCATTTATAAACACACCCAAAAAGTTGACTTTGTGGTTGATTTTGGGTGTATTTCTATGTTTAAATAGTGCTTGGGTTTTTCTATAAATACATGTCTAGGATTGAGTTTATTTATAAATTTGTATTTTATATATACAAATATTATTTTTGGACCCTTCAGTGTCTACAAAGTAGTAATCAACTGTCTCTTGGTTTAATGATATTTATCTTTCTAATGTTAGAATAATTCGTAAATTCAAATCTCTCTCCTTCTTATTGTTTAAAAGGAAAAATGTGTCGATAAATTACGCGAAGGCGTATGCCGATTGTATTAGTAATGTGGACTCTTTGTGGTCAAATTAGGCTTGAGATATGGATGAATTGTTACCATATTAAATTAAAGGCATATTTAAGATCAAATATCGGTAGACAATCATTGAAAAGATCCACGGTTTTATGTATTGTTGAGGTACAAAACTCAAGATCTCCAATGTGACATTTTTATTTTCTTAATACCAAAGTTTTGTTATACAAAATTTATATACGGCTAGCTTTGTCCACATTTGCGAATTTTTATTATTATTGTATAAGACCACTTCTGTTTGAGTTTTTTTTTGTCTGGATAAGTACTTCATTAAGAAACGCCAAAGCAACTCAAACAATATGAGTGGACTGATAACGCTATGTTGGTCAGCACAACATGTTTTTAATTGGAAAATTTCACATATCATAACACGAGTGAATTGGTAACACTATGTTAAGAGATAACATAACCGTATGCAAAACTATATCTCTTCAAAAATTTCAACATGTTATAACATGAATGAATTGCTAAGCACCACAACCCACAAAATCTCCAATTGTTGAATTAAGTATTTGGAGATCACTTACAATTAATTAAACCGAATGCCGTCTCGAGAGAATACTTGTATACAAAATTCCATTGCATGTGTGCAGAAGCACTCTTGAACATGTGATGGGCTGCATGTAATCCAAAGCGCTGACTCAACTGCAAACCACACTAAGAGAAGATCCATGTCTTGTGTTTAGCAATCCTTGTTCTTTTATGGGCATTTTTCACACCATGCAGAAATCTTAGCACAGAGCCCAAACCAGTTATTACTTTAATCTTTTATGGGCAGTACTGTTCAGCTTAATTATTAATTAAATCTTACCAGATGGCTTCACAGAGTAAAAACTCAAATGGCTTCCTTTTTGTTTATTATTATTTTTATTACATTAGGAAGAAAGAAATCCTAGAGTTTCAATTCTGGGTGTCAAGTAGGGAAATGCAGAAGGTCACAACCACTGTGGTAGTCTTGCATTTGGCCAAGAACTTCCAAATTTAAGAACTTGGATTAAAAAAGAAAAAAAAAATGAGAACCTCTAGAATCAAATCTGTCCAAATCATCATACAGGCTCTCTTATACATGTGTCAAAATTCAAATTGATCTGCTAGCAGACCAGAGACCAAGCCAACAGATGTAGAGAGCTAAGGCCAAATCTCAACAATAAAATCTTAAGATCTATAGGTCACAAGAATCAAGCTGCCATATCCAACCACCTCCCAAAATTCAATTTTCACTCAAGCTACAAAAGTTAATTTGAGAAAACCAAAAGAAGAATATGGCCAAAAGTTGGGACCCAGATCCAAGCACCAATGGGACATCAAACCCCACAAATTCACATGCTCTCTGTGAGTGAATTTGCCCAGTTGAATTAACTTTATTGCCCACATACACATATTAATTCATATAATATACTTGTATATAGTACTAATTATTTCATATAAAAGGGATGTATACATTTTTATTATTTATTACTATTTGCATGTTTGAGTTTGATCAATTGGGCCGGCTCTAATTATATCTCTTTTCTCCATTGAGCTTTGAAGATTTTCTCTGATATTCCTGAGAGCATCAAGAACCTGTCTAACACTTTCACTAACTGGCTTCAATTCAGTGCTGGTGTGACAGGTAGCAGGCATACTGGCAGGTACTAATGCTAGTGTGTTATCAACATAATCCAAGTGACCATTCTCAAAATTCTCAATCTCTGCCATTGAAGATTTTATGTTTGAATAACTGAAACAATTGCCAAATTTTATTTTAATTACTTTAATTAAGCAAATCCCAACATGGAATGCCAGGAACATTTTTAAGTACACACACTAAGCTTGAAAGAACTTCTCAGGTTAATTGGACTTGCATACCTATTTTCATCATTCTTTGAATCTTCAGATTTGTGAGTTGGGTTGTGGCAAAACCCTTCTGGGGAAGGACATCCTATGCTAGTACTTGAACTGGAACTGGAAGCACTGGTACTTTGAGCAGTTGTGTTTTCTTCAGTGAAGAGACTTTCATGGCTTTGCTCAGATGTGGTGGTGTCTGCTACACTTCGATCAAAATTTTCTGAGTTTTCTGACTCTGTAACTTTGGATTTGGGTTCATGGGCTTCTGGGTCATTGGAGCCTGCTGATGAAGTAGTAGTGGATTGACTGCAAGATATTTCACTGTTTTTGGAGGAACTTGACTGTTGGGATTCTACTGATGCGGAGGAAATTTTCAAAGATTCAAGCTTTCTCTTCAAAAATCTAAGCTTTTTTTCAGCTCTGTCCTTCAATTTGATCTCTTCATTGAGCTGATTCTTTAGCTCCATCAACTGTTCTAAGCCCCACAATTTAGAACATTATAATGTGAATGTGACAATACGTAACTCTTACTCTAGTCTAGATTTTACTTGAGAGTTAGTATAATTTTTTAAAAGAAATATTCAGTGCCTTCAACAGTAATTGAAGTTAGAAAATTACCTTCTTTCCCATGAGTTCTGCATCCTCTTTTGCAACCCTTGAAGCTTGTCTCTCTGCAAGCAGTCTTCCTCTTAGGCACTCCAATGTCCTCAAACCACCATCTCCTTCCATCTTCCTATCACTGAGACAAAACCCACATCACATTGTCAACAATGGAGAGAGAGAGAGAGAGAGAGAGAGAACCCACCTCCATTTTCCATCTTCCTTGCTAGTAGCAATCATTGTCTTTCTACTTGATCTTTCAATACAGCAAATTCTTGATCTCAATCTTCAGTATTCAACTGTACTCAAGAGACACTCTCCCCCAACTACATATTCAACTCTACTCAAGAGCCACTTCCACCTCTTCAAAATTCAACTCTGCCCTTTTTGAAGAAATCCTAAGAAAAAAAGAAAACTTGAAATGTCCCTTCTTTTTATTTTCTGGTGGAGAATCTAAACTTGGCAAAAACACAGATGCCGCAGTCAATGTTTAGAAAACCAAGAACAGTGTCTTTGCTCAATACCAGGTGGGAGATATTTCATTTACAGAAGAGACACTGCCTCTGTACTTCAAAGTATGTTGTTGGTAACTGTGATCATCTGCCAAAGTCTTACCTGTTCATTTATGCCCTCAGCCAAAAGTTTATATGGACGCAAAATCATTTATTTTGTTGCCTTGGTTTTAAGCACTTGACCACTTTTGTTAAAGTTGTGCACCTAAACCGTGCCCCATCCTTTGTCCTCACTCCTTACACTTCTTTTAGGCCACTTTCCCCTTTTTTTTCCCTTGGAGATCTTTCATCGCTGATAAGGCACTCAATGCTAAATCATATTAGGGTTCTGATAATTCTACAATACTGTTTTTGTTTTCTAATAAGCAGAAAATTTAGACCATTTACTGTATCAGATGTGTGAGGACCATTTTAGTTTTGGCTACAGACTTCATTTATTGATTTGCAGGCTTCTGAGGAGGGAAGAGGGGGGTGATATTATATATGAATAGATCTAAAAATTTGAAAATAGATCTAAAATTTTGAAATTTGAAGGACATCGATCATACAAGTAAATGTTCTTGATGCGGCTCTTTCTGGCTGTTACTGTCATGTGATTTTACTGAATTGTCCTCATCCTCCACCCATCTTGCTCATGGTTTTTGTTCACATTATCTGTCATATATAGTTTTCTGTTTCTGACATAAACAATAGCACAAAAACTAAATTGGACACTAGTTGAATATCAAACAATACGATTTGCAGATGGATCTTTGTTTCTCTGTTTTCTTGCTCTCCCCAGTTTGAGCTTCATCACAGATCCTTGAGCTTCATATTAAAAGTGTCATGCATTAACATGTATGATGCAGACATATGCAATGTACACTCACATGCACCAGCATCTTGGATATAAATGTTAAAAAAGCCCCACTTCCATTTTTAATTTGTTTCTTTCTTGGGTCAAATTCTGAATTTGTTTTCCAGATGGGATCTCCTAAAAAAATTGACAACACCATATTCTTGGGTAGGTGGCTGCAACACCTTCTATTTTACTAGAACAATTTAGAAAACACCACTGGCCAAGTCACCATACCATGTCCAATTGTGTATGCTTTGGTGTAAATATTGAAATCATTGTGTTTCATATATAATAATTCATGAAAAAATATAAGGTGAACATTATTTCTGTTTTAAGGGTGTCAAAGTAATTACGCTTGAACTGCACTCAAAGAAATGACTAAGCATATTTCTTTATTTGATCATGCGCCATCAATACATCTGCTTACCAAACTTCATCTTTCTCTATTGAATATATAATGAAGAAGAAGGCAAGAGCTTTAAGCACACTCATTGTCATTAACCGGACTGGACCGCTACAAATTATTGTGAGTGGGGGCCTCTGGCACAGTGGATTATCCTTCCAAGTTTTTCATGATTTCAACATCAATCCAGTTGGAAGAGCAAGAAGGGTCCAGAATCTATATATATATGTTTTGAAAAACATTCCCATAGCTAAACATGTTGTTTAGTCTCTTGAACTTGTTTATGTGTAAACATTCCCATACCTACGATAGGCTTTCAAATGCTGCAACATTTGCTCCTAATAATGAAGCTACTTATAAATGATTTTCGTGATAGCGTTACGGATAAGCTCAGGCTGCAACATTTGCTCCTAATGAGGCTTAAACCTATTTAGTTATCTTAAAATGCTGCAACAATCTCAGGCAGCTTAAAATTAGAGTGTCTTTGTCAACAGGTCTAACTCAATGGAAAATGGTATTGACTTGCAGACTAGTGATCTAATATTCGAACCCCTATAGCACCTTAGTAGTGTGTGAGAGAAACCTCCATCTTCCTTTTTAGTTTAGATTATCGCTTGTATTTAAATAAAAAAATTAAAAAAATTTAGTCTCCCTTTTTCCACCTTTTATAAAAACATCTTAGCTGTTAGCTCCAAGCTCCATAAAACCATAAGCTCTTGCACTGGTTTTGGGCTTTTGGGCTCATTTAGTTGTGGTTGAGCATAGGTGGACTTCGTCGCCTAAATTTTTCTAATAATTGGCCGACCTGAAAACGGAGCCCATCCACATTTTATGGATTTAGGGAGATTTGGATTTTTATTGGCTAATTTCATTTTTGGTCAAAAAAATGTTTTCAATCTTGGGAACTGACCAGATTTTATTTTATAGGGTTGGTTTTAGTGTGCCCAAAATCTCCACTTGATTTAATCGGTGTTGTGTCAGAGTCTCAGTTGGATCTGAACTTAGGTGAATTATAATTTTTAGGTTCCCAATTGGGGTTTTGTTTTTATTGTATGTGTGATTAGTATGTTGCAAATAGAGCCATTGCGAGACCTATCAAATGAGCAATTCCCCACCTAGGAGCTATTTTACCATATTCTGAATTCAATGATTTCAATAAATTCCCTGCATTATTTCGTTTGGGGCGGCTAGATCTAGAACTACCCTCAACACTTCTTCTATATTTTCTCAATGCAATTTTTAAGTCTACCCTCAATTGCCAATGACCAAATGTTTTATAATGTTGAAAGCAATTAAGGGATTTGAAATTGCAAATAAATATGAATATAAATAAAAAAAGAGAAATGCCTCATGTTATTGGAGTGGAAAATTATTTAATCTACAGATATGGATTATATTTCATGACCCTATCCACCCAATTATGACCATTGGCTTTTGATAAATACACACATAAAACTTAAAAACAAATTATTTATCAGTTTGCTTATTATTAGCTACGAAACATCTGTTTGGCTCTCGTAGTCTCATTATTAGCTACGAAACTCATCTACATATTCCTATAGCCCCAAACCACATGCGTCAATATCAAGTATTATATATGTGTGATTCTCTACACCCCATTCATCACATCCATGCAAATTGCAATCCCCCCCCGTATCCTAAATAAATCTCTTCACAGCCAGAAAATCCATAACCCATTTGATTGAAACACGTGTACTTGTTTATGATCACCATATACTATTTACATATACAACTTTAAAAAATCAAGGTAAAAGACTGCTTGGTACTAAGTACAAACTAATCTACTCTAATTAATACACAATTACTCGACAAGGACTTATAAATTAAGTAATTAAGAGTAGTTATTTCTGTATCCGAAATCATGTGTTCGAATCCTCCTCCCTCCAATATTGTTTGTACGAAGAAAAATACACAATCAATGGAATTAAGTTAAATCCACTGAACATTGGTACCCGATCTCGGCTAATCAATGCCCTCAGATTAAACCCTTTTCATTAGCAATCTTGACCAAAACCTCCAACAGCCGTTGGATCTCCCCAAATGCATCATCGGTGGGAAGCCTAAATCTACAGCATGGACAAGTGTTCCTCTTCTTCAGCCACCGCAAAATGCACATCCAATGAAACAAGTGCCGACATGGCAATTCACACACATCTCTGTTTTCTCTCATCTCCTCTTTACATATCACACACTCACTCCCGCCACCTCTCACCTCCACTGACGGCAGCCGGCCCCCCCCCCCCCGCCGGCGACGCCGCCACCTCTTTCCCCACTTTCCCGCCATAGCAAAAACCCATGACACTGACAAATCTCAAGCACCTCGTCAGCACCTCAATGTAAGAAACCAAAGCCGACCCATTATAGACCCCAATGCCTGACACCGTCAACATGTCGTCAGAGTACAAGTTGCTCAGAATTTCGCGCCATTTTGATGTTGGTGCTTGGAGGGCTTCTGGGTTGTGCTGGTGTACATCGCAGAGCAAGAGGAGCAGCAGAACAGAGTCTAGGTCTCGTTGCTTGACACGCGGCGGTGGCGGGTTGGGTTGGAAGTGGAGGGTGAGGTGGTGGAGGGAGGAGAGGAGGTGGTTGGCGATGAGGAGAGTCTTGTGTGGGAGAGAGAGGGAGTTGAGGCGGTGGAGGGTGAGAGAGAAGAGGATGGGAGAGGAGAGGAGAGAGGAGAGGCGGAGGCGGTGATGGTGGGTGTGAGAGAGGATGGTGTGGGTGAGATCTGAGAGTTGGGGTGGGCTGAGTGTGGCCAGAGCAGCCATGATTGTTGTTGTTGCTGCTGTTGTTGTTTCTTCCATTATGGGATCGTGTGCTTGGACTTCACCTTTTAACTGTTTTTGTAGTGTGTGGAAAAGGTTGAGGAATGTTGTGGCTTTTTATGTGAATTTTGGCTGGACTAGTTTGGTCATGGCGGTCTCTTGTGATGACCATTATGCCCCCTTGAACTTTTGTTCTAGTCTTGTGCTAAATGCCATGGATTATTATGTAGCCACGATTTTTGTAATGGATCAAAAACTTATAAATCATGGTCTTTACATTCACATTATATCAGCTTCCATTTGTCATTACATGCTGTCGATTTTGCATTGATAATATTTTTTGGAACAAGTGGAGGTTTGTTTTGTTGTGAAAATTTGAAAGAGGAAAAGAAAGATGCTATTGGGATTTGAACCTAAAATATGTATCTGTTGGCGTACAAGCGGAGATTAAAGAAGGCTTGCCAAGTAGAAAAACAAGAGTCGAACTCTGGCATTTTAACAGTTGGGAGTAATCTCAATCCATTGATAATACATATTTGGAGTTTAATATTCTCTACCATGTGAGCTATTGTTTTTGTTCCCCTCAATCTCTTTACAAAATAAATATAAGAGCAAAAACCCAAACTTGATAAGTTGCGATAAGAGAGTTGTTAGCACTTAGCAACAATAGCGCACTGGGTTGTGGGGTAGATGAATTGAATGAAGTGGCTGGGGTTTGTAGGTTTGTTTGTCCCTAAGTTTGTGTACACTTAAGCCCATTTGTCCTTCCTCTTTAATTATATCTACGTAGCCACAATAATTATGAATTGTCCCAAGCAAAACAAGTAGAAGAAAAAAAAAACAATTGGCCCATCCATGGCGCGTTCCTCTTGTCCCCTGCACTGCTAATAATGCAAATGAAGCTGATGGAACTTAGCAACCATACCACAATATTCTTCGCTTCTCAAGGCTTCCTGTCACCTTTCACACTTACATGCACCGCCTACAGCTCCGACTAATCTTCATTGGAACTTGAGTAAATTTTTGAGCCTGAATCTGAGTTTGGAAAATGAGTGTCTAATTACCATTATCTCCCTTGCTTCCACAAGAACTCTTGGGGCCTAAACAACGTTTTCCAACCTGTGCGTGTGGTAGGGTATGCTGGTAATCCCCCAATGGGTACCCTGGTCATTTTCTAGAGAAGACACAATGGTAAATCCTGTCATCATACATATCATTGGATCCTTCAACAGCAAGAAAGAATTTACAGCTAGCTTTGTTAAAGTATGGCCAGGTTCATTCCAAAAGCTTATTACAACTATTGGGATCTCAAAAGGATATGTCAAATAGTGATAAAATTTTTAATCAAAGAATGTGTATGATAAACAATAAAGTGGGCGTAAATAGAAACACCCAATAAAATAAATTGAACTGCGAGGCATAATACACTTGTAATGATGAATGAAACATGTTCCTACTTCTGAGCAATTAAAACACTTGAATTTAACAGCCCTGCAATATTGCACACCATCCAGGTGCCATTTCTGATAAATAGGGTAGTTCTTAAACCATCATTCCATTAAAGACCCTCATCCAATTCCTACTTTGCTTGAGCCTTCCAGTTATGATGATCTTGGCTCAATTGTTAACACTCTCCTCATCTAATTCATCCAGCAAAACGTAACCTTTTTCTTTCATCAACCCCAGCAGCCCTTCCAGTATTTCATAAATCTCTTCGGTTCTTCCGTTTGATGTATCTTTTGCTATAAAGCTTTGTAATCCATCACTTGTTTCAATCCAGCTACTGCCAGGAATCTTCCTCAGTCCAACTTTTTTCATTCTCTCCCTGACCTTATCAGCCTCTTCCCATCTCCCAGCTTGTGAATACAAATTTGCCATGATGATGTAGTTCCCTGTATTATCAGGCTCAATCTGAAACAAACGATCACAGACAAACTTTCCCAATTCTACATCACCAGAAACTGAAGCCCCATTAAGTAGTGCACCCCAAACCTTAGCACTCGGCTCAACTGGCATTTTGTGAATTAAGTCTATAGCTTCTGAGAGTCGTCCAGCTCGGCTAAGAACACCTACCATGCAGGCATAATGCTCAACTGAGGGCTGAATGCCATATTTCGGAAACATGGCATCGAAGATCTTCCAAGCTTCATCTACCACTCCAGAATGAGCACAAGCTGTTAAGACTGCTGTAAATGTCACTTGGTCTGGTTGAATGCCATTATTTAGCATCTCATAAAAAAGACCAAGAGCCATATCAGCATCTCCATGGGATGCATAAGCTGAGATTATTGCCGTCCAAATGATCAAGCTCTTACCTCTTGATTGATTAAAAACCTGCTGTGCCCCATGAACGAACCCCGACTTTGCGTAAGTATCGATAATAGCAGTCGCGACATAAATATTGGCATCAAAATTGTTTCTAACAGAGTAAGCATGTAGTTCCTTCCCTGCTTTCAGATTTGATAAATAGGATATTGCAGGAAGAATACTTGACAGTGCCACGGTATTTGGTTTGCAACCACATGCCTGCATTTCACGAATTAAATCTAAGGCGGCTTCATGCCGATTGTTCTGAACTAGACCTGAAATCATAGAATTCCAAGTACTTAATCTTGGCTTCTTACTTTCCCGAAAAAGATCCATGGCTTTGTCAACAAACCCATGAAACATGTAGCCCGAAATTAATGAACCATAAGTGACCTCATCCTTTTCACTCATCCCATGAAATAATTCTTCAGCATAATCCAAGCTACCACATCTTGCATATAGCCCTATGAGAGCATTACAAAGAATAATATCCATCTCAATTTGACTCTCATTCACAAACTGATGAACCTCCATACCAAATATAAGATCACTGGACTGTAAACATGCTTGCAAGACACTAACCACTGTCAACCCATTAGGCCTCAACCTCCCTAACCTTAACATCTCCCGAAACAACTCTTTACACTCTGCGTAATAACCAGCCTGTGAATACCCGGCAATCATCGAATTCCACGACACCGTATCTCTGTCCGGCATTCTATCAAACAATGTTCTCGCCCATCCAAGCTCATCACATCTCGAGTAGTAAGTTATTAAAGAATTAGTAACAAAAACATCTGAATCAAACCCATGACGCAAAACAAAACAATGAACCTCCTTAGCCAATCTTGAACCGGAAAGCAAAGCCCCCAAAGCCTTCAAGACACAAGTAACTGTGAAATTATCAGTCTTCACTTCGTCCGAACACGAAGACACCATAGCTGAAAACAGCTTCAGAGTGTCGGAATGCATGTTGTTAAAAGAATACCCAATGAGCATAGCGTTCCATGAAAAGGTGTTCTTGTGGGGAATTTGATCGAACACCTTGCGCGCTTGGCTGAGGTGGTTGGTTTTGGAATACAAAGTGATGAGCTTTGAGGCCAGGAAGTTGCTGGGCACGACTGCGAAGAGGACGAGGCGGGCATGGAGCTGCTTGGCCTGACGGAGCAGGCGGCGGTCTGTGCAGTGCTGAATGAGTTGGCCATAAGCCCCGCAGTCGAGCACATCGACTCTGTGGAGGCCTTGTAGGGCTCGTTGGACGTAGCCGTTGGTGGTGGCCGAGATTTGAATGTTCAATGGCTTTGGAAACCACATTCATTTGTTATTATTCGTACAAGATTAACTGCTCCTCTCTTTATAGCTATAGCTTTTCTACGTTATATCTTCTTTCTCACTATACCCGGACCCGGTTCTTATAAAATAAAATAAAAAGTTCTTAATACTTAAAAGTTAGCTTTTTATGCAAGAAAAATATATATATATATATTTATATATTAAACTACCCTAAAAGGACCAGTGATGGGGAAAATTACTCCTAGAATACACATTCCTCCTCCAACGGGGTTTAGCTAGAGAAAAATGACGCTCTTTTTTTGGGGTTGGGGAGGGGGTAAATAATATGAGGTGTCTGAGTCAACTTGAGTGCACCTCGACTAATCCCTACTCGCGAAACTGAGCTTGTCGCTGACCACTAGGTGTTGCAACTGTCAGAACTTGAACTGGGGAGCAAACTCAACTGAACCCCAGAGCCTTATTCAAATGGCGGACAAACCATGGGCCACTCTTGATGGTTTAGAAAAAAATTACTTTAATTTGTAGACTAGTGTTCTCAAGATCAAATCCTTATACAAAAGAAACAAAAAGAAGAAAAAATTGTAATTCGCTCGCGCCAATTTTATAGGTGGAAGAAGCGAAGCGAGCCGGGAAATTAGTCTTAAAATTAAAAAACTCCACCCGCTAATATTCCCTTTGGATTGAAATTACCTTCCTATCCCCTAACTATAAATCAAGTAAATTAAAAGGAACTTCAATCAGGTTCACCTGAAACAGTTTTAAGGGATTTGCTGTTGGTTTTTGTACAAGATTCAAGAAGCAACATCCTTCTTCTTCTTCTCCGAATTTTCAGCGGTAAGCTCATTCAAGCAAAACCCACTTCGCTGAAATGTGTTTCTCTGGAAAATCTAGCGTCCTTCAATGGAAAAACTTGGGTCAACTTTTTGATATGCAAGTTACGAAGAAATGTGTGATTTCTATACGTTTGCAGTTAAAATTTGTGCTTTTTTATTGGTTTGGATTTTAGTTTCTTGCACGAGCTGAAGCCGAGCTAATTGGAAAATGGATTTTTCCTGGAAACTCTTGAATTAATTGATATTTTCCTTTTGGAACAATTGGGTAGTGACAGTGAGAGGTTGCATGGAATTTGACGAATTTGGTACCTTTGGTAATTTTTGATAAATTTGGATTTAGAGTTAGTGACCTCTTCTTCATTCTTGCAAAAAGTTGCTGTGTGTTCACCAAAATCTTTGCATCTCAGACTTTACAGGGGCTTAATGGTAACTTAATCCGTTTGCCTTTGAGGAGGTTTCCTACTGCCTATAGGGTACCATCTGTTTGAACAAATGCCTCGGTGAGAAATCCGTCACTGTTTTTCTTTTGGAGGGTTCAATCTGCATTTGCAATATTGCAAGAGGCTAGTATTTGTTAGTTTTTAGACTTCTATATACCAAACTGAAATAGGACGAGTTTAGATTTTGCCAGTCCTACGTGTTTACTTTTCACAATTTTTTTGGGTCTCCTCCCCTTCATGTGCTTGCTTCTACAGTTCTTGGCGTAACTTTTCTAGTCGATTACTTCAATTGTTGACATTTCTTGCGTTGCAACTTTTGAATTTGAAGAATTATACTCATCTTATGGTCAGATAATGATTTCTTAATTATAAAAATCATTGCAGCCTTTTCACATATATGAGAAAGAGTTATAGGAATGGAAAACACCAGCAACGAGCAGGAAGTTGAGCCTTCGTTGGCAGAGATCTATGAGTTACCTGGGGAGCCTGCTATTGTCATTAATGGAATGCCTGAGATTCCCCCAAGTGATGGCACTCTTCTTGCTATCTCTAATACTGTGCATGATGCAGAATCCCATGGAAAAACTAACTTTGGTGAATGGTTGGAAGGAAGGGAAGTAAGAAAGTTGTTTGGAGAGCAATACTACTCCGGTACAGTAACTGAGTATGATAAAGAATCAGGCTGGTACAGGGTGGTGTATGAAGATGGCGACTTTGAAGATCTCGACTGGACTGAATTGAAAGAAGTGCTACTGCCCCTGGACATCATGGTTCCACTGAAAACATTAGCCCTAAAAACTCTCAGGAAAAGCAAGAAACCTGTCCATAAATCTAGGTATGCTATGGCTCGATCTCGAACACATAAAGCCAAAACCACGGGAAGTAAGGGAAAGAAGGCCTCAGTACCTGAAGATGCTTCAGTGATGAACCCCAAAGTACCTGAAGATGCTTCAGTGATGAACTCCAACGGTTCATAAACAGTGAACATAACGAAAGGTTGATGGGGTTACATTTACATTGAGATGTACCAGAAACAGCCTGGTGTAGAGGATAAATGATTTGAAAACTCGTCTTGCTAGATGGTTGAGAGTACTTAAAAATGGATACTGAATTGGAAGGTGAACAGTGAGACTTAGGTGACTGTTATATTAGTCAATGATATTGTTGTATTGCGTGTAACATGTTAGGCTTTACTAATACAAGATTAATTGGTGGGTGTTGATCAAGTTGAGTAATTTACTTGCCTGCATTGCATGACCAAAACTCATTAGTCGAACAATTTTTAAAATCAATTCTTTCCTTTATAATGTGAATGTAGCGCAAGTATGTGTTATATTTTAGGCGATAATTATTTTTTTTAGTACAAGCGATAGTCTAAACTATATGGGAGGGGGTATTCTTTTTTTTTTTTTTTTTTCCTCCTGTCATTTTCTTCTGGGAGGGGGGATTCTCACACACACACAACTATGATGTCGTGGGGATTCAAACTTGAGACATTTGGTCTGCAAGTTAAAGCCATTTTTCATTGGGCCAGACCTCGTTGGCATTTTAGGGGATAATGATTCAAACATGATTTCACTCCTTTTTCAAGAGCTATCAAAACAGAAAATATAGAGAAAGAGCTTAGAATAAAAAATAAAAAATTAGTTGAAAAAAAGTTTAGAGAGAGATTGGCTACTCTTACCACCAACGCCAGGGGTATACCCACAACCTCGAGCCGGAAGGACTTACGCGTGACACCCAATTGCCAGATGTCATGGATATGGATTTATGTAGGAAATTTCAGATCGCATACCAATAAGGACTATTGACAGCAGGACTCGAACACTAATAAGGCTACACATAATGCAAGGATCTTTCCAACTGAACCAACCCTCATTGGCACTTGGCATTTAGAATAATTTCTTATTGCTTTTTCAAGATAGAAATAGCTACTTGAATACTTGAGCTATAAAAAAAAGAGCTTAGATTATTTTCTTATTGCTTCTTAATGCATAATGCTTGTATTTGCTAAAATCCCAACAATATCGTGGGAATAAATTCAGCAATATGTCAACCGAAATATAAAAATAAAAAATAAAAAACAAAAACTCGGGAATATCAATGAACTCCGAAATGAAAACTGCCCTGTCCTTTTACGTCTTTTCATTATCCATCCACATCACCAATATCCCGTTAGTTTACACTTGCTTTTCCATGTCAGCATCGTCCTCTTCACCAACAAGTCACAACGCGACACATACATAAAACCCCAGAAAGAAAAGAAAATAAAGATCAAATTAATACCCCTTGTTACACGCTTCCTCTTCCGTACTTACTATGTGCTTCTCTAGGGTTTTTCATCCACCAAACGCTCCTCCATTTGCTCTCTGCTTTGAGTTTTTATTGTCTACTCAGAAACCAAGTGGTGTGGCTAACTAGGAAGGAAGGTACCCTCCAATCTCTGTTCTCATCAAGTTATTTGGTTTCTGTGAAAATGAAAAAACTCGAAACAATTTGTACTTTTTAGTAATCTGTTTTATATTGTATATTGTGTTTTGTGTAAACAAAATGTAGCCTTTTTCTTTGTTGCAGCTAAACCAACTATCTTATTCATTTCCCCACATTTTTTCTCTGCTGCCAAACACTATATGCAGTTATTTTAGTATGCCATTATACAAAGATCACAACACAAGGTTAAATCTTAATCCTTTTTTTTCTTTCTTAGATGTTAGTATGCCTCCTTTTTGGTTCTTCCTCCCCTGGTTTGCCGGTTTGCTGCTCAATGAAGCCAAATGCTTGTTTGTGTTTTTTTCCAGGAAAGGTTGTATCATAGGCTCTATAGGGGTATTTTTGGGTAAATATTGAATTTCATGAACTCTTTAGGTCGTGGTGATGATGAAAAAGTTTAGATTCGGAGTGCGTTAGAATAAATAATCGTGATATCTATTGTGGGTTTCTTTCACGAATTGTCTTGTTGGGTTGACTAAACAAAGCCTTTGTTTTATTAAGTGCTGTTTTGCAATAAACTTGTTATTCGAATTTTGAATTGTTCTTAAATTTTCTTACCAATTAACACAGTCCCTGCATTTATTTTTTTTACCTTTTTTAAAATTCGACCAGGAATACAATTGGAATTTTTCCTTGGTGAATTGAGATGTAGTGAAGACTAATGCTGGAGTTTCAGTGTCAAGAAATGATGATGATGACTACTCTACGATTATTTGCTATGCTATTTATTTACACTGTTAGTCAAACCTAAGATTTTTCTCTGTGACGGCCTTCAATTTTGAGATTGAAGAAATATGGAAACTGGAAGCCACGGTTCAATGAGGAAAGTGAAAAATGGAGGACTCAAAGTGCTGTGGGCAGAGCAGTTGAGAAGTATGAAAAATGAGTTCAAAAGAGACCATCATCATCCATCTTGGCAAATGGCTATTCAGAGTCATATAGATGCCACACATGCTTTGGTACAGTTGGCTAATGAAGATCCTAGTCTGCTTCATGGCGGGTTACATTCACATGGAATGAAGCATAGTGTGAAAGGGATTCCAAGCATAAAGGATTCGAAGGGGATGTCGAGGGGTGATAGTCATTCGGATGTGGCTGGGAGAAAGGTTAATTTTTTGGTAAAGCGTCAGAAAACCGACTTTGGAGGTTCTATGAAGGATGAAGATGCTGCAGCAGTCTTAGATTTTCATTTGCCAGCAGTGCCATATCCTGCAGGGAGAAAGCGGAAAAAGATGAAAATGTTTAAGAAGCTATCTTCGCTCGTACCAAAATATATGAAAAGTAATGTCAGTGAGAAGGATGATAATGTGAATGAACCATGTCAGTTGTTGGATAGTCGTGGTCATGATAGACTACGCATGTTAATGGCAAAGAAACGGAAAAGGGTGGCAGGATCCTATTCAAAAAGAAAAACTGTGGAAGTTGCAGCACCAGTAAATTTACCCTTGAAAAGGCAGGGATTCAAATTGCCCGTTCCTACTGTTCATACAGGATTTTCATTCTCCATTGTGCATCTCCTTACTGCCATTCGAAGAGCAATGGTTGTTCCACATGCAGAAGGTGATGATGTGGTGTATGGAAATGCTCAAGGGGTTAGCAATGCTGAAGGGATAATTCGATTTTATTCTCTCAAAGATAAAGGCATTAGCGATTCTGTACTAACAAATTCCAAAAGTTTACCTTCTCTCACTCTTAACAAGATTGTTGAGCGTGTTAGATCAACTCCAATGGATCCTTCTATTCTTCAAACCCAAGAGCCCCTTCAAGATTTACTCAGAGGGGTTTTGGAGATATTTTCATCCAAAACAGCGCCTTTAGGAGCTAGGGGATGGAAGCCACTCACTTTCTATCGCAAGTCCAGTAAATGTTGGTCATGGATTGGTCCCATCAACGTTAACTCATGCAATGCTGATGAGGAATATGTATCTTCTAAAGCTTGGAGTCTTCGCCATAATGTGCTTGTGAAGTTGGTTGATTCCTTTGCTATTTGGTACAAGAGTTTTCAAGAGAGAATTCGTCAAGTTGGAAGCCTTCCTGCACCACCTTTGATTTTGATGCAACCAACACTAGATGAAAGCGAATGGTTCAGGGACATAATGTCTCGAAAGAATGCTATCAGTCCAAACTCTGAAGAAGTAAGAGCATACTTTCAAAGGGAGGAAGCTTTGAGGTATTTAGTCCCAGATATGGCATTTTCTTACACAGCACTGGATGGTCGAAAGTCTGCAGTTGCTCCTCTAACTAGTTGCAGTGGTAAGCCATCATATAGAAACCGAGATCATTTTATGCTTAAAGCTGATCGACCGCCTCATATCACCAATCTCTGTCTTGTGAGAGATGCAGCTTCTAGATTACCTGGAAGTATTGGTACCAGAGAAAATGTTTCTACTCTTGTTCGGCACTCACAGTATATAGTGGAAGATGTCTCTGATGAACAACTTACCCACGTTATTAGGTCTGCTCTGTCTCGGCTGCAATATGAATTTGATCCATGTGTAGAATTTGACAGACACAGAAAGTTGTGGGTATATTTACATGGAGAAAGAGGCGAAGAGGACTTTGAGGAAGATGGTACCTTATCTACTTTAAGAAGGAGACGGCATCGAGACATGTCATTGAGCAATCTATCTGCTCATGAGACAGCCCTCCTAAATGGACAGGAAGAAACTTGCATGTTATCTGCAGAAGGAAACAATCTGGATGTCAATGTTGATACCTTATTGTCGGGTGATAGAAAGTAACTACTTTCATGGGAGCTCATAACTACAGCGGTAGAACTATGACTGAACTTATGAGCTTCCATGACAGTAGCTGATTTGAGATTTCAATTATCTATGTTATGCAGTCATTCAAAATGGGCATTTCATTTTGATACGAGGGTGGCATTTTAATATAAGGTTCTTACTTGCTTAGAACCTGAAGCAATAGGGGAAATCTTTTGTCCTTCGAAATATTTTTGCGAAGGTTGGAAACAGTAGATTAAGCTGAAAGATGTTTAGGGTGCTCTTTTTTGTTGGGCTAATATATGGGAACATGAACCACCCTTTTTCCTAAACAAAACTTGTAACACGTGTTATGTTATAATGACATCGTGCTTGCTTGCTACTCAAAAACTTGTAACACATGTTATGTTTTAATAGCACTACACATATTACATTTTTATGGCTAGAGGAGAAAATTCTCAATGAGAACTTGTGTGACCCGTTAGCCCATAAGTAAGTACTGTGACGAAGCGGCAGATTTCCTACAAGTCTTTCTGTTAGAGCAAGAAGCAGAACTACCCTGCAAATTGGTATGGTGAAAATAAAGGGACATTCGAAAGTTTTATTTTAGTAGTGTTAGGCTGCTGGCACATACAGCTTTTAAGCTCAGATCAGCAATCAACATATCAGATTAACAAAAGGAAAGGAAAAAGCTCAACAATCAATAGTGGCAGCTAAGCTTCATGGGCTTTGTTCACACGAATGAATGGAATTCTCCTTCAAGCCTCTCAGTTTCAGGAACAAACTTTCTCAATATATCTTACAGACACATTCATCACACTCTAAGCCCTTCTTCTCTTCTCCCAACCTCACACGAACATCGCAGGAAACCAAGAAGCTACACAGCGCTCTTAGAGTTCTCGACCTCATCACCCCAAAGCCAACCCTCACTGCGCGTCGCCGCCAAGGCCATCTTCGGCTCATTCAGGACTTTCTACAGTCAGATTCCGAACACTTCAGCAATGCCTCTGCTTTCTCTGATTCAAATTCGCCAATAAAAATCTCAACTTTGTTGGATGAACTGTTTGATTCTAGCTCTGTTGATTCTCCATCATGCGCAGAAAGGTTTCCGATTGATGCAAGCGTTTTGTCACATGCCATAAGCTCATGTGGGTCTTCTCGTAATCTTCATGGTGGGATTCCGTATCACTGTGCAGCAATAAGAAGTGGGCTTGTGGCCAATGTTTATATTGGAAGCTCTTTGGTGAGCTTTTATGGTAGATGCAACGAGTTACAGAATGCCTACCGGGTTTTCGAGGAAATGCCTGTGCGAAATGTGGTGTCATGGACAGCCATTATTTCAGGGTTTGCACAAGAGTGGCAGGTTGATGCGTGCTTGCAGCTTTTCAGTGAGATGAGACATTCTTCAAAACCCAATGATTTTACGTATGCAAGTGTTCTGAGTGCTTGCACAGGCAGTGGAGCTCTTGGGCATGGAAGAAGTGCACATTGCCAAACCATTCAGATGGGCTTCGATTTGTACATTCACATTGCTAATGCTCTTATCTCAATGTACTGCAAATGTGGGGATGTTAAAGATGCGCTTTACATATTCAAAAATTTGGATGGCAAAGATAATGTATCTTGGAACTCCATGATTGCAGGGTATGCACAGCATGGCCTTGCGTCACAGGCTATTGATCTTTTTGAAGAAATGAAGCAGCAATGTGTAGAACCCGATGCCATTACTTTACTAGGCGTGCTCTCTTCGTGTCGTCATGCTGGTCTCGTTCAAGAAGGCCGGCGTTACTTCAATTCAATGATCAAAGAACATGGTATTCAGCCAGAACTAGATCATTATTCATGTGTTGTTGATCTTCTTGGCCGGGCTGGTTTATTGGAAGAGGCTCAATGTTTCATCGAAAAGATGCCTATTCGTCCCAATGCCATTATCTGGGGCTCACTGCTTTCTTCCTGTAGGGTTCATGGGAGTGTGTGGATCGGCATTGAGGCTGCAGAGAGCAGGCTATTGCTGGAGCCAGAGTGCGCTTCTACCCATGTACAATTAGCAAACCTGTATGCTAGCGTGGGATGTTGGGATGACGCAGCAAGAGTTCGGAAGTTGATGAAAGATAAAGGGATTAAAACGAGTCCTGGGTTTAGCTGGATTGAGATTAGCAATGAAGTTCACAGGTTTAGAGCAGAAGCCTGTTCAAACCCCAAAATGATTGAAATTATTGCTGTCTTGGATAGTTTGGTAGACCACAATAAGACTTTACGCTATGAGCCTGAGATGCAAGAGGAAGAGGTTGATGATGCTTTATATATATAAGTTATAACTCTGTGACTTGTAAAATGGCTGATTGTTATATTTTTTTCCCTGTTACATCCATATACCCATTCTCATTTGAACTGATGATGGCAAACTTTTTGAGAACAATGTTTCTCGTTCGCCGCCAATTTTTTTCTTTATTGAAAAAACGAATAAAGAACAAAAGATTCTTAGCTTCCTTAAAACGTGATAAAAATGGGGAAAGAAAAGACATCTTAAAACAAGCAAATGTTAACATGCTACACAACAGCATATACCGAGTTCAGATGATACTACAAAATCCTATCCTCGTTTTATCGTGTCTCAAAGCAATGCTCCTGACAAAGGGAACCAAGAAAGCAGAAACTGTTACTGGAGAACACGCATCAAAACTTCACCATTCAGGCAGAAGCCTTTGTTCTTCACAAGGAATGCATTCATTGCCTCAGTTTGAGTATGAAAGCGAACAGTTGCCCATTTAGCGGGCTCTTGGGAAGGTCTGTAAAAAAAAAAAAATTTAAAAGATTTAACAAAGTGAAATCAATTTAAGAATGATATTTTTGAGTTCATATTCTTTGCAATCTACTAGGCATACCTGAAACTTAATTGGAGGGAAGACGAATCATATTCACAACCACACAGAAAACGATCTACATCTTCTGGAACCGCATTAGGAGGGATTCCTTGCAATAAAACCTGGTAACAGCAGGCAAGTCCATTTGAAGTGTTTTCAGAAATATCTTCGTCATGGGATAACAAATTGATTGTAAGCTAAAGATATATTGGATTCTAATTCAATCACCAAAACAAAGTATCACTTGTTCATGGCGTATACTTGGGGGGAGACTACAAATTACAAAGACAACATATAATATGTACATACGGCAGCCTCGGTTTACCAAATTTCTTGCAAACATACTAAAACAACGGTGTCCAGGAACCCAAGTAAACTGTACAGTATCAAACTGCCTATGGCATATATGGCAAGCCAGTAGAGTTTGAATTAGCCTCCAATGCCGAATATATGGATTCCTCATGAACAATATATTAACGGTGTTTAAGGCATCAAGAATCTTGTCCTCCTACTTGGTCCATTCTATAACAAGGGATTTTTTTGAATGACGAGTAAAACCGAACAGACAAACTTACTCCAAAGTTAAAGGGAAAAAACATTTAGTTAAAAACAATAAACATACAACAGAAAACCTTAGACTTACCGTTTTTCCATCATAGGGAGTAAGAGAGTCCCATTCCGCTCGATTAGCCTGTCATTCATAAACCAGTCATTAGCACACTACTCCACAAAATAGGTAAGCAACAATTACATCTTATCAAAGCATCATGGCAAGGCAGCATTACCCTCTCCAATTTAAACAGGCGGCCCTTTTTGGCAATCATCCTAATTCCATTATCATAGGCTTGCCGCGACGGGAATTGCACTAACCTAATAACAAAAAAAAAATGCATATCTAAGCATCAGGAAACACATTTTATTGGGAGAATCTAATGAATTCATTGCATTGCATACAGGAAATTAAAAGCATCAACAATTGAAGTGAAAAACTATCTTTCTACTCGCAAACAAACAAATTAAACAACACGCAATTTACATTCCAATCGCCGTAAACCACCGATTATAATCCATTTTAACATCATCCAGACTCAAATTACAGCCTTCCAGCAAATTCACGACGTCTGTCTTCAGCGTATTCCTTTTGACTCCAAGCAGCCTCCCATACACCGATCCTGAAAACAGCACATAAAACACATTGCCACGTTTGTCAATGAAATGAAAAACCCAAAACCCAAAGAACCCTAACTTGTAAATGCAAAATGACGAAAATGCCCGCGGCAGCTGAGTCTGATACCTGTGCTTGGGGTTTCGAAAAATGATTCGGACGGCGAAGACTCCTGAGGCTTATCGGATGGCGAAGACTTCTGAGGCTTATTGGACGGCGAAGACTCCAGCGGCTGATCGGACGTTGAAGAGTCCTGAAGCGAGTTTTCGGCTTCCGTCGAAAACCGTCTCAACGGTTCGCGCAGAAGCGAAGTGAGGCCGCGGTTTTGAGCCATGGCTGTACGGACAGAGAGGCTTGACATGATTGAGGTTCGAAGAAGACCCAGCTTTGACATCGTTGCTTCTTCTCGAGCTTTGGAGATTCACAGTGGACTGGCTTTAGTGTCTATGACTCTATGCTACAGAGGCCGGTTGCGCTCGGCCATACTATGTATTAAATTAATCCCGCGTATAGCCGAGCGCCTATACTATTTATCTTAAAAAAATAAAAGTCCCTAGTACAGCCGCCGGCTATAAATCCCTTCCAGTGTAGCGCCGTCCGGCTGTACTATTTAATAAAAAAAGCTAAAAAGGTCCCAGGTATCGCCGTGCGGCTATAATATTTATAAAAAAATTTAAAAAGTCCTTGCGTATAGCCATGCGGCTATACTATTTATTTTAAAAAAAATTTAGAAAAGTCCAGAGCATAGCCGCTCGGATTTACTATTTAATTAAAAAAACCTTAAAAAATTTCCCGATTATAGCAGCTATCCCAAAAAGAGTGATCACTAGCCCAGCTAGCAATCCAAACTTATCCAATCCCAAAGCCCAACTAGCAATCCAACTTATCCAATCCCGATTTAATTTTGTTGGGTTTTGGGTTGTGAAAATTTCCAAACATGAACATTTTGGATTGGGTTTGAAACCAACTCAGACACAAACAAGCACAAGTACATGCTCCCTCCCCAGAATGAGAAATTATGGATGGTAAGTTGTCTGCAACGTCTTGATTAATCAGAAACACAAGTAGGAAGGAAGTAGCTCCTTGAAGTTTGAACCGACTCACGCTCATTATGCAGAAACATAAAGCTAAAATAAAAAGAGAAAGAAAGTCACAGTGTGTGCTGAATTTCCTGCATTGTCGGCATAGATAGAATGGCCCAACAAAAGAAGAAGTTGTAGGTGAGGAGGTAAACAAAATGCCCTTAAATCATTCCCAATGATTCATTCACCCATGTCAGCTGCTCAGGTGTCTTCCTTAGACAAGATTTATCTGCTGCCATGGCCAAAAACGCTTATCTTGTCTGAGTATAGCCGCGTGAACATACTATTGAAAAAAATTTATAAAAAGTCTCGGGTATAGCCGGTCGGCTATACTATTTATTAAAAAAAATTATAAAAATTTCAGAGCATAGCCGCTTGGCTGCTATTTAATAAAAACAAAATTAAAAAGTCCCTCGTATAGCCGAACGGCTATACTACTATTGAATTTTTTTAAAGGTGTATTAGTATAGCTGTGTGATACTAAAATCTCAGGTATAGCCACACGGCGATACTAAAATGGGCCACCAAACACTAGGCGGGTCCTTTTAACAAAAAATAAATAAGTAGTATAGCCGCGCGGCTATACTTTGTAAATATTATATTAAGATTATTGCAAATTATATACCCTTATTATATATTTTTTAATACAAACGATAGGAAATTTATAAGATACTTTTATTACGAGCAAATACACCTATAACAAAACTATACCACAGCTAAATATTACAATATGCATGTGAGTCAAACTTGATTTACAATGTGAGTTCTCTTAACTAGTGTTAATTAAGATTTAAGTGGATTGAGCTAACCTCTTCCACTTTTCAGGTTCAAGACAAGCAAATAAGACAGAACACAACTGTTGATATAAAGTTGTCATCTCTGATAACCAACATGATTTCTTTATCCTGCCAATGAGAAGGACCAATATGTCGTATCCATTGGAGTCCATATCAATGTCCACCCAACCCAACCAATCCTCGCCATCCACCCAACACACAGTACATTTGATTTTCTCTACTCTAGATAAGGATTGTGTGTGTAGATAGTAAGAACTAAGAACAGTTGTATATTTGCTATATTGGACTGAAAATATACTTATAAATTATTTAAATATTTATAATCTTATGGGCAGATTATTCTTTTTCCTGGGCTTTTCCTTTTCATTTTCCACTGACTAAAGAGATTCCTTCTCTATGCCAATCACAGAATAACGAGCCAAATAAATAAATAACTAAATCATATTTAAAAACGTATTTTGCTACTAATTAAATTAGATTGCAGAATAAGTACTTGTTTAAAAAACTAATGTGACACATTATTCCATGGTTGGACACGTCAGCTACAATTGGAGGGGCATGTTCGTTATTCCAATTTCTACAAATAGTAATCATATGGGGACCAATCTATCTATCATGTATAATGTATTAAAAGTTGAGTAGATTTTTGACATGTTTACTTTGGAATTATTAGGGTTTAAATAAATATCAGAAGGGCCTGGCCTGGCCTTACTCTCTTATTACTAAGTAGAGCCAGATCCTCCTTCACAGGTATAACTAGGGACCGCTCCTTACAAGTTATCACCTGCCTTATATAAGCCTTGAGTCTTTTTGAATGAAAATTGTGACAATTTTATGCATGTGAAAATTACGGGAATCCCTTTTTGTGTTTTCGCTCTTAATACGTTCTATAGTTTATAACTAAAATGAATTGATAAATACAACCGGCATGACACATAATGTTACAATCTTTAATTTTTCCCAATTCAAGAAAATGTCGGTATTGAAACATGTAACCATTGCACAGATGATGAATTGATGGATCAATGTCATGGCCATAAGAGCATCTCCATTTTAAGAGGTGTAAAGCCATATTTACAAGTTCTTTATACTTTTAGGAGATGTAAATGTCGTTTTTCCTTCAATAGGATAGATGTAAATTGGAGATGTAAAAATGACATGAAATGAAATGATTTCATATCAAGTTGAAGCAAAAGAATATTTCTGGTATTTTAGTAGCTATCTCAACTTTTATATGTTTGGAACCTACCATTTTTGCATTATTTCTCCTCCTTTTCAGCCTATGGAGCCCAATAAATGAGGATGTAAAATCAGATGTAAATGTCAATTTTTTAAATAAATAAAAAAACTTTTTCCGGTGAAATGCTATATTTGCATTCATTTATACCCCATTATTAGAGTAATTTCTGACAATTCTATGCGTAAATGTCCTTTACATTTTCCTTCACACCCTTGCAATGAAGATGCTCGGAGGATGTCACCGTAAAAACAAAAACGCCGTACTCAGCAGCTCTGCGACAAGAGTCTTTTTCTTCTTCCCCATACAAAAATTGACAAGGATCCATGATCCATCCACCTGAAGCCAAAAAACCTACCTGCTTATCAGTGGGCCCCCGCCCACAACTACCATTCCCGCCACGTCAACCCACGCAACCCGGGCCCCACCACCCGCCCAGTTGACCACAAAGCACCCGAGAGTTGCAGTACAACAAACCGTCCCCCCCAGTCGTGCCTGTCCTTTCGTTGTGGCCGTACGCAGAAAAACCCGTTTGCTTTTCTCCGTAACAGAAATACGGAATCCATTAATTTAATCACTTCCACTTAATCATTGATTATCTCCCTAATTAATTCTTCCCCACAAAACAAAAAAAGATCTTCAAGTTGTCAACTACACCAAGTGATTCAAACCTCTGGGGAAGGTCGTTTCTCTTCCCCTCTCTCTCTACCCTCTCTCCTCCTCCCATGTTTTTAATTTCTTCATCCCCCATCAGAATTTCGTTATCAGTTTCTCAACAATGGCATCACTTCTCTCCACCACCACGCAAACCCCTCCAAACCACACAAATATTGCACAAGGCCTGTATGCTGACCAGGTTCTTTTTCTTTCCTTCTCCGAGCTCCTGGCCAACATGGACTTAACATGGATGGCGGATTTTCTCAAGGGCATGGTGAAGCCGCTGGCCGCGACGGTGGTGGTGCTGTTGGCGGTGGCCTTGTCCTTCATGCAGAAGCTGGGTTTGGGTGGAGAGATGATTTACTCCATTGCTAGGGCCTTTGTCCAGCTCTCCATTATTGGGTTTGTTCTGCAGTTCATTTTCACTCGGGACAATGCTGCTTGGATCATTCTGGCTTACCTTTTCATGGTTTGTGATTGCCTCTTTTGTGTTGCATTTTGTTGCCCATGTGTTTGGTTTCTGAGAAAATTGAGAAGGAAAAGAAAAGAATTTGAACTGATTGTTCTCTACCCTTTTTCATGGGTTTAATTACCTTTTGAAGTATGTTGATTGGTTGGTTAAATTTTTTGGATTTTGTAGAAGTAGAGGTCTCTAAAAGAAAGATGTAAGAAATTAATACTCTGCTTCAGTATAGAATTCTACAGAGACAAAAGCAATTGAATTTCAGAAGATACCCAGAAAAGACGATCCAAAAAAAAAAAAAACTATTTACATTGAATTTTAAATGGATTTTGATATGCTAGGTAGCACTTCTAGTGCTTTTTATTATTAATTTTCACTTTAATTCTTGATCTCTATTTCATGAGCTTATGTGATTGTTGCTCTGCAGGTAACTGTGGCTGGTTACACAGCAGGCCAAAGGGCTAAGCATGTCCCTAGAGGGAAGTATGTTGCTGGGGCTTCCATATTGGCTGGAACCTCTATCACAATGCTCCTGCTTGTTTTGCTCAGAGTCTTCCCATTCACTCCAAGATATATCATCCCTGTTGCTGGAATGATGGTAGGAAATTCAATGACAGTAACCGGGGTTACAATGAAAAGACTTCGCGACGATATTCGAACTCAAATGAATCTGGTAGGTTAATTCTTACACAAAGAGAACTAATGGAAATTTAGGAAACTATATTGGTTGAAAGTCTTTTTTTTTTTTTTTTGTTGGTGGTTTACTGATTTTTTGTTTTGCAGGTAGAGACAGCATTGGCTCTCGGGGCCACCCCGCGCCAAGCAACACTTCAGCAGGTGAAGAGAGCTTTGGTAATTTCCCTGTCTCCGGTTCTGGACAATGCGAAAACCGTGGGTCTCATCTCGCTTCCTGGTGCCATGACGGGGCTTATAATGGGAGGAGCTTCTCCTCTGGAGGCCATTCAGCTACAGATTGTTGTGATGAACTTTCTCATTGGTGCATCTACAGTTAGCAGCATCTTGTCAACATATCTGTGTTGGCCTGCCTTCTTTACTAAAGCTTATCAGTTAGAGACCAAGGTCTTCTCCTCAGAATGAAGATTTTATAGTGCCCTTAATTACAAAATACAGACAGAAAAATGCACGAAATTAGGCCTCCCAAGGCACACTTGAGGGTCTAGTAGCCATAATTGAAGTGTTAGATTGTACAATGTCTATCAATCGGTCACTCTGTTTCTCTCAGTGACAAAAATATGCATCCGTGATGTTGTTTAATTATTTTGGGCCATAATAAACACATACTTGGAAAAAGTTGTACTTCTTATTAACACATTGGCAACCCTTTCTTTTCCTCTTTTTCATCCCTCAGTTGTACATAAAAATATTATGATATTAAGCATGAATGAAAGAGAACGTTGAACACTATTTAAGAAAAGGAGTTAACATTCCAAGGTAGAGTTGAGGATTTTTCCTTGGAGAGAGATGATCGGAGTGGAGTCGACGGCAAATGCGGTGAGGTATTTAGTGTTGTATTGATTGGTATTTTGTTATTAGCGGCGGATGTGGTGGATGAGGATTACGTTGGTGACCGCCACTAAGATGATGTCCTTGGCCTGGCCCATGATGGCCCTTCACTGAGCCATTATCACCCTGACCTTTCTTATGATGGCCGCCACCTTTCTTATGATGACCCTGACCTGGCTTATGGCTGCCACCTTTCTTATGATGACCCTTCTTATGATGACCCTGACCTGGCTTATGGCCGCCACCTTTCTTATGATGACCATGACCTGACTTATGATGGCCCTGCAGATAAAAGTGGTAAAAAAACAAATATGTCAATCACCAAATTAAAAAATTAAGATAACTTGTAACTTAAGTGGCAAAAAACGTTTACCCTCACATATCTAATGCTAGAACTTCAAATTTTATCATTTTCTTAATGTTTGAGTTCAATTCTTACCCTATTCTTTCTAATGGCCATTAGAGTTCGACTTGCACCCTTTCCTAATTTCGAGTTTACTCTATTCTTAATGGCAATGGAATTGGACTCTTGTTCTTATTTGATTAGGAGCATATGCCTCAAATCAAGGACTTAAAGTTACCTTTCGTCTCGGAGGCAATGTTGGCTGAGAGGGTGGTGGTGGTGATGATTGTGGTGGAGACGGCGACGATGGTGGAGAAGTAGATGCATGTGATGATGGCAATGGTGGTGTTGGTGTTGGCTGTGATGGCGATGGTGGTGTTGGTTTTGGCGGTAGTGATGGTGGTGTTGGTTTTGGCGGTGGTGGAGATGGTGGTGTTGGTTTTGGCGGTGGTGGTGTTGGTGTTGGCGGTGGTGGTGGTGGTGGTGTTGGTTTTGGCGGTGGTGGAGATGGTGGTGTTGGTTTTGGCGGTGGTGGCGGTGGTGGTGTTGGTATTGGTGGTGGTGGAGATGGTGGTGTTGGTTTTGGCGGTGGTGGCGATGGTGGTGTTGGTGTTGGCGGCGGCGGAGATGGCGATGGCGGTGTTGGTGTTGGCGGCGGTGGCGATGGCGATGGCGGTGATGACGAAGATGGTGGAGAAGTAGCACTAGGAGTAGGAGGAGGAGAAAGTGGAGAGCTTGGATTAAAAGGGTCCTCATTGACATAATTCCCAGGAGGAGCATATTCACAAATAATGAGCAAACTTCCGTTGGAGCATCTGAACCGACTGCACCCAACATGTTGAGTGTTCTTCCATACAATCTGCGTGTAGTGGCCGCAAGCTTTGTCTTGGGCGCATTGTCGCTTTTCTCTGTTGTAAAATTGCTTCTCATGAGCCCAATCCTCCACTGCCTCTTTCGGCAACCAATGGGCCTTAAAACCCCAGAACAAGTTCTCCCCGTATTGGCCCTTCGAGTGGCGCATGCCGCAATCAGTCTGCTTCTTGGCCCAATCCTCTGCGAATTGGGCCAACGTCTCATTCCATACCAAGGGCGGCACGTTCTCAGCGTTTCGAATCTTGTTATGCGCCATGATGAACTCTTGGGCTAGCGCGGGCGGCGCGTATTCTGTGTAGTTTTCGTTGTTCGGTTGCAATGCGTTGGCCACGTCGTTGACAATGTCATTGGCGGCATTTGCAATCCCGCCAATGCTTGTTCCAATGCCATTCTCGTCATTGTCTACGTTATTGGCATGGGGATTAGCATTGGATTTGGCAGTCACCTTTTCGACATGATTGATATGAACGTCGTGTCTCGGGAGGTGGAATGGGTCGGCCAAGATGAAGGGGATCAAAATAGAGGTGGTTATTATTATAGTAGCGAAAGTTTGACGTCGCGGCATTGGGTTGTTGTATGTGGAGGTGGGTGGTGGCAATGGTGGTTATAATTTAGGTATTTTATATTTGATAAGGGTGAAATGATATGGCAAAGTTGGTTTGGTTTGGTTTAATTTCGGTTGCCAGCTCTCAAGTTCGGAGAGCATCGGCAAGAGAGAGCGAGCATCAGAGGGCTAAGAGGTGCTTTATTTGGTGTAGTTTCCATAAAATGACCTTACAACTCAATCGATTTTACCATCATGCTATGCCTAATCCTTCTTGGGGCATCCATAGTTTTACGAAAATAGATAGATTGATGCCAAAATTGACCCTTGAAAAAAGCATAAATAGTTATGCTATTGTTAGGAGGCTGGCGATGGAGAGCCGCAGTTTCGGGACGTCTTCAGGTCAATGGCTCAGAATGTTGTTTTCATGCAAAATACCTGTCCATACCTTCTTGTGCTGCAAGCTCAATGTTAGTTAAGTTAGTTGTACTTCTTTCAGGTGTGTGTTTAATATACCATTCGGCAGCATCACCTTTGAATTTTAGAAGGTTATTTTTTAGAAATATATATTTTAAAGCAAGAGAGATCAATTTCCACCACAAAGGCGGAGCTAGAATTTTAAGATTGAGAGAACCGAGATAGAAAACACAAGTATATCAAATACATTTAAGTGTTCAAAATACATATTAGAACTAAAATTTTCAAAATTAGTCATGTCTAATTGTTTTTAAAGGGGCCATTAATTTAAATTACAAGTTGTCTATTAGTAAGTTGTATATAGGAGAGAGGTCAAAAAATGAGGGGGCCAGGGCCACTCCTAGCCTAGGAGTGGTTCTGCCACTTCCACCATCATCAAACCGACAATGATGTATTAAGGACTATTTTATTTTATTTTTTGGTCTGATATATCAAGGACTATATGACTCATGTTCTTGATCGATTCGTGACAATATTCTAATTGTCCATTAATCTCTTTTGTCTATTTCAAAATGAAAAAGATTTGGTCACATTCAATTTTATTTGGAAAAGTTTGGTTTCATCAACAATAGAGGGAATAGATTAAGTAGTGTATTTATTTTTCTAACTCTCTCATTTGATCAAGGTCAAATTATACTTATAGTCTTAATTTTAACGTCATTGTTGAAAATGATGTTTCATTCAAAATCGAAAGAAACACCGTACAAGATGATAAAGAAGATCGTAACCCAAAGAAGCACCGTAAAATAATAAAGAATATAGTATGAAAAGTCTATTCATAACCAAAACGTGATAATCAGTAACAGTAACTAAATCGTCATTTAAACATATGATAATATGATGCAATTAACAGCTTGTTACTTACATGTTAAGAACAATAACTGAACAATAGCTTAACAAACAATAGATTGCCATGCATGTGTATCCATGACATGGTGCCACTCTATATTTTAATTTGGAGCATTAACAAATTTACGGGTTGTCCTGAATTGCAAATCTAAATAAAATTACATGTCTTTAATTGCTAAAACTAAAACTACATGTGCTCAAGTAAAAAATCAGAAATATTACAGACTACAGAGATCATTTGATTTTCGACTACGTGGCATGATCTGAGAAGTGATGTGCGTAGTGCGCACTACGCACCTAGCCCATCAGAGACTTCAACCCCGTGTAATTTTCTGAAATGGCGTAGCGCGAAGCGCGAACTGGTCACGGTCAACCCCGCTTTTCGTTTATCTCTCATCTTCATCTTCTTCGAGCTCACGAAAACAAAAAGATTCGAAAACACCAGCAAAAACCACCGACACAACAACACCAACCACACTTTTCATTTGACGAAATTGCCTCTCCTCGCGGTGGTCTCAGAGAGACAAACGAGAGAGCTGCGTATCGCGCACTCCCGCCGTTTCTCTGTCCGATCATCTCCTCCAAATTTTCGACAAAACGCGATATAAATCTCGATATGCCGATTCGGAAGCCGTGGATTTCTAAGGTTTCAATCAATTTTATCGTCTTTGGCGTGTTCCTCGGCTGCTTTCCGGGTAAATTTTCATTATTTTTCTCGGGAAACAAACAGGAATTTGATGTGTTGAATACGACGCCGTTGTGTGTGAGATTGATTTGTTTGTTTTCGTACATAGGATGTATATTATCGGCGACCGTGACGCTGGGTTCGATTGTGATATACGACACGCACGAGTTCATAAAAGGTGTGAAGCCGATTGTGTATTTCACATGCCAAGGGGAGAACAAGACGGTGTTTCCAGATGTGAAGGAGAAGCACGTGTCGTATGAATTCAAAGGCGAAGAGTCTTGGCAGGTGAGATTGTGCTTATGCTCAAAATTTCCGTTTCTATTTCAATTTGCCTTTGTTTTAAAATTTAAGACTGTAATTTTTGATAAGATGAATTCTGTTTGGTCCAATTTAGAAAACATAACTAGCCATATGGTGTTGTGAGATCAGGGCCATTGAATAGGTAGAATAATGTGCGGTACTGATTGACTCTGACAGCATAATATGTCTGATGTCCTGCTAGAAATCAATTGTATATATGTACCCAAGCTGTTTTGAGCTGAAAAGCTGTTGTTGAGCTTTTAATTAGGTAGGTTTCTGATGGAATTATGATTTTTCATGCTTTCAGCCTCTGACAGAGTTTTCGAGTAAGAAGTGCAAGCGATGCGGGTTGTATGAGAAGGACACCTTTAAATCAGATGACATATTTGATGAGTGGGAGTTATGTCCTTCTGACTTCAATTCTTCTGATGGAAAATACGTCCGATTCAAGAGCAAGGAATTCAACGCTACCTTTTCGTGTCCAAGGTGTCTACCTGCTGCTTCACCTGGTGAGTGAGAGTCTACTCAATTGAAAATTTTGAGATCATTTCGTTCATGCCTAGTTTAAGTTGATAAGGAGTTTTGTGGTTAGAGCCTTAAACTGGTCACAGTAAGCTCACTTTTAGATGGCATGCAAATGCTCCCATATTGGATAAAATTCCTAGCTAATGATATTTTAGTGCATATTACTCAAATGAGTGGTTAGGAACTTTGGTGGCGTGTGTTTGCTAGAAATAACAGAAGATAAAGCTCTGCATGATTCTTAACTGTAGTTGAATGCGTTCGATAATACGGAAATTTCCAGATTTTCTTGATGCTGCTGCCTTCATTTCATACTTGATTACCAACTAGCGTAGCTGTTGTTGGCATGCATGCATCTGTATTTGAATCCAATCTACTCTTATATTTAGCGTCCAACTTGTAATCATAATTTTCTGGCCATATGTTTGCAGATTCCAAGTCCGCGACTGCAGCACATAAAGAAGAAAAGAAAAATGGATGGCATATTGTTCTAGTGATATTAATCGTTGTTGTCGTTTTAGTAGTGTGTATTATTGGAGGAGTAGTTGCACACAAGTTCTGGCAAAAGAAGAAGAGAGAGCAAGATCAAGCTCGGTTCCTAAAGCTGTTTGAAGATGGGGATGATATTGAAGAGGAAATGGGGCTTGACCATGTAATATGATGGACTTATAGTTAATTTAATTTTTTACCTTCTTTACAGTAGGTTGATCTTACATAAATTTTGCTATTGTAAAGAGTAAAAAAAAGAGAACAAAGATAAAGATAGGTACATACTGTGCAAAATCTTACTTTTCTTGTGACGCTCAATGTATTCTTGAGTGGCCAAAGACGAAACCCTCTGTCGTCGGTGGGTGCATGGCATTGTTCATACTTTAGTCGAAATTAAGAGCTGTATATTTAATATTGTGAGTTATACAGATGAAAGTGATGTGGCCATCATTATTTAGGTTCCTAATTTATTTGTTATTTTCTTAGGTTCTATAGTTTGCAGATTTTAGTAGGATTTGATTAAGTTTTCGATTTTTTTTTATATTTTGATTTTGTTCTCTGTCTGTGTCAAATTTGAATGTGTATGCTTGTTTAGTTTGTGGTAAGTGTTACCAAGGAAGAGGGAACAAGTCCCATGCATACACTCATAGCCTTGAAGCTGGACACCATGTTTATATCGATCTTCGGACGGAGAAAGTTTATTGCCTTCCTGATGGATACGACATCAGTGACCCGTCATTGGATGACATTAGACATGTCCTGAACCCGAGGTTTACGGAGGAACAAGTTGAGCAGATTGACAAAAACAAGCAATGGTCTAGGGCACTTGATGGTTCTTATTACCTTCCTGGAATGTTGAGGCTCAATAGCATGAAGGAGACTGATTTTGTCAATGTCACCATTCAATCATTAATGAGTTACTCCACTAAGAAACTTTTTCCTCATCCCTAAGAATTATCAACATTGTAAATCTCCACTTGTTTATCGATTCGGGGAGCTCACGAGAAAGATATGGCATGCAGTGCACGCAATTTCAAAGGACAGGTGCAGGCAGTTATGAAAGCCAGTAAGAAACGGTTTCGAATAGGAGCGCAATCTGATCCTGTTGAATTCATCTTATGGCTGCTTAATACACTGCACGCACATCTTACAAATTCAAAGAAAGATAGCAGCATCATCTATGAGTGCTTTCAGGGGGAACTGGAGGTTGTGAAGGAGATTCCTAAGAAAGAAAATGGTGATGATCTGAATACAGATGCTGCCACTGAAAACAACGGCATTCTCAAGGAAACTTACAAAATGCCTTTCTTAATGCTTGGGTTGGATTTGCCCCCACCGCCTCTTTCCAAAGATGTGATGGAGAAAAGCATAATACCCCAGGTCCGGCTATCCAACATTCTGAAGAAATTTGATGGGGAGACTGTGACTGAAGTAGTCCGACCTCGCATAGCAAGGATGAGGAATCGAGTCACCTGATTACCACAGTATCTTATTATCCACATTCAGCGATTTACCAAGAACAACTTCTTTGTGGAAAAGAATCCGACTTTAGTCGACTTTCGTGGGAAAGACTACATCCCAGTGTCAATCCCCAAAGAGAATGAGAGTTTGCGTTCAAAGTATGATCTGATTGCCAACATTGTTCATGATGGCAAACCTGGTGAAGGTTCATACAGGATATTTGTACAGGGAAAGTCAGAAGAATTATGGCATGAGATGCAGGATCTTCATGTTTCGGAAACTCTTCCCCAAATGTTTGCCCTTTCTGAGACTTATATGCAGATATATGAGCAGCAGCAGTAAACTTGGGACAGTTTCAAGTCCCATGGTTGAGGGATTAGGTGGCTTTTAAGCCTATTCTGGGAGTCGAGTGGTTTCATACACGAGGAAAACAAAACGAGGACAAACATTTTGAGTACTGAGGTGGCAGATTTGTTGGTCTAGTAGCATCTGCCTGAATTTGTGAGTTATTTGTTTCCATGGATTCTTTAAGTTCTCTAGAGTGTGTTTAGAAATGGGATTTGGGGCTTGAAAGTCCCATATGATCAAAACTTACCTGTTTAGCAAATTTAAAGAAGGATTTGAGAAATGACAAGGAACTTTGAAGACGAACTTTGGGAGGCCAAAGTCCCATGACTAAGTTACACTTCAATAGGTGTTATTTACAGTACCGATAGGTTTTATGAGCCCCAACTTGCCGACGAAGATTGTGGAGACGAATTTGGTGAAGTCTCTCATTCTTGGTTTTAATTTGCTATAAATGCCATCCCATGTAATTCATTATGGTAGATTTGAGTTATTGAGTCCAGATATTAGAGAATTCTGATGTTTGGTGCGAAGCCAAGGACGGGTGTGAAGCCCCTTGAGTGATTCCAAACCTATCTTTATGTGTTTAATTTTCTGTTTTCATTGTTTTCGCTTCCGCTAAACTACCTAAATCTACAATTCACCCATATCTTACATCAGAATGCGAAACACAAGAATTCCATGATCACAAAGATTGTTGCCAAGTCATTGTTCACTAGCTGTTCATTACATGTCTTTCAGTCTTATCGATACAAGCAAGGCCAGTAGCCAAAAAGACTCTCACAAACTCCGATATCCGGCACGTTGTAGGAAGGTGTGATCCTGGTTTCTTGCTCACCCCAGCCATAGGTCTCTGTTTCCCCTCCAAATGCAAGCCAAAGATCATACCAAGGATTAGAGTCACAAGAAGGATGGCCATCTTGAGTGACTTCTTCATGCCTCAAATGGCTTTCATGTTGTTGTTCACTCTGCCTGGGGCCTTCTATCTCCTTCAACTCACTGTCTCCTTCATTGTTGTGAGTTCCATTGCCATGGGAGAAGTAACCATCTCCCCAACACTGACCAAAGGAGCTCTCATATTCTCTGAGCCAGTTTCCACAGCCATAATATGGTAACTCTTCACCCTCATAAGTCTCCTCAGCACGTTCATTCTCATTCCAGAGACTGCTTGCGAAATCGGCCTCATCTGTCCCACATGATGGAGATGTTAAACCATCAAGAAATCCTTCCTGGGAAGAAATGGGGTTGAAGAAAGGACAAGGATACCATATTGCATCTGATGGCTGATGTTCATTATTGTAAGCAATGACATAATTTCTATCATATGGAATGAAGTGGGTTTCTTCGACTCCTTCCTCGTTCATGTTCAAGCTCCAACGCAGGTCGAACCTTGCTCAAAGGTCTCTCTGAAACTTAGCTTAGTCCCAAGTAGACAGGTAATTCTATTCTATTCTAGGAAGGAAGCATTCAGGAGTTGGGACATTCGAGGAAAGGCTAGAGGCTAGAGCTTATATTATGTGGGAAAGGTTGTTTCTGATACAAGAAAAGAAAAGGGAACATGAGCATATTGGTCTCTGAAATCTATCGTAACTGGCCATAACTTTGGTTACTAACTACTAATGCCTTCATGAACCGAATATCTTTTTGTATGAAAAGAAGGCTTTAGAGATTGGCCGGCAGAGCATCTTTATTCGATTCTCATTCTCTGAGAGATGAAGTCACAGCCTCCACTTGTTGAGAAAGCCTTTCTTTTGGTCCATACAATCCCATTAACTTGCAATGTGGTTGGCAAAATATATTCTCAAGTTGTCACACAACAACAATTCACTGCTGAATTCATCAAATGTAAAACTTCAGCTCATAAATTCTGTTTATGAGGAGATCACTAATGAAGAAAGAAAGAAACTGGTTTGGAATAAATCCCAAATGGTATTTCATTATGGTTTACAATTACACAGCATTTCTGGTTCCACAAGAAATGGAAACTGCACCATGATTTGACAAACTCTTTCGACCCAAAACCAGCTAAATCTCAAACAATATGACTCCCTAAATCACAAAGATTAACAACCAGAATCGAAATGCTCGACTAACAGTAAAACATCAAATATCCCGTCAAGACAAAGAAACATTGCCAAGACTTCAAAAATTCTCAAGGGAGGTAGGTGTCTTGATCCCCATCCACAATAACTGGATTGGGTGCACGACGAACAAACCTGACAATCTCTGCAAACCGACGATGACCCCGATGCTTTGGCAAGGCTGGAGATGGCAGAGTCTCGGTTCTTGGCCTCGGGACATCATCCATCAATGATGGGATTGGCACCAAAGGCCCTTCAACGCCATGAACAGCACAAGAATCATCAATGTGGAGATTCGGGGCAGTGACAAGAACGTCATTGAAAGAGACCCTTTTGCCATCAGTGCCGAAAACAAGCCTTGTGTTGTGGTGGAGAGCTGGGAGGGTGGTGTTCAGTGGAAGCCTAAGGAGGGACTGGTAAGGCAAGGCCTCCGACGTGTAGATGTGAGCTCGGAGGGTGTTGGCATTGAGGGGTTGCCCTAAGAAGCTGTCATCGGGCGGGATGAAACAGGTGACGGTAGTGTTGGCGGTGGCGGTGAGGTTGTGGGAATGCAAAGCATGAGCAAAGAGTGTGAAGCCAGATGACGAGAGGGAAGTGAACACGGTGTCTGAGCAGAGGGCTTCAATGGTGGGAGTGAGGGCCAAGAAAGCTACAAGGAGAAGTATGGACATGGTTGAAGTTGAGGTTTGTGAGATCATCAACTTTGGCATTTTGGAGAGAGGGAGAGAAAGAGGAGGAGGTGAACAAAGTGTGTGAGGAGAAGTTCTTGAATTTGGATCTGTGGTGGTTATGAATCTTCTTGAAATAACGGTTTTAACAGACTGGTGGTCTTGGACCAAGTTTGAGAGCTTTCACTGGCTTAGAGGTCATATGTCCACGCAATTTTCTCACGCTCCTACAACTCTGAGCTTAATCTGATAAGTCCGTGTGTTCAATTGTAAATCAAATATGATCAGTATTCGACAGCTGTACAAATTAATTCTAAATCAAGTAGATTAAGCAAACTGAGCTCTTTATGCGAAACCAATCATTTTTAAGATGGTTTTGGTACAAAGTGTTCTGAGGTATGTCCAAGTCCTCAACCTTGTAAACAAAAATGTTGAAAGATTCAAATAAGCACTTTGTGAATTACATTAAATTGTCACTTTGGATAAGCCTATTTCTTGTCTCAGAATCTGCAGATGCCGAAAAACTCTGGCTCTCGAAGTTTCTTCCCCAAGTGGAGATCACTAATCATTGGCCAGTTTGGTGCTCTGAATTGAGTGAGGAATTTGAAGGTCCATCAAAAGTGAATCTTGCCCAAATTTGTTATACCAGTTTGCTGCAAATTTGTCATAATTAGCAATGCATTCATTTAACAACTATTGCTGCTGGAGCTTGAAGTTACTGCGCTGTTGAAGTTAACCAACTCTTTTGAATGAGGACCATAAACAGACTTTATGGTGTCCCTGCAGCTCCTGCAACCAAAAAGATGGAAAATTGAGCCAAATCAAAGCATGAACAAGAAAAACTAAAAGAACCCATCATTCTCAATTGCTTTTAACAGAAAACCAACCTGCAGGCCTCCTTGTTGAACTTCTTCTCATTAATCCCATACAGTGATTGAAAAACCTCTGCCTCCACACGACAAAAATAGGGACGATCTGTTAAAGATTTCAAAGTAAAATGAGAAGGCTGCAAATTGAAAACAAAAAGGTGAGCTTTGTAAAACAAGTGAAATGAAATGCCTCACCATTGTAAATTAAGCACTTGCGTGTGCCTTTGTCGAAGTTCACACACCACCCATCTGCACCCACCATGCTTCTGTAAAGCTGAAATATTTCACATAAAACCCAATTCAGAAAACGAAAAAGAAAAACAAACTAATGATATTGAGGATTTTCTCAGAGACATGGTGGGTGCAGACCTCAATGTCAGTTGGGTTATTGAAGATTTCTTCAGGGGTAGCAAAGGAGGGACCTTTTTCGAGCTTGCAGCAAGCTCCACAACCCTCTATGCACTGCCACGTCTGCTCCCTCCTCTTCGTCCCGAACCCGATACTCGTCGTCGACGGCGGCGGGATTTTGCTTGGCTTTGTCTTGGCCGTCTGACGTGGCCGGCGTGCCTTGCTGACTATGCCAAGACAGGGCAAAGCCACTGCGTTGGACATTTTGTGGATAAGAGTTGGAGGATGGCGGTGGTTTAGGTTTATTCAAATTGTTGCAGAAGGTTTCTTGTAGTGTTCTTATTCCAAGCAAGCAAATAACTAAAATTTAATTTGACCAAGAAATCGAATTTTTTATTTTTTTGGTTATTCCAACCAGTTATGTGTTCCAAACTAATTATTTATTTATTGACCAAAAAAAAAAAATGTTATTTATTTATCTAATTATTTACTCACTTTCTGGCATTTTTACCTGGCAATTAAATTCAAAACAATCAATTGATTGTGAAATGTAATTAGGGATTATATAGGTGGTCAAATTCTTTAGTGCCAGGTTTGTAGTAACAATAAGGTTTAAATGCTAAAGAAACCCAGTCCCTGTTCCCTGTCCACATACGTTGGCCAATTTAGAATTTAGTTCGTGTTTATGGCCAATTTAGTCCGTGTGTTTTCATAAAGGTAAAGATGGAACGGTGTCATTGTTCTAAACTCAGTTAGTTTAATTTAATGATATATCTTGAAGAGAAGACTAGTTTCAAAATAGGATAACAAGATTGAACTCCACAAGTTTTTTGTTTTGTTTTTTGTTTTCGGTTTCTTATGTAATATTTAAATAGAACGAGCGAGTCAAATATGCTCATAGATAGAACAAGCAGGGAAAAATTAAATAGTTTATGCATGCTCAAAGTTTTGTCTAAGAGACAACAAATTCTTCTCCAGAACAGCCTAGGGTGACGGACTGCGTCCATCCTCATAATCAACAGGGCTCCTATCGTCCCTTGGACTGGGGCTGCGACCATTAGCTTCGGTAGGGCTCGGGTACTTCCCAACAGTAGGGCTATCCCTTCCAGGGCTACTCGGGCTTCTGCTTTTCCCTCTGGGGCTAACTGGACTTCTACTAATTCCCCTGGGACTGTAGTCTGAGCCATCTCGCTCTGTGCTGAGTCTACCATTTCTGGGAGAAGGGCTACCTCTCCCATGGGGGCTGCCTTCATCAGGTGTAAGGCTGTGCTTCCTCCCCTTTGAGGGCAGTGGACTCTTCCTGTAAGGAGGGCTCAGTGATCTGTCATACCGATCTAGGCTTCGGCTTCTCCCTCTCCTTACTGGGGATCTTGATCGACTGGCAACACACAAAATGATCAAGTTGTTAGAAAAATATTAAGTATAAATCTCAATAGACATCATGCATCTGAATCTAAGTTTGTTCACAACCCTCCACATTAGATCATATGAGGAATACCAATTCAGTTATTCTCTTAAATAAAAGAAACACAATTCTAAACCCCAAGCATGTTACGACTCACTCACTACGCAACAGATAACTACAGTAAACAAATGTTGCTAATGATCTTCATATCAATCAAGTCAAAATTACAAATACATCTAAGAACACATTATATAAGATGATAAAATGCATGTGATAACGAAACTCGAAATCAAGAGCATACTCACTGACCTATAGCTGCGGCTTCGGCTGTAACTTGGGCTACGGCTTCTCCCACGGCGAGGTGAACGTGATCCAGGTGAACGACTCCGCCCACGCCTGCAATATAATTTAATTTGAACAATGTCAAAAAAGAATCCCACAGTGCATCCAAAAACAGGAGGGAGGAGGAAACAAGCAATGAAACAAGACTTGAGAAAAAGTGAATACCTTAACTCCTTGGGACTATTTTTGCACTGCCTTTCTATATGACCTCTTTCTCCACAGCGATAGCATTTATTCTTCCAGTCCCCAGCTTTGCAATCACGAGCCCAGTGGCCATCAATACCGCAATTAAAGCAACGACCAGACCCAGGAGTAGGACCTCTTCCCAGATATTCCCGGGAACCACGCGGTCCCTATTCCATATAACACAGAAAGGAGATGTGAGTTTGATGAGAGAACATGAACAGATTAGAAACCTGAGAACAGTAATATAAAGTGACGAGGAAAAGAGGGATTTAGTTATGAATTGGCACTGTAACACCCCTGTATGTAACCAGGAAACTAGAAGGGGCATTTTAATTCAAAAACTTGGAAGAATCCATAGTATAACATGCACGGGTATTTGAATTAGAAAGGAAAATTCAGCTTGTAGACCTTACCCCCTTTGCAAATTCAACAATAAGACGAGTTCCATCAAACTCCCGACCATCTAAGCTATATCTGGCATCATCAGCATCTCGAGGATCACTAAATTCCTGTTATCAAGAAGTAAGGGCAGAAGACAAAACAGGTGACCCCCATTTTTTGGGTTTTATGATCCATAAGCAGGTTCTGAAGATAACAAAATATAAGCAAAAAGAATAGAAATACCAAGAGTAAGAAAAACTTACAACAAATGCAAACTCTCGCTTCATGTCCACATCTCGTACTCTGCGTAAACGGTTGCCAGAAACAGTAAGGCTATCATTACTTAAGTACTTCAAGTGCATGATACTTCGCCCGTCACAGACGAACTAAACACCAGATTGAGATTGTTGCCATTTGCATAAAAACACGCAATAAGACTACAGAAAGAATCACCAAAGTCTCATATACACTCGGCAAGAATTTCCACCAATTCCACCAAGGCCACCCTCTCACCATAGACCTCCAAGTAAGGCCAAACCCCAGAAAACCTTCAACAAGATTATTCGAGTTAAGAAAACACAACACCTAGGGGCAAAATGCTCCCACACAGAACATGAAAATTTACATTAAACCAAGCACAAAGGCAAGCTTGGCAAGGAACCAAATGTCCCCAACACTTCTGGTGGATGCCCTCACGAGCTGATGTTGTGATTTCAAATATATTGCATGGATAAGTTAGTTTTCAATTAGATTTCAATTCATAAGGTACCTTAACATGACTATTGTGGTTTTGAATATATTGCATGGATGATGAGTTTATCACTCAAAACACATTCTGAAATAACAATTTATCACTCAAAATACATTCTGAAACAACAAAAGCAATTACCTGCCATATCTGCTGAAAAGGCGTTCCAGATCACGTGAACGGGTGCGTGAAGCCAAACGACCAACATATAGGCGTGTATTGCCATATCGATCATCATAACGAGGCATTTTCAAGCTGCCAAAAAAAATTGTAATTAGCAAGGTAAACACTGAACAAGAAACCTTGCTACAATTCTGTCCCCCAAAAAAAAAAAAAAAACTTGCTAAAATTCACAAATCCAGTTAATTGACATGAATAATAGGGAATTGGTAGACACAAAAAAAATAACACTTCCAGTTCCAAAAAACTGTACGTAATTTTTTCAGACCCAACTGGATTTAAAAAAGAAACATACACAGATAAGAGATAATTTGAGAATCCATAAAAATTGTGCGAGGCATAGTAAATTTTGCACACTAGCTAAAGCAGAAACTCCTAATCTCGAATAATCAGACAATTAACCCCTCCAAAAACAATTTGAAGAAAAAAGTGCAGAGCGTAAACCAATCAAGTTTCCAGAAACAACTGACAAGCCCTAATTATATTCTTTAATCACCTTAACAAGAAATTATCCAGGATCTACAAATCTCCAGCTCAACATATAAATTCGAAAGCAAATTATCGGATACAGAAACACAAATCTAATTAAAACCCATTGTAAAAATTAAAAAAACTCAAAACTTTATAAACTCACTGAATTGCGAACGAGAAAACCCTTGAAATCCCAAGTATTTAAACAATTGAATTATTGTTAAAAGCTCGTACCTTGACTGGTAAAAAGCCCCAAATGTCGATTTAACCCTAACAGCGCTTTCGAAACACAGAGAGATAGACGGATAGATTCTGTCTCTGTTATTTATAGAACGAAGCCGACGGGTTTGACGGCCAGGATAACTTTTTCTTTTATCCAAGGGTTAGGATTTTAGCAGATAAATAGACTGAAAAATTAATCCGGGTTTGGTTTGGTAACATCACCGCCAAATGTCATTATTTATTGCTTCATGGGCCTCATATTAATGGGCCTTGGCCCAATGGACTTTATAGAAGTACTTCCGGCCCAAATTGGACGATTCCTGGCTCGATAGATACAATTTGGCCACAAAACCAAAATTCTACTTTCACATGGTCAGTAATTTGTTCTGAGTTGACTCGTTTTATTTCCTTTTGTTCTGAGTTGACCCCATATCTAGATGGGCATTGAGCTTTTTTTTTTTTTTTGGTCTGAAGATGGGCATTGAGCTTGTTAGGTTGTTTTAGAATTATTTCAGGCATCTGTTCTATAGGACTCGGCAGGCATACCACGTCGCTCCTTTGGTCACACACACAAATAAAGGGTTTGGTTGTATTTGAGTCGCAACCAGGCTCATGCTCATTCCACCCCAGTGCAAAGAATTATCTTGATGAATGACGTGGTTCGCCTGCCGGACCAAAGAATTTCTCCTTTTATAAAAGCAGTTTCATTTTTTTCTTTTATCTTGGACATGTGACAATCGCTAATTAATCATGGTCCAAGACATCAAAAGTGAAAATCTTTCATAAGCAATGTGTTGCATGTATTACAAAACTACATGGTAATAACTTAAAATTATACACTGAAAATCAATAAAGAAAATAATAATCAGACAGATTACATGACTGTGACACCCCTCACCTCACAAATTACTACCTCCTCTTGTTCTTGCTGCCCAACAACAAAGTAAAATAAAACAGAATCCTAAAGAAGAACCCCCAGGCAACGGTGATCCACAAGCAACTCCATTTACTGAGGTCAGTGATTCCCTGCTGCTTCAGTATATCTGTTCCCGTGGTCACGCACGTGGAGCCGGTGATGTTGACTCCCAAAGTGGTGCTCATGCTCTTGAGCAGCTCCAACTTCATTGCCACGGGGACGGTTCCTAGTGGTGTGTTGTCAAACATCTGGGTCCCTCTCACAAAGCACTTGGTGGGGTCATCAAACTCATTTTGCAAGACACCTTCATATGGGTACTTCACTAGGGAAATGTAGTGGAACCAAATCCAATAGAGTGGGATTCTATCTCTACTTATGAAGAACCCACTAAAGAGAAGGAAGTAGGCCAAAATGGCCACCACAACTGTGTAGCCCAACATGACATGGGTCACAATGCCCGAAAGGAATGTGACGAAAGAACCCCCGGCCCAAAACGCAGCGCAAATAGTGAAGAAGAAGAAGAGGAAGCCATGAACACCACCCGCCAGACCCACGGCCCAAAAGGTCGTGGCGGCGAAGGCTAAGGAGAGGAAGAGCAAGGAGGGAATGGAGATTAGAGAGTGAGCAAGAACGTAAGAGGACCGGCGGTAGGCATTGTAGGCGGTTTCTCTCATGAAAATGTAGCGTTCTTGGAGGAAAATTGGAATGGCCTCGGCTTTTGGAGAGTTGTCAAGCTTCCAAAACATAGTGGCTAAAATAAGTCCGGTCACGAGGACTGCACCTAGGCGAATGCCGAAGAGCTCTGGCATTCGTCTTGAGTTTGTGAGGGAGCGTTTGGAGATGACTGCTATTTCAATCCAACATGGATTGGCAAATGTGGGGACTGAGGAGGAGAGGCTTGGGTCATTTGGTGCACCGGAGACTAGTTTGCCTCTTGAAATGCTTGCACTTATTGCATCCTTGAGGGAAAGCTTTGGCTTGGTGATGGAGTTGATCAAGTTGTTTGGATCTGCCTCTTGTCTTTGTTGATTTTTGTTGAGCTGCCAGGACTCGTTGAATTCCACCAAGCTCTTTGTTCCGCCTGTTGAAATATCCAATTTTAAAAATAGTATCATCACTAAATTTATGTACAAATGATCATGTGACATGTCACAGTGTTTAGTTTTATTCAATTTATGTCCATTTTATACATGGTTTATTTCTAGACGACAAAGTACGATTGGCCCACGTATTCAATTAGCAAAATTTGGTGAACAAATTTAACGTAGATTTGCTATATGTTTCTTCTGACCATCACCAAAGTCATTTTATTGGATAACTTAGGTTTCTTCATATGTTAAACTTTTCTTAATCCAATTAGAAACTTTTCTTAATGCATCATAAATTAAAGACTCATAGTCCTAGTTGGTTGCAGCAAAATTCAAAGTCAATAGTAATTAGACCAAAATTTGTGGCATTTTAATTCTCTAATTAGTTTAAGGGTTGGCTTGCCATGGAAGAGTGATGGTGACCTGTGTCTCCTATAATCTATGTTCTACACGCTTCCATTTCTTCACGAAAACTCCATTCTACAAAATGGCATGATGTATTTTGTGCAACTTTTCTAGCTAATTAGTGTTTGTTTAACTCACCTTTTCTTTTTATAATTAGTAACAAAATATATCTCTACATATCCCCCGGCAATAGGCAAGGGTGTTATATCTCCTCATGTCACCTATCAGAGGAAGAGAGAGCAATGAAACGAGAATAAAGAAGTATTTCTCCTCTTGTTATAGGCTGGTTGTATGGGATAACAAGAGTTCGTATCTACTGTGGACTAACTGTATGCCATGGTTATTTTTGGTAGGCAAGAAATATACTAATGGAAAAAAAGTAATCTATGGTTAATTCAATTTATGCCCATTCCAAACATTAATTATTTCGACTAGATAAAATACTACTCATGTGTGTGTTATCATGTTATTTAGTGAACAAAATTAGCGAAGTTGAAATAGTGACCTGGGGTTTCCTCCAATTCTCGAATGAGGTCGAGAGCAAACTCAGTTCGGTTCTCAGTTTCGGGAATCGGATGTCCAAACTCCCTGAAAAACACTGGAAGATTCGCCGGCGAGCCACCATACACAGTCTGTCCATGAGAAAGAAATATCAAACGATCCAACAAGCTCAAAATCCGGTAACTGGGTTGGTGAATGGACATGACCACAATGCTCCCACTCTGAGCTATTCTCTGCAAAACCTTCACCACCATGAAAGCACTCGTCGAGTCAAGCCCTGAAGTTGGTTCATCAAGAAACAGAACAATGGGGTCGTGAATTATGTCAATTCCAATAGAAACTCTCCTTCTTTCGCCTCCAGAGACGCCTCTGTGGCCCTCATCGCCGATCACAGTAGTGGCAGCGTTTCGAAGGCCTAGTTGGTCGATCAAAGCCTGAACCCTAGCTTTCTTCTTGGACTTCGATAAGCTGCGAGGAAGCCTAAATTCAGCTGAGAACATAAGAGTCTCTTCAACTGTAAGCATTGGGAACAAAAGATCGTCTTGCATGACATAAGCTGATATCACTTTCAAGAGCCTTGAGTCTAAGGCCTCTCCGTTTAATGTGATCGTGCCTTTCAAGCTGTCCTTGGAGATTCGATCGGCTAAAGCATCGATCAGCGTTGATTTTCCGGACCCACTTGCCCCTAGAACCGCCATGAGCTCGCCTTCCCTAGCCTCCCCAGAGATGCCATTTAGTAAAACTTTGGTGTTGGCTTTGCTGACCTCTGCCGTAGTGGAGTTAGCACCGAAACACGAGGGTGTTAAGTTCACCTTGCGTCGGACTTTGACGCTATATGTAAGATTGGTGAATGAGAGGACAAAAGGGTAGGAGGAGGGAGGGACAGAGCTGCAAGGAAAGCCTAACTCAAGAATATGATGATCATGATCAGGGCTTTGTGCATCTCCAACCGACTTGAGAAGCTCCCCAAGTGTAGGGTTTACGCCACGGCGGATTCTAGGGCTAAACTCCTTGAGCTCCATTTTTGGGTGGGTTTGCTAACTAGTTAGAGAACACTCTGAGAGTAAAGATTTATAGGTGGTGGCATTTTGATGGTCATTGTGTTTGGTGGATTTAAGTGTCCAACCGTTGCTTGCGTGAAAGCTTGCTTTAGTTGGTCAGAAGAGAAGAGGAGAGAGAGGAGAGTTGTGCTTTATACAGCTTTCTTTCTAGCTCTACACTTCTTACCAAGTCCAAGGGGGCTTTTGGAACTATGTGTAACTATTGCATTTCTACAATTTTTGTGCTAAAATGCCAACTACCACCCCAAGATTTTATGTACTTTCTTAAACCTCATAAATAAAACTAGATTTGGATGGATAGATAATTATGAAAATGAACATTCGGACATTAAAATTGAGTTTTTAAGTATTCACTATACTAAATGCTTCAAAAGTATCAACCAAGCTAAATTAATATATATATCTCTGTGTGTGTGTGTGATGTAACTATGGAATTTGGGATTTTCATGGCAACTGAAGAGTTGCATACGATAACATCATTATCAAGGGTCTGTTTGAAAACGCTTCTGTGTATGAAATGTTTTTGCATAGTATTGTTTTTACTGGTAACACTTTTGTTTGAAGCACATGAAAGGTTTTAATTGAAACTCAAGTGCTCACATACTCATTGTGCAAATGTTTCTCAAGGAGGCACTATAGAGGCTTTTTCAGAAATTGGATTTCAGTCAATCGTTATAAATAAATAAATAAACATTTTTGTTATGTAAAAGAGAGTTTTCAGTACCACCAGAGGCAAAATCCAAGCAGGCTGAAACATTTTTCTAGATTCTTATTGCTCCAAGTGTATTGTTACATGGTGGTTTTAATTATAGTCACCCTATTTAGTCACCTGGTAGACCAGAACATACAAAATTTTCCAAAATTGTTAGGTTGTCCAAATCGAAAGAAAACCTTAAATTATTTTCTTTGTTTCTTCTGGCCATCACCGAACTCATTTTATTGGACAACGTAGGTTTCTTTTCGCTCACTTGAATTAAAAAGTTGAAAAGGGACAGTTCATGGGATGGAAAAGTTTTCAAAAGAGGAGATTGTACATGCAATGCAATATGCATCAGAGTCCTGGTTGGTTGCAGCGAAACTCAAACTCAATGGTAATTGGACCAAAATGCGGGGCATTTTAATTCTCTGTTAGTTTATTTTGTAGGGTTGGCTTGTCATGGAAGAGTGATGACCTGTGTCTTTTCCAAATTATAATCTATTTTTTCTACACGCCTTCATTTCTTCACGAAAACCCCATTTCTACGCATGACATGATGTGTTTTGTACAACTTTCCTGGCTAATTACTTGTTTGTTTAACTCGACGTACCTTTTCTTTTTTATATTAGTAAAAAAATATCTCTCTGCATGTAACATATCTTATCTGCTTGTGTTAGGTGAGGGTGTTACATCTGCTCTAGACTGGCTGCGTGGGATAAATGGGTGTTCATCTACTGTGGACTGACTGTGTGGTATGGTTGGTTGTTGCGGGCAAGAAATATAGCAATGGGAAAAAGTAAACTTCGGGTTATTGACAATTTGAGTCAAATTGCTATATATACTTGAAAAATGGCACATAAAGGAGAATGAGGACGACAGTCGAACTCTAACCGTGACTTGATGGTTCAACATCTTCGACGAAATTAACCGTAGATGAAGAAAATCTCCCCCCATGACTTCTCGTTTTTGGGTTTCTGACGATTCCTTTCCCTTGGATAATCTCTTTTTCTATCAAAATAATCTACAATCTTTCCAGAAGCTTGTGTGTCAAAGATGACCCTTCTATCTGCTGATATATAATATAGGTGCCTTTTATTGTAGGCAAGAAAATATGTACATACATACATACCCAATAGAAGAAAGCAAGCTTTTTGTTTTATCATGGTCAACCATATGGGTGTGGAGCAGTTGCGAGGAATACTGATCACACTACTGTCGTGTCATTTGCTTTCTTAGGAATCAGAGTTTGATACTTGTGCGTCTTCATCCTTTTCTTGACGACAAGAGGGAAAAAAAATTCCCAAGTTGGAAAGTGAGATGGGCAAAAGATGATAACTTGCATAATTTTTCTATTGCATTCTCTAATAAAAGGGGGAAAGTTTTTACCAAAAAAAAAACCCTAGAAAAGAATTATTTAGATGAGGGTACGGGCAAATCAAGATATTGTTGTGACCAATTGTTCTTCAACAGCCAGACCATCCCTAAATAAAAACGGGAAGAGGGTCCAGATGAGACCCCTGATAGAAACTTGCTGTGTCAGAGAGACCCCCATTTCCACGGAGTACCAACACCCCTTGGACCAACAATCTCTATTGTAAAATTTGGAACTTGTCTCACTCTGTCTTGGGCTTTTCTCTCCTCTTGGTTACTTGAGACCTGCTGGTCCATCTCCCGACCAACTTGAGGATCTCATCCAGGAGAATCACCGGTAATGCAACAGCCAAAACCAAGAGCCACTCATTCAAGCTCAGGGGCACAATGCCGAATACTTGAGCTAAGAATGGCACGTAGAGGATCAAGAAGTGCAGGCCGAATGAAACAGACATGGCCACAAGGAGCCAGGGGTTCACCCATGGGGGCATCGACAACAGGCTTCCATCCTCCGAAAGGGCATTGAGGGAGTTAAACATTTCGATGGCGACCAACACGGAGAGGGAGAGTGTCATTGCTTTCACTTTTCCACTATGGAAATAATCACAGGGGTCATTCTCGAAGGAGATAACCTGAGTTCCAGCTGTGAAGGGTGAAGCAGTAAAGTTCGTCCAAGATGAGCACTGTCCCCAGTTGGCAAGTTGGGAGTAAGTCACAAGAGAATGGCCATCCCCACTGAGGTTGATACCCAAGAAGGAACCATGCGTATACCAAATAATGAATACGCCGACAGTTGCCACACCAACATACATCCCAATTACCTATCCAGCCAAAGATTCAAGCGAGAAGATTAGAGAGAATGTCCTCATGTGAAGTCATTCAAACTGTGACATCAAAATGCAACAAATTGGAAGAAAGAAGAAAATGAAAAGTTACCAAATAGCGGAATAATATCCACGCGCTGATAAGTGAATCATCACTTCTACGTGGGGGCTTCTTCATTATGTCTTTGTCTGGAGGATTAAATCCTAATGCTGTTGCAGGCGGTCCATC
>NC_024126.1:21602114-21624822 GCF_000346735.1 Prunus mume | reverse complement strand
GTTAAGAATATGGAGGCAACCTCACCAATGTTCGATGAGATCATGTACCTGAAACAGGGTTTAAAACTTTAAATCAGGGAAACATACATGTCCAGGCATCTGACAAAAAGGAAACCTAAGTGAATTAACAAAATTTCCAGGGTTAAATGTCAATATTATAAAGTATCAAGATCTGTGGTCACTTCACCGGGCAGGGTATAGACAACTGGAAATCATCAGTGACACCATGCAATATGAATTTCTTTCTTATTCATTTGTTTATCATACCATGGTTTTGTCTTTTAACAAAACCTTTTTATATTATCATTCAGGAGCATTCTATATGTATGGCAGTAGAAAAAATGCTGGACAAATTTTATGAGGAAAAGAAAAACCATTGTTTTAGTCACATCTCTCTAAAATGCTAAAAAAACACAGATAACAAACGAACCTAATAAAAGCTTTCATATTGTTGTAGATAGATCTGCCTTCACCAACAGCAGCAACAATTGTGCTAAAATTATCATCCGCCAGAACCATGTCGGAAGCTTCCTTTGCAACCTGTCAAGGAGAAGAGATTGGAAAGTTTATGGTATGAAAGTGGTGAGACTGTCTAGAAGGAAATAAAGAGTTAGTAAATTAAGCTAAAAAATTAACAAGCAAGTAACATTTAAAAGACATCATTAACAATATATCTATGGTTCCTTATCCTTAGCCCTAATACTCATATGTTGGTAAAAGGGGTGCTGTTTCACAGAGCATTCCATTTACATCTCTAAGAATGAAATCTCAAACAAGAATATACTATATGCCACTTATCAATTTGCTTTGATGCATGTAATTACTAAACTCACTGTAAATTGAAGATTTAATTCATGCACTTGCCCTGTTAATATATTAAGTTACCTCTCCTAGTGGTTTTGATATGTAATTAAGTGCCTCCTAAAAAAAACAACTAAAGAAATTACCTCAGTTCCAGAAATGCCCATTGCAATCCCAATATCAGCAAGTTTCAAGGCTGGTGCATCATTCACTCCATCACCAGTCATGGCAACCACCTCACCATCCTCTTTGAGCAGCCTAACAATCTCTTGTTTGTGCTTTGGTTCAGCCCTTGAAAACAAAAGCCCCCCACTTTGTCTCAGATAGGCTTTCTGATCAGGCAGACACATAAACTCTCTTCCTGTAATGCTTCTTGGTTTAATGTCTTCACCATCACCAAACACACCTATTTCATGGCATATTGCTTCTGCTGTGTTCTGGTTATCTCCAGTAATTACCATAACACGGATTCCAGCTGCTCGGCAGTCTTCAATCGCATCAAAAACCTCCTCTCTTGGGGGATCCTTCACAAATTTATACAGCAATCAAGTTAGAACAAAAAATGATAATACGATGAAATGAATAGGTAAAAAGATGCAGAGAGGCCATATTACAACTCACCCTCAGTCCAACTAGGCCAACAAAAACAAGGTTGCTCTCAATTGATGAATAATTGGATGGATCAAGTAAAAGTCTATGAGCTGGATGATCTTCATCACCATCATAGGATTCAAAATCGGCGAGCTCATCTTTATAAGCAAAACCCAGACAACGTAATGCACTAGTTGACATCTCATTAAGAGCTCTTACAATAGTGTTCCTTGAGTTATCATCCAGTGGTACAACAGTACCGTCAAGCAACTGAACCTTAGTGCTTCTCTCCAACACATTTTCTACAGCACCCTGCAATATTGCAGCACCTCATTTTAAAAGTCCACAACATTTCCTTAAGATATATATTTTTACATGGAGAAAGAGCAAGGAAGTACGTGTGGGCAACGCAATTGCTAATGCTCAACTTATCTTTTCAGTTTCCAACAGTGAAACAGGCAGCATAATGTTACAGAAAAGTAAGGAAACACAGATTGAAAAACAGACAAGGCCCTTCTATCCGTCATGCTTTTTATTTCTAACTGAAATGTGAAGTTTCAAATTAATTGCGGACATTATAATCTAATTGAAAGGGTGATTCTAGTTTATTCTACTAAAGGCAAATACAACTACAAAAGTCAGTTCCAAACAGGGATCAAAGGTATTTGGATACTTCCAAACAGAAAGCCTTGCCTCTTGAGACATACACCGCTTGCCAAGTCTCACAAGAGCACTACTTTAGTGAAAAAGTAAAATCAGGACAACATAACATAATTTTGCCCCTACCATCCTCTGAAGGAAAATAAAAAATCCTTAACAATATTTCACATATATTCCTCAAAATCTCACGCTGTCCTCATGAATCCTGCCATGCACCCTTTAAACATACTTCACAAAAGGACACTACAAAGATTCCCAGTCTGTAATTGAAATTTGAAAATTAGCACGACACACCTTTGCATGATAGAATTATCGGAATATATGAATATAATAAGTTCATAAAGTTATTATTAAAATTGAACTACAATTGCAAACCTTCACTAGCAATGACTTTTTCTGTGAACGGGAGTTGACAATGACACCCATGGATTTCCTATCACGATCAAACTCAAGGGTTCCAACTCGGCTTTCAAATTCATTCCACTTCTGGCAACAACCTTGAGAAGAGATATAACCATACCAGAGCATGTAAATTTACAGGTTCAAAATTATAACAAAATAGAGAAAGGAAGCATTTCATGTCTGGAGTGTGACTTACGTAGCAATTCGCTTTCACTTGATTCTGCACCTAGAGACCCTTCAGGAAGGCCCATCTTCTCAACTAAAACCTGAAATGGCAAAAGGACAGACTCAAGCAAGGAAATACTATATATGATGTTCAATGAGGTAATTGATCAATTTCAAAATATGAAAAACCCATAAAAGTCAAAAGAATAAACCTACAGCGTAAGGGTCTAATCTAACCTTTAAAGCTGCCTCAGTAGGCATTCCATGAGCAACATACTTCTGTTCTGCATGAGTAACTCCAGCGTCATTGCAAACAGCAGCTATCTTTGCAATCATTTGAAGATTAGCATCCATACGACCAGTTGGCCAGTCATGAATTTTACCATCGAATGGATTGTATGTAGTCCCATCCACCTTAAACTTGCGTAGTATAGTAGGTGTAGGACCCAAAGCCACAAGTTTTGACACTGCCATCTGGTTTGTAGTCAAGGTCCCCGTTTTATCTGAACAAATCACAGTCGTACAACCCAGAGTTTCAACACTCGGCAACTTTCGAACCAAGGCATTCTTCTGAGCCATTTTGCGGGTACCAAGCGCCAAGCAGGTTGTGATGACTGCGGGCAAACCTTCAGGAATGGCAGCCACAGCCAATGCAACTGCAATCTCAAAGTAATATGTGCACTTTTCAAACGAAAACTTGAAATTCGCCGGCCAGCCATTGACATATTCCCAAGTGAGGAAGTACTTGACATTGATGAGCCACACTAATGCACAAATCACTCCAATTATCATCGTAAGCATCTCTCCAAACTCATTGAGCTTCTTCTTCAATGGTGTATCTTCCTCGCTCTGCGAGGCAGCATGGATTTGCGAATGAACCTTCCCAATCTCAGTCAACATCCCTGTCTGCGCAACCAAGCAAATGCAATGCCCATTCACAATAGTTGTCCCCGCAAAAACCATACTTTTCTTCCCTTGAATATCCACGTCCTCAGAAACCGGCTTGTTAGTCTTATTCACCGCCTCACTCTCTCCAGTCAATGAACCCTGCTCGACCCTCAAAGTCGAGCTAATCAATTCCACAACACGCATATCAGCAGGCACCTTATCCCCAACTTTAAGCTCCACAATGTCACCGGGGACGAGCTCCTTGGCCGCCAAACTGGGAACCTTACTCCCATTTCGAATCACAGACGCATGCTCGGACTGAATCTCTTTCAGCGCCTCCAACGCCTTCTCGGCATTGCTCTCCTGCCAAACCCCAACTATGGCGTTCACAATCAGGATCAAGAAGATCACCAAAGGCTCCACAAACGCCGTGATCTCCTTCTCGCCGCCTTCTTCCCCGTCCAGCCAAGCCAGAACAAAGGAAATGACGGCCGCAGCGAGCAGAATTCGAACCAGAGTGTCGTTGAACTGCTCCAGAACCAGACTCCAAATAGACTGACCCTCGTGCTTCTCCAACTCATTCCATCCGTACTTCTCGCGCCGCTTCTCGACGTCTGCGGAACTCAACCCTAATTTCCTGTCCACGCCAAAGTGCTTCTCGCACTCCTGAATCTCTTTTGCCCACGCAGGGAAGACATCACCGTCGGACGGCCTAGGGTTTTTGTCCTCTTTCTGTTTACCGAAATCTTGCCCTCCCTTCCCCATTTAGATCTACCACAATCAACACAGAGACAAACAATTCTTTTCAGATCAACTAATCCAAAGCAATTGTTTTTCCAATAAACCCTCAATACTGAGAAACGAATCTTTAGAAAACGGAAACTCCAAGCGGATTGGAAAAATTCAATTGCAATGAACAAAAATATAACAGTCGAGAAAAATACAACGAATTGGACTGTTTAGGGCTTTGACTCTTCAAATTAACCAAGTTTTTTTCCACAGGGGTCCAGTTCGTACCTCAGTCAGGATTTGCTGTTTTGTTTCCCAGGAAAATGAAACGTTAGCCTTTAAGAGAGAATGGGAAAGACGACCCAAAGCTTCAGATCAAAAGCATCGGCTGCCGTGCCTCTCCCACTACCACTACGCTTTCTGCTTTCCACGCACACTGTCTCTCTCTCTCTCTTCGCTCTCTCTCTCAGAATTTTATTATAAGAGACAATCAGTAATTAATCAGGATCAGAATTAGGCTAATTTTCTGCGAAACATCCCAGGGTGATTAACTTAACGACGCAATGCTTGGCCTTGACGTGGTCGAAAGCGACAGCTGGCGCTTGGTGAAGTGGCGGAATTCTATTGGAGGATTTTCGCTCATCTTGGTTCCTATTGGCTACATGTCCAATTCGTGCGGGGGTGATGTACTTCGTTGGCTTTTAATCAAAGATTTTCTGTTGGCACCCAACGATCCAAATTACAAGCTGCGGTCCGTTTGATTTGAGCAATAATCCGGATACGGGTCAATCTGGCACGTCAAATAACTTGTTCTGTTCTCATTGACCGTAGATCAAACACGATTTGAAAACTATTCATGCCTTATCTTTTATGTACCTAAAGTAAAGTTTGAAAACTTGAAAGTGAAACGTTCAAAATTCCGCCAATTATAATTGGTTAATGAAAATATTGAAATAAATAAATAAAATTAATAAAACCACTCGGGCTAGTTTTTTTGGGACATTTCCTATTGAGATGAGCAATAACATACTACACTCATACACACTACACGAATATTAGGACTCGAACTGAAGATCTTTTCTCGATGATCAATTGCTTAAAAGCACTACACTGGAGGGTCTTTTACAATGAGTAATTTTTGGGTGTCCGGGTACACCACGTGGCTGGTGTACCATCCAATAGACGTATAACATATGGAATATTTCAAATGCAGTCAGTCACTCACATATCATAAAAAGTAAGAGATATTTAGTTATATACTCTCCCTTAACATTAGTGATATAAATAAACCTTACACCATCTAATTTATATAAACAAACCTTTAAAAAAAACCCAAAAAAAATACAGTTAGACCTATTGAATTTAATTTGTATTATTAAATTACTTTTATGCCTTATTGAGTATATTGGGTTTTTTTTATGAGGTTTTAAGGTTGGACTTGTTTTAAGAAATCGATGACAGTTTTGTAATTTATAAGAAGTTAGAAGTCTCTTTATTACGTTGTAAATAAGCTTTGTATGTCTTTCTAATGTCTATTTCAAGTAGGTTATTTTTTTTATAATTTGGGCCTCTCTATATAGGCTATAATATTGAATCTTCCACAAAGTAATGCAGTATGCACATATCATACGTATATTGGATGTGATATACCCGGAACATATTAAAATTTATCCTTTACAATTTCTCTAAACAAACTCACAGGGCTAGTTTTTTATTATGAGGAAAGTCAATAAATATTTATAAATATCTCATCCGTTCCTTTCTTCATCCCAACATGCTACTGTCATCTTTTTTATTTATTTATATAAATATAAAAAATCAATTGCAAATTATATGTTCAATATAATTCATACGGTTATGTGGAGATTGATTACGAGTCTTGAAACGAATAAGAGTTCAAATCTAAAACGGCAATTCTGTACCCTAAAATAGTGGCTCACAACAACTATAACTCTTTTTTTTCTTGTGGGATTTTATGTCAAATTGGAATCCCATGGATATGTCTTTTGCCATGACTTTGACTAACTTTGGACAGACCTTGACCATGGAGTAGGCAATCATGCCTTTTGAAGGAATAAAGTAACTGGGGAAACTTGAGCCAAAGGTAAAGCATTTCAGTGCGAGACACATCGGTCTTTGAACGACGAAGCTTCCAGGAAGAACCACAAAAGGAAACCCGAGGATTTCGGTTTTAAATAATAAAAAGGTGGTTGTTGAAATATTTATATGCACTTTCTGAGTGCTTTACATTTGCATCATAAAACCTATTTCAATCAAGTGCTTGTTTGCTACTACAAATTGATAGTATGTGACCAAGGAGACATATTAGGAAAATTGTGAACCAAGTTTGCAAGCATCAACAATATAATTAGTTTCTTAAACGTGTGTTCGGTTCGGTCCCAGTGTATGTCCCCTTACACTCGAGTTCGGTTCTTTTTTATACAATATCCAACTCTACAAGTGCAAAAACGGCATGGTATTCTGGAAATGGAAGTTTTCTACTGCTGTGTACTGTGAGCACAGAAGGGTCAATAATGGTGCAGTCAAAATCAATTTTGCATGTACTTTGTGTGAATCTAACTGCTAGGAAAGTTCCAGTCTTTTGACTACTGACTTCGGAAAGATTTGTTTCTCAAGCAAGATAATAAGAATAAGAATATTTTTTCAGTTGTTTTTTCAACAATATTGACATATAAGTTTGATTACGACTGATTAACATGATTGAAGCGCTAAGACTTTAGTTAAGCTTTATAAGTTTTATATTATTTATTTTCGTATATATTATGTCATCAGATTATCAATCTAGACTACGTATCCTTTTAATTCATTGTGCAACAAATAACTTGCGACAAATAAAGATTCTGATGGTCATAAACCGTGCTCTCCAGATTTCAGGTCAAAATTAGAGTGCCCGTGAACCTCTAACCAAGCTGTCCTCCTCACCACAGCTGTGTCTTGGGTTTGGTAACAGAAAACAGGATGACTGAACCAGTACAATTTATATTGGAAATTTGTCTCTCTCCGATATAAACTTTCACCACATTTTCGTTTCCATATTAAATCCTGATTATTTTTTGCTGAGAAGTCAAGTATATTCCATAAATAATGAGATTAATTCATTGATTAAACCAAAGGGCAAGGTGCTTGATGAGAAGGTACCTTCCTTTGTACAACCACTGATCTCTGTTTCTGAATTAATATTTTATTATTATAACTGATAGCGGAAGCAACCAAGTACCACAGGATTTATAACACACAAAAATAAAATAATAGTAAAAGTCTGCTCGTGTCACTGTCGGTTGTTGTGTGAGGCTTTAGGTTTATTCCAGAGTCCCAAGCACATGCTTTTTGTGGTGGAGAGGAGACCCAAGAAAAGAAATCACTGTGTCTTAGTGACGCATGACAAATCTCCGGTTGGTAAATTTTTTTATTTGGAGGAAGGAGCTAGAGAGTCAATTGGGAGGACATCGCCTTGAATAATTGAGCAAGTTGAATTTCGAAAATAGTTGGCATTGAGGGAAGCAAGAATGGAAATAAGAAATATAAAAAAAGCCCAGGAAAAAACCAAAAACCAATGACTTGGAAGGAGCCCACAGCAAGAAAACTGTGTGTCAAGATGTGAACGACTCTGAAACTGAGAGGAGTTTAGTTGGTGACCTTGGGCAAAAACTGAACCTACCACCATAATGACCCATCAAATTTTCTTTATAGGTGCCTACCGTGTTTGGACAACAAGTTACAAGTTTGAATATTGGGGTTCTATTTCATTCCCATATATTAAATAGGTCAATAAGGAAATGTCGCCGCCGGGCATGTAATGATTTTGAGTCTTTGATGTAGATGGATATTACATACATCAACGACTAATAACTTCTAATGATTCAATTGCATGAACGCATGATTTATATTATTAATATATATATATATATATACAAATCTCGTATATATCTCTGAACTCTAAATCTAAAATCAACGACTGAGATTCTAATATATGATACTTACAAGATACATAGATCCTAAAAAAAAGAAACAAACCAAGGGAATCGGATGAATGTATATGATGAAGGTGACTCCAAAACAAAATCGAAGATGAAAAGATAAAATACAAATTTATAAATAAACCCAATCCTAAACATGTATTTATAAAAAAAACCCAAGCACTATTTAAACATAGAAACACACTCAAAATCAACCACAAAGTCAACTTTTTGGGTGTGTTTATAAAGTGTTTTGGGTGTTGGGTTTTTTTATAATTTCAACCTCCATTTTGGGTGTTTTAGTGAAACTCCCGTGACCCCGGGTCCCCACTCAACCAGCATTGCTCTTGCCCTGTTGGAAGGGCATACTGTTGTTGCCACTGAGAACAGTGGAGAATTGAGAACCTTTAATTCACTTGGGATTATTTACGGTAGACCGACAGTTGTCCTTTCCAATGTCATATCCAATCAAGTGGTCAAAACCTTTGGCAAAGCATCTATTGGCTCTTTAAAAAAGTGCTTCTGTGATTAGAATTTTAGATCTCTCTGGTGCTTGTACTACAAAATCATCCTAAAAATCAACGGCTTTTTTGTGGCCTGGCTAGCCTTCTTCGTTCAGTGTGTGACATTTTGCAGGCCTGGCCCTTTTATTTATTTATGAAATTGAGTGCTTCAGAGGTTTATAATCATGGGTTTTCAGTGAAAACTAGGAAATATAATAATGGGTCAGAATCTGGGCCGTACAAGTGGACTTAGCTAGTCAGTGAAAAGTCTGAACATGGGCCTGGAACCAGTCCTGGTTCTTGGGGGGCTTCCGAATGCATACAATAATTTGATTATGTCCATTTTATCCCTGGTTGTACTATTCACAAAATCTAAACTGTTGATTTATTTAAAAGCCCAAGAAGGGGAGGCAGATTTGGTGGAGGCAAAAGCAAAATTAGAAATTGTGGGATCTTTGCTTAGAGTATCTCTAGGAGAGTCTGCAAATTTTAGCCAAATTCTAGTTAAAATAGCTAGAAAGCTATTATAGCAAACTACTTAAAATGTGCTTCCTCTAGCAATGTTCTCTATTTTGTCTAATCTGAAATATTTTATTATTATTATCTCCTTCTCTTTCTCCTTATTTCTCTTGCAAATCAAATATATTTAAATAAAAAAATAGAAACCCAATCCCACCAACCTCTCAAATGTCTCTATCTCTCTCTCCCTTTTTCTCTCTCTCCTCCTCTCTACATGTAAAGAGCCAAAAATTGGTTCTCCAAAATAGAGAGCCAAGTAGGGAGTCTGTTGCAGGAGGATTTTCCTTTTTTTAAGCCCAATTAGCTAGGGAAAATAGGATAGAGAGTCTGTTAGAGATGCTCTTAAGAGCATCCACAATGGGAGGGTGTATATGGGGTGTATGTTAAATATACACCCCTTGTCACGGGAATCGTCTCCAATGGGGAGATGTAAAAGGTTGTAAATGTACATCACCACCATGGAGATGTAAAATAAAATGTACATTTACATTTATTTTTACATCTTCTACAGGCGGGACCCACCGGAGAAAAGAGAAGAAAAATAAAGAAAAGTCAGCATAAAAGGCTGGGACTCACGGCTATAGTAATTGCTGGAAAAAAAATCACATGTTGTTTGCTCATTTGTGGTTTTCATGCTCCCCCCAATGTTTTTGGATGAAATCATATCTTCTCCGAATTTAAATATTTTTAAGTCTATTTGTTTGAAAAATTAAAACTAACCTAATACAAAAAAAATTAATTTTATAAAGTAAACACAAAATACAAATTTAACACAAAAACGAATTAAGACAAACAAAACAATTATACATTTTAGATTTACATCTTTTCTCATTTGAGCAAAAAACGTATTTACACCATCTGGAGGTGTAAAGAGGATGGTGTAAAGAGGATGTAAAATTTTCTTTACCCCCCCCCCCCCCCACTGTGGATGCTCTAAGTGCTGGTTATACACCCTTCAAATTTTTAGTTGCATTCAGAAATCTTCTAGATATTGTTATAGAGATTATGAGAAAGATGTTGAAAGTAGGAAAAAAAATTCATATCTAAATTCTTAACACATATAGTCCGCATTAAAGGCCTATTTGGAAGAAGTGATTCTGAATCTAGAGATTAAATTGTTACAATCCATATAAGTCTACAAATTTTGAATTAGAATAAAATAAAGAATTGAATATCAAACACATTATAATAGAGTTTTACTAAACGAACCCTAAAATTAATTAACTGAGTACTCCCAACTATCAAAGTATTTATTGAATTACTAATTTACCCTAATATAAAATAACCAAAAAAGATATATGGAATTGTGAAACAAATATAATTTTAATATGTACACCTACTCACCATATTCAACGCTAATCAAACGTAGAGAAGTTTTCGTATTTCTTGTTGTCCACAATGAACAACGTAGTGGGCACTGGCAGAGGCGCAAGGAAAGACATCTCAATGTGCTATGTTGCTCCCCTGTCTAAATGCTCGAAAATGAATCTTGAAATCAAAGTGAGATGATATGATATTTACCGAGCTTCTACAAAATCACTCTCATCAATCCTCTCCTGATTTTTTCTTTTGCTTCTCGTTCTCCATCTCTAAGTTTCGTGTTTGTAGAAACTACTGCTTAATTTGATTTTTAAAACTAATATTCAAAATTTCTAGCCAAATGTGCATTTGATTACCATGTTTCTACATCTTATTATCTTCCGCATTCCCTTCGAATTGTTCTGTTATGCTCAAATTATGTAAATTCACTTACACTTTTATCGAACTCATGCAGTTCCATTCAGAAAATACAAGTACATTCAGAAAACACATGTACCTTCATATAATTTTTCAAAACTCAGGGATTTATGAGGTCAAGTCCTCAAATTTTAGTTTGGAAGATGGTGACATCCTTATAATGTATGGCTTACGGAAATAACAACATAAAATCCTAAAATGTAAATGCCCCTTTCCAAATACAGAACAAATGGTATCATATATACTTGTTGGTAAAGCTCATCAACTCTAGTTGATAGACACCGTCTTCAGCGGAGTTTTCAAAGTATGAACGTTGATCCCACAAGCTAGAGATCTCAATACTATCAACAAGCTACAACATGTTGATACTAAAACATAATCATTAAAGGCTGCCTTTAAGAATGGAATACCAATGCATAAACTTGCAAGAATGAAAATTAAAGATTTTGATGTAAATCCAAAATTTGAAAAGATGACACAAATTCATGTAAAAAGAGAAATCTGATTTAGAATTGGTATTAGAGCGTGTGATAGAGTGCATATAAGGGTGTACCAAAGGTATTTTGGTAGTAAAATAGGGTACATTTTATTAATTTTACATTTTAATTAAAATATTAAGATATACTTAGATCGTAGGTGTACTCAGTTAATTTTAGAGTTCATGATCTAATGTTTTAAAGCTTTATTTAACAAATTTAGACTTTAGGCCATCCAACTCATGCCCAACAGCACAGCACACAAAATGACACAATACAAAGAAGCAGTCATTGCCAATTATGTCACATCATTCTATACACACTCATAATAACATGCTAAATACCCCACTACCTCAAATCAATAAACCCCTAATTACATTTCCAAATACCACAAATACCCTCTCTCTCTCTCTCTCTCTCTCTCTCTCTCTCTCTCTCTCTGCTCTGCTCTGTTTTTTTGTATATCTTTTCTTGCAATCTAAGTCTAGCCCTTATTATTTGGTCCAAACACAACCCAAATGATATAAAAACCCCCAGAACACATTTACATATACTCTTCTGCTGTGACCTGCAGAAGTATATATATACTTGCACATTACAGTTTGCCCTGCAAAAAGAAAGAAAATGACTTCAGTTTGCATATCAAACTGCGTCAACGACGCACGTGACCCGCGGGTGCCGATGCGAGCCACCTACGTGAACCTCTACAAGTGGCCCGAGTCAGACGCCGAGTTCGTGAGGTCGATGAGCTCCAACGGGCGGCGATCAGGTGCGGCGCAGCAACATGGGCACCCAAGAGTTGTGGACAGCATATCCTGCAGGCAAATGTACCTGAGGAGCTACACGTTCTCAAGGAAAGAGACGGTGCCTGAGAAAACCCAGAAATGCTTTGGCCGAGTCAAAGAGAAAATGGTGAACAATAAGAAGGGGAAGGCCAAAGGAGGACGCAAGAGGAGTAACAAGTGTTTGGTTCTCAGGAAAGTGAAGGAACTGTCATCTGCTGCTCTGTTTAGAATTTTCCAGAGGTTCTTGTCTTGCTCTGCTAGTGTAGATGTTGTGAATTGAAGTTTCTTAATTTAGTTTTGTTAATTTATAATCCAGAGAGTATGGTTGTTTGTTTGTGCTTTTGTTTCTGTAATTTTGTGTTGGATATATAAATGCTGAAAAAGGGAAGGGCCCCCATATATATATTTGGTTCTGCAATTAATATTTCTGTATTTATATGCTTTTGGTTTAGAAATTTGCATCTCTCTCTCTCTCTTGGTACCTTAAAAAGAAAAACCCAGATGCCAGAAAGCAAGTGAAGTCCAGACATTTGATTGTTTGGTTTCATATTCTTTGTTTGATTAAAAATTGGCTTTTGGGTCATCTTGGGGTGTGTGTTAGTTCATGATGTAGTAGAATAAAAATAATGTAAACCAGTGACTCTAAAAGAGGTGTTTAGGTTGCTTGCTGCGAGCATATGGTAGGTAGCTTAGCTAACTGCGGAAATAAAACCTTGTATATATACATGTATGTATGACTGTTAAATCATGCGTCAAAATAGTAGAAAGTCCAACTCTTTGACTGATGATGCTTAGCCAGTTTATCAAACTTTGGTAAAGAATCGCTGAGCTGCACAGAATTTGAAAATTACTGCACAGAGAATGTTTCAAAGCTCAGTGGCATAAACAGAGGACTGAGTCAATGTTATATTTTTTTATTTTTCGGGTACTGAAAAGATTCGAGCTTTCAGTGACAGTAGTTTATATGAAGCCCTCAGTGTTGCAAGCTGAAAAATATATATTAAAACAAAAGTTTTATGCAAAAAAATGGCTAATTGGCTTTGGATTCTGTTGAGTTTAGGGAGCTATGAAAGACACTAGCTCTTTTGGGTCAAAGAATCTTTCTCTGTCTTATTGGGGAAAAGCCTATAGTTACGGTCAAATTTTCCCTGGATTTGGTGCCAACTGCAAACTAGAAAACAAGGCATTAAAATGACCAATTCAACATGGTGAAAAAACTGATTCGGCTCCTTCTGTTGTGATCCAAAAATTACCTAACGAGGACACTCCTATGGTGATTCTTTTGACACTCTCGGTGTTTTAATTACAGTTTTTTTTGTACACGTTCCTTCAAAGGAGAAGAATTTGCATGTAACGGGGAGAATATTGTTTTGCTATCCTCATTCAATTATGTGGAAAGTTATCATGCGTGTAGAACGTGATTGGTTAGGGAGTAATATACAAGTTTTTCTCCCTTCAAACCCATCGGGATTAATTGGGTTCTCATTGTCGTTTTAATTGCAAATATTGGATTTTTCCCTTCAAATGAGAAGGATTTCAGGACATGATCTCTATCTATTAACAATCAAATTATGAAATGGATAATTTTGTTCATGGGAATTGTCACAGATTAGAAGGTATTAATAAACAAATATTAAAGCATGGGCGGATAAGTGGCCTGGCCCTGTCCTTGTTAGCTAATTATTCCTGTGCTTATTATGCCCATGCATGTTTTCTCATTTGAGCTTTCGGCCTAGTGAGTAATTTGTTTAAAGTCACGGTAACATTATCACGTAGTATTATTAATTCACCTATATTGCATTACGTCGAGCCATAGCAGCAACCACGTATTAAAATAACTATAATGAAGCCTGGCTTAGTATGATAGCGAAGAGTGAAGAAATCACAAAGTGGCAACCCTGGGCCATGGAAAAAGAGAAGGATATAATGATAACAGCCACCAAACACATTGGCTTTTTTTTTGAATTATTTAAATTAATGCGCTAGAGAAAAAAATAATTTTAATTTAGAGACTAAAGCATTTACCCAAAAAGAAATTTGGAAATTGAATTATAAATGAAGTAATCGTACTCTTATTTAATTTTTGCAAGCTAAGCTGTTAATAATACATTGAATATTATAGAGGAAGAAAAAGCTAGTTAGCCCAGCACTTTGGCTTTTTGTTGTTGATGAAGCTTCCTATATATGGCTATGGGGCTCATCAACAACATCTAGAAGTATAGAAAATTGAGTCTTGAAACTTGTAATAATAAGCAAGATGGTTTAGTCAGAGGGCAAATCCCTAAATTAGCCTTGAGATGCATCCTAATTCCTAAAGCCAAAGTTTGCTTGGGGTCTTTGATCTTCCTTTTTTTTCTTTTGGCCAGTGTGACTTCGGTCTTGCTTATGCTAGCTTAGCTTCCAAAGTCATGCAACACCACCAACACACACCCTGGCCCTTTGGAAAAGAAAAAAAGAAAAAGAAGAAGAAAAAGAAAAACAATCTTTGATGCCATGGACGACACAGATCTTTTCAACCCTCTGTTTTGTCTCAGCAGCCCAACTCAACCTTGAAGCTTCCAATAGGACCCATACAGTACTGGTATTTTCAAACTTCTATCTTATCTTGACCCATTTTTCATGTCCCATAAACTTGGAAGCCCAAACTTGAAGCTTCAATAGAAGTCTAGCCCTTCAATGGGTAACTTTTGCAGCATATTTTACCTAACCACATTCTCCACTGTGATACTTAAATAAATTCCACACACATTGAGGAATGTGATGAGTAAACATGGTATAAATATGATACAAATAATTTTGGTGTAATCTTAATGTCATCTCCTACAACATCAAGGAGAATATAACAGGGTGTTGATCCTCTTGACCAGAAACTATGAACAAAACTTTGTTACAGGTCGACTATCATTGTGACATTGTTTGAGGAACCATAGATGATGGCAGAGTAAAGGATCGTTTACAAGGGTATGTTCTAGTGCATTGCACATTCTCATCCTAGCTGTGGACATTATTTATAAGTGCACCTTCTAGTTTGAGGCATACTTATTATATATGTTAAGATGTAGCCTTGTAGCTTTGCTTGGTTGCATTGGTTGTCCTGAATTTGAACAAATAAGTATTGTACTATATTATATTAAAAACAGAAAGAAACAAACTGAGTACCAATTCAAATATTTGTATGCATTGTAGAAAGTGGCAGTGGCCAAAATAATCTGGGTGAATAAGCTTTAAGAAAATAGAACAGCCTTTCCTGTCTGGACTCTCTCTGGATCAGCAATAAAATTCTCACGATTCAATAGCAAAGCCTCTTTTTGGGGAGGGTTTGGAGAGTAATTTTGAAGTTGATGTGGAGATATTTGCTCTTCCTAATGATCCATTCAATCAAGAAATATTTGCTTCGTCTTCTTTCCATCCTCATTGTCCACGTGTCCTCTCTTTTCATCTTTCATTTGGGACAAAAAATAGAACCCCACCTGCAGGTGGCTAGTAGCTCAATGGTTAAGAGCATTTAACCATGCACATGAGTTTTTAGGTTCGATTTCCCCCTCCCCCAAGATCGCTCGTCTAAAAAAAGATAGAACCTCAACTCTACTTAAATTACCAATCACCCCTCTCCTTTCCTCACCAACTCTGTCAATCATTTTGTGACGTTAATTCCAAGAAAATAATGAGGCTCTCAATCTTCATTCTCTGCCCCATCATTGATGTTTCGTTTTAGGACATCTGTCTTAAAACTTAAACACATACAAACACCATTAACTCTGGTTAGACCCCACCACCATAGCAGAAAATTCATAATAGAGGTGAGGTTGGCAAAATATGGTAAAGGATTGACAACACTGGCAGCCCTTGTTTCATGATTAAGAGCTTAAGCAATAACACGGCTTGTGTTTAACAGAATTCGTTTGCATTTACTATGATGATTTAGATAAGATCCTAAAGCTCACAAGCCTTGCCTCACAGGAGAAGACACAAATCCAAAGAGCACAACCCTCAGCAGTATAACCTCTACAAGTTAATCACAGAAAGATCAATACTAAAACTCAATCTGGACACAGCAAGAAAGGGGACACATAACAAGCTGGTTAATGCCTCTGAATTAAGACTGATAGGTTGCCAAAAAAGTTTTTTGCTCCATAATGATCAGTTGTCAACAGTCTTAATTTGTATTATTCTTTAAGTTTGTATGCTGATAAATTTGTTTTGATTAAGATTGAATTCAGTTTTTTAGGGTGAACAGAATTTGCTAGAACAGACTGTAGCAGTGACCTGATGATCTTATCTCAAGACTAGTAGTTTCCAAGTAGGTTTGGTATTCAAAGTTTTAAATGGTTCAATTATTAATTTTCGTAATTTGACTCAGGGTTACATAGATAGACCTTCTAGCAGATTCAAGCTTCTGTTAGGGTGGCAATTACCAAAACTTCCATAAGCTTCCTAATTTGATTAGAGAAACTAAAGACTATACAGAGAACGCAATTAGTCAATAGTTCAGAGTTACATAGGACTTCCAACAGATTTCAAGCTTTGAACACAATCACCGTCATGCAGGAATTATACTCAATCTTATCATGAATGAATTTATAACAACTTGTAATAAATAAAAAAACTTATTTCAGTAACCATTGTCAGCATTATACCTGAAAATACTATTAACAATCCTTATGAATGAAATGAGTCACAACTGGTAAAGTGGTACATATCAAATCGAGTAGTATAACAAACCGAATTTAAACAGATACAAGAGGCAGAAATCATTATCAGTGTTATAGATTGAAATCATTATCAGCATCTTTCGATTCAAAATCCTATCAAACAAAAATTACGAAGCAGAGTATCTTAAACAGAAAACTTCATATAACAAGTAAAAGAGCAATAATACAATTGAAAGGAAAACAAAAGAGGCAACAGAGTAGGAGCAGCAGACCTGACCCATCATTAATTCTATCAGTAAATCCGATAAGCGGAACTCAAAATATTGCACGGGCAGCATCAGCAGCAACATAGTCAAATATAGATGGGCAGCAAAAAATGAACACTACCCAATTCAAAGCTCAAACTCCTCGTCCCTAAGAGCCATCTCAGCAGCCTCTTCTTCCTCCTCATCAAGAATAAAGTACTCGTTCCTCTCCACGGGCCTAAACATATAGAACATGACCATGTAAAACACCAGACTTGCACTCTCCTCAGCCGCATTGCTCACCCACTGGTACTTATAAGCTGCAATGGTCTTAAGCGCGAAAACCACGATTCTTGTGAAATACAAGTACCCAATAACGACAATGTAAAATTGCCTGAAAAGGGTCAACTTGGCCAAGTTTCTTGCAGCTTTTCCGTCGGTTTTCGACGTCTCTCTCAGAGACCTAATGGACCAAACGATGGGGAATATGATAGCACAGCAGCAAATGATATCAACCAACAAAAACACCTGGTTCCAGGTGACCCAGTCCTTGATAAATGGCCCAGTTTCCCCAATCACAACAGACGCCACGTTGGCCAAGACCTGCAGAGGGATTACAATCATCAACACCTTTTTCTCCTTCTCCTGCAAGAAGGGCTTCAAAAACGACCACCCGGTCCCGATCAAAACGATCACCGTAAACAACAAAACTACACGGAGGAACTGGAAGATGTAGAACAACACATCCCATCCGTGGGCGGTACCGGTGACCTTGACATAGTGCTTGTCCTCCGCCGCGGAAATCAGATTCAACGCCTTCATCAGAAGCAGCCCACCCATCAAAAGATGGATCCGGTGCACGGATCTCTTGTTGGTGTAACAGAGGTAGACCCAGAAGCCCACAAACACCAAATAGGCCAAAAAGAAGACGAAGAACAGAGAAGGAAGATGGGTCAACCCGGCCGACAAATAGTCACGCGCACCATCTGGGTCGAGATTGTAGACCTCCGTCCGTACAAGCATGGAGACGGTGGTCTCCGGAGCGCAATTGGCGAAGAAGAGGCTGTACTCGTTCGGAGCAGAGACCGGGTACGAATGGTTGAACGAGTGGAGGGGCGGCGGCGAGAGCTCTCTGAAATTGAAGAGACGGGTTATGTAGCGCGAATCCAAAACGCAGAGCTGAGGATTCTGCTGGATCTCGACGAGGACTTGCAGGAGGGACTCTTCGGAGAGGAGGAAGAAGCCTAGGCGCGACGGGTCGATGTCGCTGAGCCTGGAGGTGAAGGACACGTGCGAGACCCGGATGGTCACGTGACCGCTGTGGGTGAACCCGAACTTCTCGAAGAGGATCATTGGTCGGTTGTCGGAGGAGATCGTGAGGCTCTTGATCTCCGCGGCGGTCGGGGACACCAGCGCCGCCACCAGGGCGGCGATGACGAGAGGGACGAGGGGCAATTTCGTCATTTTGCTCTCGGCTAGGAGTCCAGGCCTTGGAGGAGGAGATGGAGGGGAGATCGGGAGAGAGAGAGTTGGGGATTTTTGGAGACGAAGGAAGCGAGGACGGGTTGGCGTGGATTATAAGATTTGTTTCGGTTTGACGATAATGACCCCCTTTCACTATGAGCCAAAATGAGGCCCAATTGTTTATGGGCTTGGTGCGCCGGCAGGCCCATTTTCTAGACTCTATCTCGTGGGCTCGTGGAAAAATATTAAATCTACGCATGTGCAACACGTGGACGTATATTCGGATGTCACAACTTCACAAGTCACATCTCATAACTCACAAGCCTTGGTTTTTGTTTGGTCTCACAAATACCCTTGTTCCACCATCAAACCCCCACATTGCCATCGTGGACTTGCAATTTATTATTTTCTCAAATCAATTAATTTACTATCATGTCTAGTTGCACAAGTGGACATGGTTGATTATTAATGACACCGTTTTTGTTAATGATAATGGATGTGATTAATCTCATTATATTTGTCCTGTCCTCGCTCATTCAATATGATAAATTAAGGAGGGTTATTGAATAGTGTTGTGTTTTGACACACCCAAAAAAAAAAAAAAAGAGTTGTGTGAATATATTTTTTCTTTTTTTTATTCTTTGATAAGGTGTTCGTGAGAATTTAATAGCACAAGAAAAAGTGCAAATTAGCAATGAACCTATAAACAAACGTTTTTCAGGAAAAAAAGAAAGAAAAATAAATATAAACAATTGTTTTGGGTGGTGACACCCACAGCAGTCACGTGATCATTTGGATAAATGGATTTCAAATCTATCAAATATTTTTTTAGGAACTAAATCTATGAATTTAGATGACATTATCAGGAAAAATGAACAAGAAAAATGGGAGAAAACAAATAAATTTCAAATGTTTCCTTATATATATTCATTTCAAATCTACTGTGTATAGTCATTTCAAATTTACAACATCTAGTTAAGTTAATTCATTTAATATAATATGATTCTTGTTTTTGTTAAAAAATTTAGCATCGGCATCAAATTCAGAAAATTTCTTTAAAAAATTCGATCCCAATAGAGTCAAGGAGTAATTCAGGTTACATTTTTCTTTTTAATTATTGTTATATTATCATAAATTTGAAGACCATGATTACTCAATTGGATTTCTCCATTTCCCAACATTTTGTGTAAAAAAAGGAAAGGGCATTATGGACAATTTGGTTCGGACCGTATTAAATATTTGTTAACTTCGAGACAAAGACTTATAGCACTACGAGGTGCGGGTGCTGCCGAGGTGGTGGTCCGACTCCACCTCAATCAAACCTGGCGACATGCATCTGAGTAACAGCAAATTAAAAGACCAAACTACCCTTTCTCCAAACACCAAATACACGTCACCGTCCAAATTCTCCACGTAATTTCGTCGAACCACAGGACCAGTTACTTATGTTCCTTCCAGGGGTACCTATTTAATGCTTAGCCATGGAGATTTCTGTCTCTGGTTTTTTCTTTTTTCCTGTTATCCAAACAAACCTCCAAGGGAAATCCAAACTTCGAAACCTCCAGTATTTCAACGAAGGAGGTTGGATTTCCAATTCGCCATCCCAAAAGCCCAAATCAAATTCAAAATCAAAATTCAAGGAGAAAGAGCCCCGCAGAGAGAGTCGTTTGATTCTTTGAGCTGTCTCTGGTTGCTCATTTCTTCATATCATTTCCAATTCAAACCCGTAAGTTTAATCACAATGCTCTTCGTTTTTGCTAGTTTTATGTGTATTATGATTTTTCAATGCATTTTCGTTCTCAATTTTCAGTCTTGATTATTCATGTTTTTTTTTTCTTTTCAATTTATAAAGATGTATTGGAGAATTGTCGTTAGCGTTTGTTTGATTCCCAAGAAATCGAAGGAAAATAAATTTGAGCTTTTTCAGCATCTCAGAGCTCAACTTGCTTGGATTGTATCGAAAGGTTCCAAATTGACTAATGAAAAAAATAAAATTATTATTTTTCTTTCTTCATTACCTGGCAACCAAACAGAGTGTTAGGGTTTCCAGTCATTTTTAGATGACAAATGGTTGCTCTATTTGTGTATATTGTTCAGATTGTTAGATTGTGTTGTGTGATTATCATTCCATTATGTGTTATGATGCAGATACCAAAGAAGGATCAGAATCATAATCAAGAGGAGAATTTTGGATGAATGCGTGAAGACAATTTTTTTGTTGACAATTAAAGGTTTGAGTTTAGATGCTAATTGGGGTTTCACTAAATTTTGAGGGTTTGTTAGTGGCTTGACCAGATGAATGTGGTTGGCAAAGTTGGGAGCTTGATATCCCAAGGTGTTTACTCTGTTGCCACCCCTTTTCATCCCTTTGGTGGGGCTGTTGATGTCATTGTTGTTCAGCAGCAGGATGGGACATTTCGAAGCACGCCTTGGTATGTCCGGTTTGGTAAATTTCAGGGTGTTCTTAAAGGTGCAGAGAAGATGGTCCGCATAAATGTAAATGGAGTAGATGCCAATTTCCATATGTATCTTGATAACTCAGGAGAGGCTTATTTTGTAAAGGAGGTTGATTCTGGTAAAGGAAGTGAGACAAATGGGGTTGTGAAGGATTCTGTTACTTTAGAACCTACACAAGAGGAAAGTGGTTTGGAGATTGATAACCAGAATAATGGTAATGAAAACGTTCTTGAAATTCGTAGACTGGAGCATAGTGTCTCTGATTCGATGGTGGTTCAGTTGCGAGATGAACGTGATTCCTTAGGTGCAAACCTGATACAGAGGGCAGAATCTGATTCTGATCGGAGGTATTACGAATTTAAAGATGAGCAATCTTCTCTAGAGGGTTCCGTTGAGTTATCAGAGTATGGATCAAGTCGATATGATAATTTAGACAGTAATCATATTGTTGAATCACAGAATTTAAACTCAGAAGTTATATTGGTGAGTGTGGATGGTCATGTATTGACAGCCCCCATTTCAGCATCAGAGCTTAGCACAGAGGATGTGCAAGACACACCTCGATTCAATCTTGGCCCAGGTGAAGAGACCGACTTCTGTGAAGGCAATGAGGAGTTTAGTTCAGGTGAAACTGCTTGGGCTGCTGATTATATTTGTAAGCTGAATGATTCTACAACTAGTGACGCATCTGGTAATGTTTGTGGAGTTCAGAATGAAGATAATGTTATTGGCCGTCAGCTGGAAGTTGATGAAGGAGGCAGGGGACTTGCATGTCAAGCTCAAGAAACTCAAAAGACTTCAAGACAGGAAATAGATCTTCAGATGCATAGGGATTCAGAATATGCATCTACTAACAAGGCAGACGTTTTCAAGAGCTGTTTGGAGCTAGAAGAAATGGCCAAACGTGGTGGGAAAGCTGATGTTGAAGATATGGGGTCCTCATTGGAGGTTCAAAATTCACCAGAAAAATCTAATCAGACTCTTCTGGACCCGATGGTTGATAGAACTGAAGATGCTAGTGTTATTGAATTGAGAAATGACAATGAGTTATCTGCTTCTTGTGCTTCTGTTTCACCTGGCAACAATATGTCTCCACATGTACAAGTTGGAAGTGAATCAGTTGAGAAGATTGTGTCTTCTTCGGAACAAATGAGTATTGAAAGCATTTCTGCACATTCTGTCAGTAACGATCCAGACTGGAAGGATGAACAGTGTGTTACATCAGCAGCAGTCGATGAGACAGAGAGTAGTCAACAAATACCTGCAACTGGAGATGAATGCAGTAAAAGTGAGCTAATAGAACCCCCAACAGAATCTTCAAGTGAAGAAACACAAAATGACCTAATAAAACCCCCAACAGAATCTTCAAGTGAAGAAACACAAGTCCATTCAAGCATAAGTAAGCACCTCTTACCTGCTTCAGTTGTTATTTAACTCTCCATATTTTTTTCTTGATTCTATTATCTAATTTGTGTTTACTGTTCTTACAATTTCCAGGGTTTGAGATCTCACTCTGTGGGAATGAACTTCGTGTGGGTATGGGCGTCAAAGCTGCTGCTGAAGCCTTTGCTGCACGCCGTGTATCTGCACAGGATTTCATAACTTCTGCGACATCGATTTTGAAAAATGAAAATCTGATTATCAGATATAGGGAAAG
>NC_024126.1:21572943-21602018 GCF_000346735.1 Prunus mume | reverse complement strand
CTGGACGCAGATGGAGGCTCTGGCCTATGCCATTTAGAAGGGTGAAAACACTTGAGCACACCAGCAGTAATTCATCAAATGAGGATGAATTTGTTGATTCTGAATCTGGTCTGCAAAACTCACAACTTGAAGCAACTCCTGAGTCCCCCCAAAAGCAATTTGTGAGGACAAATGTTCCCACCAACGAGCAGATAGCATCTTTAAATCTCAAAGAAGGTCAAAATATGATAACTTTCAGTTTCTCTACCAGGGTTTGGGGGACACAACAGGTTTGCCAATCATCTGGTGTTTCATTTATAAATTTAAGCTATAGCCAATAGTGTTACTAAGCCATTTTTATCTTTACCAGGTTGATGCACATATTTACTTGTGGAAATGGAATGCCAGAATTGTAATTTCTGATGTTGACGGAACTATTACCAAGTAAGGCTGCTGTAAATGTAATGTGGTTTTGATTGCTAAAATAAGATTGCTTCTTCAACTTTCTGAAAGTAGATGGAAAATGTTGAAAGTTGTAATTCTCTTGCTTTCTTCTATTGCCATAGGACAAAACCATAAGAGACCTAGTTTAGTACCAGACAGTTATACAAATTAATTCTTTGGACTATCAGATGTCAGCACAGGCAATCTGCAAACCTATCAAAAATACAAAAAAGACTTTACCATCATGATGTTATTATTGCTTAGTTTAAAGATAAAACTTTCACCTGAATCCATTTTTTCCAGGTCTGATGTGTTAGGCCAGTTCATGCCATTAGTTGGAAAAGATTGGACGCAATCTGGTGTGGCTAGACTTTTCTGTGCAATTAAGGTACATCTCTTTAAAGATCATTGCAGGGGAAAAAAAGACTTGTAAGCCCCATGTTCTAACTGAGTTTAATGGGATTGCATAACTTTAATATTATAATGGAAAATCCCTTTCTTTTATATTATAATGGAATTATTTGGTTTTTCTTTCGTACATTGCTATCTAATATTGAGTCCTGCTTTTTCTACAGGAAAATGGATATCAGCTACTGTTTTTGAGTGCACGTGCAATAGTACAGGCATATCTAACGAGAAGCTTTTTAGTCAACCTAAAACAGGTAACCTAATAATAGCGTGGTTTTTGGTATCCCTTTCTCTCTAATCCAACACCAAATTATAGTTCCTTGCCTTCTTTAAGTGATTATGTTGATAGAACTGCATACGCCAAGTTGATTACTCTTCTGTACTTGCAGGATGGAAAAGCTTTACCCAATGGACCTGTTGTTATCTCACCCGATGGATTATTTCCTTCATTGTATCGTGAAGGTGAGGTTATCTCTGTAATATCTGTTCAGCTTGCATTAACTAACTGTATTATAGTATTTATGGTGCCCAATCTGTAATGGTAATCTCACTGATTTTTTCATGAAGTATACCATGTGAAAATGAAAGCCAATAGGAAACTATAAAAGGAGAAGGGCATGCATAGAAAATATTTGTAGTGTTTACCACGATAGAAATATTTTAGACGCTAGTAGGTTGATTTGGATCAAAGCAGCATATTTCAGCCATGGTATGGTTTTATAGGGTGCCTGTGGTAAACGAGTAACTATTCTCTCTCTTGTTCACTGTTAATATACGATGACTATCACATCCTCTATTTATTTGGATACGCAATCATGAGAACCTTTCCTTGATGTGTACTAACTTGAGCATTTGTTATTTCCGTTGACCCGTGAACGAAGAGCATGTAGTTATCCATGGTTTTATAGACACATCACACCACCACTGCCAGATAATAGCTAGCTCCTTTGTTTGCTTACATGTTTGAATTCTACCTGTCTTTAATTTTTTTAAAATGTTTATTTAGTTTGCGCTGATCAATTAGTTTGTTTTTACCTATTTGCTGATGGCAGTTGTAAGAAGAGCACCACACGAATTCAAAATTGCCTGTTTAGAGGTAAATAGCTAAGAAAGTTAAACCCAAGTTAAAAAGCGAACATGTCTGGTTGGCATTGGACCGTTTTCTTCTAAGAGTTGTGATACGTGATAATCATATGCTGCAGGACATAAAAAAGCTCTTCCCCTCTGATTACAATCCATTCTATGCGGGTTTTGGAAATAGAGACACAGATGAGCTCAGCTACAGGAAAATTGGGATTCCAAAGGGCAAAATATTCATAATCAATCCCAAGGTAATTGTCTTCCACTGATGCTTATCACAAACCAAAGAGAGCAAATACATGTATCTTCTGTGGTTAAACTGTTTCCATTAACTTGCAGGGCGAGGTGGCCATCAGCCATCATCGCGCTGATGTGAAGACGTACACATCCTTACACACTCTCGTCAACGACATGTTTCCTCCAACTTCACTGGTTGAGCAGGTAACTTAACATTCTTCTACATCCTCACCTCAGAACATAAACCGAAGTGTGTTTAGAGAGAGCTCTAACTCTGGCTTTGTTTTCATAATCGATGATGAACCTGGTTTTCAACACATTTGCAGGAAGACTTCAACTCGTGGAACTATTGGAAAGTGCCACTGCCAGACATTGAGTGATGGTTGTTACTTAAACATTTCCCTTTGGCCAAACATGTCGGCGGCTTGGAGGCATGCACATTGTAGAGATAACAACACTTAACATTCTTGCTGATCGTCGTCTCCATTCTATGCACATAATAGAACTGATGGCTCTCTTTTTTTCTGGGTCAGTTGTATTATCAGTGTAATATCCAAGCCATTGGCATTGTATTAGAAACTTGAGATTTTACTTATCCATTTTAAAATAAAAACTTTTGCAGTAAACATTTAATTAAGACACGGTCTGGTCACTAATCACGAAATTATGGTAAATCTTTAAAACTTACATGATCTGTTAATACGCGTAAAAAAGATTAGTGATTGGATTTGTCATATTTACAGACCAAGGACAAACTATGGTGAATCTTAAATGAAATTATCAAGGAGAAATCACTTGTATTCATTATTTGTTTATTACATAACCCGCAAAAATTAATTTAAAAAAGGATATAGCATAGTACTTGAAAATGGCTGAAATGTTGATTAGTATATTTCTAATGATCAAGTAGCATTCTACATAAAATTATGTTTATGCAATATAAAAATATATATATAAAAAACCTTAAATCATGTTTATCATGAAACGACGTCGCTTCGTATGGTTTAATTAAGCGTTTAATATGCCGAGAAATCCTCCACGCCCATGCTAGACGTTGCTCGTTTGCAATTAGTAAGAATAGGGGTAATTTGGTAAATTCGGAGTTGAAAGAAGAAAAGGAAGCGAAACAAAAGGCAAAGCCGCGCAAAGTACTCCAACTAGAACCAGAAAAAAAGGTTCATTTTGCACCCGGAAGGAATTGCTTGACTTCTTCTCCATCTTCTCCATCAACCCAAAATCAACAAAAATCCGCCTCCTTTCATCATTTTACCTCTAATTTATTTGTTTTTCTGTTTGGCGAGCGGGAATTTCCGTAAGAAAACGCGAGAAAAAGAGAGCGGCGGATGACATGTCGTGGATAAGAAATGCGGTGAACCTGGCAGTGGAAGCAGGGGCTACCAATAGCCTCACTCGCACCGTACGGAACTACGCCGACTCTGTCGTCCTTCACGCCGGGAATGCCGTCGCCGGCGGTGCCAGACTCCTCCTCCCTGAACGCATTGTACTATTTCCCAACTCACCATTTCCTTTTAATCATTTTATTACTTCATTTGATTGAAAGAATTCAAATTTTGATTGAGCTGCTTTAATTTTTTCATTTTGAGATTATCCGCTGTTTGAATGGATGCCCATTTCGTTGCAACCCAAAAAAAATGAATTCCCATTTCATGTTTGTTTGTTTTTCTTATAGAAAAAAAAATTGGAGTTAGTTTTAATATTAATTTTATTCAAATTCTGATTTGTTTGCCTGGGTTTGTTAATCAGGGCCCTAGGAATTTACAGAGTTTTAGGCTCACTGTGAAAAGATTGGAAGAGGTGTCTGTTTCCTGTAGAGGGGTAGAAAGGGTTCAGCTACTGAGGAGGTGGTTGGTTGCACTTAAAGAAATAGAGAGATTGCCCAGCCTTTACAATGTGAACAATGAAAGAAGCCCTGATGACCAACTTAACTTTGATGAATCCATGGAATCGCCAAAAAGACCTACGCTGGTGGGTAAACCCTGATGCACTCGACAGTTATGTTTTTGTTGTTTTGGTTACTCTATCGTTGTAATTCTTGTGTGTTTCTGTTTGAGACAGGTTTATTACATTGACTCTGATATGGGAGATGAACCAAAAACTTTTCGCGATGTCTTTCTACATAGCCAAGCACTTGAAGGCATAACATTATCAATGGTAAGTTGAGAAATTATTAATGTTTTCTCATACGCATCATATCAGTCTTCTTGTATAGACAAGTGCTGAGAATGGATGATAGTCTCTAATTTTGATCTTAATTAAATGACTTCGTTGACATAGATGGAATTGTTTGCTTATTTTACCAATTACAAGGCTAATCCCCTAGTGCTTATATGATGAGTGAAGTTATGGGGTCCTATAATAACAAACGGCAATCAGGGGTCACCAAGAGGTGCATTATAAGTAGAAAAGAACTCTTCTTTTGTTATACATGAAAAGTCAAAATGAAATGGTTCTAATTTATTAAAGTTTTTTTCCTCCTCCCTCTAATCTGTGTGCAAAGTTGTAGAATATTTTGATTTCTTCCTTTAAGCTTTCCCTTGAGTTTTAGTGCCATTCTGCATACATTGGCTGGGCTTTGTATTTGCTGATCCATGGAGTTTAACCGCAGGTTAACTCTTTTGTATGACTCAGATTCTTGAAGAACCAAATGAGGAAGAAGTTTCGCTACTTTTGGAGATATATGGGTTATTTTTCTCACTCTTCTAATATTCTCATAATGGCTGATTACCACTTCTTTGTGATAACTTAGGTCCTTGAAATTACATTTTTAGTCCATAACAACAGCAAGAAAGATTCTGTTTGGTTGACCAAAAAACTATTCAATAAAGTAAAGATAATTTTCCTAAAGATAGCTCTTGCGGATAATATTATTTGAATATTAAAATATTACATGAATTTTCTTGTACCATATACAGGCTCTGTCTTACAGGAGGAAAGGAGGTACATAATGTAGTAATGAGCAGTGTACAGAATTTGGCAGCAGCACTTTCATACTATCAAGATGAAGTACTGGTAAGGACAGGCGTATGCACGAATTCAGCATGAATGGGGTTAACTTAAGGCTGTAAGCCTTCTGAGTACTTTTGGGATCAGACATCTAAGAATGGCCTATATATTCAGCTTTCACAAATGTTTTGCTTGAAATTTTCTTGTCTCAGTCCAATCGATGTTCTAATCGTTGAAAGTGCTTCTTATTAAAAGTTACATATTAATATTATCATTTGAAGGCTTCAGTTCCCAAGAAACCATTCCCTTTTTTCCTCTGTTTCTTGAACTGCCATCTTCATATTTCTACTCATATGAAAAGTTACATAATTTTTTCATAAGCCAAAAACAGTAACATTTCTAACCTTATGCAAATTATGTTGCAATTTAAGATTTTTGAGTTTAATGCATGCGTCCCTTTCTTATCTATTTTTCTTTTTACTTCTATTTTCAGATAAAACGAGAAGAATTGCTCCAATTTGCTCAAGGTGCAATTGCAGGGCTGAAAATAAATGCTGATCTTGCAAGGTGGTTGAGGAACATTTTTTTTTCCTTCTTTTTTTGGCTTCATGTTTGGGCATTAACATGCAAACTAAGAGATATTTGGAATGAAAATGACTGTTCAGTTATTGGTTTTTGATGTTTTGTGCTATGCTGATTCTTCTGTGATTAAGAAACAGAATTTTTGTAGCTCCGCCTTATGCCTTGATATGTTAAATTTGTGTTTTTATATGCTCTAGTAGATATTATATACTGAAGTGACTGTTGCATGCTCGGACTTTGATCAAACAGATCAATCAGCACTATGAATTCATAATATGTATATTTTCTGCTGCTCACTCTCTCTCTCTCTCTCTGTGTCTACATGTGATCAATGAAACTCCAAACTTGTTGAGCATGATTCTTACAATTATCCTTCCATACCACTGCATTTTGTGCTCTTGAAGTTTGGTTTTCCTTTTTCTTTGTTAGTTTATTATGTAGAGGACAATAACATACAGCAGAGTTTTTTATTTGCATACCCTCTATTCGATCTCCTTTGGTGAATGTTTGGAATCCACATGTTTCCATTCTTAGACAATCATTATTAGTTTAAGTTTTAATAAGATCCAGTTGTTCTTCACCTAATCTTGTCCTCCACCTGTTTTTGTTCTCTGCTCTCAGAATAGATGCTGAAGCCTGCAGTATAAGGGAAGAACTTGATAAAGTGATGGCACACCAAAAGCCTCGAAGTGAAGGTTGTGAAAATTCATCTGAGAAGGAAAGGGATGCAACAATAGAGGTAAACTTGATCTTTTTATTTATGCAAATACAAGCACACATTCAAATACATCTCCCATAAATGCACGGTTTTATTTGAGATGATTTTATTTTATTCACATTCAAATTAAAAGTGTTATCAGAATCTCTGTTTCAGTATAAAAGAAGCGCATGTAGAAATTCAGCTGTTGAAATATGATACATGCCTTAACTCCCTAACTGTTTAAATATCATCAACTAAGGAATTAGGATAACTAAGTGTATATGACTCGTTGAACTGAAAAGTCTGATTTCCTTGCAGAATTTAAAAGAAGCACTTGTTGAAATTCAACTATGCTCCAGGTTGGAGGATCTGTTATTAAAGAAGAAATCCTTGAGCAATGGGGACTCCCCCGAGATGCACTGTGAAAAGGTATACTCCATGTGATATCATCCCCGCACCTCCCTCCTTTCCTTTGAACTGTAACAAAAGAGGAATTGACAGTTCTGAATGTTCTAGACTGATTCAGGGTTTGACAAACAACTTAACCTAAAAGTGGGTTTGATAAAACAGTTTTTAACAGTTCAGTGAGGTCAAACATTACATGGTATCCATGAAACGTATCCTGAATGCAATCTAGAGAAACAGTGTGAAGAACAAAGCTACAAATTTTCAGTTCATCTTATAAAAATTAATCTGAACATTCTTCTCAGTTACTGTGTGTTTTATATATATTATTTTAAGTATGGTTACTGCATAAGAAGCCTAGCTATGCCTTTGAGGGGCACTGCATGTGTTTAGGCAATTAGGCCCCATCTTCTCAGGCCAGTTCTTCTCTTATTTGTATCTAACTGCCCGTTTTAATTTATATTGCAGGTTGAAAAATTAAAAGTATTTTCAGAATCTCTTGCTAACTCCACCTCACAAGCTGAAAAGCGCATTTTAGACCACAGGTTTCAAATTGTATTTTAAAGCATTTTGCTTGTGTCTATGTGTGCTGGTGTTGTATGCAGGTTTCCATGATTGTTTTTTTGTCTGTGTATAGCTGCACATGTGTTCAGAAAATAGATGCTTATGTAAGCACATCCATTGTGAAATAGTTTTTTGTTCATGACCTAGTTTTTCTGAGAATTTGCAGTTTAAATGAATTAGCATATGTTTATTTCCTTCTTTTCCTACTTGATAAAATGGATTCTCATATTGTGTATGGACCGTAAAGGACCTTTTTCATCAGTAAAGGAGTCTGCTTGCTAAACATAGTGTTGAAGTAGATTAATCTGATGGTTGTCATTAATTTCTTTGGGAGATTAATTTTCGTTTCATTTATTTAGATCAGAAAGCTGCAATCTTCTAGTGTTAGATGTTTTAGCTGTTTTTTTTGTGGCTTCTTGAGCACTTCTGTTGTATCTTTTATGTTTTCTTCAATAAAAGTTTGTTTGTTTGTTTGTTTTTAAAAGTGCACTTGAGCTCTATACATTTTTGGTTCATGTCAGCACACACCTCTCCATTTTGATATTTGATTAATTGCTATTTGACAAAGAAAATGTGAAAATTAGGTCCAGTTGGTGTTTCCTTTATCTTTATTTTCTTTACTGGTTTTTATTCTTTCTCTCAATACTTAAAGCAGGTTTCAGAAAGAAGAAGCACTCAACTTTCGTGTAGCTAAAGCTAATGAAGTAAGCCAACTGGAGAAGGTATACTGGCTCAAAAGACTTATTTCCCCCTTTTTCAAAAGAGAATGTGAAAGAACTATGTGAATCCATTCAACTAAGGAATTCTTTTGCACAGATATATCATAAGTCTCGATTGAATAGGCATTTTCAGTTAATGATAGCTTAACTAATATGTCTTGAAGCCTATCGATCTGTACATTACATGTTTACATGGGCTTCAGTTGCTCAGAGTTTGTGGTATTCAACAGAATGGATTTAATATCAGACTCTTCTTTTAGCTAGTATAAAATTTGAACCTTACCTTTTACTATTTGTTTGATGGATTTAGACCTAATTTTTGTATCTTTGAGGATTAACCTTATCATGCAAGTATTGCCCACACTGGCACGTGTCAACTTATTTAGATGCTTAAATAAAAACTGCAGACTTCCCACACAATGGTAGCTGATAAATTTTTGTACCCATTGTTAATATGTATAGAAATGTGATTTAAGAACATCTTAATCATCTTTAATTTAATTTTTCAGAATTGATGTATGACTTCTTTTTTGTCTAGTAGACTTGTTAAATTTTTATGTCACATATGGTTGAGGCCTACTGTCTATATAGTGGACTGTTTACTGGAATAAATTTGTTTGGTTGTGATCCATTTTGTTGTTGACGTCCACGAAATTGTAGTAACTTGGCATTTTTCAGGAATTGGTGGCAGAGATCGGACAACTTGAGAGGCAAAGAGAAGAACTCCAACAAGAACTGAAAAAGGTTCCTCCTCTGTTATATATAAAGAGATAGTGCGCTTTAGGAGATCGCAGTCATTTCCAATAGCGTTTAATTAATCGTTAGTTCTAGGCTTCTAGGTAAAATGTACTCTGATATTCATATTGATGGTGATCAACTAAAGTGGTGCGTTTTTGTTAATGATAAAATTGTCCCCATTCACAGAGCCTATTTAAACAAGTTGAAGGGTGTTCATGAGAGTATACATATGCATTTTTTTTTTCCGGTGTGAGCATCAGAAGAGGCGAACTGCAAATGTCACCCCCACCAATTCTATAGCCTGCAAAATAAGTCCTATTCTGTTTTCTCATATTCTTTTGCTGGGGGGTATATATATACGGCTGAACATTTTTTACAGGTGATTATTTCATTGAAGGCCGTTCGTGCACGCCTTCACAATGCAAGGGAAGAAAGAGAACAGTTTGATGAAGCAAGCAATCAGATTCTTGTACACATAAAATCAAAGGTATTATAGGTTTTTTGTTATGCCTTAGGTCACATTTAGAATGCATACATTAAGAATGGTTTTCTACAGATGTACTTTGGATGAGCATTTAATAGCTTGCTATGGAGTATCTATAATATCTGTTTTCTTTAATCACAGGAAGATGAGCTGTCAAGATCCATTGCTTCATGTAAAACAGAAGTTGATGTTGTCAATACTTGGATTAGTTTTTTGGAAGATACATGGGTTCTCCAGACCTCATACACAGAGAAAAAGGAGAAGCAGGTCAAGTATGTAGATCTTATTTACACTGATCAGCAAATGAATCTGATGCCAATATTTCATGTTGGATAAATGTATTCTGAAAACTTGAAATGGAATTAATATCCTATGATATGATCTCTTTAACGTTTTCTGTACTTGCACTGTTGTGTCCATCCCCTAGTGTATGATGAGTTCTTCATATTTAATGATATTTGGTTATTTTCTTGTTCAAGTGGTGAACTGGAGAGATATGGAGACCATTTTGTGCATTTGGTAATCCAACTTCTCTCTACCTACAAGGTAATAGTTTTCTTCTTATATGTTGATTATTTCTTTTAACTAGTGCATCACGTTCACTTTTATCTATTACTATAATTTTCTTTTTTCATATCATAAACTAGGAAAGCTTGGGATCATCCATCGTTCGTATTAAGAATCTCGTGGAGAGCTTGAGGTCAAGTCAAGGGTAATTTTCTCTGTTTCTCTTAGCTTTCCTTTTACACAATTTTATCAAGCCTCTGATTGTTTATTTATATCAGAGCAAATATATCACCTCGTATGGATGATGGAAGTTCGAAAGTAAATAACCCAAGAAAAACTCTTGAAGAGGAATATTTGGACATGGAAGCGAAGGTATGCACACATTTTCCACTGTTTTTTTAATCCTTTGATAAGTGAAATTTTCAGTCAAATTCTTTAAGATCACGTTCCACTTTTGCATGTATGTATTAATCTTGTATTTCTTCATTCATTGTGCTTTGAACGGATATATCAGCATGAAATATTCCTCAATCTAATTTCCCTTTGTCATTTCAGTTTCTGACCACCTTAAGTGTAGTGGAGACCATGAAAAGGCAGTTCTACGTTCAAACTGAAGGCATTTTCAGGTACACTCTCGTCTATGCTGTCATTTTCCCTTCTGCCATTAGGTACATCTCTATGTTTATAGCATCACTCCCTTGATATGATACATGGTACACTCTTGATCCAGGAGAGATGACCAGAAGGTCAAAGACCTCTTTGATGCCCTCAAAAAAATAAAAGATGAATTTGAATCCATTGACAGACCGACATTGGAAATCGAAGCTTCACCACAAAGACCAGAGACACCGTCTAGTGATAGGCCCCAAATAATTCCATCTCCTACCTCTACCTCTCCATTGACATCTTCTCCATTGACCACCTCTCCATTGACTGCTGGACCTCCAGAACTCAAACTGGATGAAGTATCCAATTCTTCCTTGATTAAGGGAGAGAAGACTTTAGACCCAAAAGAAGAACTGGCAAAGCTAGAGCCAGAACACGGGAAGACCCCTCCATTGACCACTGGGACTCCAGAACTCAAACAGGATGAAGTTTCCAATTCTTCCTTGATTAAAGGGGAGAAGAAGACAGTAGACTCAAAAGAAGAATTGGCAAAAGTAGAACCAGAACATGGTAAGGCCCCTCCATTGACCACTGGGACTCCAGAACTCAAACAGGATAAAGTATCCAATTCTTCCTTGATTAAGGGAGACAAGACACTAAGCCCAAAAGAAGAATTGGCAAAACTAGAGCCAGAACATGGGAAGGTTGGCAAAGAAGGCTCAACAGAGGAGATTAATGACTGGGAGTTTGATGAACTTGAAAAGGACCTAAAAACCCCTAGCTGACCAGCAGGAAATAGGCCAAGTTCATACGGTGGAATATCCGAATATGTATACTGGTGCATTTTGATCTCATAACAAGGATGGATTGTGGCATGTCTAGTGGAACAAGCAAGTTAGTAGCTTTCATTTCCAGACAAGATGCAATGCTATGTATTTACAGGCAACACTCCTCATAGGTTGTAAATAAAAAGTGGACAAACATTCGAGCGCTTAGGTTTATCGAAGTGTGTAAATTCTCGTCTTTGATTACAAGATGTAGATACCTTAAAAAGTTAAAAGCAAATTAATTTCTCCTGTGTATAGATACCACAACCATGCAACTTCTTCTTCCAGGTCTGTTTGAAACATATTGCGCATAGAGCAAAGAAATTGATTTCACTGATCATGTGAGCAACACTTGATTACAGGGCATCTGTTGCATATGGAAGGGAGATATGTGATAGCGACCGTCGTGTACACGTGAGCTGGGATTGGCTATCATCCACTGATGGTTGATGAGACCTCACCTACTGCCATCACTGTCCGGGCGACTGTAATTAGTATTTCTTGCGAAGAAAATAGACTTCGCAAAAGCGGCGACCCTAGTGAGCTTTGACATAAACTCATATTCATAAAGCCGATGGAATTTTTCAGTCACATTGGTTAAAATGAGATCAATCATGTGGCTAGGAGGACCAGAACTCGAGCATCTCTTAAGATTATTAGCATCACGTGACCTCTTGATCAGGGTGTTAGTAAGATTAATATCATAATATGGTCTGTCTCGTGTAGGCACGTGATGGCTACCATTACTGGCAGTGAGCTTCCACCTTTTTGTACCTTTTAATGGCTCCATGGCAGGCCCTCCAATCCATGCCAGAATACTATTTTACCAACTAGGTCAATAAAAAAGTTGACAATAAAAACCATGTCTACAAAATAGGGAAGAAAAAAAGAACAGGAAAAAGAATTGGGTAAAAGCTAATGTTGACGAACAAAATAATCAAATGACCTCATACATTATTGGGAAGATGATGTAGAATCTTAAATTAAATATGAAATACAAAATCCTTTTTACATTATTCTAAGACACTGACTAAACAAATATTATGAAGTTCTGTTCTCAGATGTTTTTTACTGCCCATGAAATTGGACCTTGTGGGTTGTTTTTACATGTTAATATGGTCAACAGTTTGAAATTCCAAAGACAGATATTATAAACAATGATGATGATGAGGTTAAATCTTTGCAACAATTTTGACTAGGTTAGATAAGGACATCCACATATGATAGCCCATGATAGTAGTTGGTGTGGAGAATATAATTTTTTTATTTTGTGTTCTTTGATGAAAAAAATGAAATGAAATATCTCTCTCTCCCCTCCACTGATTATAGAATTGTGAGTGAGTGCAGAAAACCAGATTTCGAGAAGTGGGTTGCCCAGACAAACATAAAAAATACACAAGATGGTTTTCAAATTCAAATCTTGGTTGCAGGCAGGTTAGTGGATGTTGCAGAAAAAATAACATAATTATACATGTAATTGGCATATAAACATGAGATGCATTATTTTGGAAGAAGGTTGGAATCTGAGATCTCTTATCCCCAAGGCAAGGCAAAGTTTTTATCTTTTGGGCTCGACCGTGTTGGCTGATTCTCTTCCTTTTTTTTTATTTAAGGAAAATAAAACAGTTACAAATGGTATTTGTCATAGAACCTAAAATATGGGTTCAATCTTTGAGGAAAATTCAGAAGTGCTACAAATAACCTGAATAGTGAAAAGGAAGCACAAACTTAATTAAGAGAGGTGATCCATTTAGAATTCCCATATAGATATTCGATGGGAGAAATGCTAGCAACCTTCTCTCTAACTTTCTCCTTTGGACATTCTCCTTTCTTTGCTTGACATGTGTCATTCTCCTTACACTTAAAACAATGTCATTAATATATTATTCAAGCTAACTTTTGCTTTCCAAGTTTACCCTTATTAAATGTATTCAATTTATCCAAAAACATTCACAACTTTCTTACCATCTTATTAATTTTTTTCTAACGTCAATTATTTTTTTTAAAGAACATATATGCTTTTTTTTTTAAAAAAAAAAAAAAGAGGAAATGTCCGTTTTTTTTTTAACACAAAGGACTTTTTTTTTTTCTATCTAAACCCTTTGTTTGTTTTTTTTTAAAAATTTATTTTTTTTAAAAAGGACATTTCCTCTTAAAAGCAAATATGTTCTTTAAAAAAAAATTAATAAGATGGTAAGAAAGTTGTGAATGTTTTTGGATAAATTGAATACATTTAATAAGGGTAAACTTGGAAAACAAAAGTTAACTTGAATAATATATTAATGACATTGTTTTAAGTGTAAGGAGAATGACACATGTCAAGCAAAGAAATGAGAAGGTCCAAATGAGAAAGTTAGAGAGAAGGTTGCTAGCATTCCCCATTGAATGGATATCAAGATTTCAGATTAGATTTCATTTCTCAGAAGTTTGATTTGCTCTCTCTCCTTCAATCGTCAATGTACTTTCATTTTCTTAACAGTGTTCAAAAGATGGGGCATGTTGCTTACATTGAAACTCTCAATAAAAACAGAAGCTCTGCCCTGTCAACATCTTGTACTTGAAGTCTAAGCTTTGTGCTCAAACATTTGAAGAATCCAAATTCAAGGCGTTTACAGTAAGAGTGGATGTGGACTAAGAAAAACGTACATATATATATGGGGATGTTCAAGCCATGTCATCCCACTAATCACGCTCTACAGTCTGGGCATTACAAAAGTTTGATTTGATGGTTTGATTATAAGCAGCTATGTGTCAAAATTTGGTTGGTTCAAATCTGCCTTAAGAAAACTATAATTTCTAAGGAAACTGTCAATAATCACAACATTAAAATCTCATGGGACGGTTTAAAAAAACTGTGATTGGAATCTATTGAAGCTACAAAATTATTGTTCTTTAGCCCAAAATACAAGAATAAGCTACAAATTAATGTTCTTAGCCCAAAAGGAAAAAGCTATAGTTATTTTCTTTCTGCACTTTAGTTCTTGGAAGCATTCAAGATATTGAAAGAGAAAAATTATTATTATATATTATTCCAACTTGGCAACACCTTTACTTAAAAGGGTGCTCTGCCTCTTCCTTCACCAAGCTCTCCTTCCCATAAGCGTCTTCACACACACACACACACACACACAGAGTGAGCGAGCAGGGTTACATGAGATGGCCAGAAGCCAAGCCTCAGGTGAAACTACAGATGAAGACTACATAGACATGGAAGTAAGCTCCTCCTCCAACTTCTTTTGTTATTCCATTGGCTCTCCACCACAAACCAGAGAGTTTGAGTTTCAAATGTCCTCAGTTTCTCAAGATAAAGAAACGACAACATCCCCAGCTGATGAGCTCTTCTACAAAGGTAAGCTCCTTCCTCTTCATCTCCCACCTCGCTTACAGATGGTCCAAAAGATCCTTCAGAGCTCAAACACCTCACTTGGGAACAAAACCCAAGAAGCCATTGAAGACAGCTTCAGCATTCCCTTCATCAATAGCTCTACCACCACAGCTTCCACCAATACAAGCACCCCATTGGATAGGTCCTGCAATATCTCACCGTCAGAATCTTGCAGGGTTAGCAGTGAGCTAACCTCAGATGAGTACATCTCTGAATGGACAGCTGAAATGTGTGTTAATTTCATTGGTGGTCATGATCATCAAAAGAAATCTTGGTCCACAAAACTCAAGCAGATCAAGCAGTCTTCTTTGGGTCAAAAGCTCAAGGCTTCAAGGGCATATGTTAAATCTTTGTTCAGTAAGCCCACTTGTGCAGATGACTACTCTTGTGCAAAGCCAGCAAGAAATGCAGAAGCAGAAAATGGTTCAAAAGTCAAGGACTTTTGCTCAAATAAGTACATGAAGGTGGCCAAGAAAAACCCTTTTGGGAAAATTGACAATGGCAGATATCAAATATCATCAACTACTCTCATGAAAAGCATTGAGAAAGAAATGGCTGAGGAAAATGCCAATACCCACAGAAAGTCATTCTCTGGGGCCATTCAACATCCATCTGCACCAAAATCCTTGTGTTCATCCACAACTTCCTCTGTTTCTTCATCTTCATCTTCATCTTTCTCATTCAGCTCAAGTGGTTTCTCTGATATGCAGTTGCTGAAGAGAAGTACCAGTGCAAATTCAGAGCTTGAGAGCTCAATAGAGGGAGCAATTGCTCATTGCAAACAGTCCCAGCAGCTGTTTAGCTCAAGAAAGAGTGCAAATGAAAGTCATGAGTTCTGTTCACTGTCTGCTTCAAGGATGCAGTTTGTGGGGGTCAAGAGATCTCACCAGGCCACATCTAATGATATGAGAGACACACACATGAATATGATTACATTATATGATTGAGAATTTCAAATGTTTCCCACTTCCAAGTTTTCCTGTTAATCTGTTTTGAATTTGGGCTTCATTTGAATTTAATATGCAGTGTGATTGATGTACAGGCATTTGCACGTTTTCCAGCACTGTTTGATCAGAGTCATCAGACTTTCTTGGCCTGCATTCATTTAGAGAATTTAACTGTTCAAATAAAAAAAGTCTAAAAACACTTTCCCTGTTCAACTTTTGTTACATCAGAAGTTTTGTAATTACAATCGAGTTGGTTTGATTATTTCTGTTACTTAGTATAATATGCATTAATGTTATTAATTATTGCGTGTGACAAATGACTTGCTCCCCTCTTTATTAAAAAAAGTCATCAAGATATGACCCAACAAAGACATTTTAAAGATCTTTATATTGTTTTATATATCTTTAGTGACCAGTGGATCTATAAATTCTAATCCAATATCTCCATGTTGAATAATGTGGAGAAAAAAGTCACAACTACATGGTTTAAATGTACCCGATCTTTAAGATAGTCCATAAGCCTTAAACACGTCAAGAAATCTATAAACTGTTGCAAGTTGGACTTCCCTTAAGAGTTTGATTTTTGGATGTCCTTTTTTTATTGAGAGGAGCAATAGTATGCTAAATTCACACATACTACATTTATGCGAAGACTTGAACCCATAATTTTCCTGAAAAAACAATTGCTTGCACCCATTATCTTTTCTGAAGAAACAATTGCTTTAAATCACTACACTAGTGGATTTTTTCAAACTTCCCTTAGGGCACTTCAGCGGAAGGCTTTTTGCCCGGGGAGGACAGGGTCTAGCCCACAAGACGACTCCAACACGCAAAGGCAAGTCTGGGCAAGGCGTGGGGCCCACCAACCTGGGCAAGCCCTTAGGCAAAATCAGCCCGTGTTGCTGCCTGGGCAATTGATGTAATGTTGACTTCATAATGACATTAGCAACCAATTTAAATAACTGATTTAAAAAAAACCCAAAAAAAATCATAATTTTGTATTATATAAATACCTAACCATATTCTTTACTTCTCACACCAAAACTCTATACAAATTCATCTCCTCATATCTCATGTGAATAGTGGTTGCCTTTGAATTGCCATGGTAATGAGTGAAAACACAATAAGCATTTTGCAAGGGCTGCCACTATTCACATGAATAGTAATATCTATTGCCTCTCTTTGTCTTTTGTCATGACAAATAAGTGGAAGTGCTCTTAGAGTTAATTGATGCTGAAAATGGAAACAATTTGGAAATATAAGAAGTAATAGAAAGAAATTGATAATGTGTTAGCACAAATAGTAAAGTCCCCCAAAATAATAGAAACCTTTTTCTGTAAAGTGAGTGAGTGACTCAAAACTTTTCTAGCGGTTTAGGTACGGTAAAATTAGCTAAGGTCTTTGTCCACACCAGCAGCTAGCTGGCTTCTATAAGCTGCTTTTCTCCTGAACTAGATTCTCAATGAAAGTTTCAGGCTTTATGTCCATCATTCTTTTTTGTTTTTGGATAAAACCATCATCGTCCTTTTAGACTTTTTAGTTTTACATTTACCCAAAAGAACTGTGGGTTATTTGTTCTACTGTTCTTTCTCTTCTAGACTTCTGGTCACTACTGTACTGCATAGAAGTTAGGGACACATCACCCATTTATCTTTTCTCTGTCATTAAGGTGGCTTTCCTAATTATCAGGTGATCTCATAATCTCTATAGGGGAACGGATGTTCCCTATGATTAAGGTGACTTCCTAATTTTTATATTTTCAAATAATAATTTACTTTAAATTAATCTAAACTACGAATAGGGAATTCGAATTCGAGTGCACTGTGAGTTACATCCTATAATACTTTGTTTTTCTAAAAGAAGCGCAATAATTGTTCTCGAGCAGTTCAGCCTGGAAAATTAACAAGAAGTTGTGCTTGAATTCATCTTACTGCATTGAAAACTATAGTTACACAGTGTTCCCTGTCTGCCTCTGCAAAGCATCCACAGAGGCATGTTACGTGTATCAGAAATGTATTTAGATAAATAAAAAGGAATGTAACAGCAATGTCACACCAAAACTATTATTGAAGTCAAAAGATTAATTGAAAATGTCAATTTTCAGGCCAAGAACATTTTAGCATTCCATTCTTTTTCTTTTTCTTTTGATTTTGACTCAACATTCATTTCAAAAAATTTGTCTGCTAGATTTTTGACAGGACAAGACGTATGAAACTCATTTGTAGATCACTAGGAAATACATACAATACATACAATACAAGCATATATAACAAGAAACTCATATCCCCACCATAACATCAACATGGTTGTCTATGCCAACGTTGAGAAGGATAGGTCTTGTGCCTCTTGAGGATAAGAGAGAGATTTTCATGAAATTGGGATAATACTATTTTGCTATGTTCGACCAATAACGCTATAACATGTGTGATAACATTTCTATGTTGCTTAACATTATTAATTGGGGTGCTATCTCCGTTGCAATTAAGTTTTTCTCGAAGAGAGGATGAGTTCTTTTATTTTCACACATGTTAGAAATTATTAGTAACAGCTTCTCTATCTACTAGTAAAATGAGGGTGAAAAAGTTTGAAAACTACCTGCATTATCAGTTGCTTTTAAGTTTTATGGCTTTTCTTGTATTTATGTCCTGTTCAGATTGATATGCCACTAAACCAGACAAGATCATATTTGTTTGAAAGCAGAGGTCTCTGATATCATAAATTGAGGTAATGGAAATTTCAACACTATAATATGTTGGAAATTTAAGGCACTTATATTGGAAATGTAATGGGGACCAATAGACTAATTATTGGTGTTTCTGAGAAAAAGTATATTATGATTTTGGAATTTGGAGAGGCCATAGCTCTTAGCATCACATAAGGAACAAATTGTTCTTTCTCCCCATACATAATATCTATATCTATTGACTTCATTTGTCTACATGAACAAGACAAAGAAAAAGAAAAAAGACTAAGCATGAACTAATGATGCAGAAAAACTTATGTAAAATGGGAATAGGAATAATAGACTATCACGGAAAAAACTTATCACACGTGACATTTCGTGATTGATAGGAGTATCAAAACAGTGATATTTAGTGTTTATCTCAATGGAGGGTATGAGATGTATATGTGGCATTTGGTGGGACCGGTGAGCAAGTGGAGCATGTCTGCATGTGGGTAGTGTCAGCTTGGAGAGATTCAAGGCATCAACATTATTTCCTTGCACTTGCAGAGATATTTCTGGACTAAATGTTTTTCTGCAATGACCTTGTCATCTTCTTCAACTTTTATTCTGGTGCATGTCCTCATTAACATGACCACCTATAAAATGAGAAAAAGAGTTGCAGACAGGAAAAAGGCTTCTCTTTTATCCTGTTTACCCATTTTAAGGGGAAAAAGAAGGCCTAAAGGCATGTACACTTCAAAAAAGAAATACTTTTTCTGCATAAGGACTTGGTAGAATGGTCCAAAACTACAAATATATCATGATGTTACAGCTAAGGTGGATTTCCAAGTCTTGCTCCTTTCTCAGCTGAGTCACTTCATCCAAATGATGCCATCCAATCCAAAACATAATTGGATGATCTAGTGGTCATGGGCTTTTGTAAGTTACAAAATTGGGTCAAGGAAAATATATCTTCTCAATATGCTGGATAGAAAAAGCCCTGCTATTACATATTTAACTGGCCATCTTGTAGAACATCAACTTCTACTTGCCTAATTGAGAATGGCTGAGATTATGTTCTACATCACTTATATACATCAGGGACCAGAAAACAAATTAGGAGGCAGGCAATTTATATGTAACACATCCCATATCAAATCGCATAGACTTTCTTGCTCTTAAACTGAGTGTTGAGAAGCTCAGAATCTGACATCACCGAGAAAGAACACGAGTGTGAGTGTGACCAGCTGCTCATCGATGACCTCCTAGTGCTGCTACGCATTTTAGAAGCTTCGACTCGCTGCGCAATCATCCAATAACACATTGTTCCCAATGTCGTCCCCATAATCACTGTCCCTATAGCTGTTACTCCAACAGCCAACCATTTCTCTTCTCCCACAATTATACATGACAGTGCAAGAAATGCCACTGAAACCATCACACAAGCCATCCACATTAGCTTGTTTATGACTGTCATCAGTTTCTCCTTTGCCTTCCTCTCTATAACAACAATTGAAGTTTGAACCACCACAACAGCCAATGATATGAAGAGAGCAAAAGAGTCAAAGATAAAGAAGACTACAAACTCTGTTCTGGAGGCAATATTCGCTTCTCCAGGGGAGTATCCAGGAGGGACTTCTTCGAGGGCAATATTTCCGGGAGGAGCTTTTTCAGGGGGTTTAGGGTACTGGCCCGGGAGAGTGAATATTGCAGCAAAGGCAACAGTGGCAATGAGGACAGCCACAACTGTGGTGGAGTTTATTGCATTGTTTAGTCCCTCTGAATGCATTTTGCTGAGCCGCTTTACCATACCATGCACTTGCTTTCGTGTTTGTCTTGTGTGCTTAAGCTGGTCATGCACCTCGTGTTTTATTTCGCTTACAGTTTGTTTGAGTTCACGGTTTGTGTTTAAAGTTGGTGGCTTGATGGATTTGGCACTTTCAATGCCATGCTCTACTAGAATAGCAGCGATCAGTGAGTGCCCCGATCTCTCTGCAGTGTCAAGAGCAGTTTCTCCAGATTTGTTAATGGTGGTTTCGGCCACTCCCTTATAACTTAACAGCACCCGCACAATCTGCAAAAAAGTATGATCTCAGGGGCTTAACCGTATGAGGATTCAAATGACCATTTAAGCATTATGTTCCTATGCCCAATTGGACCTCATTCTCATTGTCACAATTCGACTTTATATGAAGATTATTATGCATATAAAGAAAGAACAGTTTAGTAATAAGCATAGGCTCATCTCTCTTTGAAATGTTTTAAATGCCAAAAAGAACACATTTTATTACCTGAACTAGAGCTTTCTGGGTTGCTATGTGCAAGGCAGTGTTGCCCTTGTTATCGACCACGTTTATCAAGGAAGGATCTGCCTTCGCTAGCTCATTTACCAGCTCAACATTCCGTCCCTTGACTGCCATATGGAGAGCTGTCTGCCCCTTCTTATCATTTCTTGTTGCAATTCCAGTTTCTTTACTCAAAAGGGCCTTGACCACCTCCAAATGCCCTTTCCTTGCTGCAGAATGCAAGGCAGTTTTCCCATTGCGTTGTGCTATGGACACCAAGCTGCAACCGGTCTCCAAAAGGAAATTAACTACTTCAATATGGCCCTGTGCTGCAGCAGTGTGCAATGCTGTGCTGTTTGAGTGATCAACGGTCATCGAAAGCTCTGGAATGGCCTCCATGAGGACCTTCAGCACCTCTGCAATTCAGCAACCGAACAATGATTTGAGATGATTTACTCCAAAAATTACAGGTTACTAAGTAAGCCACAATACTGTTATTATTTTTCAATTTCAATCTTTATTTAAAAAATTTCCTAGTCTCCTACAAAATTCACAAATGAAAATGAGGTAAAGAATTTTATGCAATAAGATGAAACCATTTCCTTTGTGATTATTGTATGCGGGGCAAATTAACATCATATTAAAGGACGGAACAAGGTGACTAAACTTGGAAACATCCATGGAGGCTTACCGAAGTTCCCTTGCTTGGAAGCAATGTGAAATGCATCAAAGCCATTTCTAGCTTTGATGCCAGCTGAACCAATATCATAGTATTTCATCATTTCCTTCACCAAATCAACATAACCACATTCAGCTGCCACATATAAGGCGGTTTCACCCGAATGATTCTGCTTCGACAACACTTCATTCAAATCCGCCTCCCCACAATTAGAGATGATTTCTATGACCAATCCCAAATTTCCTTGCCTTGCTGCCAAATGCAAGGGAGTGTCTTCACGTTTTCCTGTTAACTGCTTAGTCATCTTCTTCTCACTGAAGCTCTGTTGCCTCACTGGAGCTTCCATTGTTCAATTCCAATTATGTTTGATCAACTTTAAAATTAAAGTTTTCCCTTTTCACCATGAAGACCAGAAGTCAAGCATGGCAACCCCAGAAGACCAATTTATGAATGACGAGGATAAGATAATTCAGATGATTCCATGCGTTTGCACGTGGGAAATCTGGAAATTTGATTCCTTGATACCCATAACACACACACTGACATCTTCTGCACCAAAATAATTCAAATTATTAAAATAAAGCCCAATTGTAATTTCTCTCTCTCTCTCTCTCTCTCTCTCTCTCTCTCTCTGTGATTATTTATATACACAAATTTTTCATCACCCGTCATTGCAAAACAGTCATCATAACAAGAGGGCAAAAAGAAGATAACAAAAGCAGTGAGTCTTCAAAGTTGAAACCGTGTTTGCAGTGTGAAATCAAATTATAATAATGCATAAAGTCATCCAAAACAAAAGTTAAAACTACAGTTGGGCATTAAGTTTGGGGAGATTCTTCAATAAGTATTTTATGTTAAGGATTAGTTACATATTTCAAATATCAACCGTTGGATTGAATGTAATCTACCAACACATTTAATGAATGCAATCCTACAGCCGAGATTAGAAATACGTAACCAAGACCACTAATTTAAAACCATAGCTAATAACAGAAGTGAACTTTATGAAACAAAATGCATGGACTTACCAATTTTGCTCTTGGGTTTGCAGGAACATGGCTTCTTTCTTCCTCCAATTCAGAAACTGAAGTGATGAGAGGACCCAAGTAATTCATCTCACATACTCAAAAGCAAAAATGGAAACAAAAATGGTGCGTATGAAATGAAACCTTTTTGAAAGTGTGAAAACTGAGAAAGCCCAAAAAGTGAAGTTCAGTGGAGTGCAGCACATTACAAGACTTTTTTAAAAAGGAGATGTTGATGGCTCACTAGACTAGAGGATGAAGAAGGAGGAGGTTGCCTCGGCTTCCTTGCAAGAAAGACAGATGTCTTTGTTGAGTTAAAAACCATAAAATTTCACCACGCCACCATCAAATATGGAAATTTGACGCGCGCCTATGTGTTTCACGCATGCCTATAAACGCGGTTAGACATTATAAATGAGATTTGATTATTTTTTTTAAACATGGGTTAATCGTTTTATTAGCCTCTGAACTTTGACTCGATTTGCAATTGAATACCTCAATTTCCAAAATGGTTCCGTGGTCCTTTAACTTTAGTTTCTTTTGGACAAATGGTCCTGCCGTCAATTTTGTTAACTTTTTCTGTTAAATGCAGGGGCAAAATGGTATTTTTATATTAAAACAAAAAAAATAAAATAAAAAATCATATCTTTAAAATAACAATAAAAGAAAATCAAATAAAAAACCAACAAAAAGAAAAGAAAAATCAAGTTTTGGGGGAGTAGAAATTGGGTTAGAGGGGGAGCGAGAGTTTAATTTTAATTTTTTATTTATATTTTAATCAATTTTGATACAAAAATACCATTTTGCCCTTACATTTAACAGAAAAGTTAACAAAATTGACGGCAGGACCATTTGTTATAACGAAACTAAAGTTAAAGGACCACGAGAACCATTTTGGAAATTGAGGTACTCAAATGCAAATCGAGTCTAAATTCTAGGAGTAATAAAACTATTAACCTAAAAACAGTTATTTCAAGTTTTTTTTGTTTTTGATTTTGTTTTTGTTTGGAATACAAGGATAGTCTAAATTATAAATTGGAAATGAGGTTTCTCACACACATACTACTAAGTGTCATGGATATTTATTTTGCAAGTTAGGAGCCTTTTTTATTGAGCTAGACCCTACTTGCAAACAGTAGTATCAGTTTAATAATCCAATCATAATCGAAATTCTATGGTTTTTAACTCAACAAATCAAATATGGATTAATGTTAATCACATGTTTTGCTAATCATGCAGATGATTATTTGAACTTACTATATTTTTTTCTTTTCTTTTTTCATATTGGAGGAATACTATTATACCAAATGGGAGTGGATGGTTATGTTTATTTTGGTTTAGTATGCTACATGTTACTTTAGAGAAATTTATATTTGATTATTCTCTGTGTGGATACAATTCACATGAAGGAGGATTCTAACTTGGATTTAAGGGGCGGACATATTACTCTAATCAATGTACCTAATCCGCACCTCCAAAACTAACTATGGTTTAAATAAATTCTTATGTTACTCAACATTTACCACTTGGCATAAAAATTATTCTTCGAAGTTACAGTCTGAGGTGGGCTAAAGGACATGGGGGCATTAAATAGCTTTGTTGGTATAATGACAAATTGTGGGTTGATTTAGGAAGGATCCAAAAATACCAAAAAAGCATTGACTTGGGTACAAGACAAGTCAAGGCCGGCAAAGAATATAAATGAGAATCCGGCAAAATCACGGCCTCATATTCCCATGACCCACCAGGCTTCAGTGTTGCACACATCCTTCTATTTTCAGCGGTCGGTCGAGATGCATCCACCAATAGCCCAAGAAAACAAAATTGCTACTTATAGTTATGAATTCTTGGGCCATTTCTTCTCCGCACCAAATACATTTTTCTCGATGTTTGATCGAAATGGACAAACGTGTCATTCGGTTTACAGAAACACTTATTGGAAAAGCACCTAATAGTAGGTTACCCGTTAAGAAACGTTTTCTAGCTCATAAGCGCTTTTCGTTAGAATCACAACAATATTTTATTGGAAGGTCACGTGATTCTTTGAAAAACACTTTTCCAACCTAGAAAGCATTTCTAGATACTTCTGTCAGAGGAAAATCGTCCCCAAAGGAAACCAGTTCATTTTGCAGGGAACAAGTGTGGAACCGAGTAGCTCACTTGCCAATTGCCATAGTGGCCGCCGTCACGCACAAAGACCTCCTGTAGACCACACCGCATGAAGCACCCGGGTCTTTCTAACTACTTATGATACGAAGGAACCATAATTGACTTCTGGGAAAAGCAGACAATTATAATTCAACTAAAAAGAACACTGAAGGGAAGCACCCAACATTTTGTCATCCCCACCAATCACAAAATCTTAATTAGTGGACAATGAAAATATAAAAATAATGGCTAATCTCTCAACCATGAAGTTGATTTCTTGACATCAATATCTGCTTTGTTTTTTCGTTAAACATGGATTTTGTTTCTCTTAGAGCACAGAAGTTTTCAGAAACTTAAAACCTGTTCCATATGGAGAGCCAGGTAACATTTTCACACTGACATACAGACACCAATTAGAGGAAGAAAAACGTGCCTTGACTTGACTTCCACCTTCAGCTAACAAATAAGTGGAGGATGTAAAAAGTGCTTCAAACAGTGCATGAAAAGATGCCACTCAAGCTATGGGATCACCATCCACCAAATTGGTTGCACCAAAGCAAAAGTTCTTTTATCCTGATAAAGCAGAAAGATGGAAATGAGCAACCTTTTTTTAGAAAATGTACAAGCTTTCCTAATAGGCTCAAGCTCAGGTGAAAGTAAGAAAGAGAGTCATTTAGTGTGTTCAACTAATCAACTCCTAAAGTTGCCAAATCTTGCAAATTGGCTATTTGTGACTGAATTTAACTAATCACTGCCATTATATTTGGATCAAATATGAGTACTCTGCTTAGGAGCCTCGGGCCTCTTGAACATTGTGCAAATCGGATACATTTTGTTTTTACGGAATCATCCAATAGTCAATAATGTGATGAGTGCTATCAAAGTTGTCCTGAAAATATGCAGAGAGATGAAGGAAAAGGGTACCTTCTGTAGAAACATTGTCAACATCTTGGATCCTCTAATTGGAGTATGTCCTCCCTGATCTGCATGGACAAGAACCTCAACAGTCAGTGTGACGCAAAAACTATCTTCCAGTGTTTTCTCCTTAAAGCTTTTGCTTTGTTAAACACCATCATGGGATTTGTAACTGATGCCTCACTCGTCGAAGGAAATTTCGTAATAGAAACTTCACGAGTAAAAGAATCGTGATGAGGGAAAAGTAGAAATGGAAACCTGTACCAGAGACATCCCCTTGGAGCAAACTCAACTTTTTTATAAGTTCAATCAACATCCACCTAATACATTCTTTTTTCAGCCATCTGATTGTATGCACAACATGTAATGCTTCAGATTTCATTCACTTATCAGATACACTCACATTTTTCAGACAAATAATGTCGAGTAAAGTCACATTCAAAATTTTGATCAACTAATCAACAAGTCACTATCTATGCTAGAATTTGAATAGCATATCACCAGTGACGAAACCTATATAGATTACAAATGAAGACTGATACCATGTGTATGCCGTATAGTATACAAATGATAGTTCTCACTTTCTGCCTTTGAAGGTTAAGGATATGAATAGTTTTGCTGCAAAACTTTGTACTCCTCGAGACACCCAAAACTTCATTTTCAAAAAAGTCCACTCATTGATGCTATTACTAGGGTCCCTGAATTTCGTTTGTATAGGTTAGAACCTCTTATGAACCAACTACTCTTGTATTGATTTTCTTCTTCATGTTAAAGGCAGACAGAACCAGAGGCTAGTTCAAACTAGACTATCATCACAGGGCATATATACGGTTAACTTCTGAATCGGACTCTGAGTGACGCGAGGAATAGATGGTTCCAATCCTCGACATCTTCTCTCTCTTCCTCACTCTACGAAACTTTTTGGACTTCACCACATAATATGTCATGGTACCAAGAACTCCTGCCATTATAACTCCCCCAATAACTGTGACAAGGATTGCAGCCCATATATTACGCCGGCCAACCACTATATATGCTGAAGAAATAAATGCTACTGTAGTGCAGACAGAGGCAAGCCACATCAACTTATTGATCACTTCCACAACCCTCCTCTCGGTCTTTGTTTCCCCTCTGACGAGGGTGATTTGTACCAAAACAACAGCCAATGATGTGAAGAGCGAAAGAGCATTAAAAATGAAGAAGATTTTGAAGGATACGCGGAACGACACCACAGCCTCCCCAGAGTCTAAATCGCCACCAGGAAGTGTAAATATAGCTGCAAATGCTACTGTTGCAAAGAGTGAAGCAACCACTGTGACTGAGTTAGTGGCATTATTGATTCCATCCCTGTGTAGCTTACGGAGCTCCTTGGCAATTCCACTAACACTCTGGTTGGTTTTGCGAGCTTGTTCAAGCTGAGTATGGACATCCTTTTTTATCTCTGTCACAGTGTTTCTAAGCTCATCCCTTGGCTGGTTAAGTTCATTTGCTCGGACAGCACCGTATTGAGTCAAGTTTTCCTTAATTGTTGTGATTTCTTCTGAGTAAGGAAGTCCTTCAGCTATATCAAGGGATGTTTTATTGTCTCTTGTTAGAGCATTCACATTTGTGTAACGAACGAGTAACAGCTCATTGACTATCTGCAAGCGTGATGAGAAATTGAATTACTAAAGATGTAAACCAAGCTCTTAGACTCTTAAGGAATCCAAACCTAATGTGCATCCTTAATCATATGGCCAGAACTTGTAAAAAGGAAAAACTGAATAAAGTCAGTCAGTAGCATCCCATCATAGAACAAGAATATATTAAAAGTATTAAAATGTGAAGATCCAAAAGTTAAAATACATACCTCTACTCGCTTTTTCCTGGTGGCCACATGTAATGCCGTATTGCCGAACTTGTCTGGAAGCATGACAATAGCTGGATCCGTTTCGACAATCAACCTCACCACTTTACTGCTGACACCTTTTACGGCCATATGCAAAGCAGTCTGTCCTTTCTTATCCGTTCTTCTTGCTAGTTGTGGACCCCTGTCAAGCAAAGTTTTCGCAATATCTACATGCCCCTGCCGTGCAGCAAGATGCAATGCATTCTTCCCGTTGGATTTAGAAACATCCAGCAAACTAGGATCTTTTGATAGTAATTCTTTAACGACTGCTGTATGCCCTCTTGTAGCTGCAGATACAAGAGGGGTAGCATTTGCCTGGCCAACTGTTTTGCTAAGCCCCGGGTCATAGTTTAACAGCACCTGGACAATGGCTGCATAAAGCGAGTTATTGAACTGAGGTGACATGGTATTGAAATATTTTACTATCTGTTAAACCAAAAGAAAGTGGAAAGCAGAACCAAAAGACAAGCAAGTAGCGAGCAGTGTCAAGACTTGATTATGAATAATCACCAATAATGAAGCAGAAAAGGCTCACACTGGATGAATTAGAATGAAGCAGGAAATGAACTTCTCAAAAGGAGCCATGCCTGAAATGGATACAACACAACACTATTCCGACTCTAGCGAGGATTAATTATCTATCATGTTTGCCTACAGTATCAATAGTTAAGCAACCAGAACAAGATATAGACTCAAAAAATCCACCGAGAATACAAAACAGCTGTGGTCTTTTGTTTGATAAGCGATGAACATTAACATCAATTCTGGTTACCTACCCCTTAAACTTTCCAGATGAGGTCTGAAAATTACAATAATGCATTCCATTTCAACCCTTAACTGAATCAACAGAAACAACAATACAAAGTTTGGCTGAAACTATTGGACTTATGATTACCTTTTTGCCCTTGATTTGCAGCAATATGCAACGCATCAAACCCGACCTGATTCTTCAACGAAATGCCCTCCTCGGTCATGTAGGGCAAAAGCTCCTCTACAATACCAAGATGCCCCCGCTCAGCCGCAATGAAAAGGGCCGTCTCTCCCAACTCATTCACCTCATTCACAATGGCAGACCTTATCTCAGCCACCTCTTCATCAAACTCAGAACCCACCATCTGGGCATCAATCTCCCCCAGAAACTGCTGCACAGCAGCCAAATCGCCGCGGCGTGCAGCCAGGTGGAGCTCCGTGTCATTGTGGCGGCCGGTCACCTGCTTCACATATTTCTTCTTCCCCAACTGATCAATGCGCTTGCCGGAATTGGACAACACCAGAGACTTACTGGAATTCGAAACAACCAGGGCCTTGCCTGAATTCGAACCCAGCAGAGACTTGCTGGAATTGGAGAACACAAGAACCGGCCTCGACGGGTGAGGTGACGATGGCGGCTCCGAGAGAGCTCCTGGGGTTGAGGGCTGCACTAGCCCCTTCTCCAGGTCCCTCTCACATCCTTACCAACCAAAATTCAAAACAAAATCAACAGTTTCAATATTCATTTCCACCAAAATAAATAAATAAACCAACACATTGCATCAAATACTCTATGAATATATAACAAAAACCACACACACATTCAGAAAAAAGAAAAAGAAAAAATCTTCCAATTTTCCCGCGAAATAAACCGAATGGAGAAACGAAAATGAGGGATCAGGGAAAACCCAATTCCTCTTCCCATTCACTTTCATTTTCCTGCACATTCTCAGCAGCCAAACACACATGAACATGCAGAGAGAAAGAGGGAGAGAGATAGTACGTGAATCACGTCCGACACCCAAACGGATTTGCATTGTGAAAAGCGAGCGCTTATATGTTCATTTTTTTACTTAAAAATGTGATGAATTTGATTGGGGAAATGAAGACTGTGTGTGATTAGGGTTTTGAAGGCAGGTGGGGT
>NC_024126.1:21520851-21572880 GCF_000346735.1 Prunus mume | reverse complement strand
CTGTGTGTGATTAGGGTTTTGAGGGCAGGTGGAGTTGTTGGGGGGGTGGGGCGGGAGGAGGTGGCGGGTGGCGCGGGTGGCCAATGACGGGGAAACTATTTGGGGGGAGTTTTGGGGTTTTTTTAATTTTTTTAATTTTTATTTTTTAAATTGAGGTTCACATTCAAAATAAAAAAATAATAATAATAATAGAACGAGGCCGTTAATTTGATGCCAGCCGGGCCCTGCCATTTTGAGACCACGGGCCACCGGGTCGAGCGATATGATGTAACAAATTCTTTTGTTGTTGTCGTTGTTGTAATTCTGAATTTATGATGATTTATTCAATTTAACTGCCTTCACTCGATTTTAGTTTGTTCTCAACTTATAATTTGAGTAAAGTCAGCTTTAAACTATGCAATACAACCCTTTTATTATTAAGATTTCGCACGTGGATGGAAATTGAAAATCCTAACCAAATTAGTATTAATTCAACCAATTGGAAGCTCTAATAATTTAGGATTGATAAATTTGTTTCAACCTACCTAATACACATTCTTAGGTCTAATACGAGAGCTTAGTTTTTTAAGAAATTTTTATCTAAATCAATTTTAAGCTACTTTGATCCGAAGAGAACTTAAAAGTTACCTATAACGATTGTTGGTATGAAAAAAGTAGTAGAGATACAACAAGACTTTGTTACGACACGAAGGAAAGTCTTTGACAAATAAACGACGGTTTTGACATTCGTAAATCTCTTGATGAGAGGAGGGATGTGTTTGTTTAAATTTTTAGTTGTAAGTTGAAGGAGGTAGTAGAAAAAGAGGAAATGATGGTTTCAAAACTATAACAATTAAGAAACTTGTATATTACATGGACAGCTCACTCTTTAGCAAAATATCATCTTTCAAAATGTGTCGGTCAATCAACTGTGGAGGCAACCCGAATAGGGTGAATTCGGGTCGGATTTTACTCGGATAGTAACTCCTCCTCCGACAAAACAAACGCTTTAACATAACCGACTCAAAGAATAAAACGAACAGCGAGACCATCTCCAGCTCCAGCTACAATAAATGGGAGTCTGTTTTCACTTCACTGGTACAGCTCACAAGACGAGTTTTTTTCCGTTTTAATTCCGCCATAATCAGACACTCTAAACGGCAACGTTTTTTGCCAAAAATGGGCAACTCCCACTGCCACCGTAAACGTCGTAACGGCCCCGTCTCCAGTAAAACGGACAATTCGGGCTTTAAATATGGTCCGTCGGATCAATCAGCCCAAATCCCGAGCTCGTCAGCTAAGAAGACCAGCATGGTGGCCTTGCCGTACGCTCATGTCGACGCGACCTTGCGAGCCCTCGCTGCCCAGGCCGAAGGCTTCGGCCGCCTCGCAATTGGTGGCCTCCGCGGTGCCCTTTACCACGTCACCACTCTAGCTGGTACGTTTTTTGATCGAATTCCAAACTAAATGTGTGTTCTTGCTTGATTGTAGTTTCAATTGCTGCCATCCGCTTTGTAAATGTGTTAGCTTTGGGTTTGCTTGTTTGTGTATGTTTTTCTTGTTTAATTGGTAGTTTTAGTGTTTTGTGTGGAATCTTTTGAAGTAAACTTGCTTATGGAGCTTGGTATGGTGGAAATGCTTTAAATGGTTACTTTGGAGCAAATTTTCCAAAGGATTTGTCAATTTAAATGATTGTGTACCCATGATTGAGTTTGTAGTTAATTCGGCGTCTGGTACTGCTTTTTGATCTGTTGAGATCTTAGTATAGAGTTATTGTGAAGCTTGAACAATGAGCCATATTCATTGCTTGTTGGAAGGTTAAATTTTTATTATTGTTCTTTATTTGATTGTAGATGATGGTCCTGGGTCACTTAGGGACGGATGTCGTAAGAAAGAACCACTTTGGATTGTCTTTGAAATTTCAGGCACTATCCATCTCTCATCTTACTTGAATGTGTCATCGTATAAGACTATAGATGGCAGGGGTCAGAGGATTAAACTTACAGGGAAGGGGTTGAGGCTTAAGGAATGTGAGCATGTGATTGTATGCAATTTAGAGTTTGAAGGTGGTAGAGGGCCAGATGTTGATGGCATTCAAATAAAACCCAATTCCAAGCACATATGGATAGATCGGTGCAGCCTTCGTGATTATGATGACGGGCTTATAGATATCACCAGGGGAAGCACAGATATTACAATTTCGAGGTGAGGTGAATCTCCCAACTTGGAATTTCACCCTTTTTACTTTCGCAGTATTTAAGTTCTTTGTTTAACCATTATGCAGGTGCCATTTTTCACAGCATGATAAGACAATGCTAATTGGATCAGACCCCTCTCATATTGATGACAGATGCATCCGGGTTACCATTCACCACTGTTTTTTCGATGGGACCCGACAGCGGCATCCTCGTGTCAGATTTGCAAAAGTACATCTATATAACAATTACACCCGAAACTGGGGCATATATGCTGTTTGTGCCAGTGTAGAATCGCAGGTGATAATGCCACTACCAATTGCTATTATATTTTCCTTAAATACTCTTTAAAGTTTTCCAAGGATTTTATCATATACGAGGTTAATATGTTATCATTATGTTTCCACTCCAGATATTCTCTGAATGCAATATATATGAAGCGGGACAGAAGAAAGTGGCATTTAAGTACCTTACGGAGAAGGTAAGTTCCTTTTTCATTTTCATCTACCAACTACATGTCTTCAAGATTTCTGATTTGTACATGCAGTAAAAATTTAGTATTTGACATATTAGAAGCTGATATAGAAATATTTTGTACATTAGTATCTGGAATTCGAATTGCTATACACCATAGTAGAGGCTGATCTCAAATTGAAAAGAAAAGTGAGATAATTTTGGGAGAAACGCTAGAGGATTCTTAGATACTGGGAAATTCTTTTGGCTAAATGTGCATAGGACATGGAAATCACTAATCAGGAAAAGACATTACTTATCGAGTAAAATGAGGATAGCTAGTGCTGTGGCTAGCCGTAGGTTGCAGCCATAGATGACATGCACAAGTAGTTTCAGAGAAGAAAGTTGGTTAGAATGTGGTCATAGATGATACGCAAAAGCAATTTTGAATTCACATAATAAAGTTTGTCGGAATGAAGTATAAGCATGAGTAACCCCATAAAATTCTGTTATCCCGCTTTCGTTCTTTTGTTAGGTACTGAATGCTGAGTGGATTTTGTTCAAGAACCATTTAGCATGAAAGCATATTATGAGATTTTTTTATTCCACTAGTCCAATGCCAAAGTTGAAATATTGTAGTAGAATTTTTTGGGCAAATGAAAAGTACATCTATTCATCCAACAGAGGCCATTGAAATGTATTCTGCATATGGATTTTCTACAGGCAGCGGACAAGGAGGTGGCAATGACTGGCCACATTAAGTCTGAAGGGGACTTATTTATAACTGGAACTCAAGCTGGATTAACGCCCGTGGGTGTCGAACACAGCATGTTTCATCCTAACCAACACTATCAGACATATACGGTAGGACCTCCCACCGATGATCTTAAACATGTTCTCCAACATTGTACAGGATGGCAGTCTGTTCCACGGCCAGCTGATCAGACAGGAGTAGCATGGTAGCCTCGTTACCCAAGTTTTATTTAATCTTCAATTTTAGTCCTGTGTCTTATATTTTATAGTCTACCCAATATCTTTGTTGCGTGTAAAATAAATAAAATTTACCGGTCTTTTATAGAATATTACGATAGTATGGTCACGTGGTATATCTTGTACAAATGTTATAATATGGTGCAAGACAGGGTTTATTACATATTTTTAAGGAAAGTGTTGTTTATGGAAATATTGATGCATGACCACAATATTAATGTCAATTGATGCAGGCCAAGGTATTTTTCTTATTAGGGAAACGTACGTCGTATGGTGTTGTTATATGATATGATTCTTTAACAATCTAGGGCTGTTTACAAATCATGAGTAGAAACATCCGTTTGACCGAAATAAAAATGCCAAATCAAATCAACAGCAGTTTTAAGTTGACTTGGTGTTTTTGTTTGGAGAAAACAGAAATGTCTGCCTTCATTTCAAATTTGAGATGTTTCAACTCCCAATGTGTCGTTTTTTTCAAATTCAAGGCTGCAAAAGCGTGTGAGAGCCAGGACGGGACGGATGAATGAACCAAGTCGCTAAACTATAACAACGAAAGAATTATCTTTGTCGCACGCCATCTCTTCTGACAAGATTATGTGGTTATATATTTTTGTCAAGACTTCAAAGTTTTTCAGCATTGCTCATAATTAGTGGCTGAGGTTTTTCGCCTGCTTAATTAATGACTATTTAAAATTAATTGAGGGTATTGGACATATACCTATATAGAGAAACTCTCATACAACGGGAATATCACTTTTTGCTATTTCAGCTAATAACATAATGACACATATGATAATTTTTTCACATATCATTGTGTGCTAGGGATAGCAAAATAGTGTTATTTCCGTTACAAGTAAGCTTTTTCAGTAATTGAAGACACAAATACAGTGTTGCACACCAAATTACTCGAATGTGTTTACTCATATTCCACGCAACGCAAGGCTAATAAAGTTGCTCATCGTCTTACTCGTTTTTTGGCAATAGTTAACTAGTTCAAATAACTACCCGAGATCCTGTATGCAAATATTCTCTCTCTCTCTCTCTCTCTCTCTATAACAAAATCTATCAGAACCGTATATTTGAAATAAGGAAGAAAAAGTATACATCGTTTTAACAACTAAACCCAAGGAAGTTATTTGCCTTTTTGGGGTCACAACACAATCAAAGTGAAGTTCCATCAACCAAGACAGGAGAACCCCACGGTTGGCCTGGTGTACTATGATTTACATGTAGCACTCAGCAGCATGCATATTTGTTAACAATATTATATCATTATGTTAGACTTTTTCATTAAGCTAAATGGATTATAATAATAATAAAAAGTGAACATGAGACGAATTATAATATGGACGTCTTAGATACGGTACTTTGACCCACGCAAAACGTATAAGGCTAATAAATACTTAGTTTACAAGTAATTGCGTGTTTATTTATATTGATCAAGGAATGTGTCGTGAAGTTTTTTCATTAAAAAAAAAAGAAAAATGTGAAAGGAATATATATGAACATGTGGGGCAAAATTTGAATTTACAGAAATACAGGGGTGATTGTATAAGTACAAGTAACAGTCTCTTTCAAAAAGTCGTTATACAACTAACTTATTCTAACTGTCTGACGTATTCGCGCTTTTCTACACACAAACAAAAACCCGGCGAGTAAATTCAAATAAGTCGCCGCAAAACACCTCAGAGGTAGCTCTAAAGTCTCAATGGACTCCGCCGATGAGACGGCGAATACTGCGACGAACCATCCGAGTCCATGGTCCCGAAAAACAGGTCCGACAAGTGATTTTCAACATCTTCAGGGGCAAATCTGACATACAACTCCACGTTTCTCCCGCCCCCAACCGTCAGCCTATGGGCGTCGTAAAACTCCCTGTAAGCCGACACCAGCTTTTTCGCTATGGACACCTGCATCTCTTCTCGGAGTTTCTGGTCCAGTACGACACTCGTCCTCTGTTTCCGATGCGCTTCCTCGAAGCTGAAATTGAAGTTTCGGAAGATCAGTCTCGCTTCCACCGTAGAAATCTCGGCCGTCGGATTTTCGGGCAATGAAGCGAAAACTTTCCCCCACGCCAACCCCTCGTAGTTTTCTGCGAATTGCCTCACCTTTCGTTCGTGCTTCGATATCCAGTCCTCGCCGAGAAGGTACTGGAGATTCGATGTACGGACATTCGAGATCATGTACTGGAGATTGTTCGCTAAGAAGAGGTACGAGAGCGAAACGTCCTTGTAGTGCTTTGCCTTGTCGTCGAGCTTGCAGAGGAGGACGAGTAGGAGCCAGGCCATGCGGAGGGAGATCACCGGCGCCTGACCGTCTTCAGAGTGGGGGCCGTCGAAGTACGATTCTGGGAGCGACGATTTCGCCGGCGGAGGCCAGTCGGAGACAATTTCGACGAGGACGTTGCTGTAGTCTGTAAGGAGAGAGAGGTAATTCATCACGCGGAGAGTGAGATCGTGGACGCCGCCGCCGTGAGCGACCGATTTCGACGAGTCTTTCTGGATCGTCGACTCAAAATCGGAGAGCATTGATCTGACCGACTCGCTGAGTTTAATGAGCGAGTTGAGCGCCTGAGATCGGACGGCAGCGGTGGACTCGAACGAGAAGATGGAGTCGATCTCCGGCCAGCGCTCGGAGATCGAAGTGTACATATCGAGAAGACGAAATACGTCTAGAGAAGACGAGCTTTTCTTGCTCTTCGCGACGAGAACTTGAGGGAAGCCGAAGAGTAAAGTCGCGGCTTCACGAGATATGTGCGTGAAGCAAGACTCTCTGATGGAGGCGGAGGATGCGAATACGTGATCGCACAGGATTCGCTCTCCGTTGAAGAGCGTGGAGATTGACATCTTCACCGCATTCAACCAGCTCCTGATTCTCAGATCCAGAACCTCCCTGTCCATCTTGTGGATCTGCGAAGAGCTCAATCTCTCAACTCCTAGCTTGTACATTCCCTCGTCGATTATCGATTTTCTGATAATCTTGTAGATGTGAACGCACTCTTTGGCGTAGCCGGAGGAGATCATACACTCGGCTATGGATTTCAAGTCGGCCATAGCGACCGACGAGACGTGCTCGACTTCGGAGATGGATTCTCTGGCGAATCGCACGTCGTCGTCTGTGGTAGCGCCGCCGTCTTCGTAATCGGAGGTGCTGGACCGGGTAGACGTGACGGAGGATCTGGACCTGGTCGAGACCGATTCCGGGTCTAAATGGGCTCGGTTCATGGATAGGATCTGGTAGAACTCTTTCTGCAACCGCTTCATTGCGATCTCCATGAGGCTCTGCGCGTGTACGATTTTCTCCGAGGTAGGGTCCTCCAATACGAGGAAGTGCATGGCCTTCTGAAGCTCCGTCACGCACCTGATAAACTGCTGCGCTTCCGTTTTGCTCTCGTAGAAGAGAGAGGTGACCTTGGCGTATGTCGAAGTCTCCGGGTTCCACTTCATGACCAAAACGGCGGCGTTCCCGATGATATCCTCGATCATTGCGTCGGTGAAGTTCGTTACGGGGACACGCCGTGGGGTTGGGAATGAGACGGAGGAGGGTCTAGAAGGGGAAGAAGAGTAGGCGGCGAACGACGGCGATTTGGAGTGAAAGCACAGGCTCCTCATTCCTTTTCTTGGCATTATCAATTTTAAGATAATTAGTACTGGATTGGATTGGCTTGGATTAGATTTTCTCTCAGGTCTGAGCTCTCTACTTTCTGTTTGTTTGTCGAGAAAATTGGTGGCTATGTTGTTGTGTGTGGGATTTGGAGGGAGAGGCTTTGGTTTTTTGGTTGGGGCAGGTGAGTGGGAGGGGGTATATATAGAGGGAGATGGAGGAACGACGCCGTTGCTTGGAGAAGAAGAACGGGAGTTTTGACTTTAAAAGTGGAGAGTCATATAAAAAGAAGGCACGTATTTGACCGTGACGCGTCCCATTGACAAATTAAACGACAATTTCAGACTCTGAGCAAAGGATGTGGCTCAGCCTGCACGGTCGCAATAAAGATACAAATGATTCAAATAAATTAGGAGAGAGACTACGAACGGTACAAGTTAAACATAACATTATATTACTTAAGAAAAAGAATCAGTAATTAATGTTTGTTTTTTGTTTGTTTGTGTGCTTAATTAACAAGAAAAGTAATATAATATTTATTATCTTACTAGTTTAGTGTGGCTGACCCAGAGTTTTGGGTGTTTAGTGGGGTCGTTGATGTTGAAAAAGGAACCTTTAGTATCGCTCACATACGCATGGGACGTAAGCGAATATATCATATCAGAAGCCCTGAACTTAATAATCTGTATAAGGCATGACGTTTTCTCCAAAATTATTTGGAGGAAGAAAATAGTGAATTGGAGTGCGTAAAATTCGAGGAAAGTCTGATAAGTATCATTATTCCTTCATTTCAGACAAGTTCAAAACTTAAGAATAAGCTCAGAAAGTTTGTGGAGGACGAAACAAAAAGACCAAATCATTTGAAAGAGAAAAGCGAGATGACTTATGAAGCAACCATTCTATCTTGAGTTGGATTAGCCTAAATCTTTTGGTGTGCTCCTAAGTGGTTCTGAGTTTAGTTCTCATGGTGTCTTTGTGTGTGGGTTCTCCTCTCTTTTTTTTAACTTTACACTGACGGATCTAAGTAAAAGACTACTATTGAAAATTTCCTAATTCCAACTTTGGTTTACAAAACAAAACTAAGTACAAACTTAATTAAAGAAGTGCGCCATTTGAGCACGCTCCTTTTCGAATTCTCATTGTGAATGTAAAAATGTGTATGTTATTTTATCACTAGAATTATAAGTCCTTACAAATATATGCTCCTTCTCGAATGTTTGGAAAACTTTTTAATCGCAAGACTAAAGTGTATGGTATGCCATGGAAGGTTGAAATAATCTGTTTTTAATGATTAAATGAGATTAGTCTTCAGAATTATTATTAGTTAATAATTCACTTTATACCATCTTATAAACTATGGTGGATACTGTGGAATGGGATCCAAAATAATATTGCTAGGACAAGCAACTTTCCATGCCCATATGTCATCTCCAATATGTAATTAATTTATTTGACATTACCATTCCTAGTTGCATCATACACCAGCTGGTTGGTGTACCATCCAATACACACAAGACATGTGAAAATATTCTTCAATCACATAGGACATAAAAATAAAATATTTTCACATATCCCATATGCATTGGATATTGGTACACTAACTAGCTGGTGTATCCAGAATATACAAAAATTTCTCAGTGGCCGAGTAGTATTATTTGGACAAAAATAACCAAGTCGGTCTTGGTAATAATTATTATGATAGACTTCCACAAACCAATGATCACTAAAATTGAAAATTTAATTTAAGAGACTATTTGATCATACACATAATAAATATATGTATAGGTTCACTTTTTTTCCATAGTCAAGTTTTGTTCACCCCATGAAAAGCGCGGGTGCATATGTTGCAAGTTGCAGCTATCCAACAAAATTAAACGGAAAATAAACAATAAATAGAAACTTCTATATGAAGAATCATTCTCGTCCAGCACGTGGTGATTATTATGCATCATGCACAACAAAACCAGTTAATTATATACTTTAATATTATATACATTCTTATTATGAAATAAAAATTAATTTACTAATTGGCATATATATGACAATAATTTTCATAATTATTCGTTCATTATTCTCTGGTCATACGCGATTTCATGTCAGGACATGCATGCAGTGTTGCGTTTTTTGTATCCAGTGGTGTCGTTTGGCTCCTAATAATGTCCGTACAATGCATGGATCCAAGTGATTGATCACTGCAAGTCTAATACCAATGAGGTTGATAATTATTCCTTTATTTCCATGTGATACAAGAAGAAATATATATATATATATATCATCCAACGGTGAATAAATTATTGCTGATTTCCATTATGTACGGATTCTAGACGATGGATAAGCAAATTTAATTTAATTAGGATTAAAGCACATGGTTTACAAATAACTCGTTTGTATTTGAAGAGAAACGAACAAATATTTGGGGCATAAGTTCAGTTGGGGAAGCGGGGGGAATCACTAGTGAATTAATTTAGGTAAAGAGTACGCGTATTGCATGCAATTTTAGAAAAATAATAATTAAGATTTGGTATCCTGAGAAGATCTAGGGCTTGAAGGAGAGGAAAGAGTCTCGCCGCGTGCTTCTTTCCTTTGCTGGTATTGTGACAGACGGAAGTAAACCGTTGATCATCATGACTGACTTGGGGAGAGTCTCTCCAAATATTTTACCTCCGTTTAATTTGCATATGAACTCAAAGCGGCAGAAATCGGCCGTCAGATATTAAATCTCTGTGGACTGAAATATATGCATGGGGTCTTTCCCTGAAAGAAAGAAGAAAATAAATTAAATGCGCCACATGCATATATTGGATGGTTGAATTTTGAGATGTCGTCATGTAGTTTTAAGCTGGGTCTTTTTAGACGGCTTGATGTGCCAATGCCATTCAAGACATTAACTGCTAAGTCTTTCAACGCGCATGCAATGCAAGTTGCTTATATTTGTATAATTGTAATTAATTAACCCTAATTATAAGTATTTTGTGTGGAAGGCAAAGCGAAACCATGAAGGATTTTGCTGTTGGATTGTAAACATCACAGTGTCTATTCGATCGCATGTGGAAAGTGCAATGAGGTGATCCAAATATTTATTCATTTCGATACCCTTCAACCCCTCAGGTTGGAGTCGTTTTCAAAAAGGGGCATGACTTTTTAGCCGTTTTCACATTGTTACTCGAACTTCTATAATGTTATCTATTTAGCATTTCTTGTGTCTGATTGTCTGTTTTTTCCTTGTCTTTAGACTATGTGCGAGGCCTGCTTTTGAAAAACAATGAGACGTCGATCATCTCGTTAAGGGCAAATTCAGAATGAAATTTTTGTCTTTGTTGCCAACAAAAAGTATTGACACATTATCAATGCATTTTCGACAATATCGATGCACATTTTCGACAATCAAGTCCATCCTGTGTGCTGATGTCTTAATAACGTCAGCAATCAATTAAAATAACAAAAAAATTGGAAAATAAAACTAAAAAATTCAGAAATTTTTTATATTATAAATACGTAGCCATATTCTTTACTTCTCACACCAAAATTCTATACAAATTCATTTCCTCATATCTCATGTGAATAGTAATTGCCCTTGCCCTTACACATAGGGATGGAAACAAAATTGCAAGGGCTGTTATTATTCACATAAATAGTGACAATTCTTACCTTGCCCTTGTCCATAGAGGTGGAATTGCTCTTACACGTGGTTAATTGAAATCTATTCTGCAGTCTTTGACAAAATGATGCACAGTTCGTAGCAGAGGAAAAAGGGTGTTGAAAAGATAAATGGAGGAGAAAAGCGGTAGCTACACCTATATACTTAATTTACAAGCTTTCATATATAGGATGGCCAACAAAGTCTAAGCTCATGGTGTATTATCAACCACTGCACACCACACACTGCTATTAAGCGATGGATACATGTCAAACTCCAGCTGTCAAATATCAGTTGTAAACATGTGACGTTAAACTATAGGCACGCCATGTATTTGTAGTTCGAATGCAGAGCTTCTCCCCAGAGAAAGTCTCGACATGCACGCACGGGAATGTTGCGTGCGTATATTTGACTTTCTGGACAGCAAGTAATTAACAAGCTAGACCAACTTTATCCCATGCACGAGATTAAGTAACTAGTTTCAGTTGGATTTAACTAATGTTCAAAAACCTTTGTTTGGTGAACTTATGAATGCTGGTACTGGATTGATCAAATTAGACAGAGTAGTGTAACTCATAATAACCGGTTTGAACTCAACTCTATAATATATAGTCTAAACCGAACTATGAAACGGAATCAATGTACATAAAAACATGAGTTTTACCAAGAATCAAAAGCTGCACATAAACTCATAAAAAAAAACCTTAAATTTCTTTTTTGGGGATCAATTATATGAAAGAATTGTCTATGTATGCATGAGCTATAGCAAGAATTTGAAACCAACAAGTCAATATAGTTTCGCTTTCTTAAGATTTGAAGTAATGAATTGTTTTGATGAGTTTTACCTTTCTTCGACTGTTTAAATCTCTCGTCCGTACACGCAAATCAAAAGTGGTACATGATATTGAAATTTGTAATGAATAATTTGGATTCGATGGCGATGTGATATTGAAATTAGTGATGAATAATCTGGATTCGATGGCGATGTGATTGAAACTTTTGATGTGTCACCGAAATATTCAACATAAAAATGATTTTCAGTTGCCTAATTTTTGTCACATTAATTCTTCTCATCAAATGTACATGTACGGCATTTTTCTGCTGGATTAATCAACTTCACATCTCATTCATGTGACTTTTTGGACAAAAATTTAGATAAAATTACATCAAATTTAACAATATGTACAAAATTGATTATCTATAAAGAAGAGTGCTAAATTAACCAAAATAATAATTTAGACCAACTATCGTGATAGTTTTTTGAGAGAAACCTCGACAGAATGAGGGAAACTTTATTGATAAAACGAAAAGTTACAATGGGGGGGGGACAACATGCCTGACCCCGACTCAACAAATCACATAATAGGGGCGTCCTGAATAAGATTGGGGGGCACCTCAAACCAAGTAAAGTTGTCCACAATATGCAAACCAAATTGAGCAAGTCGGTGTGCAACACCATTTGCTTCTCTATGAGTAAATGAAAAAAATAGATAATTTAGAAGTGTAAACGACGCTATTATATACATATTAGACATTTAATTTTACATTATCTCCGGAACTTTAAGATGAGCTTGATCATTGTGATTTGATAAATTCGGGCGGTGCCTACCAAGGACTCTCCATTAATGAATTAATGAGGAATAATGAAGTGACTCACCTTGCATGTCTATATATACCATATGGAGGATTTGGTCCAAGTCTTGTGCAATTGAATTGCAAAGTGATAAAGCCCTAGAGTTTGACAACTCCCAAGAAATTCAACAAAATTTATAAATTGAAGGCGATCCGAATAGATCATTGATAGCAAGCACTACTAGTGGAGATGGAATTGAGAAATTTCCTGAAAACTCAATTAATGCACGGCATACGCAACCTTATTACAGAGATTGATTATGTTGATTTTGAATATATATATATATATATATTTTGAGAGGCTAATATTACAGTTGGAATATATAATATAGTCCAAACCGAATTATGAAAACAAAAACAAAAAACTGTCAAATTTCTTTTTTCGGGGGTCAATTATATAAAATATCTATGTATGCATGAGCTATAGCAAGAAGAACAATCAACTCGGTATTAAGTGCACTTCTAGACCTGGTCAGAGTGGCATGGTTATATATACTAAGATATATAAAACTAACAACTTGACCGCATAGCGCAGTGGATTAGCGCGTTTGACTTCGGATCAAAAGGTCGTGGGTTCGACTCCCACTGTGGTCGCATTTCGTTTTTTCATATATATTTTTTTCCTCCTTTTTGGACCCAATGCAAGTTGGACTCCAATTTAAAGTCCATTTTATCTAATGGGCCTTGAATGTGTCCTCTTCCCTATTTTGTGGAAGGCCCATCCTCTCATGCTTGCTGCTGCAATTCAAAAAAATTGTTCGCTTTTATGGGGGCGGTATATTGTAGAATGAACAATTGAAATACATAGCTCATCATACTTTCATCAACAACAATATGCATATCATCACTCACATCTATCTACATCTCATCCCTCTCGTATATTTTCACATCTAATGATTTAATAGGTAATCACTTGAACTAAATTATGCATGAAGCATTTTTATTCATAAGCGTTTTCTGTGAAGCATGTCGAAATATTTATTAAAAATTCAAGTACTTTATAAAAAATCACTTAAGATGCGTTTTATAAAGAATCATCCTAAATGCTTATCTTAAAAATGTGTGTGTGTGCGTGTTTTTTTTAATGGACGGTGGGTGTTTACCTTAATAGTTGAGGTCTTTGTTTGCAAACCTCATGACACCAGTTCGAATCCCCTTTGTGGGTGCCCCCCTCCCTTTCGAATAGAATTCTCTCTTAACCTTAAAATAGAATATCGATCGAAAAAAAAAAAAATGTTTTTTATGATCTATAAACACTCACTGCGTTTGTATAAATACTTATCTAAAAAAGCATTGCGTTTTTTATAATCCAAAAGCACTTTCGAGTTTTTCTCCTTAAAATGTGTACTGTTAACATTAGTTTTGTGACTTGAAAAGTTCCACTACACGCTCGCAAACTAGTCCGTACCATAAAATTTTCACAACAAAACGCGCGTTCGCTGAAGCGGGTCCAGTCCAAGCAATCCCTTCCCTTCCTAATTACTCAAAGCAAACCCCCATCTCATCATCATTTACAACATAATCATATTTATTTTCCCCATAAGTTAACCACTTCTTCTTCTTCCTCTTCAGAAACAGACCTTCCAACCTCATCACTATGATGTGATTGATTAATTGCACCACCCATAATCAAATTTAGCTTCAGCACACTGCTTCACTGCCTTCTTCAACCTTCAACAACAACACCCACCCATTTCTCAGCTCCATCTGAAAGTCTCTGTCTTATTCTCAAAACCCAAACAAAAAGAAGTGACAGAGAGGACAATCCCAATCTCAATTTCTCAAGCATGAAGCAATTGCACAAGCAGGCGAGCGTGAATCAAAGGAGGGACGAAGAGATCCCATCAAACCTAGCCTCAACCTACTCTCCCAAGGCTCTCAAACACCCTCGATCTCTCCCCAGATCCATCAACTACCTCTTCAAAGAACAGAGGCTCCTCTTCATCCTCGTCGGCATTCTCATCGGCTCCACCTTCTTCATCCTCCAGCCCACCCTCTACCGCCTCGGCCCATCTGACCCCAACAACCCCACCACCTCCATCTCCAGATCCTTCTCCACCGCCCATGACGTCGTCTCCAAGCCCACCCATGCCAAGGTGGGTCGGGTCCCCGTCGGGCTCGGCAAGCGGAGGCTCCGAATTGTCGTTACCGGCGGTGCTGGGTTCGTTGGGTCTCATCTTGTTGACAAGCTCCTTGACAGAGGCAACGACGTGATTGTGATTGATAATTTCTTTACCGGGAGGAAGGATAATCTGGTGCACCATTTTGGGAACCCGAGGTTCGAGCTCATTAGGCATGACGTCGTTGAGCCGATTCTGCTGGAGGTGGATCAGATCTACCACTTGGCCTGCCCTGCCTCCCCTGTTCATTATAAGTATAACCCAGTCAAGACCATTATATCCTTTTTATTCAATCATGTTCGTTCTTAGTGTTTATGATCACTCTTTCTTTATGGTTTTGATTGAATTTTGGCATTTGGGTTGTTTTTGTTTAGTTTTGTTTGCTTTTTTCGGTTGAATTTAAAAAAAAAAAAAAGAAGAAGGATTTTGAGGTCCTTGACTGTGATTACAAGACCAATGTGATGGGTACTCTTAATATGTTGGGACTTGCCAAGCGAATTGGGGCAAGGTTTTTGCTCACCAGTACGAGTGAGGTGTATGGGGACCCCCTGGAGCATCCTCAGAAGGAGACTTACTGGGGAAATGTAAATCCTATAGGTGTGTTTATATGTTAGACGTTTATGTCTTTAAAATGTTTGTGTATAATGCATTTTGTTGCTTGCTTAATATGTTTATATATATTTTTGTCTCTGTGTGTATGCTTGCAAATGAGCAGGTGAGAGGAGCTGTTATGATGAAGGAAAGAGGACAGCAGAGACATTGGCAATGGATTATCATCGAGGTGCAGATGTCGAGGTAACTGAAACATTGGTTCTGATATGCAGTTGTAAATGTGCTATCGGGGAATCCATAATTTGATGCCTCGATTGATCGGCATGCAGATGTAAAATGTTAACGTCATTCTTTAAAATGGCAGTAAGGTCATGTAGGATTAGTTTAATCTTGAGAAACTGCATGATTTCTTCAATTTAGTGGCACCTGCCCTCCTTTTTTTCCCTTATAGGTACATTAGACTTTGGGCGACCTGGTCAGTTTTATTTATTTATCTTTACATAATCTTCTTTATAGTCATTTTTCCCCAGCAAACTATTCTGCTTTATACTTTAGTTGTCATTTTAAATGTTGATTCAATCTCCCTTTTAAATATGCCATAGGACCTTTTAGATATGCCATAGTTTTGAAGCTGCCAAGAAGCTACACATGACATTAGAAATTTGTAAAATTAGGGGTTCCAAGTAGCCAAGTGAAATTTATTACTTGGATTTTCCTTGTATGGTTGCTTGAACTTTATGGTAATGCCCAATTTTCACACTAGCAAGTGAATTTTGTTATTTGGGCCATGTATAGTTGTTTGAACTTTAATTGGACCTGCTTTTTACATATCTCGCGTTATTTGGGATGGGACCCTATTCACCTCTATAATTGGAACCGTAATTAGGGCTCTACCCACTTATTCACTCGACCAAATTTATTTATTTATAAATTTTGTTACACACCACATAGAGTTCCACCTAAAACCACCTCATTGACAGTAATCTCAAATTTTTTTATTTATAGACCCGATTACTTCTTTTATTCACTGGTAGTGCCAATGGTCATCCTTGACCTGTTTCACTTTTAATTGATCCTTGGCTGAGGTATACAAATCATTGTTTTTCCAGGCTTGAGTTTAGAACATTGTCTCATCCAAATGCTTTTGAAATCCTTTCCTATCATGGAGAAGCTATAACTACTGTAGTTCAAAGTAAGATAGGATTTGGTTTTGTTTCCACCATTAGCTTGTCAGACTCACATAAGGCTTTCTGTTTTCAGGTCCGTATTGCTCGAATTTTCAACACTTATGGTCCACGTATGTGTTTGGATGATGGGCGTGTTGTCAGCAATTTTGTTGCTCAGGTTAATGTTTAATACTACCTTTTTCTTTTAAAGTGGTTTTGAGATTTCTGCTATTAATAACTCATGACTACTGGGATGTTTCCTAATGTGATTATCATTGTTGTGCTTTTCTAACTGTTGTGGGGCTACCTGTGTAGGCTATCCGCAGACAGCCATTGACTGTGTACGGTGATGGTAAACAAACACGAAGCTTCCAATATGTCTCTGATTTGGTATGCTAGACTTTCTGCAGTTTCAATATGCAGTTCTTTCATTGAAACTTTAGCACATGCCATATTACTTATGCATATTCTGCATATTTGCCACGTTTTCTTCCGGGACCTTGAAATATTTACATTGTATTCCTGGCACAATAGGTTTCATTATCGTCAGCCAATTCTAGAATCAGTTAAATTTTAGAAGATGAATTGAAAGCCCATTATATCCTTTTTGTCTGCTCTAAGGGGCTTTTGATTGAAACTGCTTTAATTAGTGAATTGATGCAGTGGATGATCTTATAACACTTTCTTTTAATGATAGGTCAATGGACTGGTGGCATTGATGGACGGTGAACATGTGGGGCCTTTCAACCTGGGTAATCCAGGGGAGTTCACCATGCTAGAGCTTGCTGAGGTTTGCCTTTTCCTCCTTGCCATTGTTTTAATGTTTTTCGTACACTCCATGTAGACATCAGAAAATGCTCCAAGGTGCTTGGACGGTAATTCTTTTAAATTTTTTTTATAGTGATTTTGCTCCTTTTTATCCTTTTTTTGTCCCAATATCAAGAAGCTGATAAGAGTTTGATATTCTTGAGTGATTTTTATGCTTGCAAATGAAGAGCAATTCTACACTGGCCTTCTCAAATTTTCACTTTTTCCTGATGAACAGGTTGTCAAAGAAACAATTGATTCAAGTGCGACAATAGAATTCAGACCAAATACTGCTGATGATCCACATAAGAGGAAACCTGACATTAGCAAAGCAAAGGAGCTACTGAACTGGGAGCCAAAGGTGTCCTTGAGGGAGGGACTGCCTCTTATGGTGAGCGATTTCCAGAATCGCATTTTAAACGAAGACGAAGGAAAAGCCATTAATTAATATTGCGGAGAACCAGTATGTATAGTGTGAAGAATGACTGTATCTTATCGATTCGTTTATTATTGTCGTCCTTTTACATTACTTGGAAATTCAAGCAAAAAGCCACTGTAGGAAGATGTATCTGGTTATCCACGGTGCTTGTTTAGCACAAAGTTTACAGTCATTAGATTTTGATGGCATTTTTTAACCACCATTTATGGCACACATTGTGGTGGTGCAAGGTTGTATCTTCATTTATTTTATTTTTTTGACAACGTTTTGGTATTTTGGAAGGAAAATCACCAGTCGCATTTGGTGGGTGTGGTAAAGTTGATAACATTTGGTATTAGAGCACCTCCATCCTAAAGGGCAAGGGCAAGGGCAAGGCAAAGGTAAGGCAATGATTGTAACTATTCACGTAAATGGTTGCAGTCTTGCTTTTTTGGTTTTTATCCCAAAGGGCAAGGACAAGGGCAAGGGCAATTACTATTTACTTTAATTTATCTATGTTTGCTTTTTAAAAAACGTGAGACGTGTATAGAACATGAATGTATTATTGAAAAATACGTATGTACACACACACACACACATATATATATATATATGTAAAAGACTAGCTGCTAGTCTATACTATTTATTAAAGATAATTTATTATTAAAAAAAAAAAACAGTACCGCTGCCCGGTTATACTGTTTTTAAAAAAAAAAACAAAAAAATCGAGTATCGCCGCACGGCTATACTATTTACTAAAAAAAAAAAACCGGAGCAGCTTCAAAGCGTTAGGCACCCACGTGTAAAAAAAAACTGAGTATAGCTATGGGGAGATACTATTTTTTAATATAAAAACATAGCACCCCATCAATTAGGCGCCACATGTCAACACAAGTCTTTTTTTAGAAAAAAAAATAAAATAAAATCACGGAGTATAGCCGTGCGACTGTACTATTTTAAAAAAAGAAGACCCCCAATCGATTAGGAGCCACGTGTCAAAAATAAGTATAACCATCCGGCTATACTATTTTTTAAAAAATAAATCATAGTATAGCCGCACGGCTATAAGATTTATTTAAAAAAAAAAAAAGGACCGTCCTAGTTGTATTAGTTTGTACGTTATAAATATTAATTTGCTAGTTTCAACATATCCAAAGTAGATATTAATCTTCCACTATATGATATTTTAATATAATTTTTATAACATATGTTATTCTTACTCAATAATATTTGAGAATTATTTGTATAATATGTGAATTTTGTGTGTCTTACCGAAAATATTTTAAAAATTACGTGTATAAAATATTAGAAATACGTACGTACATGTACAATACGACTATTGTATGTTTGCCTTTTAAAAAAGTGAGACGTGTATAGAACACAAATGTATTATTGAAAAATACGTACTTACACACACGCATATATATATATATATATGTAAAAGGTTGTAGCCTCTCGTCTATACTATTTATTAAAGATAATTTAAAAAAAAAAAACCAGTACGGCAGACCGGATATACCGGTTTTAAAAACATTACAAAAAATGGGTATAGCCGCACGGCTATACGATTTACACAAAAAAAAAAAACGGGAGCAGCTGCACAGCTCTAGGCGCCCACATGTAAAAAAACTTAGTATCGCTGTGCCGCAATACTATTTTTAAATATAAAAATAGAAGCCCCCATCGATTAGGCGCCACGTGTCAACACAAATCTTTAAAAAAAAACACGGAGTTTAGCCGTGCGGCGAAACTATTTTTTTTTAAAGATTGATTAGGCGCCACGTGTCAAAAATAAGTATAGCCATCTGGCTATAATATTTTTTTATAAAAAAATCGTAGTATATATGCATAGCCATACTATTTATTTAAAAAATTAAAAAAATACAAAAGCACCCTCCTAGTTGCATTAGTTTGTACCTTATAAATATTAATTTGCTAGTTTCAATATATCCAAAGTAGATATTAATCTTTCACTATATGATACTTTAATATAATTTTTTTAACATATGTTATTCTTATTCTTTAATATTTGGGAATTATTTGTATAATACGTGAATTTTGTGTGTCTTACTAAAAATTTTGTAAAAATTACGTGTATAAAATATTAGAAATACGTACATACATGTACAATAAGACTATTGTATGTTTATTTTTTTTTAAAACGTGAGACGTGTATAGAACACGAATGTATTATTGAAAAATACTTTCGTACATATATATATATATGTGTAAAAGACTATAGCCGCTCGTCTATACTATTTATTAAAGATAATTTATTTATTAAAAAAAAAAACGTACAGCAGCACGGCTATACGGTTTTTCGAAAAAATTTCATCAAATGGAGTATAGCCGTCGGCTATACTATTTACTAAAAAAACCGGAGCAGATGCACAGCGTTAGCGCACGTGTAAAAAAAACTGAGTATAGCCGCTCGGCTTTACTATTTTTAAACAGAGCACCCCATTAGGCACCACGTGTCAACACAAGTCTGTTTTTAAAAAAATTTAAAAACATTAATTATAGCCGTTCGGCTGTACTATTTTTTTTTTTAAAAGGAAGACCCTCTATCGATTAGGCGCCACGTGTAAAAAAGGTATAGCCACCCATCTATACTATTTTTAAAAATAAAATCGTAGTATAGCCGCCCGGCAGTACTATTTAAAACATGACCCTCTATGATGTATTCTTCCAAAGCCGCTTTAAGAGGAAACTGAAGATCATCTTTCCACAAGTTCTTAAAAAGTCCTTTAATCAACAACTTTTCTAGCAGTATCTTACTATATACATAACACTACCAATTGGTAAACCCGTGTTTGCTCTGTTCTGTAAAAAGAAAATAAAGGACTAACCTCCAAAAGATAACGAAGCCTTGGAAGGATTCCCATCCGCACCAAACCTGCAGCAAAATCTTGTCCGGCAACCACAAATAATTTCCTCATCAAGAGCAAGAATATTAGAAGGCTTAGCATTGTACTTCCAGAATCCACCACGAAGGAAACCAACAGCAATCTCTGGTTTACTTCTAAATACAGGGGCAGTAAATGTATCCTTATGACGAGCCAAGACCATTTCTGTCCAAAGTGAACCCGATCTTTCATAAAATTCTCCATGAATTTTTCTCCACATATGAGAGAACTTCATCTCATTGCTCGTGATCGGGCAATGACCAACTTTCACCCAACACTCACACAACAAAATATCTTCATGATTGTCCACACGCCTCCGGCTTCGATAGAAGAGGCCATTTGTTTTTTGATACAAATGGAAAGTAGTAGAAAAATTTGAATGGAAAGTAAAAAATATTGGAAGGAGAAGAATTTGTATGAAGATTTGGTGTGAAAAGTGAATAATATTGTTAGGTATTTATAGAGAAAAAATCCAGAATTTTTTGGGTTTTTTTTAATAAAAAAATTCTAATTCCGTCAGATTTTTGAAAAAAATTTGATCGGAGTGTCCGGGAAGCCCCACGTGGCTTCTTCCCATTGGTTTCTGTTAACGCTGACGTCAGAGGCTGAATTCATTTTATTTTATTTATAACCGTGGGCGCGTGAAATGACGTTACGGCTGACATCAGTAGCCTTCAGACAACAACCTAGTCGATTCTTGCATGTGGGCTTGCTTGGGCTGATGGGTCTCACCCCTTGCTCGGACTGTATCTTGCTCGCTGGAGGGAGTTTTGGGGCCTGGGCTGCCTTTTGCTTGGACTAGACCCTTGCGCTAGAGCTGCCCTTAAAGAAAAGAGTGGTAACTGTTTTTGTTGTTGACTTGTTTAGCAAGAATGACTATACTCCTTTGACTTCATCAAATTCTTTTATTTTAATTTCCTATACACGACAAAGGACTTGTAGCTCAAGGATTAAAAACAGTTACTCTTGTACGTGAGGTGTGTGTTCAAATCCTCTTTTCCCAATATAGCTTATATCAAAGAAAAACTAAAATCTTATATATGAAACCCCTTTAATCTAGAGATGTCAAACGGGACGGGCCGACCCAGCATGGCACGAGCCCAGCCCGTTTAAATGAGGTACGGCATGAGTACGAATAGTAATGGGCTATGCTCGGCACGGTACGAAAACTTGAGCCGGGCCGATATAAAAAATGAGGTCCAATAGACCGGGCCAGCCCACGGCCTGAGCCCGCTTCAAACATTAATTATAGCCGTTCCGCTTCAAAATGCAAAAATTTGACATCTAATATCATTGTTTATGTGGTTTTTTTATTTTTATAATCATAAACATATATTTGATGTCTTTCATTTTAGGGAAATTTCTTGAATCCTAAATTAATTAAACATATCAACTACAAATTAATTTAACAACATTGGACTTGATATCTAATAAGTACATATGACATATAAGCTTCTCTTATAATCAAAGCAAGACATTTCTTCAAATATAAAATAATAAGTTGTTTAAAGATGAAAAGTTGAAGTGGACTTTGTGGAGTTGCACACTTTTTGCCCTCCGCCTTTTATATTGTTTGGATATTTGATTGATTAATGTTTTCAAATAATTCATCATTTATTGCCTCTAATTATATTTTTAATGTTTATAATTTGAATTATCAAGTGAAAAAAAATAAATCAAGTGAAAAAACTTCAAATTAAATGGATTGGTTCTTGGGCCCGAGTATGGCACGAGCACGAGCATGGACACGGCACGTGCACGGCTCGGCCCGTTCCAATGTGGAAATGGACTTTGGATCGGGCCGGGATCAATGATTTTACTAAATGAGCTAGCACGGCATGACCCGATAAATTAAATGGGCCGGCCCGACACGGCATGAAAACATTAAAAGCACGAGTTTAAATAGAACGGGCCAACCCGACACGGCCCGTTTGACACCTCTACTTTAATCCCAACAGCTTTACCGACCTAAATTCAAGAAAGTTTTGCTTGTTGCCTTTTCTTATGATGGGTAGGTAAGGTTGGGATCAATGCATGCCCATGCATGCATGGTTTGGTCACTTGGTCCAGGGACCATATAATATATAGCTGCTAAAGGGGAAAAGTTGCAAACCCCATCTCATCGATTTGAGTGAATGAAAAGCTTTCTTCATACAGCACGCATCTATAATTTTCTAATAAAGTTATGACCAAACTTAAAGCAAGAAAGCCTACCTTCTAACATCCCCACCATTTCCACCTCCGTGCAACAGAATTGAACGTGCCATTTGGAGGCCCCTTGTTTAAGGCACAGTTTGGGATTGATGTCACTTTTTAAAAAAGTTATTTATGCTGTGCTTTGAAAATAATTAGTTGTAAAGTAAAGCATCTCTGTGTTTGGTAAATAATATTTTTAAAGTGCTGTTAGTACAAAAGCAGTGTCAAAACCATTTGGTAAATTTTTGTGGTGGTGGTGGTGGTGGTGATTGTGGAGGTGATGGTGGTGGTGGTGGTGGTGGTGGGGATGGTGATTGTGGAGGTGATGGTGGTGGTGGTGAAGGTGGTGGAGGAGGTGGTGGTGGTGGCGGAGGATGAGGAGGAGAAGGATGTGATGGGGGTGTCATTTTTTAAAATGAATGATGGTATTTTGGGAATTAAAAAAATTCATTAAAAGTTCATATGTGCTTCTTTTGAAAGCAGCTTTGAAAAGCAACCCAGAGCATGCTTTTAAAAGATGCTGTCAAAAGGCCACTGCTTTTAAAATAATCGGGATATTATATTTTTACCAAACACCTTAAACTGCTTAACTTTAAAGTGAAACATATTTTTGGCGAAAAAAAGCAATCCCAAACGGGGCCTAAAGATAATGATATCTAAATATAATCTCAACTCCATGAAGCTGTAGAAAACAGAGAGAAAATTCTCTCAATTTTCACCAAAGTCCCTTTTATGCTTTCACTTAAAGAAAAGCCCCCACGTAAATGTGGATTAGGTCAATTAGCCAAGATGATATGCCCGCACTGCACTTGAGTTCGATCTCCTTTCCGTACATTTAGAGTAGTTTAGAATATACATCGCTTTGTCAAAAAAATAAAACCCCAATCTTTCAGAACATGGTGACAAACAAAGTGGTTTGAGTGTGGGAGAGACACTAGGTCAAGGTATAACACGCAGTGAAAAAAAAAAGCAAAAAAAGAAGGAAACGTTTAGAATTGGGACTCTGCACTGGTGAAAGTTCATGGTGGGCAGGGGATATAAAGGAAGAAAAGGAAAGGAGTAGATGAATGATGAAAGTCATTTTACTGAAGCATCCGATTCCATGAGCAATTGCAAATGGTTTTGGGTCTTATCTCATCTTCACAAAAGAAAGAAAAATTCCAAATGGCTTTTTTTTTTTTTATAAATAAAAAAAAAAATCTGCTGGCAGCATTTATTCCACAGGAATCTAAATAATTGCATGCTAAATATCATCTGGAAAGATCTTTGTTCCATTTCTTGCTGGTATGGTATGATTGGTTTCTTGGTAACATTTTTGGTAGTAGGTCCTTTTCCTTTAATTATTCATACCTTTTTTGTATTTATTTTTATTTTTCAGTGATTTTAATTTCAATATGAATTAGCAGAGGAACTGAGGAAGCCGTTGGGGTGTCTCTTCTGAGCTTATATCATTTCAGAAAACTGAACTCTTATGGGGACAAGCTGCTGCTAAGCGTGAATAAATAGTGAATATAAATTCGTAGGCCATGCATGCCCAGCAGGACTTAATGTACTTGCAGTTGCAGGATGTGCTTTTATAGTAAATTAAATTTCCTGCAGATATAATATATTTATGTTTATATTATATAGTTTTTAAGGCCGAACGCATCCTAAGGAAATGTCACGGGTGCGTGCTCCACTCTTATCCAAGCCAAAAATATGCACCTCAGCCTGACCACTGACCACCCATATGATATTTAGTACAGTATTAACATTACCAAATGCCCTAATTAAATAGCCATTTATATTGGTCTTAGTGCACCATCTGCAATATCATATGCAACCCTCTTAATTACTTGAAATAAAGAAATATACCAAAATGAAGGAACACCCAATTTTTTTTTAAAAAAAAATATTTAGCTAATAACCGACACTCATATAATGTACTTCATCTAATAGGCCTAATGCTAACTTTGAGTTGCCAACGCTAATGTTCGAACTTTGATGGCACCGTGATAGTGTGTGTACTAATTAACTTTGAGTTTGAGGTGGATTTGAGCAAACTTGAGTAGATAACTTTTTTCTTGAGAGTTTTGCGGCTATATATGACTCAGTTTTAGGTCTAAATTGCATGTGTTTTCATAAGCAAATGATAGGTGAGAATGTTGAAAATTTATGACTCGTAATATAACTGGAAAAGCAAATAAGGCACTTACTACACATCATTTTCATCCATTGAATCCACAGAAAAGTTAGCTGCAGATCATAAAGATGACTTTCTGGGTAGGCTTCTGTTGAGGTAAAAGCTTACCCCACTTTCATTTTACCCTTATACAATTTAATCCAGGAATACCAATATTGTGCAAAAGTAAATTTTTCTTTACCACAATCTCAACATCAAGTCCTCTGTACTTGTTCTGCCCATGAACTGTGATTGGTTAATGACAAACTAGTAATGTTCGACTGTAAAAGTCCAATTTGGCAAATAGTCATTGGCATAGTAAGAATCAGAGTTCTGAAAATTTCACTATGGATGAAAACTCCATAATCTGCATCAATATTGTTTTTTTGTAATATATTATATAGTTAAACTAGTTTTTTACTATATAATTTGCTTGGAATCTACAACCATATTATTATGATTCTTCAAAATCTCCCCCTTTATCTGCAAGAGTAAGCTTGAAGCTTAAAAGCCGAAATTAAACTACCATTTCTCTAAAGAACCTCTCTCTCTCTTTCTCTCTCATCTGTCTCTCTCTCTCTCTCCCCTCTTTTATGCAGATTCTGTAAACCACTAGTTCCCGATTCATCATTATCAAAATGAAGATGAAAGGCATAGATATCTTCTGTGCATCCCAAGCTTCAACAGCCATATGTTTGAGCATGGATCAAGCATCATCCTCCTCATCCTCATCAATCATTCAACTTGGTGGCAGAGCAATCGACCGCCACAACCCCATTATCAAAGATGCAAGAAGAAGCACAAGCGCCAGAACTCTACCCATTGCTTCATGCTCTTCTTCTCAGTCGCCAATCAATCCCAAGGCTTACCATCAACTCCAAAAGAGCAAGAAGAAAAGCTCCTCCTCCTCATCATCAAGACCAAGCACTGACCATCACCAAACCAAGAAGAAGAGCTCCTCTTTTAGCTCCACAAAAGAAAATGACCAGAAGAGGAAGAGCAGTGCTTCTAATCCCAAGCCAGATGATAATGTTAAGAAATTCTCCTCTGTTCCAAGTGAGAGTGTTACTAAGAGCTCTGCCGACCCAATTGATCTCATCACCCCTCCTGGCTCCTCCAGATACCTTTTGAGTGACACTGTGTACTTTGATGGGTTATCTGATTATGATCCAGTTTTGGCATTGGTTCCAGTTGGGCACAAAAAGAACCCAGCTACAGTGCTGAACCAAGAAAATCAATCTGCCAATAGTTCTTCAACAGGCTCTTCCTCATCTTTGTCAAAACCACAACCACCACCACCACCTCCTTCCAACCAGGTTTGTCCAAATTGTTTTTTTTTCTTTCTCAAAATTAATCTAAAATCATAACCACCTTATGTCATATAAGCAGCTAGCTGTATGTATAGCAGTAAAATAAAATCTAAAAAAAAGTATGTGATTTGATTGCAGGTTGTAGTCTTAAGGGTGTCCCTGCACTGCAAAGGCTGTGAAGGAAAACTGAGAAAACATCTCTCTAGAATGGAAGGTAAACCCCTATGCTTTGTTACCATACAGTAATTGTTTAGCTCCTTGAAATTAAGATAAGAAATTCAACAAGATTGCCTCCTTTTTATCTATGTTAAGAGTCATAATCAAGAACTCATTCAGTAAATTTAAAATCCAATTAATGGTCATTCTCATAAATATATGAACTTAATATTATTGTTGTCAATTTATGTGAGCAGGAGTGACATCTTTCAACATAGACTTTGCAGCCAAGAAGGTGACAGTCAGTGGAGATGTAACCCCATTGAGTGTCCTTGCCAGTGTCTCAAAGGTGAAGAATGCTCAATTTTGGCCAACAGTGTCTGCATCATCTACCTCACCAGCTTGTCCTACCAAACTAGAGGCCAAGAAATAATATAACAGGTAATTGAAGAGAGAGAGAGAGAGAGAGAGAGAGAGAGAGAGGGAGAGACTGGGCTACTGTAGCTGTATGGTTTGGATGTGAATGAATTAAATGAATTAATAATTAATCTTAGTGTAAATACACTATTAGCAGCATGGGTGGAGAGGAACCAGATTCTGTATTGCTTGGCAGGAACTAGGTAGGAAGTTGAGTTGAGTGGTAGAATAGAATCCATATCATTATCATATTATGGTTCACTCTTTTTAGTTTGCTTTGAGTTTGGGACCTTTGCTTTCTGTTTCTTATAACAAAAAAGGTGGAGTCTTTTAGGGTACCCTACAAATTAAAAGTCTGCTTGGCTGGCCTCCCCATTTTATTCTATTTAACAAGTCCCCATGTTTTTGTTTGATACTGCCAGCGGGTCCTTGTGCTTCCTAAAAGCTATTTTGTTCTGTATTTTACCACTGTTGTGCGCTGTAAATATTGCTTAGGAAACAGTAAAAATCTGATTGTTGGGTTGCCGGCTCCAGGACCATATTCTTGGTTGCAGCCAGGTAAAACCAACTAAGGTAAAGGCACCCTTTTCTCATCAAAACGGTTAACTCTAGATGACCCAACTTTTTTTTCCCAATGTAGGTGGCATTTTAACATTTTGTTATCCAAAATTGTTATCTTTCTTCCCCCCTTCTGTCAACTTAAAAATATAAAGAAACAAGAATATTACTAAATGGGTCTTAAAATGTATCACAGTAACCCCTATACCAAACAAAAACGTCTGAAGCCCACACCAATTATTTGATCTTGACTCATGCAAGAGGTTCCAGTTGCACATGGCTGAACATAAGATGTGTCCAAGGGAGCAACTTACCATTCTATGTTTTGATACAAGCGATATTGGGAGAAGGGATTCGAACACAGAATCTCGGGTGAATGAGTGCTCATAACCACTTAAACTACCAACTTCTTGTCCAAAAACATGTAAAACCAAAAGAAAGTGAAAACCATGTGATGATTAGCAACTTAATTAATAACTAGTATTGTCCTAACAACCCTGACTCTTAATGGGCTATTCTTTTGGGCCGAATTCTTGTGAGCAGCCGATCAGAATATGCTTGTAAATTCAAATATGTACATGCATATATCATAACAATCTTAACAAGTTTTTCATTTAGAATTTTACTCTCATCAGAGCACTTATGATTGCCCACTACTTATTTTTCTCACAATCTGTTATACTTCTAAAAGAAAGAAAAACTGTCTTCCTTCTTTCTCTGGTCAAATTTAAACCTCAAAAAAACCTTCGAAATTGATGAAAAAGATGAAGATTATCTACTAACCTTCTCTCTCGTCATATAAAACCCATCAACACAAAGCCCTACAAATTAACTCTCTCCCACATAAACCCTCCTGCCTCTGCCAGCCTCTCACAATGCTCAAACAGCGCAAACCAGAAGACATAGAAGCCCCATTCCCTTGGGCTGCACCGAAACGTGCCACGGTCCATAGTCTTGAATATCTCCATTCCAATCGCATCGGCACGATCAGCGGCCTTGTTCAATGCCAGAAGTGTGACGAAAGCCATGAGATTTCTTATGATTTGAGGCAGAAGTTCACGGAGATTGCGAGTTACATTTCGGAACACAAAAGCGCCATGCATGACAGAGCACCAACCGTTTGGATGAATCCCGCATTGCCTGATTGCAAGCATTGTGATCAGAGGAATTGCATGAAGCCTGTGATTTCCAAGAAACGGTCCATCAATTGGTTATTCTTGTTTTTGGGTCAAATGCTTGGGTGCTGTCAGACTTCTGAGTTGAAGTATTTCTGCAAGCACACCAAGAATCATAGGACTGGTGCTAAAGATAGAGTCTTGTATCTTACTTATTTAGGCATCTACAAACAGCTTGCTCCCCATTGGACCCTTTGATGCATTTAGATTATGGGGCGCTATTAATTTAATTAGCTTAGTTTTTCATGGGTCTTCTTTGAATTATTTCACGGGTTTTCTTTTAATTTTCAAAGATTATATGTAAAATAAGGTTTTGTGTTGCTTAGTTTTGTTTCGTATGCAAATATTGTTTTTTACGTTTTACTTTAATCTTATTGTCAAAGTCAAAATCCTTAATGTTTTCTGACCAGAGAATATGGAATTTTATCTCATCTGCTACATTCGAATAAAAATCAAATATCGATCGCTAACATATATGTGCATTGGATTTGATCAAAAGAAAAGTGACAACCTCACATTGGATTTTGGATTTGACCCAAAAGAAATACAGGTTTTACTAATGAAATATCATCTGTATAAGGGTAGGAGATTGGTTTTCACTTTTATGGATGCCAAAAGAGAAATCTAACTTGTTACATTTACCTACAGAGACTTGGTTGGGAGGTTTAACATTCAAAATGGAGGGTTTAACATTCAAAATGTAGGTTTTAACATTAGTTATGAATACAATTATTGCTTAATCTAAAAACAACAACTCTACTATTATTGATGCCAAACCCCATAAATACCAACAGGGCAACTTAACATTCTGTGTTTTGAACACCAATTAGATGGGGCTAATTTGGCTAATTTTGAAATTATATAATTCTTGGGGGGCTTCCGCCATGTTCTCCATGCTTTATTATAAGATGACTAGATTATACTTCACTAGGAATTTTTTGAAATTTTGAAATTCTTTTATTTGATTTCATCCCTAGTAATTAATCAAGTGTTGGATATGGGGTTCACCAATTGTACAGGTTTTATGTGAAGCTAACAGAAAAAATGACAATGAATTCTAAAAAACTAGCCCCTTGGCACATGATTGGTTTTCTTTGTTCTTTTTTCTTTTATTTTAGAATTAAGAAAAGATAACATGGGTAGTTATGTTCTATAAAAGTAGGACCTATTATCTAATTTTGTTTTTAATTTTAATTTTTTTAATATGAAAAAAATATGAATTTACCATATTATCATCATTTAATTAATAATTTCAATTCTTAATGTTTGAATTAACCAAGTGTATTTTATGGTATTTTGAATATTTCACCATTCTTTGCCTTTTGCTTTATATATATAGATTTATAACAATCAAGATTTGTCGGTGCTTGGACACTCAAAAGGAGAAAAGAAAAAAGACATATTGGTAAAAAAGGAAAAATAAGATATGTAAAAACACGGCATTGAAATTTGGAATGTGAAAATATAAGATAACCAATGAACCTATTGGTGGTTTATTGTTTCAGTTTTGCGGAGGAGACAAAGAAGAAGAAAATTTGGGGAAGAAACCTCAGAGGAGAAGAAAAAAAGACAAGTTTTAATTGAAGGAATATAATGGATTTTGAGAAAATAAGAAGTACTGGTAAATCAAAAGTATTCTGATGGGGTAGAATTCTAATTGTAAATTTTGATTCACTACTACTTCTTATTTTCTAAAATCTGTTATATTTTCAAAACAAAACTGTCTTCCCTGAAAAATTTCTTCCCCAAATTTTATCTGAAGCCTTCTTGTCTCCATTAAAAAAATTGAAACTCTAAACCGCGAAGCCCTCTAAACCCTCTGAGATTGATGAATAAGATGAAGATCTTCTAAACCTATCCCTCTCAACTGGCCATAGCCCACCAATGCCTACAAACTCACCCCAAACTCCTCCCTTGACATCAACACCTTTCACCAGTGCCACAGCCACCATCCTCACCACAACCTTCTGATTTTCACCTCTCCAATCTCCAACACAACCCTACTGACTGACTGGAAGATCTAAGCTAGAAATATCTAGCTCTAACATGTAACTCATCTTGAAAACTTATATATGTGATATACTTGTATTTTTTATTTCGGCCCCAACCTTACAATTCTAACTCCACCCCTTGGGCTACAATGAAACGTACTCCTGTCCAATCGCATGAGAATGATCAGCAGCCTTGTTCAATGCGAGAAGTGTGACAAAAGCTACTAGATTTATTATGATTTGCACCAGAACTTCATGGAGATTGCAAGTTTCCTTTCGGAACACAAACGCACCATGCATGACAAAGCACCAGCCTTTCGGATGAATCCCGCATTGCCCAATTGTATGCATTAATTGTGAATAGAAAAATTGTATGAAGGCTGTGGTTTCGAAGAACGGTCCATCAATGTGCTGTTCTTGCTTTTGGGTCAAATGCTTGGGTGCTGTAAGCTTTTTGAATTGAAGTATTTCCGTAAGCACGCCAAGAATCATGTAGAACTCATAATCCTTTTCTTTGCTATATTTGAATAAAAATCAAAACATTACATTGGACAAACGACAACAAGAATCTAACACTTGTCTCCTTCCTCCTCCTCATGATCCATCAAGAACTTTGAATTTGGGATACGACTAATTCAAATGTGTGACAAGTACTAAAGATACCAATTACTGGTCTAATCCACATGTCATATTATACGTAAATTTCTTGCGTCACATATCAATAAATTAATGAAATATCGACGAATTCGTTAAGTTCGTAATAGTTGATACGTTGACTTTCAATATGATGGTAATAGTTGAAGCATTGACTTTCCATTTGGTCATTGTCATTCCCTGCTTTCAATTTGACAGTAATTCATATATCAAACAAAAACTTGAAGTTGCACATAGCAGAACTTACCATTCTGTGTTTTGAACACCATATAGTAAGTTGATTTTAAAAATCGAGGATTTGAAAGGGTGCTCAGCTACTTTTGAAGTATTTACTTTGTAATTGAACTACTATAGGTAATTTTGAAATATTTACCTTGTAGTTGAACTAGGTAATGTTGTAGGAGTGATATCCCACAAAACCTGCTGATTATATCCCACTGTCTTATCTAAATCAACTTCCTATAGACTAGGGACTAGGACTAATTCAAATCTAAAGTAATCAAAGACAACAAACCCTGCTAAAACAAAAGAAACTAAAACACAGACGATGATATTAGCAACTTATTTCACTATTTGTTTTAATTAAAACACATTAATTCGATGTTTAGCAAATTATTTCCTTGTTCCTCAGTTCAGAATTTTTTTTTTCAAACAACATCGATAAATTCACGGTGGAGTTCCAAATTTAAATTGGAAAAGCAAATTATCCAAAATATCGTATCTACAAGCATAGACCATAACAATTTTACAAGGTTATCCTTTTAAAAAATAAAATAAAAAATTTAGAATTATAGTCTCATCAGAATACTTTTGATTCCCCACTACTTATTTTCTCAAAATCAGTTATATATTCCTAAACAAAAACAAAACTGTCTTCCTTCTTTGTCTTGTCTTCACTCAAATTCTTTCCAACGCCTTCTTTGTCTCCACCCTAGAAACCCTAAAAACACCATGAAGAAAAACTTCAAACCCTCTGAAATTGATAAAGAACATGAAGATCTCCTAACCCTTTCCCTCTCAACGCCTCATAGCCAACACATGCATTCAAACTCAAGCCGACCTCCTCTTTTCTTGGCTCCAACACCACCACCACAACGCTTGCCTCTCTTTTCAGCAGTGCCACAGCCACCGTCCCCACAGCCGCCTTTTGATTTTCACCTCTACCATCTCCCACACAACCCTCCTGCCTCTCACCATGACCTACCCGGCCCGTCCCGCCCGACTCGAACCCGAAGATCCCCTGCTCAAACCCTAAGCCAAGGCAAAACAGAAGCGATACCAGCCTCATACCCTTGGGCTACAACAAAACGTGCCACGGTCCACAACCTTGACTATCTGCAGTCCAATCATGTGAATACGATCACAGGCCTTGTTCAATGCAAGAAATGCGACCAAAGCTTTGAGATTTCTTATGATTTTCCCAAGAAATTCCTCGAAGTTGCGAAGTTCGTTTCGGAACACAAATCCGCCATGCATGACAGGGCACCAGAATTTTGGATGGATCCCACATTGCCCGATTGCAATCATTGTCATCAGAGCAAATGCATGAAGCCTGTGATTTCCAAGAAACGGTCGATCAATTGGCTCTTCTTGCTTTTGGGTCAGATGCTTGGGTGCTGTAAGCTTTCTGAGTTGAAGTATTTCTGCAAGCACACCAAGAATCACAGGACTGGCGCCAAAGATAGAGTCTTGTACCTTACTTATTTGGGCATCTGCAAACAGGTTGATCCCAGCGGACCCTTTGATGCTTAGATAATGGGGAGCCAATTTATTAGGTTTTCAGTTGAGTTTTCATGGGTTTTCTTTGAATTTCCTAGATTATGTAATCTGCTATCAATAGGGTTTTGGGTTGCTTAATTTGTAATCTTTTGTTTGATATCGTATTCAAGTGTTGATTTTGTTTTATATTCCAAATACCAAAGTTATACTGATTGGGAAAAACTTAATTACCATTCTTGTGTATCAGCACCTCATCGGTTCCAGATCCTTTGCTTTGATTTTCTCTGTCATGATCTACTTTACTTTTGTTCTCCATACGTGATTTAAAAGTTGACACATCATCCTAAAACAAAAAATATGCATACACTATCAAACAACGAGCATACACTTATTAATTATCTGATTTCTCTAACGTGAATTAACTTTACCCCAGTGAAAGTAAAAATATATAATGAAAAATTAACTGAAAAATACGAATGGTATCAAAATATTAATTAATCAATTAAAAGTTTAAAACTAAAACATGAAAAGAAAAAAAAAACTCCCATTCTCTCAGATTGACCAAGATCTTGCTCCGATTTGATTGGAGAGAACGCTGTTTATTGCCTTTACTTTGTCCAAAAAATATATGATATATGTTATTTATTTCTAAAATACAAGTGCTATATTCTCTACCTTTGGATTGCTTTTTAATGATGTGGCAGCATTACAGTGAAAGTAAAGCAGATCATGACAGAGAAAATCAAAGTAGAGAATCCGTATCCCATTTCACCATGTATGTAACAGTCCTATTCCTAATCCATAGGGATTTCTTCCTAATACCTGAAATTTTATAAATATATAGTCATTTTAAATTTATTTCAAACGTATTTTATGTATAATTTTTTTCAAATTTATCTTCTAAAACTTTATTTAAACAAACCTAATCTTATCTATTTTTGTTGTTGTTGGAAAGCCTAATCTGATCGTAAGAATCGTCTCTCATTTTTTTGTTGGTATTAATGGGAATATCAAAAAATTACTCATTTACTACAAATGACTAAAAACCAAATACGCATAAAATTGCACAAATTAACTAATTTCTGATGTAAGATTAGTGGATTCAAATAGAAAATCATCTCTTTTTTATATTTTAAAAAAAGGGAATATCAAATTTTTTTCCTCATTTACTACAAATGACTAGAAACCAAATAATACGCATAACATTGCACAAATATACTAATTTCCGAAGTAAGATTGGTAAACGGCCCTTGAAATAGAAAATAAAATTTGCACAACAGGTGCATGGGATTTGACCAAAAAGAAAAGTGACATTCATTTGAGAAATCTGATTCTAAATTGTTATATAAGGGTCGTGTAGTGGAGATTGGTTTTCATATCCCATTCGTAATCCTTCAAATAACATGGCAGTAGCCTATGAAAAAATTTCATGGGTGGCCTCTCTGCTTGTGCTACTTTTAGGCTTTGCCTCGTGCTCTTCACAGGGTGGTGGTGAATTTACCCACAGAAGCTTGAATTTTTGGAAAGCAGCCAGGGCCCGTGTTCCACCAACTGGACCTAACACTGGAACATCAAGAAAATTCAACTTTGGTACTTTGCCAAAGGGCACTCTAATTCCTCCGTCTTGGCCTAGCAAAAGAACTTCAAGACCTCCCCCTCCTCCTCCTCATCCTTCCAACTTTGGTACTTTGCCAAAGAACACTCCAATTCCGCCATCAGGGCCTAGCGGAAGAACTTCGGACCCTCCACCTCCTCCTTATCCTTTCAACTTTGGTACTTTGCCAAAGTACACTCCAATTCCGCCATCAGGGCCTAGCGGAAGAACTTCGGACCCTCCACCTCCTCCTCATCCTTTCAACTTTGGTACTTTACCAAAGTACACTCCAATTCCGCCATCAGGGCCTAGCGGAAGAACTTCGAGCCCTCCTCCTCCTCCTCATCCTTTCAATTTCAAGATGCAGTATTCCGGGCCTTCACACGGTCCACCTCGCTATGAGATTCCATCTCCTCCCGCATTTTAGCAATTTCAAGCACCCTATTATTAGGGCGCCAACTACTATTTAAAGTTTTCTTTTTTGGGAGGAAACTACTATTTTAATTTTCTAGGTTCCAATTGATGTGTATGATATGATGATTATGATATTTATAATTTTAAATAAAGAAGGTTCATGATGAATCATATGTTAAGGTAATGAAATATTGTCACTCTAAGATCAGTGCTTTATTTATGAATGACATTGTAACGTGTTTTTTTTTTTTTTCTCAATTGAAAATAAGGGAAGGAATTGAAAATAAGGGAAAGAAATAGGGAAGAGAAGCCCAACTTGTTTCATGGAAGATGGGCTACATTGACCTAATTCATCAAGAAAATTCAATTTTGGTATTCTGCCAACTAGCATTCCAATTCCACCATCTCGGCGGCATAGCACAAAAACATCATCTTGCTTTTCATCTGTCGAGAACTTCAAATTTCGGGATGGAGCACTCTGGGCCTCATTCCTTTTGCGCAATTACTGTTGCCTTATCATTTGTCGCGACAACAAGTACTAGAGGCGCCAATTACTCTTTTAATCATTGCATCATATTATTATATGTAAAATTCTTATGGAAATTCGCAAATAAAGTCCATATTGTAAATTTGGTTCTCTAATTATTTGTTTTCAATTTACTTAAAATGTGTTTGCATAGTCACTCTATGGTGCATCCAATGCATTGATGTATGGAACTTTTTAATCATTGAATTGAATTAAAAGATAAAAATAATAATAATTTGGCCGTTGCACCAGTTAATACATTGGATTTAGTGCATAATTACACTTGAAAACTCGAAGTAAATAAAATCACATAAAATAAATATTAGAAAAATTAAAATTTACGTTGACATAATAAAGTAAATAAAATCAACAACATGGACCTTCCAGGATACAACAACTAGTGAACTACTTGAACTTTTCCCTTGAGAAATAAATAATGCAGAGAGAAAGGAAAAAAAAATAAAATTTCTTGACTTATAGATCATTGATCTCAAATTTATGTATAGTGGAACGATGTTAACTTGCCAAGTCTCGTCACCAATAATTGCACAGTGGTTCCAAATAATTGCTCAATGGAAAAAATGAATGATTTGGAATGATGTTAACTTGCCAATAGGGTCGAACTTAGTGAAAAAGAGTTTTAACTTGCAAATCGGTGGTCTTAAGTTCGACCTCCGATGACATCTTGATAAGGTGTGTGCGTGTGAGAAAATCCCCTCCCCTTCCTAACTTTAGCAAAAAAAGAAGAACCATGCTAACTTATAAAAGACTCATCTTTGTCGAAAATTAACATTGCCATAACATTGGTGGTGAGCAAAAATACATTTGTCAAAAATTAACACGGGCATATTACATAAAGCAGAAGTTTACACACAAAACATTGTTCACTGCACCTAATAGTATGGTGCTCAACGAAATTGAACAACATGAGATTAAACAAATCAACATGTGATATCCCAACTCAACATGATATTAAATTCTGTACCATGCCAGAATTTAATATTTTCTTCAATTTCTTGATGAATCTAGAAGAAGATAACCAAAATTCAGTTTTCCCTAAAAAAGCTGGACCTGCGCCTTCTTTGCCAGGGCTAGATGGTGGAGATGGAACCTTTGATCATACACCAAAATTCAATTTTTTTAGTGAAGCTGAAAGCGTTGGCCTTGCATTGCCTCCTGTGCTTGGGTTAGATGGTGGATATGGAGTCTTTGGTAACATGCCAAAGTTTAATGGACTTGCATTGCCTCCTGTGCTAGGGCCAGATGGTGGATATGGAGCCTTTGGTAACATGCCAAATTTTAATTTTCTTGATGAATATTCTAGAACAACTGGACTCACACTGTGATTTGCCAGAACTAGAAGGTGAAGTTGGAGTGGTTTTTGGTAGCCTAGGTTCACTGGAATCTGGAGAGCAAGAGGCAAAGCCCAAAACTAGCAAAAGCACCAAGGTTATCCAACACATTTTTTGGGGGGCACCTGCCATTTTCTTCATGCTTCTCTTCTTCTTCGTCTTCTTCTTTTTGACTTTGATTTGGGAATGAAAATCATATGCCCCACTCTGCCTTATAATTTGCATTCATCCCTAGCAATCAGCCACGATTTTCTCTTCCCACTCAATCACTTGATTGATTGATTGATTACTGTAATCGCTCCTGAAGACTTGCCGTTTCTTTTTCAGTCATTGATTTCCCTAAATTGTTAATTGTAATCAATCAGCTACTGATTAGGAAATTATAGTTATGGTAAATTCTTTATTTCTTTCAATCAAAGGCCGATAGGGTTCACCAATCGTGGAGGTTAATTATGTGAATAGCTTAGAGGAAAATGACAATGCAATATAATAAATTTAGAACAATCTAAATATGTGTCGGTGGTCGGAGGGAGCATTTTTGCTAGTCACTTTAACCCAAGGTGTACCCTCATCATCATTCACAACACTTGACACGTGTCCATGGGCATAACAATTGTTTCATAAATATAAAGCAAAGAGTTAACTATAGTTATGCCAATAGATGCATGTCAAGTGTTGAGAAGAGTAGTGATGATATATCTTGGATTAAAGTGGTGTTACTTTAACTTAATTAGATATGTAAAAAATTGACATCGAAAATCTAGAACGAGTACATGAATATATGAAATATGAAAAATAGGAGAAAAACAAGAATGAAATATTCTTAACTTAGAAAATAGATTTTAATATTATGGTAGGTTGATGCTATAGGATTGTAAAAATCTTGGTATTATCCATGGAATATTACACTAAATACATGAATGATATGGAAAATAATCTATAGGATTGTAAAAATCTTGGTATGGAAAATAAATCGAAGGCCATTTGAGCCATATGATAACCCAAGTACATGAACAAGGCCACAAATTTAACCATTATATTAACTTATAAACAAACACTTCAGCCATTATAAGGAACACGTTTGTGACATTTATAGCAAATTAATTACCCTATCGATTATATGTTGCAAATTTAAATATTATACTAAGCTGGATGCATGCTACATTTTGGTCGTGACAGATTATTTATCTTAGTCCTAGTACTAAGGTCCTTCGAAGTTGAAGCAAGAAATGAAGGCCAATTTCCAAATTTTGTCCAAATTAAAGGTAAAACGATGGGTTCGTCATGAAATGAAAAATCTCTTCAACTTTCATATTTCTGATTTTTTTAACATACTTGAAATTTGTGAGTTATCTAATCCAATATAATTCTAGGTACCAAACGTCGCCTTGTGGATTTGAAGGACTGGTCAGTGTTCTTCTGGTGGGTTCAGATGGTTGAATTGGTGCATCAACTTTATTTAAAAATCTGAAACAGGTGAGCTCACACAATTATCTGCTACTAGCTAGAACAAGGTGGTAGAACTGCAGTGCACCTTTTGTAACATACCAAAGTCTAATTTTCTGATGAACTTTGCTGAGGAGGACTTGCATTATGCCTACCACCAGGACCAGACGGTGGAATGAGAGTGCCCTTTGGCAGCATAGAAAACTCCAATTTTCTTGGAAATGGAGGACTCAGACCATGTCCTTTACCTGCATCAGAAGGTTGAATTGGAGGGCCTTTTGGTAATACACCAAACTTTGATTTTCTTGGTTGAAATGATAGAGGGGGTGGATTTTTGCTATGTCCCTTACTTGGACCAGATGGTGGAATTGGAGATCTAGTTGATAGCATGTGGCCAAATGTAGCCCCTCCTCCATGAAACTGCCCATGCTTCTCTCCTTTATTTGTGATGAGCTTACTTGCATCTGGGGAGAAAGAGGCAAAGCCCAACACTAGCACAAACACCAAGGCCACCACCAATGACAATTTTTGACAGGTTAGTGCCATGCTCTTCTTCATGAATCTCTTGTTTTCGCTTTTTCCTTTTTGTTGTTTCTGAGTGAAAATCATGCCATACTTGCTCATATAGGAATTAGGTTATACTTCACTAGGAAATTCTTTAAAGTTTTTACTTTATTTTTCTCAAGTGCTTCTTTGCTTTTTAATAGCACTATCAATCCAAGTTAGCTCTATGCCATTGTATTTCATCTGCATCTTCGTCTGTAGCCAGTAAAGTATGCCATATGAGGTTCACCAACTATGGAAGCTTATCAAATGTTTTCTTCGTTGAAGGATAGGAGGAAATTTTATCTTAAAGGAAAGTCATTTTCACCCTACTAGCCTGGTATTCATAAATATGAGTTCAATACGGTTACATATAAATACGAATTGGATACCGATACATATTTATGGTAAGTTTCCATTGTGGCCGCAAAACTTGGTTGTAAGTGTCCTGTTGTAGTCTGTAGTCTTGTAGACTCCCAAATTAAAAAAAAAAAGGTAACATCATTTTGCAGTCCCGAAGCATTCTATTCTCCATCATTTGTCATACCAAGTTAACAACTTTTGTAGCAAAGACTAATCTTTTTATTCATCTTTCTCATGAAACTACCATTTCATGGCTTCATTTACATACTCTACTTAAGCTTCTAGACCAACAAAGAAAAAAAACTTCAGTTGAAAATTTCCGCATTCTACACTACATAACCACTACCTCTGCTACTAGCTCATCTATCAACGAGTTCTCTACTTCCCTACCTATTAGGTCTATATCGTCTCCCAAATCCAACCACAGCGAGTCTCTTTCGAGCACTTTCTCCAGATTGTCCTCATTTGCGTTCTCTTCCTGGCTTGCCAGCAACTTGCACAGAACACCATGGAGTGCACTTCTATGGATCCACTTGGGACCAACTCTTTTGTTTGCAGGCCTTACCCATGGGTGTGGATCAGTGAATTGCTCAAACATCTCCAGAAGCCCTGAATTTATCCGGTCGAACAGTAATCTCCTCTCAGGCTTTGGCCAAGAAGTCTGATCAGAGTATTTCTTCTCAAGCTCTTCGAACAGTAAAGGACTCACAGGACATTCTGGAGTGTACCATGTTGTCAAAAAGGTACCCGAGTCAGCACTGTTTAAACCAGATTCAGTTAAAATATCGGCCAAGTACAAGGACTCCCAGCTCCCTTGATCTCTACGAAGTCCTATTGCATCTGAAAACACAGTAGACTCTTCACCAACATCTTCATCACTTGAGATTTCCATGGGTCCCTCTGCATATGGTTCTGACTCCAGCTTGAGTAGCTGAAGCTGCATCCGAAGCCCTAGCAACCAAATAGAATATGAAAATCAAGGCAAACAAAAGGAATTGATCAATTTACTAAACAAACGCGCAACACAGAAGGAAGAAAAGGTAATCATAGTCATAATAGAACTCAAAACAGATTCAGTTCAACAAATCCAATTGATATGGCAGACAAAATTTCAACTCCCACCAATGACTACAGCCCACCTTATCCAACATCTACACTCAGAAATTGCAAAATCAACTGACTTCTCGCACATGATATAATTGGAAAGCAGCAAGGCAATGGTTTATTCTATTCCAGCACCTACATATTCCATAGGGAAACTAGCACTAGAAACCTAAAAAATAATCAATATAAATGGTCTTCCAATTACCTTGCAGGTCAGCATTGAGACTCTCAAAGCATTCAGGAGAAGATGATGCATCATCAGTGAAAGGAACTTCCAGAACTGAAACAGGACTGGGTTGATCAGCCTCCTTAGTTCTTGCAGGCGATTCTATTCCAGGTACAGGGTGGTCAGAAGGAACTACCCGTTCCACAGGTGGCCTGATTGATGGTTCCTGGAAATTTATTGAAATATTTAAGAGACAAAAATATTCTTGATGCAAAGCTCTGCTTTCAACTGAGCAGGAAATGAATTCCAAACACATAGAATAGAAGTGACATACACAAAGTATGATGAATTGATACATCTACTTGTTTGTACAAAATGGTATACGATAAAATCATCAACAATAATTAACATCTCACAAAGAGTAATATGCAACAGGTTTTTTTTTGGTCTTTAGGAACATCAAAAATGAAATCATATAAGAGTTTTTTTGAATCAGTCCTGGGGATTTCAACATCAATAAGTCTCTACTAAGTCTAAATCATTACAGCATTTATATTATCCTATCACACAATCAAAAACCAAGCAGACAATTAAACACAAACCTGAGGAACTAGGTTCTCTTTGGGAGTAGAAGAAGAATCGCCTTCTACCAACATACGAGAAGATGATTCTGGAAGGAACGTATCAGGAGTTTCGTAAGGTATAGATGCATCCGCATCCACCAGTTTTACAGAAGCTGAACTTGAATCTGCAGCATTACTAGGTGATGACTCAAAGACTGAAATATTCTGCTGGGATTGATTGTTCTCTTCAAAGTCGGTTTTATCTTTACTCTGAGTAGCATGAGTTTCAGGTGAAATGTCAATAGCTTCCCTACTTAAGGAGCGAGAAGAATACGATCTTTTATTACTGGATCTAGAGTGTTTGCGGGCACCTTCTCTAAGATTAAGATTCCCCTTTACTAGCTGGTTTCTTTCGTGCTGGATTGTTTCTTTTGGTATCAGATACCTGTCATCACGTATAGTTTCACGGCGCATACTTGTTTTATAACTTCCAAATGCACTAGATGAAGCGGGAAGAGATTTTGATCTTGATAAACTATTGATACATCCATCCTTCCAGCCATCCCTACTGCTGATACCCAGAGGTCCACCCCGTGCAGGTGCATCTTCAGTAGAAAATTTATCTCTAAATCCTGACTCACCAATCATGGCATTCAATTTTTCTGCTCGCATTTCCTTGTCAGGGATAGCAAGCATTTCAGCAAGGGTGCTGCCCCTGCTAACAACTCCCACTTCTTGGGACTTGTGAGTCATTTTCCATCTCTCTGAGAGTCTCTTCTTGGCCTCTCTACTCACAGTTGATTCAGTAGAGCATGATGATGACGGCCTAGAGTGATTATTCAAGTGAAAGGAATGTCTGGAAGCCACTGACATCACCTCTGATTCATTTGCAGATTCATTCTCAGACATGCTACAAGAACTCTCATCACCAGCATATCCTTTCAAACCAGATGATGAAATACGTACAGAACCGGCGCTAAAGTTATTCCTCATTTGCCTTGTGATTTCCTTAGCAACTTCCCTAGATTCTCTAGACTCATGCGTCAAATGGCCATCTTTATCTTGGAAGTTTTTCCTTCCCCATGATTCTGTCTCCCTATTTCTAATGCTTGGAAATTCTGAGTGTTTCCTACCATCTAACATAGAAGCATGAGAAGAACAAGGTGATGAAATAGTTTTGGTAGCATTCAGCATCTTCCCAAGGTTAGGTTTCAGAACAACTATCCTTGTAGGAGGAATGGAAGATTCATTTTTCGCTTCTGATAGGTTTAGTGATGACTTGAGAGAACTATGATCAGCATGTCTACTGTCAGAGTGGCTAGAAAAAGAATCGCGATGCTCCTGAGGAGATTTACATTTATTCTTCCGAGGGGCTTCTCTCACTGATGTCCAGCTAAGGTCAATGTTCTCATACCTCTGAGCTTCTGATGACTTCATAGAGGCTATGCGACCACAACGGGAATGGGGGCCACCTTGCAGATCATGCAGATGCTTTGCGAACAATGAGTCTGGTTGCTGAAGAAATTTTAGAAGAAGATCCTTGTTAGAATCCAGCACCTCAAGTGCATCATGGAATTCCTTTGAATCCTGTAGCCTCTCATCTGTTGAAAGACGTTTAGCATCCATGAATTTTTGTCGAACAAAAGCCATCTCAGCATCACTGAGCTTCGAGTTAGCATTCCCTCGTGATGAGTAACTACGACCTTCTACATTTGAAGCTTCGAAAACTTCAAACACATCCTTGAATTCTTGTTGCTCCTTTGAGTTCTTCCTAGATGAACGGCGGTCATAACACATGCTGCTCTTCTCCTCTTTCTCTACCAATCTTGTCCTCTGAAGACAATTCTCTGAAATGCTTTTCTGTTGTCTATGAGCAGGCTGCTGAGGTGGCAGCCCATCAAGACCCATCAATTTGGCAATAACGCTTGGCGATCTCCTTCTGGGTTCAGTTTCTTTCAACATCTCCTCAGCTAATAATTTCTTTATTGGAGTTCCAACAACTTGCTTTGAAGATCGTCGCCCCAACTCAAACGTGAACTGCAAGGGAAAAAACAATACACTTGATCATGAATGCCATATCTGTATTTGTTATTTTGAAAATAAATCAAAATGAGGGAAGATTTCACAGAAAAGCACTATTCTTTGGCTCACTTCAACACAAAAAAGTGGTTACTCTGTTTGTGCTACAAATGACAGGAAAACAAAAACCAAATCATGCAGCTCAATATACACAACTAGAAAATGAGCGTACCGAGTCGTCCCCTGTAGAGCCACTACTGCAAGAACTAGAATCAGAGGCCAACTTTGGAAAGTTTTTCTGTTTCTGAACCTGCCTCTTTCCTGGAAATAAAACCAGAAAACAACATCAGGATGTCCCTTCGAAAGCATAAACAAAGTGAGAAGGATCTACTTCATAAAATTTACAAGCAATTAGAAATCAAAATAACTAGTACCCAACCCAGTAAATAATCAGAGAGCGATTAAACAGTTCATGGGAAAAAGGGAAGAACTGGAACAATAAAACGTAGAAAACATGGCAATGTCTGGAAAACAGCATGCAGAAAACAGAGGAAATTTCATAATTGTCTTTGACTAATCAAAAAGAAGCAATTGAATTACAACTCATCATCTCCTAGAATTCATTATGGAAACAAAGGAAATCATGGCAATACCACCACAGAAAAGTCACAAACTTTACCAAATTACAGAGACAAACCAAAATAACCTGCATTGCACAGCCAGTAGAGAAAAGAAATTAAAGCTGATAAATAAATAAAAATTGTTGCCTTTAGTGGGATAACATGATAAAAGAAAATTTTAGAAAAATTCAAAGTGGTTATTAAGTTCAAAACTTTTTTATTTTCTTTAATTGGAAAAGAAGAGATTAGTAGATTCCGTTCAAGGGAGCTTGATAGTTTAGCTTAATCGTTGCGTTTCGAAAACACCGAGGGAAAAATAACTACTTTCAGCCAAAATCTGAATTTCGTCTTCCTTCTTTTTTTTCTTTCTTTCTTTCTCTCGGTTTTCTCGGAAAACAAACAGGGTCGGAATTTCAGACAACTTACGGAGCTGAAAAAACACAGAACAAAAGCAAAAAAAGCGAAAATCAGAGCACCAGACCTCCTCTAAAAGCTCGTCCAGTGGAGGCGAATCTTTCCTCGGAGCTCCTATCAGCAATGCTCGTAATCTTAGACCTCCTTGGCCGCAACTTCTCCATTTTTACTCATTAAAACACCCTCCCAGACCTAAAAATTAAAAATTTACACACACAAAAGTAATGCGGAAGAAACGGAGATCGGAAACTCCCCACAGACGCACGCAACACGAAGCTTCGGAGAAAATCACACCCAAAAAGAAAAAGCCCTAAGTTTTCAGCTCCGCACACAGAAAAAAAAAATCAGAAAAAACCAGATCTTAAAAAGAAAGAGAAGGAGAGAGAAGGCTGTTGAAACGGAGACAGAGAGATAGAGTGAGAGTAATAAAGAGGCGTCCGTGCCTGAGAACAGAGAAGAGAGGGAGAGAGAGAGGAATAGAGAGCGGGTGACTGGGTGTGAAAAGAAGAAAGCGAGAGAGAGGAGAGAGAGAGTGGGGTTGGTTTTGGTTTTGTTTTGTTTTGGGGGTTTTTTGAACTTTCAAATACCGATAGACTGACAGAGGGGGCTCAGCCTCTGCGCGGGCAAGTGGCGTATGTAAAAGGACGTGAGGTGAAACAGACTATGGCTCTGCCCCTTTTTCCACGTGTCCTTACTGGGCTATGCCACGTCACTGTCCTGCTTGGTCCTCCATAGCAAGCTGTTGGCTTCACTCCTTGTATGCTTGGTCTTTTTTCGGACAATTTCATGGCTGTTCTGGTGTTTCTCTCCATGGTCGTATGAGGGTGATTGAAGATTGTTTTAACGGCCAAAAATTGCAGGAAATGCTTGTGAGTCTTGTAATGAATACTATGGACATCTCTGTTGTTCAGATGATCTTTGTCGTATGAATAACAATTTGTTTACATGTAGATATGCTCTTGCCTAAAAGATCAATTTGCTGGGGCGAAAAGGGCCAATAACTGAAGGAGTATAGAATTACAGTTGAGTCATTTGCATTAGTAATTTAACAAGTCCACATAATATGATCGGAAAAGACAACTCCCCTAACATATAGCTTCTTAATAGGATACTATACATAGATGTCCTTATTCGGGTGATGTTTGTCATTTGAATGACAGCTTGTTAGTTTGTGATATGTTATTGTCTAAAACATCAACTTGTCGGTGATGAAAGGGCAAAAATTTATTATACTTCTATACTAATAACATCCTATATATGCCCTTACATAAAATATCAATTTGTTAGCGATGAAAATGACCAAAATGTGCCCTATTGATGTACTAATACCGTATCTCTACTCTTATCTAAATTATTAATTTGTCGGTGACGAAAAGGGCCAAAATTTAGCCTTCAGTTACACTGTCATCGTATCTCTACCATTACCTAAAACATCTATTTGTTAGGGGCGAAAATGGCCACATTTTGATTTACCTTTTGCATTGACACCATATCTATGCTCTTACCTAAAACATCAATTTGTCAGCGACGAAAAGAGCCAAAATTTAGTCTACCTTTACACTGACATCGTATTTCTGCCTTTACCGAAAACATCTGTTTATCAGCGACAAAACGAGCAAAATTTGGTTTACCTTTACACTGACACCGTATCTCTGTCATTACTTAAAACATCAATTTGTCGGTGATGAAAAGCCAAACTTAAAATTTTAATTTGTCGGCAGCGAAAAGGCCAAAACTTCGTCTATCTTTATACTGATTGCGTCTCTCTACACTTACCTAAAACATCAATTTGTTAGTGTCAATAATGGCTTAAACTTTCTAACGACATTGCATTCACATGCACCTTGCTTGCAATTGAGAGGCGAATTCACAATCGAGTCATTCATGTTATGTGACAATTAATGTGTTATATTAATGAAAAATATAACTAGTATATACACATTAACTAACACATCTAACATTACACTAAAAATAATAAGGTAGCCAGTAATAAAAGATGAGGACAGATGTGAGGGCGGGCACAAAAACACTTAGATAGGTATGATTTTTTTGGTGATCGTGATTGTATAATTGTACACATAGGGTTCTTTTTGTTTTTCAACGGGAAAGTGATATTCAAACACCTTTATCTATTATAATATATGAAATACTTTTTCACAACATCGACCGAGTATAAATACCATGTTATTATGCCGTGTGCTGGCATATTTATTTATTTATTTTAATTTCCATTGTTTCGGATGAATGTGGCTCCACCATCTTTTATTATATGTACAAATGACACAGACCAAACAAAGAGAGGAATCTTGAATTCTCAAAGCAAATTCAATATGGGTAGCCATTTGTAGGAGTACGTGTAGGAGAGGCAGTCTTGTAGTTACGGCAGCACCCACCCCTTTGTTTTGTTGTGGTGGGGATCAAACAAATGTCATGCAATTATGGGACTTGTGTCCGTTTAATTATATAAAAATGGGTCAACTTAGACATATTGTTAATACATGTATTTAACAAATTCTGCTTCCATTCTATTTGATACGAGATTCATTTTATGACCCACAAGCAATCAACCTTAAGCTCTTGTTCGGTGTACCTAAAAGGCAAAGGCCTATTCTCTTCTAATTAACTGTTTATATGGTTTTTATTTATTTATTAAAACCATAGTTATTAGCAAATGACCCGTTAATGTAGTGGTTTGAAGCAAATGCTCTCCCCAGAATAGGTCAACGGTTCAAGTACTAGCATCTGTGTAGTGTGTGTGAGTGAGTGAGTTTAGTATGTTATCGCTATTCTCAATAAAAAATATCCTTAAAAAACAAAAAAACCATAATTATTAATTAATTAGAGCATAAACAAATAGAGGGTCATCCTTGATTTTGGATACTTTTGCCTCCTTCCTTCTCACATGCGCACTTAAAACTTCAATTTTGTACCTGAAAATGTTGAAGATTATGAATTATAAACCAAGCAAACTCTAAACCCATGATTATTGGGTTTTTGCATGCATGATCATGAAGTTAAAATACACTTAGGGGTCTGCATTAGAAACAAAAACAAAAAACAAAAAAAGTTAATTATCAAAGTGCCAAAAAAATCGATCATGTGTCTTTTGTGTAGGAGCTGGGGGCAACCACTGAAAATCCACGTAGACATAAGCCATTGGGTGTGCTTTACTCTTACATATGATATGACCACCCAACCTTTGGCCCCCCAAAATTTGCATGATTTTGCTTGGCACCTTTATTTCTGTGTAATATGGAATCCAAGCAAAAAGCATCACAACATGGAGATCATTGTTGTCTCCAATCCCTACCATATAGTTGACAAATAAAGCTAGCCACTTAATTTACTTGTCCATTTGCATGATCATCAAGACGTTTCTCTATGTGTTTGATTTTTTGTTGTTTTTTTTTTTCGGTTTCCTGTCACTTTTATGCTTCTTTGGGTAATAATTTTTTTTTCATAGAATCATGTGCAAAAGCAAGAGGGCGCCCCACAAGCCCATACATCCATCTACAACTAACATAGATGAAGTTTTTCCTTCTTCTGATGCCTGGAAGGACTTGAGTTTGCCAATTGCTGGAGTGTTCTGGTAATGATTAAAAGCAAAAGTTGAAAGCAAACACCATCTTGACTAGACTAAAGTGTGATTATTTAGGTAGATATCCACAATCATGGCTTTTGAATGCCCGCAATCATCTGTTAACTTTTGACAAATTACAAATTCCTTGATTAATTAATGCAAACTATACCTGCATGCCACAACCACATTGGCCATCTTTCTAAGATTAGGACTTTGAGCTTCATATCTTAACTAGGCAGGCCTGCAGGCTTAGGACTTTCAACTTCATATCTCAACTAGGCAGGCCTGCAGGCTTAGGACTTTCAACTTCATATCTCAACTAGGCAGGCCTGCAGGCTTAGGACTTTCAACTTCATATCTCAACTAGGCAGGCCTGCAGGCTTAGGACTTTCAACTTCATATCTTAACCATCAAAATCTGATGCCAAACTGCTTTGAAATAGCTAGACACGTATAAGTATATTTATATGACCCCCAATCCTGTCTCTTTCTCCAATTGGCACATCGTGTAAAGAAAACTAGGATCACCAAAGTCATCTAATCTAGTTTTTAGCTGATTAATTAATTAAATAAGACAAAACCCAATACTAATCCGTTTCTAGAATGTTAAACCTGCTAGCTTTTGGTAGGTCTGTCTTGCAATGAGCCTCTCATTGGCTTCTTATATTACTCTGTATATTGTGTGGTACTTTCAAATCTTGACTGCATGCATGAATTCCAAAAACAAATTTGCACACGCAAGTTGGTAGGTAGTTGATTTTCTCATAAATAATGTGCATCTTTTTTTTATGTATGTTACTCCACGCAAAGGGTGTGTGAGACAGATGATTCTCTAAACTGTACTATGTCTTCTGCCACATAAAATCAGAACAGCTTGATGTTTTAGTTTTCTTTTTCTACCAACAGCCGAGGTGGAATTCGAATTTTGAATATCTTTCAATAGTAAAAAGAGAAATCTCACTAAAATAAGAGCTGGTTGTCGGCAACTTGGTTAATATTCATATACCAAGACATCAAACAAGGTTTTCTTGTGCAACATGCATTGATACAAATTGGGTAAAGGTCATTTGGGTGCACCTGGGACAAGAAAAGGGGGGAAGTTGTACCAAAATCTGCAGGAGATCATGTAATTGTCCAAACTAAGAAACCATGTATATTTACAAGTTTCATGAGGGCCACTTGAATTATTATAGAGCAAGGTAAATAAAGTATGGTGCTTGGAAGCTAGACAGGCCATGAGGCATGCCATTACAGAGGCTGGAGGAGAATCTCCACCAAGAGCGGGTGTGACTCAAATCAACACCAAAACCCAAGAAAAAGAATCTTAAGAAAAGAATATGGTGGGAAAGAAATTTAAAGATAAAAAAAAGGGCCTTATATTTCGGCTTCTGTCATCCATGGATGAGACATCCACATTTCATACTTATAAGATTTGGAAACTCAATTTGATTCAATTGTAGGCACCAGGGAGCGTTTCCTTGTATGATTGCTTCAAAGCCTTCAATGGCTCCCATAAGTACAAGAATTTATTTCGACCCAAAAAAAGAGAGTACAAGAACTGATGTGAAATGTGTCACGTCTGTTATATCTGCATCTAATTTTGAATTCTTGTATAAGTTATTATATGACTTTCACACAGATTATATTTCTACTGGGATCTGGCTCATCTCTGGAACCATACAGAACACAGACAATTTGTTGAAATCTCCCAGCCATTTATTGTACTCAGTTCAGAGTTCAGACCGAAGAAAATAGAACACATTCTAAACCATTCTTTTAATGATTAGTTCAGAGTTCAGTTTCAGACAAAAGATAAGACAGAACTGGACCTCTTGGTTGGCTCCTGAGGCCCAATGGGCCAATTCTTCTAACATGTTGCCATGGTGATTTCACTGAAGTAGCATTGCTGCTATTTGCAGAGGCTAAAGTCACTGCCAAAGACTTGACGCCCCATTCTAAATCCCTGGACTGGTAAGAGCAAGCAACAACACAAGAACCGGCTGCTAATTGTTGGATATGTAGTTGTATGGATGTAAGTGTAACTATGGTAGGATGAAATATGTTTCAAGGTGTATATGAATACGCTATCTTTCAGACTTTATTTGCCCTCGCTACTTTGTTGGCTTATGAGGCCCAATGACATCTTTATTTAATTTGCAGTTGAATAAGCCAAGACAAAGAAACTGAGGCATAAAAACAGAATAACACATCCTTACATAATGTCGCACACATTGAGATTAAATAACAAACTTAGCCCTATCTTGCATATTGCTAGCTTCTTCTTCTTCTCAAATTGAGATACGAGTCTCTAGTATCCTTCATTTTGTTGACAACAACATCCATATGCATCCGCTCAGCTGGTAATATTGCAGAGCATGAGAGTCCTATCTGCATCACTGAAACCAAACACTCCTCCAATCTTGTTTCAAGGGTAGGGCTGTCATCTTGGTAGCCTATGTCATTTTTGTATCTTTCATCATCACCATCTGCATAATCTCTTTCAATGAGCAATGAATGGTCAACTATGTCCATGGCATGGTCAGGCATTGCCATGGCTGTGAATTGGTGAATGGTCATACCATCTCCAAAAATATCTGTAGGTCTTTTTCCTGTGAACATTTCTAGCAACAGTATTCCAAAGCTATAAATATCTCCGAGGATGGAAACTTGGCCTCCCATGCCATACTCTGTCATTCATCAATACATGCATTAGGATCTTCTTTATGAGTTTTCCAGAAGAAAAAAAAAAGGCGATCATCTTTTTTATTTTATTTATTTTATTTTATTGGAAGTGACTTAAGATAGCTTCGTCGTAGCAACTTATTAGGAAGAGAGAAATAGAGAATGATATAAACTCATACCTGGAGGAATGTACCCTATGGAACCCTTCAGCCCAGCTGACAAGGTTTGACTTTGGGAGGAATTATCTGATGCTTCCAAGAGCAGCCTTGCTAAACCAAAGTCGCCAACATGGGCAACCATATCTTCACCAAGAAGAACATTGCTTGGCTTTAGATCACAATGAACAATGGTCTTTTCACAATGGTAGTGGAGATATTCTAAAGCAGAAGCAACGTCAATCGCAATATTGAGTCTTTGGGTAAGGCTTAATCTCTTACTTTGATATTGTTCATCATCTTTAGGATGCAGCCATGAGTCTAGACTTCCATTTTCCATGAACTCGAAAACTAGACTTTTGAAGTCATTCCCCTGATTATCAATGCTTGAGCATGCAGTTATGATCTTGAGAAGATTACGATGCCTTATACTTTTTAAAGCTTTGCATTCATCAATGAAACTCTTGAAAGCTCCTGGTTGTTGAAGGTTTAATACCTTAACAGCAACTACTCTCTCATCACTAGGAAGTACTCCTTTGTAAACAGAACCAAAACTTCCCGAACCAATCAGTTTCTCGACTGAGAACCCGTCAGTTGATTGAACGAGTTCTAAGTAAGATAAATCTGATTTCCAACCTTGATAAGAATGTGAAGTTGCAAGGGAACCTCTCGACTTCTTGACCTTTGAACGAACAAGAATGAAGCATGACAGAGCAATTATGAAGGCAAGTGCACAAGTTACAGGGATGACTACCTTTAGGGCAAGTAGTCGTTGAGGTGAATGGGACTTTTTGATGGAGCATGCATGTAGACGTAATTTTGGGAGGCCACCACAGAGCCTATTGTTTCCAATAATTGAGAGACCACTTGCATTTGAAAAGATCCCTTCTTTAGGCAATTCACCCTCAAAATCATTATAAGAAAGATTGAGATAATGAAGAAATGGAAACTTGCCCAGAAATTCTGGAATCTGCCCCGATAAGTTGTTGCGTGACATATCTATTTCTTCCAAACTTGTTAAACTTTTAAGAGATTGAGGAACTGTTCCTTCAAAATTATTTCGTTCCAAGTGCAGCCACCGCAACATAATACAACTGCCAAGAGTTGTGGGGATTTCACCGGATAACTTATTTCCCGAGACATCTAGCTCTACAAGATTTACCAAATCACTCACTTGAAATGGTAATGGACCAGTCAAAAAATTGTTAAACAGTCTCAAATAAAGTGAAAGGGATGAAATGCCGACAAGCTCTCTGGGTATGGTGCCTGTCAGATTGTTATTAGAAAGTTCAAGTACGAGTAGACTTTGGCAGTTTCCAAGACTTTGAGGTATACTTCCCTCAAACCTGTTGTTGAACATGAAGAGCTTTGTCAATGAAGTCAAGTTACCTAGGGAAGAAGGTATCGGTCCAGAAAATTTATTACTATTCAAATTCAGTTCCTCTAACTTTTGAAGCTTTCCAATTCCATTAGGGATTGTACTGTAAGAAGGTTTATTACATTAAACCTACTAAAGTGATCTTCTAATCAAATTAGGATTACTAAGACTTATTGTTTATTAGGAACTCAAAACCTATCTCGATTAGGCAAGCCTCAAACAGTGTTTAATAAGGATAATGAAGGCTTAAGGGTTCCTAGTTCTACAAGGATTGAAATGGATTAATCCTATAGCATGAAGGATATCTCTAAGTGTT
>NC_024126.1:21495501-21515245 GCF_000346735.1 Prunus mume | reverse complement strand
TCTTACAGTTATGTTTTAATTCTGATTTTGTTAACTAGTTTTATCTAGACAGTTTTATTTTGCAGATTTAATTGAATTACTTTTATACAATGTTCTGCATTTGCTATTTATGGATGACAAATAGAACAAAGGGCCAAACTGTAATCATGTCAACATTATGTTTACAGTTTGAATCTATGAATGAGTCATTAAAGATTGTTGAAACCTTGGTAGTTTTGAAGGGTGGGCAAAGAACTGTTCAGTTTTGTCACACATACAGTAAAACCAAAAACAGTTCTTGTTTTTCAATCCAGTTGGAAGCCTTATGTGTTTTGCAGATTCATGTATGTGATTATAAAAGTCTTGGATGTTATATATCCATGTACTTCGATAGTCCTTTATGAATTTTTCAAAATGACAGTGGCTTGATAAAAGGAACAAGAGAATTTTGAGTTCCACATGGCCATTAAGTAATGAACAATAAGTCTAAATTGATTATTTGATCAAGTGGGAGAATGTAAGAAGGTTTATTACATTAAACCTACTAAAGTGATCTTCTAATCAACTTAGGATTACAAAGACTTATTGTTTATTAGGAACTCAAAACCTATCTCGATTAGGCAAGCCTCAAACAGTGTTCAATAAGGATAATGAAGGCTTAAGGGTTCCTAGTTCTACAAGGATTGAAATGGATTAATCCTATAGCATGAAGGATATCTCTAAGTGTTTCTTGATGGGCAAGACACTTAGAGAGATGCATATAAATAGAAGGCTCCCTCCTAGATCCGAATAACACAACACAGCTAAACAGAAATTCACCCATCAGAGTTATAGCTATAAGGATCGGATTCTCAGGAGAAGAACTTCTATTCCTTGCACTGCCAATCTGTTCCAGCATCATCCAGCCCTTGCGCCAACACCATGACAGAATCAGGTTAGTGTTAAACATGTTATGGCTTTAAGGAATTAACATGTACCACTAAAATTGTTCTGTTCCACCCCCAAAAGACTCAAGTTTTCGAGTTTTCCGATGTCATCAGGTATTCTTCCGTGTATTAAATTTCTGCCCAAATAAAGATATTTTAGTTGGCTAGAAAGGTTGGTTATAGATCTTGGCAACTCTCCTTGGAATAGATTAGTGTGAAGACCCAAGACCTCTAGGCTAGTACAATTAGCCAGGAAGCTGAGAAAATTCAAGTTGCCACTCTCACTTGTCAGCCAATTTCTACCAAAGGTCATCCAAACTAAGCTTTGCAAGCTGCCAAGACTTTCAGCAGGGAGTGTCCCAGTGAGACCATTTTCACTAAAATCAAGCTTCCAGAGTCTGGAAGAATTTGACAATGATGCAGGAATAGTTCCTGTGAATTTGTTGGCACCACCGTAAAATTCTCCGAGATTAGGAAGATTAATGCCGAGATTTGGAGGTAGCTCTCCATGTAGCTGATTTACAGCAACACTGAAAAGGTATATTGAAGAAATGTTATAGATTGAAGAAGGGACCTTACCAGACAGATTATTTCCCGGCAGTGAGATATTCTGCAAGGCTGTTAGACCCCCGAGCCATTTGGTATGCTTCCATGAAAATTGTTTAGGCCAAGATAAAGGTCATGCAAAGAAGAGAAGTTTCCTATCCAACCTGGGATTGCTCCGGTGAGATTGTTAGCAGCAACGGATAGATAATTTAAATTCAACAATGAACTTAACTGGTTCGGAATGGACCCGTATCCAAAATGGAATCCGAGCACACCTACGCGCTCATGACAACTAGGAGATCATTCTAGGATAGAATGTAACTCACCAACTCTGCCCACGCACCGACAGTGCGTGAGTATCCAAAGCGATACCGCTCACCGGGAAATCTAAAAATCAAGGGTCAAGCTTCCTACCCTAGGTTCAGGACATCCATTGGAGCCACTTTTATTCTTGGACCTATCGCGGCAAAAGGCCAGAAGTGGCCGGAATCGAGCTTGCAAAATCGGCGAAACTTTGGGTTGAAGTTTAACCCACATAAGCTAGAAATTTCTCAAATCCTACCCAACCATCAACTAAATCATGAAAAATAGGTGGAAATCCATACCTTAATCGTCCAATTTGGTGGCCGGAGGAGAGAGAACGAACGGTGGGAAATTTTGAGAAAAATCGGGCTGTTTTGGCCATTTTCCGGCGACTTGTACTGTTGTTAATCGCTGAAGAAGGGTGGGGTAGGAGGAGGGCGTCGGGCTGGTTCGTTTGGGACCCGTGCCACCCAAAATAGTGGCCGGATGCGACGGTGGTGGCCAGAAAACGAAGCTGATGAATAGTAACAGGGGGAAGGGGAGGTGCTCCCAGCAAACCAGAGGGGGGAGGAAAATAAATAGAACTCGAGTACTGTAGCACCCGATACTGTAGCGGCACTGTTGCTACAGTAACAAATTTTAAAATTCTCATTACGTCCTTTTCATTTCTAGACCTTTCCTCCTTCATTACAACTCAGAATCGAGCATGCCGCATGTCTATGAATCGTATCGACGTGCTCTACACAACGGTAAAATCGAAATTCCCAAATTTCTTCCCAGTCAAAACGTCAACTTTTATAGTAATAAAATATTCCAGGAGCAAATTGTCTTTTATCTGAATAAATTAATAATTAAAAATTTATTCAGGACCAGGTTGTTACAACAAGTATATACAATTTGCGCCATGAACCAAGATCGATCGTGAGCAGAGCTTTAAGGGAGCTGCAAAGTCCTCTTTAGCCACTCACCAATTGTTGTAATACTTTGTCTATTTATTTTATAACATAAAGGGCCTCCAAAGCAAACTCCCTGAACCCAGTTGCATAAAAGAAAGAGATGTTCTTCAAATTCAGGAAAGTCTCTGCATAAAGGGCAAAGAGGCGAGGGACCAAGGTGTCTCCTATGCAGAGCCTGACGAGTCGATAAACCACCCTTGAAAATTCTCCACAAATTTTGTTTCAGTTTTGGCACTAGCTTCTAATTCCATATTTACTTCCACATAATCTTATCTATTGTCCAAGAGCCAGAAGGACTACTGGTGTTAGAATTAAGAGAAGCATTAATGATTAAATTATACCTAGATTTTACAGCAAATCTTCCATCTCTATTGAAAGGCCACACCATTCTGTTAGCCTCAGTCCCGTCTCCTAAAGGCAGAGCTTTAATCAAGCAAGCATCCCTGACATTGACTTGTTCATCAATAGCATTCACATTCCATACACAGGTTGAAGGTTTATAATTGTTTCAACCTTTTCCTTCTCATTTACCTCCACACTTGTCTTTGGCAATAAAAGGCGATCAGGGGATCAAGGAATCCACTTTTCAGTCCACAATTTAGTCCCACTTCTATCCAACACTTGCCACCGCACATCGTTGACAATGACGTCCCTTCCTGCCAGCAAGCTCGACCAAGCCCATGAAGACCTAGCCCCTTTTTTTGCTTTAAGGAAGTCATCGTTCAGAAAGTATCGACTCTTAATTAATTGAGCCCAAAAAGCATCTGGCTCCATCATCAATCTCTAGCATTGCTTGGCTAATAAGGCAGTATTGAAATCTCTTAGGCTCCTAAAACCCATCCCTTCTTCCTTCTTTGGCAGCCTCAAATCCTTCCAAATAATCCAATGAATTTTATTTGCTTCCTGGTTATGTCCCCCCCAAAAGTTGGCAAGAATGCTATCAATCTCTTTGCAGAAGCCTATGGGAAAAGAGAACACTGACATGGGATAAGAGGGAATAGCCTGAGCGACCGACTTTATCAGCACTTCTCGACCTGCTTGTGTGAGTAAACTTTGCTTCCATCCTTGCACCTTATGCAAGATTTTCTCCTTTACAAAGGTCAAGGCCTCCTTTTTTGATCTCCCATATATTGTTGAAAGACCAAGGTATTTTCCAGGGTCATCTGTGATATTTACGTTAAGAGCTGCTCTCATCTCTTCCTTCACTTCAGCCAAAGTATTAGGACTGAAAAACAAATTTGATTTTTCCAAATTGACAACTTGACCCAAGGCCTTGCAGTAAGACTTGAGAATTTGGCTCACCACTATACAACTTTGACTCATAGCTTTGAGAAATAGGAGGGAGTCATCTGCAAAAAAATAGGTGAGTTAAAGTCAGTCCCCTCCTGCCAAAAAATTTAAACCTTTAAGGAAGCCTCTCACTGTTGCATGGTTAAGCATATAAGATAAGACATCACAGACAATTATGAATAGATATGGAGATATAGGGTCCCCCTGGCGAATTCCCCTCGATGGCTTGAAACCACCCCCTGTCTTTCCATTGATTATCATAGAGAATTCCACTGAAGGAACACAGTTCATCACCTTTTGCACCCAAGTCTCTGCAAAACCCATTGTCAATAACACTGCCTGGACCACTCAATTCTATTGTAAGCTTTATTTATATCCAACTTCAAAGAGTGGAAGGCCTCATGTGCAATAAAAATATTATCTTGAACTTGCCTTCCAGGAATAAACGCGCATTGTTGGGGAGAAATGATTGCATTTAAGTGGGGTTGAAGGTGATTAGCGAAAATCTTCGAGATTACCTTGTAAGAATAGTTGCACAGGGCAACAGGGCAGAATTGAGTGACCAACTCCAGGTTCAGAACCTTTGGTGCAAGAGCAATCTCTATTACATTCATAGCAGAAATGTTTTCGTTCTCTGAGAAAAATCTTTTAACCAGCCCACACATATCCTCCCCAATAATGCTCCGATACTTTTGGTAAAAGATACCAGAGAAACCGTTAGGCCCTGGGGATTTTAGGGCCCCCATTTGAAAAATAGCATGTCTAATCTCCTCATCATTTATTGGGGCCATCAAGCTTGAATTAATATCCTCAATGATGATTGGAGAGACAAAGGATAAGATGTCACCCCAGTCTCTCTAACCTTCAGAAGTAAACAAGTTTTGGAAGTATGTCTCAATAGTGTTACGAACCTGAGCATCGTTACACTCCCAGTCTCCATTTTGGTTTTTTATCCAGGCAATCCGATTTCTCCTCTTTTTATGAACCGTACTATTGTGGAAAAAGGCTGTATTTGCATCTCCTTCTTTGAGCCACTTGGTTTTCGCCCTCTACTTCCAATACATTTCCTCACTCCTCTAAACATCATTGAGCTTGTTCCTTACCTGCACAATTTTCCCATAGTTTGCATCCCAGTTCAGCTGAAGTTGATCAAGCTCCACCAACAAGGAATTTGCAATTTTACGATTATTTAAGAATTTCCCATCACTCCACTTTTGCAAATCCTCATGACACCCCCTAATTTTCCTTCACCACACATGCATTCTATTTCCATGAAATTCCCTTCGCCAGGTTCTGCCAATCACTTCTCTACACTCCGGATCAGAAGTCCAAGAAGCCTCAAACTTAAAAGGCTTACACCCTCTTCTTATTCGAGATTCTGTCTCCACAAGGATGGGACAATGGTCAGAGCCCACGACAGGCAGCTGAGTAATGGAAGAATTTGTCCACACTTCTTGTCGTTGGGTATTAATTAAGCCCTTGTCTAGCCTCTCTTGAATGAGCACATCATCCGCTCGTTTTCCACTCTAGGTGAAAGCTTGTCCTTGATGCCCCAAATCCATAAGTTGTATCTTATCCATGAAGTCATGTAAATATCTCATTCTTCTGCTATCAATAGCCCGCCCACCAGTTTTTTCAAATGCCCATAAAATTTCATTAAACTCTCCAATACATATCCATGGTATCATCATAGATTGTAGAGTTGTTCCTAACCAATCCCAGAAAGCCTCTTTTTCCTCCCGGTAGGGCGTCCCATAAATCCAAGAGGCTCTAAATTTTGCTCATGTTGCTACAAATTCCACCCTGGTGTTTGATTTTCCACTCACCTCTAACTTGACTCTGTCATCCCACCAAAGGCATAAACTGCTAAAATATGAAAACTATAAGAGAATATTTGTTTGTGGGAATTTTCTATGTATTCTTCTCCTTGTAGGAGGTCATATTTATAATACAACAAAACCTGAATGGGCAAGTAAATAATAAATTCCTAAATCTATTTACAGTAGGAAATCAGGAATTAAAGTAAATCAATTACAAATAAAATAGGAATCCTTGGTGTGTAAGGAAAGTAAGTCAATATCCACAAGTCACGCCAACACCTATAAGCTCATTGAAAGTTACATCAAGCTCCCGTAGCTGTGTACAGTGAGATATATTAGTTGGAATCTTCCCGCCGAAAGAATTTCGAGACAGGGTGAGATATTGCAGGCTTCTCAGACGACCCATTTCTTGAGGAATTTCACCATGAAAACTATTGCTGTCTAGGTTGATTCTAGTAAGATGAGTAAGATTTCCAATAGAAGGTGGTAAGGAGCCTACCAGTTTTTGAGAACTCAGGTTCAAAATTACGACTCTTTTATTGGAACATGCAACGCCAACCCAACTGCAGAAATGAATGGAATCATTCCATGAGCTCATGAGATGGAGAGGATCTTGAGTGATTCTTTTCTTCAAGTCCAGCAGCGCCAGCCGATCAGTTTCATTTCCAAAAGTAATACCACTGGGTAGAGTTGCAGAATTCGAAGGTGTGCTCATGCATAAACGAATGAGCCCATGAAGGAATGTAAACAAAATCAGGCTGCCACCATGAGTAGTGCGTGAATGCTCCATCCCTTTTTTTTCACACAGATCAAATCAGAAACCAAGTTTGGTTTTACACGAATGCATAAGAAAGAAGAAACCTCCGCTCCGTATATGGGAAATAAATATAAAAATAAGGAACCAAATTAAAGTCAAGCTTTCACCGTGTCTATCAGGGCCCATCGATATGAATGGGAGAAATTGATGACAGTGATTTGGTTGATGAATGCACGTGTACAAGAAATTGATGACACCGTGTCTCTGTTACTTAATTATTTTGGATTCTGCTCTATCTGGTGATGTTATCATTTGGTTGTCTCTTCTCTGTGTCGCATCTGTACCTGCAAGTATTGACTTTTGGCCAAGACAGACCGCAACTCCCTCGAAAAGGCTATAACGAGGATTTAAAGTGAGTAGGTTATTTGAGGAGGTCAAATCTCACCATCAATAAATGCAAAGAAATCATGGGACTTAAATATTTTAAATGTTTTGACGGTCGGATCGGTCTCCTTAAATAACATCCTCACTTTAACTCCTCATTGTAGAAGCTCCCAAACTATCCGAAATTTTGAATCAATTAACTTTTGGTTTTGTAACTGGATTTCTTGGTTGGCCCAAAAGCCCAATGGGCCAATTCAGCTATTAGCTTGCTCTCATTTTTGCCAAACTAGCTTGCAGATGCTACGGTGTACTATGGTGTATTGGATCAATCAAGTAGAACACGATAAATTAAGTTGGAGTTGAGTAAGCCAGGACCAAGAAGCCCAGGCATAAACAGAAGAAAACATCCTTACACTACATGGATAACATCCTTATTCGAATAGTTTCTTGCAAATTGATAAGGTTAACGATTGAGATCGGATAACAAACTTTGCCATATCTTGCATAATGCTAGCTCCTTTTTCTTCTTCCTCTAAAATTGAGATATGAGTCTCTAGTTGCCTTCATTTTGTTCACAACAACATTCATTTGCATTTGCTCTGATGGCGATAATGCAGAGCATGAGAGTCCTATATGAATTTGTGAGAGTCCGTTTTCTTAAATGTTGATTTAAAAAATAAAAAAATAAATGTTATTATAAATACTCAAGTAATTATCTTGGTAAGAAGGAAATGTATATTTATAATTATTTTACGTTTATAATACCATTTCAATAGTTATATGAATATTATTTCAATATATATATATATATATGTGTGTGTGTTTTTTCAAATAAAAAGGGTTTGTTTAAACTATATGTCTATTCATTATTCCTTGGGATGTCATTAGATGGTTATTGGGTGCTTTATATACATATATGTTAATAACATGGATTAAGAGTTTAGATGTGGCATCCTTACATTGTTTTTTTGGAGAGAAAGATTGTTCTCTCCATGCATTACCATGCATTTGGACAGCTTATGCTTACAATTTGGTGACTAGGCTTTATCTTAGCTTGAGGTGGAGTTTACAATTTCAATAGGTGTCACAGCCCTTATAAAGAAATCTCCTGGCATTGACACATAGCAGTTTATATAAAAGAGTGGCAACCAAGTTATCTATTTGTATGGATAAGATAATGGCCTTTGTTATTATCCTCTCCAATGTTAAACGCCATCTCACCACCTATAAATAGGAGTGTTAATGAAAGGAAGAGATATCATGCAATGTGTGTGTGTGTGTGTGTGAGAGAGAGAGAGAGAGAGAGAGAGAGAGAGAGAGAGAGAGAGAGATTTTAGTGGCCTTATGCGTGATATTATAATTTGATGGATGTTCTTGATATTGGGTGTTTGCGTGTTGTTAATTATTTAATTAATGTTGGCATGATTATAATTTATATGTACATTGATGATATTTTAAATGATTACTTTGGTTTTATGAGATATGTGAAAAGAAGAACTAAATTATGTCATGGAAATTATTTGGAGTTCTTGGGTTGGGAAAATAATGGTGGAAAAGAAGGTAATGAGAATGATCTTTTGTGTAGTTGAGTCTAACTCTTAGTAGGTACGGGATCTCAGGGATCTCACAGTGCACATGATTTTTATTGGATTCTACTCTATCTGGTGATGTTATCATTGGGTTATTAGCTCTTGACTTTGATCTCTTTGTTGTCTCTTCTCTATGTCGCATCTAGTCTTTCGCTTTCTATCTGCCCACCTTATCACTGTGGTTCTACAAGTATTGACTTTTGGCCAAGACAGACCGCAACTCCATAAATATATGAAATTTTGAATCAATTAGGGCTTGTTTGATATTCAACTTGAATCCAACTTTTTAAACTCAAAAACAGAATTTGAGTCCAAAACAAAGAAAACCTGTTTGATAGCCCTATTTTTAAAAACTCGAACTCAAGAACAACTAAAAATCACCCAAATTATTAAAAACAAAAAATATGTTTTTTCAGTTTTTTTTATTAGCAACCCACAAGTTCTCAAATTTTTAAGATTTGAAAACAGTTTTGAAATTGCATACCAAACAACTTTTTGAATCTTAAACATAAATTTAGGGTAATGATTTTCGCACTTCAATTTTATCCACTTACACTCCATTTAAAAAAGGAGTGTAAGTGGATAACATTGGAGTGAGAAAATCACCACTTTAAATTTAAGAACTCCTTATTTTTAAGAAAAATCAAAGTTTTTGAGTTCCCTATTTGAATAGGATACCAAACGTCTCTTTAACTTTTGGTTTTGTGTCTGGACCTCTTGGTTGGCTCAAAAGCCCAATGGGCCAATTCTGCTCTTATTTCTGCCATGGTGATTTATTTTCACCAAACTAGCCTTGCAGAGACTACGAAGAAATGGTAGAAACTCATACCTGGAGGAATGTAACAGATGGAACCCTTTAGCCCAGCAGAAATGGTTTGACTTTGCGAGGAACTATCTGATGCTTCCAAGAGGAACCTTGCTAAACCAAAGTCACCAACATGGGCTACCATATCTTCACCAAGAAGAACATTGCTTGGCTTTTGTTTCACAACAGTGGTGGAGATAATCTAATCCAGAAGCAATTAACTATACAATGAGACCAATTAATATCTATAAAGTATAAATTAATGCAACTAGCTAGAAGGGGTTTTTTTTAGAAAAAGAAAAAAATAGTATAGCCGTTGGCTATACTCGGGGATTTGTTTTTAATCACAAACGAAAAGCCGCCCGGCTATACTACGGTTTTTACTAAAAATAGTTTAGCCGGGCGGCTATACTATTTTTGACAGGTAGCGAAATGGCCACTAGGCGCCAGCGGCTGGCCCATTTTGCTTATAGTATAGCCGCATGGCTATACGATTTTAGACACATGCCGAAATGGGTGCTAGGTCCTATACACCATGCGGTCATCTTTTGCTTTTTATAAATAGTATAGCCGACTTGCTATACCCAAATATTTTTAATAATAAAAATAGTACAGTCGGGCGGCGATACTAAGGTTTTTAATTATAAAAAAACGTATAACCGCTCGGCGCGACTAGTTTTGACACGTGGCGAAATGGGCGATAGGAGCCAAACGGTTCCCTTTTTAAAATAAAAAGTACCGCCGTCCGGCTATACTCTGTGTCTTTTTTTAAAAAAAAGTATAGAGGCTGTTTAATGACGCAAATGCCCCCTTTTTTCCGTTATATTTTCTATGCCGAACAGTAAAAGGCCGAAACTGCCCTCATCTGAACGCTTCCCTTTTGCCCCTCCCCTTCGGATCCTCCTGTTTCGTTCGCAGAGACGCAGCGTCCCTTTCGAACCAGCATGGTTGGGCTGGTTGGGGGACAGCCATGGAAGATCTGGCTTCGCTGTTGAGGATGCATCTGGGGCCGTTGATTTCCGTTTGGGGGGTTGTGCTGCGAATCGGACCGCCCTTTTGGTCTTCGTCTGATCGATTTTCCTCTCAGATGTTGCGTTCGAGTGTTGCCTTTCCCGCTGCGCTTCATCCTTCTCATCGCACGGGTTTAGCTCAAAAGGATTTCTAGGTTTCGTAAAAGAAGGTTGGTTTTAACGTTCTTTTGGTTTTCTAGTTTGGTTTATTCATTTGTCATGTTGAAAAACTCAATTAAGGGTCGAGATTTCTAGTTTTCGAAATTCTTCCCTTTTTACTTTCACCAAAAAGATCAGATTGAAACTATGATGCCTCATTCAATTAAGGGTCGAGATTTCTAAGTTTCTCTAAACTTGGCTTTCCGAAACAGAGAATATGATTATATGTCAAATATTACATTGTCTTTTTTCAAAATTATTGGCAAGAGATGTAGCCAGAATGAACAACTATAATTCTAAGAGCCATTTACTTAATCTAAAATGGCAAGAAAGAGTCCTAAAACCCCAGCAGAGGAATGAGCTTAGTCAAGTATCTGCATCTATTTCACATCTATATAGGCAAGTTGCGAGCTTTAAGGCTACATTTATGTTCCCTTCCTTTACAGTCAACGTGTTCGTAGTCTTAATTTTGTATGTTTTGCTATTTTAAATTGCACCTCTTGGCACTTTTTGAAAAACTTATATACTTATTGGGACAGAGAGAGAGTGAGAGAATAAAGGTAGGAAACCACTATGAAGTAGAGATTAAATCAAGTTCCAAAAGAAATTGATTATAATGTAGTAGTTTCCTGTTAGAAACCAATTTCTGCAAACTAAAAAATACGTAATTCCCCTAGAAGTTCCCACCAGACAAGAATACAAGTATCATGCCCTGTTAATTTGGCCAGGGATAATGCTATTTTCTGGTACCTGGTTACATGATTGCTGCCGAGGGAGCCCATTATGGTCAATAATAGGTTTATACTAACTTCGGTTTTTCCGCTCCTCATCAGCTCTCAGTGACACATATCCATGATCAACCATCGTGTGAGTGAAGAAGGAACATGAAAAACTTAGCATTTATTAAGCAACCCAAAAATCAGTATATATGTCAGGCAATGCGAGTGACAAATAGGGCACATAACAACTTAGTTGGAGCAAATGTTGACACAGAGATAGTTTGCTCCAAACAACAAAGTATTGGCTGGTTTACAAAAGCTTTATATGGAGATTTGTAACTGTGGCAGATCCCTGGCCTTTTCAATTACTTATAAGATTTCTTCATATAAAGCCCTTTGTTTAATATCTGTTTCTATTGAGGTCCCTTAGTTTTTGGTGGGTGTTGGCGTGTAAGTGTGTTTTCTTCCCGTTATTGACACTGAATCCATTTTTCTGGGAGGCCATAACCGTATAAAGTAGGTATAAATTTGGTCAAAATGCTTCTGTAGAGGACCGTTGTGTATGACATGTATACTTATCTTTGAGAGGTCTGTCATTGGAATGCATAATTGTATCCGAAAGCTTCCCGTGATGAACTTTAGGTCAAACTCATAAAGACAGAAGATTTAAATTCGTAAAGAAGGGGTAGTGTTCAAGCTATATCCCAGGTTATTATTTCAAATCTTTGCTCTGTCATGTTTTAAAGGTTTAAATTGTTTGTTAGGGTTTCTCAATGTGGGTGTTTGATTTCCGAATTTTAATTCTTCTCACTTTCTAAGTTTGAAACCTACCTTCATTATCTGGTTGGAGTTGTTGAGACAACAAAAACCAGATTGTAGATTCAGTTGGGATTGTTGGGAGATAAGAATGGGAGATCTTTTTTGGCTGGCTCTTTGTTAGTTGGGATTTTTTTTTTCCTCTTCTTTTCTTAATGCTGCTTAATTGCTGTTTTGCTTTAGCAAAGTGTTGAGTTTGTTCGCATTAATTTGATCTTTCTGTTAATAGAGCATAGGAATTAGCTAACAGCACCATATGAAAATGGGTTTAATTTTCTTTGGGTTTATAGTGGACAAGTTGATTATTTAAAAGGGTTTTTCTTCAAGAACAAACAGAGAGTGTAATTTAAGAGAAATAAAAGGAAACTAATCTGACAGAGGGAAAGTTTTATTTAGAAATTGACTTAAGTTATGTATGAGATGGATGATTTTTATCTCTTTAAAATAAAATTGTAGTCATGGACCATTTGAATTGATTAAAGAGAGAAAAAAAGGCATTGGTTTGAAAATACTACATGCAAAACATACCTGAGTATAACAACAACACACAACTTGGTTGAGGTCATCTGAGACCGTTGTCAGAGTAAAGGCTTTAGACTATTAGACAATAAAACTTGCTCGCCTTATGGTTTAAATAATTTGAGGAGGTCTAATTCTGTTGGATAACGACTTGCAAAGTCTCAGCATTGACCAACATTGTGAATGTTTCGTAAATCCTTGAGCAGTAACCTAGGGGAGTCTAGATTGTCTAAAAAAACCTCCTTAGGGTCAGTTGCTTTGTTCAAATATATAATATATTTCCATTGTTTCTAGCAAATGCTACTTGCTTTGGTGTACAACTTTATTGTTTTTAGATGTGGATAGATCTAGAATGCTTTTGTATCAATTCTTTGTTTATGTTCTGTAGAATAACATCATATGCTGGCTTTGCTAACATTGCAAATTATTTTTGGAAGTTTTATATTATACATAATTATTAGGGGTTATTGACTGAAATGGTCCCCCAATTTTCGCTCCAGTCTCATTTTGGTCCACCAACTAAAATTTTCATTTCAACCTTCCTTCAACTCTCCATTTAGTATCAAATTGGTTCTATCGTCAAAATATGTCAATTTTATTGTTAAATTGAGGGGTAAAACTGTCCATATACAACTATCAAACTATCCTGACTCATTCCCCATCTCACAACTCCATCCCCCATCTCAGCCTCCCTCATCCTCAACCCAGCCCCCCTTCCCTAACACCCTCGATCTCTCCAATAAAGTAGCAACTTCAAGCCCAAAGGAGCCTCGCAAATCAAGCCAACTTGATTCAAATATGTCATACCCAACAAAAACAACCCCATTTCAGATTTGGGTTGGTGGAGAGAGAGAGAGAGAGACACCACCATTCATAAGTTTTCGTTTTTGTAGCTTTTGGGTGGTAATTTTCGTGGATCATAAATTTGAATCATAAATTTTGGGGGTGGGAGAGAGAGGGTGCGGGTTACGGTGAAAGCGATTGGGAGGGGTTGGGTGATGGTGGGTGGAGGCTTAGAGGGGGAGGCTGTAGGGTTGGAGATGGGGGTGAGGGGAGGTCGCGAGGTTGGAGTGAAGAGGTGGGGTTTTCTACTGTTCCTGGGTTTGTTTGTTTTTGGGTTATTTTTTTAATTTTTTGTTATTTATTTTTGTATTTATCTGATTTTAATTTTTTAAATTAATTTAAAGAGGAAAAATGATTACTTTTTAAGTTCTTGTCAGCCAAAAAAAGCCATGTTGGTGGTAAGATTCAATGTTTTCAATTTTAAAATTGGGTACAAATTCCTATAATAGTTTTCTTTAATGTTTAATTATTCTATTAATATTTGAATTCATATGGACAATTTTACCCCTCAATTTAACGGCAATATTAATAGACTTTAACGGTGGGATTGTTTTGATACCAAATGAACAGTTAATGGACCATTGAAATGAAAATTTTAGTTAGTGGACCAAAATGATACTAGAGCTAAAGTTGAGAGACAATTTCGGTCAATAATTCTAACTATTGACTAAAATACCGAGTTTATATGTAATTTGATGAGAATGGAGGCATTTGATTAACATGCAACATTTAGCCGCATGGGTATACTATTTTTGACATGGGGTAAAGCGGGCGCTAGGACATAGGCTGGTGGTCCCTCTTTTTATTATATCTAGTATAGCCGCTCGTCTATACTCGGGTTGTTTTTGGAAAAAATAAAAATAAAAAGCGTATAGACGAGCGGTTATGCTACGGTTTTTATTAAAAACAGTATAGCTGGGCGGCTATACTGTTTGTACATGTGGCAAAGCGGGCGCTAGGCTCTAGTGGGGGCGGATCCGCTGTCCCCAATTTGGTGTCCCCTTCGTGTCCCTTCTCTAATTATTCGACACATGTCATATTACTTAACAGAAAATTAACTTTGTTAACTTGTTTTATTTTATCATTAAGAAAAATCCTTTAAAAAATATATAAAAAAATCCCCGAGACAAAAGTGCAGTGAACTTAAAAACCAATACATCACAAAATGGAAGAGAGATGAGACATGAGAAATCACAATCCCTAAGAAGAAGACATCTGAATCACAAAATGAAACCAACTCATCTTTTACGTAACACAAATGCTAGAACGATGAAGAGACTGTTTGATTTATGAGAAAACAAAGGGAAGATACATGAGTGTTGAAATCAATTTGGAGGATTCTGAGCAAAAAAAGAAAAAACCAAGAAATCGATTTGGAGACGGAATCAACAGTCCAAAAGAACAGAAGCAAACTCCAAAACCCAAAGATAACTCCCAAAACAGTAGAAAACAAATAGAAAATTTGGACATCTTTAACAACAAGAAGCTCTCCACAACCAAGATTCATGTCCATGTAGAAACAGCCAAAGGCACCTCACAATCAACTCGCACTTGCTCTATGGTATCGAAGGGGCATTGACTTTGGCCCTTGAAGGCAATGGCCTAGGGTTACTGCTGGGATGCGTACGCTCCTTTACTTGGTATTTGCTGAGTTTTTAATTTTTTTTAATGTCAAAAATAAAAATAAGTTAACAGAGTTAACTCTCTATTAAGTTATATGACACATGTCAAATAACTAGAGAGGGGACATGAAGGGGACACCAAATTGGGGACAGCGGATCCACTCCCGGCTCTAGTTGGGTTCTCATGTCTTTTTTTAGTAAATAAGTATAGCCACTGGGCTATACTCGGATTTCTTTATAATAAAATGCGATAGCCGCTCGGCTATACTACGGTTTTTATTATAAAAAAATAGTGTAGCCTCCAGGCCGGTCATGTTTTTTTATTTTAAAATAAATGGTATAGCCGCTCGGCTGTACTCGGTGTTTTTGTGTGTGGCTAAGTTGTAGCAATAGTCCATGGACTAAGGCAAACTTTACTTTTTGTCCCTGATATTGTTAAATTGTTACGGTCTTACTTTAATTATGCCTCCACTTTCAGAAATCATAATTTCCGTCATCTCAGTCAACTTTTCCGTTAAACATGATGACATGGCAATGACAAGCAGTGGCGGAGCTAGGATTCTTAGTATGGAGGGGCCAAAATTTCAAAATCACTTCTACTAGGTTTTTCATCTTCAACTGGGAGGGCCATCACTAATCTAATTGCAGTAATTGTATTGCTATATCATATATTTTATAGTATATTACAAGAGATTAATAATTAAGTGGGGGGGCCAGGGCCATGGCAGGCCTGGCTGTAGCTCCGCCCCTGATGACAAGTCCTACTTGGCATGGGCAAAAAATGTCTTTGTGCGGATACTCAATGTTCAGCTATGATTGAAACTTTTATAGTCCAATGTAAATTTGTGTTCATGGTTGTAAAATGATAATAGGGTCATGAAATCTACTCCCTTAATAATGTCTATGTATGCATCTTACTTTTTAGCAGTCACAATATACCAAGCCAAGCCTAGGAGCATGGTTTCATAGTGGCACCAATGGAAAAAAGGACGAAGAAAGAAAAAAAATTAGGTATAAACAGAATAAAACATCCTTCCTTCCCATGCTCTGTATATAAAATGCTGAATTCAACCACAGATTGATATATTATAATATGCTAGGCCCTATCTGGCATATTTCTAGCTTCGTCTTCTAGATTTATTTAAGGCCCAGCCATAAACAGAAGAAAACATACTTCCCCTGTTTAGCTATATCTTCTGTTAAAAAATATACATTCTTTGTAATTGATTTCCATCTCTCTATACGTGCCTTTGTACTGTCGTTAATGTTTTGAGTTTCTTGATTTTTATGGATAAGCGGATCAATACGCCTGATGTCTTTTTTACTACTTTATTATACGATTTTCAAGGATTTTGCCATATCTCTCTCAATACTATATACATTGAGAGCAACAGCACAAAAATGAAGAAGCAAAATAAGCAGCACTGTGAATATATACAAACAAAACGAAGAATCCCATGCATAAACAGAATAAAACATCATTACATAATGTCACACGGTATTTCAAGGAAAACCGGGTGGCCGGAGCCGTGTGTGGTGGCCGGAGCCTTGTGTCAGAGAGAGAAAGAAAGTGGTGGCTAGGGTTTGTGAGAAATAATTTCTGCAGAGTTTCAGTAGGAATTTAGACGTACCTTGACCTTTGTGCGTAGCCAAGTATTTATAATGGTCTCGGAGATTAGGGTTTCAGAGGATTAATTCCGTAGTTGGTAAGGAATTATTCCTCCCTGATTTGGCATTGATTTGATTAATTAGGGATTTGATTTATTTGGGTAAATCAAATCCCTAATCGTGGTAGGTATCAGATCAAATCCCAACTTAATTAGGTAACTCCTCATTTAATTGGGAATTGGGGTAGGAATCAAATCAATTCCCAACTTAATTAGGTAATTCTCAATTTAATTGGGTAACTCCCAATTAAATTGAGTAACTCCCAATTAGGTTGAGTAATTCCCAATTAGGTCAAATAATCCCCAAATGGAAGGAATTATTTGACCTAGGGTATGATTTAATTCGGTTCCCACACATATCATCACCAAGAAGAACATTGCTTGGCTTTAGATCACAATGAACAATGGTTGTTTCACAAAGGTGGTGGAGATGATCTAATGCAGAAGCAACATCAATTGCAATATTGAGCCTTCGGATAAGGCTCAATCTCTTACTTTGAGATTCATCATCATCTCTTGGATGCAACCATGAGTCTAGACTTCCATTTTCCATGAACTCGAAAATTAGACTATTGAAGTTATTACCCTGATTATCAATGCTCGAGCATGCACTTATGATCTTGAGAAGATTACGGTGTGGTAGTATGCTTCTTAAAACTTTGCATTCATCAATGAAACTCTTGGAAGCTCCTCGTTGTTGAAGGTTGAATACCTTGACAGCAACTACCCTCCCATCAGTAGGAAGTACTCCTTTGTAAACAGAACCAAAACTTCCTGAACCAATCAGATTGTCCATAGAGAAACCGCCAGTTGATTGAACGAGTTCTAAGTAAGAGATTGATTTCCAACCCTCATAAGAACGTGAACCTACAGGCCCACCTCTTGACTTTTTCACCTTTGAGCGAGCCACAATGAAGCATGACAGAGAGATTATGAAGGCAAGTGCACAAGCTATAGGGATGACTACCTTTGGGGCAAGTAGTCGTTGAGATGAATGGGACTTTTTGATGGAGCAGGCATGTAGACGCAATTTTGGGAGGCCACCACAAAGCCTATTGTTTCCAATAACTGAGAGACCACTTGCATTTGAAAAGATCCCTTCTTTAGGCAATTCACCCTCAAAATCATTATAAGAAAGATTGAGATAGTGAAGAAACGGAAACTTGCCTAGAAATTCTGGAATCTGCCCTGATAAGTTGTTGCGTGAAATATCTATTTCTTCCAAACTTCTTAAATTTTTAAGGGATTGAGGAATTGTTCCTTCAAATTCATTACCTTCCAGACGCAAGTGCATCAACATAATACAATGGCCAAGGGTTGTGGGGATTTCACTTGATAACTTATTTCCTGATACATCCAGCTCCACAAGATGTATCAAATCACCCACTTCAGATGGTAATGAACCAGTCAAATAATTGTTAGACAAGTACAAAGAAATTGAAAGGGATGAAATCCCCACAAGCTCTCTAGGTATGGTGCCTGACATATTGTTGTTAGAAAGGTCAAGTTCAAGTAGACTTTGGCAATTCCCAATATTTGGAGGAATACTTCCCGCAAACCTATTTTCATACATGTAGAGTAGTGTCAATGAAGTCAAGTTGCCTATGGAGGACGGTATCAGCCCAGAAAATCTGTTAGTACGCAGATTCAGGGTCACTAACTTTTGAAGCTTCCCAATTCCATCAGGGACAATACCACTCAAATAGTTCTGTTCCATTCCAATAACATTCAGGCTTAAAAGATTTCCAATGTCATCAGGGATGCTTCCACGTATCAAATTTCTCCCTAAAACAAGAGAATTTAGTTGGGTAGAAAGGTTGCCTATGGATCTTGGCAATTCTCCTTCAAAATGATTATTGTTAAGAGCCAGCGACTGTAGGCTGGTACAATTAGCCAAGAAGCTGAGAAAATTTAAGTTGCCAGTTTTCCCACTTTCTAGCCTATTGTGAGAAAAGTTTATCCAAACTAATCTTTGCAACCTTCCAAGATTTGCAGCAGGGAGTGTTCCAACGAGACCATTATAACCCAAATCAAGCGCCCGAAGTCTAGAAGAATTTGAAAACGATGTAGGAATAGTTCCTGTAAATTTGTTGAGACCGCCGGCAAATAATTGGAGATTAGGAAGATTGATGCCGATATTTGGTGGTAGCTCTCCATGCAGTTGGTTATCAAGAACACTGAAAAGGGACATGGAAGAAATATTATATATTGAAGAAGGGACCATACCAGACAGATTATTCGAATCAAGTCCGAGACTCTCCAAGCTTGTCAGACGCCCGAGCTCATTAGGTATGCTTCCATGAAAATTGTTTTGACCCAAAAGGCTTTTCAAAGATGAAAAGTTTCCAATCCAATTTGGGATGGTTCCAGTAAGATTGTTAATAGTAAGCCACAGGTGATTTAAACTCATCAATGAACTCAGTTGATCTGGAACGGAACCAGTAATCTCATTATGTTGAAGATCCAGCATGCTTAGTTGTGTACAGTGAGATATATTAGTCGGAATTTTCCCGCCGAAGGAGTTGTAAGACAAGTTTAGAGAGCGCAGGCTTTGAAGACGTCCCATTTCTTGAGGAATTTCACCACTAAAGCTGTTGTTCACTAGGTTGATTCCAGTAAGGTGAGAAAGATTTCCAATTGAAGGTGGTAAGGATCCTACCAGATTTTTAGAATTGAGCTTCAAAATGATGACTCTATTGGTGGAATTGTTGCATGTAACACCAACCCAACTGCAGAAATGAATGGAATCATTGTTAAACGTAATGCATTTGTATCAGTTATTAAAGTAGAGTTGTATCTCCTGAGAAGAGTTATGTTTAAGAAGAGTTGTATCTCTTTAGAAGTCAAGAGTTGTGTCTGCAACTCTTGGAACTAATCCAAGAGTTATGTCTGTTATGAAAAGATCTGAATATTATTATAAATAGCCAATAAGATGGCCTAGTGTTGTAATCAATTTTTAGGAAATCAATAAAGCTTCAGTATTTCTGTTTAAAACTCTCTTCCATATTCTCTCTTATCCATCTTTCTCCAACAA
>NC_024126.1:21453503-21467107 GCF_000346735.1 Prunus mume | reverse complement strand
AAGAGAGAGGAGAGGTAAGAGTAGAGAATGACATTGAGAAAATGGAGGAGCAATTTTCGTTTTAAAAACCGTATCACTTTGCGCGACGAAAAATATTGGAATATTGGTCGCGCAAAACTTTGCGTGACGAAACATATTGGTCGCGCAAAGTTTTGCGCGACGAATATTGGAATATTGGTCGCGCAAAGTTTTGCACGATGAATATTAGTATATTGGTCGCAAAAAGTAAAAAATAAAATAAAATAAAATTCCCGCGTCCCATTTTTGGTACCCCCCCAAATTTTAAAATTTTTGCACGATGAAAAATACATATTGGTCGCGCAAAGTCTAAAAAAATTCCCGCGTCCCATTTTTGGGCGACGAAAAATATATATTGGTCGCACAAAATTTTGAGCGACACAAAATATTGGTCGAGCAAAGTCTAAAAAAAATATTTTTTTTTTGCGCGACGAACTGTTGGTCGCGCAAACTTTTAAGAGACGAAAAATTGGTTTGTAGCACTCCTTGACCCTATATGAATACAATGACTGAATTTGATCTTCAATTTAAAATATTTACACTAGTGGATACCACAAAATCTTATGTTATATTTAACAAAAGTATAAATAAACTCTTAATTGTTAGTGAATATATTGTTTTGATGGCATACACATTCTAAGATACTAGTTTCAACAATCCAACCGTCAAACTTGTTTGTTTATACTTCGAGATCATATAAGCCAAAAATCGGAAAAAATAGACATTAAGAGATCAAGTAACGGGATAAAAAATTTCGACCGTTATGAATAAAAAATCATGATTTAATGTTTATTTTGACTCCGATTTTGATGATTTTTAACAGCTACACTCCTTGACCCTATATGAATACAATGACTGAATTTGATCTTCAATTTAAAATATTTATACTAGTGGATACCACAAAATCTTATGTTATATTTAACGAAAATATAAATAAACTCTTAATTGTTAGTGAATATATTGTTTTGATGGGATACTTATCCTATACAACATAAAATTTTTATAAAGACTTTGCGCGACGAAGTTTATTGTTTTGTCGTGCAAAGTCACTTTGAGCGACGATGTATTGTCGTCGCGCAAAAGTTTGTCGCGCAAAGTCACTTTGCGCGATGAATTGTTTTTCGTCGCGCAAAATTTGGTCGCGCAAAAGTTTGTCGCACAAAGTGACTCTGTGCGACGAATTGTTTTTCGTCGCGCAAAAGATTGTCGCACAATGTGTTGAGCGACGAAGTTTTGAGTTTTGTCGCGCAAAGTGACTTTGAGCGACAAATAGTTTTTCGTCGTGCAAGGGTTATCCCTATTTTTTACTAGTGTATAGCCGTCCGGCTGTACCATTTTTTACACGTGGCGAAATGGGCGCTAGCGCCAGGTGTGTCTTTTTTATTATTATATAACTTGTATAGCCGCGCGGCTGTACTTGGTGTTTGCCGCCGTCCTATTTGTGACACGTGGCAAAGTGACAGTGTAACGACGGGAATGCCCCCCTTTCTCCGTTATATTTCCCAGCTGCACAGTGGAGGGTGCAAACTGCCCTCAACTGAACGTTCCCTTTTTGGCCCTCCCCTTCGGATCCTAAGTCACGTCTCTCTTTATAAAGAATGCCTGATTGCGATACTTAGAATTGGACCCATGAAGGAATGGAAACAAAATCCGCCTACCATGAATAATGCTAGTAATGTGAGGAGCCAAATTAGAGTCAAGCTTTCACCGTGTCCATCAAGTTGTGCTCGTGAGTCATGACTAATTTGCTGACTTGTTATATAGTCACTGAACATAGATGGCTGGCCCTGCAAGAGACAATATGAATTGGAGAAATTGTTGGTTGTGATTTGATTGAATTCAATAATACTACAATGAACACATGGGCCCATCGATGCACCAATTTTCCAAGAGAAGTGGCTTATAAGAGCACTTCCACCCATTTTCCATAGCAAATGACAAGGGCAAGTAAGGGTGATTACTGTTCATGTGCATAGTATCTTCCATAATAAGGTAATTCTTTCCAAAAGTCTTTGAACATTCAAGTCAATGTAAAATTGGTCACATGACACAACTTATTGACCCATGACACAAAGCAAAGAAGACGGTATTGCTCTCTATAACACAAAGTAAAGTAAGAAATCAAATTAGAGAAAGATTGTAGTGGATAGTGGACACTACAATCAAATTAGAGAAAGATATTTAAGGACTGTTTGTTGGTGCGGTTCCAACTTGTGAGAGTGAATGGGCCTCCTAAAGTTGTTGAATTTTGAACAAGACATCTCAGCAAACACTCCACCAGCTGAACAAATTATACAATTGATGGAGACGCGCACCAGAGTAAAAATGTCCTTCCAAGATTTCTCTTCCTACACAAGCTTGATACTGTTAAAAGTTTTCTGTTTCCACGCCAAACTCATCAGCTACAAGGATTTTGCTATTGGGAAAATTATTGAATTATTTGATGTGACCGTAACCATGCACCGTAAGGTCAAAGACATATTCATTAATCATATCATCAACGTATGTAAAAAAGCCCAAGCTATGAGAGGTTAAATTATCGGTTAGTCTTTGTGAGGATACTTGGTGTTCAACTATATTTTAACTGTTCGGTAAATTTGTGTTTATCTTTGTAAAATGAAAATAGGGTCATGAAATTTGCTCCCTTAATAATGTCTTTGTATGCATCTTACTTTTTAGCATTCACAATATACCCAAGCCTAGGAGCCTGGTTTCATAGTGGCACCACCTAGTGGCACCACCAATGGAAAAAGAAAAAAAGACGAAGAAAGAAAAAGGAAAGGTATAAACAGAATAAAACATCCTTCCCATGCTCTGTATATAAAATGCTGAATTCACAAGAACCAGCTCCTAATTGAAGATCAATAAAGCAAAATAAGCAGCAAAGCATCTATACAAACAAAACGAAGAAGCCCATGCATAAACAGAATAAAACATCATTACATAATGTCACAGACATGGATACATATAATATCCTTATTCGAATAGTTTCTTCCAAATAGATGCGGCTACAGATTTGAGATCAGATAACAAACTTAGCCCTATCTTGAATATTGCTAGCTTCTTCTTCTCCTTCTTCTCAAATAGAGATATGAGTCTCTAGCTGCCTTCATTTTGTTCACAACAACATCCATTTGTATCCGCTCAGATGGTAATATTGCAGAGCATGAGAGTCCTATCTCCATTACCGAAACCAAACACTCTTCCAATCTTGTTGCACGAATAGGGCTGCCATCCTGATAACTTGTAATTGGCCTTGCTTGTATGTCATTGTTGTATCTTTCATCATCAACATCTGCATCATCTCTTTCAGTGAGCAATGAAGGGTCAATAATGTCCATGGCATGGTCAGGCATTGCCATGGCTGTGAATTGGTGAATGCTTAGACCTTCTGTGAACATGTCATCTGTAGGTCTTTTTCCTGATAACATTTCTAGCAACAGTATTCCAAAGCTATAAATATCTCCCAAGATGGAAACTTGGCCGCCCATGCCATACTCTGTCATTCATTACATGCATTAGAATGTCACAGTCAAATAATCTTTAGATCTTAGGTCTCATTTTTGAGTTTTATAGGAAGAAAAAAAAAAGGCGATTAACTTATTTGGAAGAGAATGGTAGAAACTCATACCCGGAGGAATGTAACCGATGGAACCCTTTAGCCCAGCAGAAATGGTTTGACTTTGGGAGGAACTATCTGATGCTTCGAAGAGGAACCTTGCTAAACCAAAGTCACCAACATGGGCAACCATATCATCACCAAGAAGAACATTGCTCGGCTTTAGATCACAATGAACAATGGTTGTTTCACAATGGTGGTGGAGATAATGTAATGCAGAAGCAACATCAATTGCAATATTGAGCCTCCGGATAAGGCTCAATCTCTTACTTTGAGATTCATCATCATCTCTTGTATGCAACCATGAGTCTAGACTTCCATTTTCCATGAACTCGAAAACTAGACTCTTGAAGTCATTACCTTGAGTATCAGCGCTCGAGCATGCGGTTATGATCTTGAGAAGATTACGGTGTCGTATGACTCTTAAAGCTTTGCATTCATCAATGAAGCTCTTGGAAGCTCCTTCTTGTTGAAGGTTTAATACCTTAACAGCAACTACATTCCCATCGGTAGGAAGTACTCCTTTGTAAACAGAACCAAAACTTCCCGAACCAATCAGGTTGTCCACAGAGAACCCGCCAGTTGATTGAACGAGTTCTAAGTAAGAGATTGATTTCCAACCCTTATAAGAATGTGAAGCTACAGGTTCACCTCTTGACTTTTTCACCTTTGAACGAGCAACAATGAAGCATGACATAGCAATTATGAAGGTAAGTGCACAAGCTACTGGGACGACTACCTTTAGGGCAAGTAGTCGTTGAGATGAATGAGACTTTTTGTTGGAGCATGCATGCAGAAGTAATTCTGGGAGGCCACCGCAGAGCCTATTGTTTCCAATAACTGAAAGACCACTTGCATTTGAAAAGATCCCTTCTTTAGGCAATTCACCCTCAAAATCATTATAAGAAAGATTGAGAAGGTTAAGATGCGTTAACATGCCTAAAAATTCTGGAATCGGCCCAGATAAGTTGTTGCGTGAAATATCTATTTCTTCCAGACTTCTTAAACTTTTAAGAAATAAAGGAATTGTTCCTTCAAATTCATTACCTTCCAAATACAGGCGCATCAACATAATACAACTGCCAAGAGTTGTTGGAATTTCACCTGATAACTTATTTCCTGATGCATCCAGCTCCACAAGCTTTACCAAATCACCCACTTCATATGGTAACGAACCAGTTAAATAATTGTGAGAAATGTCCAAAGAAATTGAAAGGGATGAAACTTCGAAAAGCTCTCTAGGTATGGTGCCTGTTATATTGTTATAAGAAAGCTTGAGTTCGAGTAGACTTTGGCAATTCCCAAGACTTGGAGGTATACTTCCCTCAAACCTATTGTTGAACATGTACAGTTGTGTCACTGAAGTCAAATTACCCAGAGAGGACGCTATTGGTCCAGAAAATTGGTTATCATTCAAATACAGTCCCGCTAACTTTTGAAGCTTCCCAATTCCATCTGGGACTGTACCAGTTAGATGGTTAAAGTCCAGTGCTAACAAGGTTAAGTTTACAAGATTTCCAATGTCGTCAGGAATGCTTCCGAGGATTAAATTGCCCCCCAAATAAAGAGATGTTAGTTGGGTAGAAAGGTTGGCTATGGATCGTGGAAATTCTCCTCCAAATTGATTACTAGAAAGATCCAATGCCTTTAGGCTAGTACAATTAGCCAAGAAGCTGAGGAAATTCAAATCGTCAGTTTTCCTGTTTCCCAAACTATTGTCAGCAAAACTTAGGCTAACTAAGCTTCGCAAGGTTCCAAGATTTTCAGCAGGGACTGTCCCCGTGAAACCATTAGAAGGAAAATCAAGGATCTGAATTCTAGAAGAATTTAACAATGATGCGGGAACAGTTCCTGTGAATTTGTTGCTACCACACATAAAAATTTCTAGATTAGGAAGATTAATGCCGAGATTTCGTGGTAGCTCTCCATGGAGCTGGTTGGCAGCAACACTAAAATTGTGTATGGAAGAAATATTATAGATTGAAGAAGGAATAATACCATACAGACTATTCGCTGCTAGCGAGAACATCTCCAAGCTTGTCAGACGCCCGAGCTCACTGGGTATGCTCCCATGAAAATTGTTGCGAGTCAGAAAAAGGCCTTTTAGAGATGAAAAATTTCCAATCCAATTTGGGATAGTTCCAGTCAGTTTGTTGCTATAAAGGTCTAGGTGATTTAAACTCATCAATGATCTGAGGTCGTCGGGAATCGACCCAGTAATCGCATTGAATCGAAGATCCAGCACCCTTAGTTGGGTACAGTGCGATATGTTAGTTGGAATTTTCCCGCCCAAGGAATTTTGAGACAGGTTGAGAGCTTGCAGGCTTCGTAGACGACCCATTTCTTGAGGAATTTCACCATGGAAGTTGTTGTTTGTGAGGCTGAGTCCAGTAAGATGAGTAAGATTTCCAATAGAAGGTGGTAGAGAGCCTGCCAATTTGTAAGAACTCAAGTCCAAAATCAAGACTCTTTTGGTGGAAGGGTTGCACGTAACGCCAACCCAACTGCAGAAATGAATTGAATCATTCCATGAGCTCATGACATGGAGAGGATCTTGAGTGATTCTTTTCTTCAAGTCCAGCAGCGCCACGCGATCAGTTTCATTTCCTGAAGCATTAGCACTGGCACTGGGTAGAGTTGCAGATTCCAAAGGTGTGCTCATACATAAAATGATGAACCCATGAAGGAATGTAAACAAAATCTGCCTACTATGAGTAGTGCGTGAGTGCTCCATCCCTTTTTGTAAAAACAGAGCAAATCAGAAACCAAGTGTTTTTTTTTTTTTTTTTTTTTTGGGTGGATCGAAAGTGTTTTGTTTACACAAATGCATGCATAAGAAAGAAGAAACCCTACTATACTCATATATAGAAAAGAATGTTGAAGACCAAATTAGAGTCAAGCTCCCACCGTGTCTAGGAGGAAATTTAGAGTCAAGTTTTCACATTAATGGTCTGCTCACGTGACTAAAGATATTTATTTTCTCCAGAGTGTCTAGAAAGCAACAGATACTTTCTTTGAGTAAACAGCTAAACTCATAATTTTATGATTATGATTCTAATAAGATTCTAATAAGATTTCTAATAAGATTCTAATAAGATTTCTAATGATTATGAATCTCAAAACAGCTAAACTCATAATTTTATGTTATTAGATGAGTTTTTTAGATTTCCAGCAGCTAAACTCCGTCCTAACCAAATAAAAAGATTCCTCAATCTCAAAGCAAACCTGCTCTTGGTGCGCTTGCACAATATTCCAGTTGTGCTCAATGCTCATGACGATTTTTCCAGGGTTATTCTAGTCATTCAACAAGGTGGGGACTCCAACAATAACCGCTGAACATAGATGTTTCTGTTTGTCCTGAAACAGACAAACAAGGACATAAATGGAATAAAGCATTCTTCCCTTCAATGGAGACGCAACGTCAATGGCAATATTGAAGATAAGGCTCAATCTGTTGCTTTGAGATTGCCCATTGATGCAGAGGCATAGAGGTGGATCAAGATAGATATTTATCATTTAATTAGTTATTTCATGATATATTGTTATTTTCTTATTTAGGTAGTTTTAACTTTTAGGATATCTTTTATTATTTATGTGTGATTTTATAATTAATTAGTTTACTTTTGGACCAAGCAGTCTTGGTGCCCAAGTCTTGTAAAGCCTATAAATAAGGCTATTGTAATAGTTGTAGGAAATTGAATATTGATGATTAATGAAATAGTTTATTTGTGGCATGAATTTGCTACGATATATGTAAGTTTGCACTAACCCTAGATTTTGGTGCTCGTGTATGTGGTTGGTGACCTGTGTCCTGATCCCGATCCCCATCAATTGGTATCAGAGCTATGGCTCAAGATTTGCTTTATCGGGGAGGTTTTTGGATGGAGAGTCGTGTTGACAACTACAACGACATGGAGGAAATTAGGAGGATGCTACGGCAACTTACGGAACGCGTCGCTCGCATCGAAGCTCGAACCCAGATAGGTAAGAGTTCTGACGGGAAGAGATGCGTGAATCCTTATCTGAACAGAGTAGCTCGTATCGACACTTTAAGCCGTGGGAGTCTCAACGGGGAGTACGAGGGGGATAGCCCTTTTCATTATTGCTCTTCGCTATGTGAGTCAAGTGAAGAAGAGCACGGTTATTCTCATTGTGTCTTTGAACGGCAATATTAATAGACTTTAACGGTGGGATTGTTTTGATACCAAATGAAGAGTTAATGGAACATTGAAATGAAAATTTTAGTTTGTGGACCAAAATGATACTAGAGCTAAAGATGAGAGACAATTTCGGTCAATAATTCTAACTATTGGCTAAAATATTGAGTTTATATGTAATTTGATGAGAATGGAGGCATTTGATTAACATGCAACATTTAGCCGCACGGCTATACTATTTTTGACATGGGGTAAAGCGGGCACTAGGACATAGGCTGGTGGTTCCTCTTTTTATTATATCTAGTATAGCCGCTCGTCTATACTCGGGGGTTTTTTGAAAAAATAAAAAGCGTATAGCCGAGCGGCTATGCTACTGTTTTTACATGTGGCAAAGCGAGCGCTAGGCTCCAGTCGGGTTCTCAGGTCTTTTTTTAGTAAATAAGTATAGCCACGGGCTATACTCGGATTTCTTTATAATAAAAATGCTATAGCCGCTCGGCTATACTACGGTTTTAAATAGTGTAGCCTCCAGGGCGGTCGTGTTTGTTTTTTTAAAAAATAAAAATAAATGGTATAGCCGCTCGGCTGTACTCAGTGTTTTTTTGTGTGGCTAAGTTGTAGCAATGGTCCATGGACTAAGGCACAACTTTACTTTTTGTCCCTGATATTGTTAAATTGTTACGGTCGTACTTTAATTATGCCTCCACTTTCAGAAATCATAATTTCTGTCATCTCAGTCAACTTTTCCGTTAAACATGATGACATGGCAATGACAAGTCCTACTTGGCATGGGCAAAAATAGTCTTTGTGCGGATACTCAATGTTCAGCTATGATTGAAACTTTTATAGTCCAATGTAAATTTGTGTTCATGGTTGTAAAATGATAATAGGGTCATGAAATCTACTCCCTTAATAATGTCTATGTATACATCTTACTTTTTAGCAGTCACAATATACCAAGCCAAGCCTAGGAGCATGGTTTCATAGTGGCACCAATGGAAAAAAGGACGAAGAAAGAAAAAAAGAGAAGGTATAAACAGAATAAAACATCCTTCCTTCCCATGCTCTGTATATAAAATGCTGAATTCAACCACAGATTGATATATTATAATATGCTAGGTTTCAGATTGAGATTAGGAAACAAACTTCGCCCTATCTGGCATATTTCTAGCTTCGTCTTCTAGATTTATTTAAGGCCCAGCCATAAACAGAAGAAAACATACTTCCCCTGTTTAGCTATATCTTCTGTTCAAAAATATACATTCTTTGTAATTGATTTCCATCTCTCTATACGTGCCTTTGTACTGTCGTTAATGTTTTGAGTTTCTTGATTTTTATGGATAAGCGGATCAATACGCCTGATGTCTTTTTTACTACTTTATTATACGATTTTCAAGGATTTTGCCATATCTCTCTCAATACTATATACATTGAGAGCAACAGCACAAAAATGAAGAAGCAAAATAAGCAGCACTGTGAATATATACAAACAAAACGAAGAATCCCATGCATAAACAGAATAAAACATCATTACATAATGTCACACACATGGATACATATAATATCCTTATCCGAATAGATGCGGCTACAGACTTGAGATCAGATAACTTAGCCCTATCTTGCATACTGCTAGCTTTTTCCTCTTCTGCTCCCTCTAAAATTGAGATGTGAGTCTCTAGTTGCCTTCATTTTGTTCACAACAACATCCATTTGCATCCGCTCAGATGGTGATATTGCAGAGCATGAGAGTCCTATCTGCATCACCGAAACCAAACACTCCTCCAATCTTGTTGGAAGGATAGGGCTGTCATCCTGATAGCGTGTAATTGATCTTGCTTCTATGTCATTGTTGTATCTTTCATCATCATCATCTGCATAATCTCTTTCAATGAGCAATGAATGGTCAACTATGTCCATGGCATGGTCAGGCATTGCATTGGCTGCAAATTCGTGAATGCTTAGACCATCTCTGAACATGTCATCTGTAGGTCTTTTTCCTGTGAACATTTCTAGTAACAATATTCCAAAGCTATAAATATCTCCGAGAATGGAAACTTGGCCTCCCATGCCATACTCTGTCATTCATTACATGCCATAAGATGTCACAGTCAAAACATCTTTAGACCTTACATATTATTTATGATTATGCTGATACATGAAGGAAATGAAAAAAAAAATGAAATGAAAAAAGGAGAGTGATAGAAACTTGTACCTGGAGGAATGTAGCCTATAGAACCCTTTAACCCAACTGACATGGTTTGACTTTGGGAGGAATTCTCAGATGCTTCCAAGAGGAACCTTGCTAAACCGAAGTCACCAACATGGGCTACCATATCTTCATCAAGAAGAACATTGGTTGGCTTTAGATCACAATGAACGATAATGGTGGTTTCACAATTGTGGTGGAGATAATCTATTGCAGAAGCAACGTCAATTGCAATATTGAGTCTTTGGATAAATCATCATCATCTCTTGGATGCAACCATGAGTCTAGACTTCCATTTTCCATGAACTCGAAAATTAGACTATTGAAGTTATTACCCTGATTATCAATGCTCGAGCATGCACTTATGATCTTGAGAAGATTACGGTGTGGTAGTATGCTTCTTAAAACTTTGCATTCATCAATGAAACTCTTGGAAGCTCCTCGTTGTTGAAGGTTGAATACCTTGACAGCAACTACCCTCCCATCAGTAGGAAGTACTCCTTTGTAAACAGAACCAAAACTTCCTGAACCAATCAGATTGTCCATAGAGAAACCGCCAGTTGATTGAACGAGTTCTAAGTAAGAGATAGATTTCCAACCCTCATAAGAACGTGAACCTACAGGCCCACCTCTTGACTTTTTCACCTTTGAGCGAGCCACAATGAAGCATGACAGAGCAATTATGAAGGCAAGTGCACAAGCAATAGGGATGACTACCTTTGGGGCAAGTAGTCGTTGAGATGAATGGGACTTTTTGATGGAGCAGGCATGTAGACGTAATTTTGGGAGGCCACCACAAAGCTTATTGTTTCCAATAACTGAGAGACCACTTGTATTTGAAAAGATCCCTTCTTTAGGCAATTCACCCTCAAAATCATTATAAGAAAGATTGAGATAGTGAAGAAACGGAAACTTGCCCAGAAATTCAGGAATCTGCCCTGATAAGTTGTTGCGTGAAATATCTATTTCTTCCAGGCTTCTTAAATTTTTAAGGGATTGAGGAATTGTTCCTTCAAATTCATTGACTTCCAAATGCAAGTGCACCAACATAATACAACTGCCAAGGGTTGTGGGGATTTCACTTGATAACTTATTTCCTGATACATCCAGCTCCACAAGATTTATCAAATCACCCACTTCAGATGGTAACGAACCAGTCAAAGAATTTTCGGAAATGTCCAAAGAAATTGTAAGAGATGAAACCCCGAAAAGCTCTCTAGGTATGGCGCCAGTTATGTTGTTATGAGAAAGGTCGAGCTCGAGCAGACTTTGGCAGCTACCAAAACTTGGAGGTATATTTCCCTCAAACCTATTATCGTTCATGTAGAGGTGTGTCAAGGAAGTCAAGTTGCCTAAGGAGGATGGTATCGGCCCAGAAAATTTGTTATCATTCACATACAATTCCTGTAACTTTTGAAGCTTCCCAACTACATCAGGGACACTTGCACTCAAATCATTATTTTCCACTCCTAAGAGGGTCAAGTTTACGAGATTTCCAATTTCTTGAGGGATTCTCCCGTGTATCAAATTTGTCCCCAAATAAAGATATTGTAGTTGGCCAGAAAAGTTGCCTACGGATCCTGGCAACTGTCCTTCAAATAGATTAGTTTCAAGACTCAAGATCTCTAGGCTAGTACAATTAGCCAAAGAGTTGAGAAATTTGAAGTCGCCAGTTTTCTCATTTCTGAGTCTATTGCTACCAAAGGACATCTCAACTAAGTTTCGCAAGCTGCCAAGATTTTCAGCAGGGAGTGCCCCATGGAGACCATTTTGACTCAAATCAATCTTCCAGAGTCTGGAAGAATTTGACAATGATGCAGGAATAGTTCCAGTGAATTTGTTGTCACCACCATAAAATTCTTTGAGATTTGGTAGATTAATGCCAACATTTGGTGGTAGCTCTCCATGGAGCTGGTTGACAGCAACACTGAAGATGTGCATTGAAGAAATATTATAGATTGAAGAAGGGACAATACCAGACAGATTATTCGACGCAAGTGCAAATGTCCCCAAGCTGGTCAGACGCCCGAGCTCACTGGGTATGCTTCCTTGAAAATTGTTTTGGCTAAGATAAAGCTCATGCAGAGAAGAAAAGTTTCCTATCCAACCTGGGATTGCTCCAGTGAGATTGTTAGAATCAAGGGATAGATAATTTAAATTCAACAATGAATTGAATTGGTTCGGAATGGACCCTATAAGCCCATTGAGAGTTAGACGGAGATCTTTTAGTTGTGTGCACTGAGATATATTAGATGGTATTTTCCCACCGAAGGAATTTCCAGACAGGCTGAGATATTGCAGGCTTCGTAGACGACCCATTTCTTGAGGAATTTCACCACTAAAGCTATTGAAGGCCAGGCTGATTCTAGCAAGATGAGTAAGATTTCCAATAGAAGGTGGTAAAGAGCCTACTAGTTTTCGAGACTTGAGTTTCAAAATCTCGACTCTTTTGGTGGAAGGGTTGCACGTAACGCCAACCCAACTGCAGAAATGAACGGAATCATTCCATGAGCTCATGACATGAAGAGGATCTTGAGTGATTCTTTTCTTCAAGTCCAGCAGCGCCATGCGATCAGTTTCACGTCCAAAACTATTACCACTTGGTAGAGTTGAAGAATCCAGAGGTGTGGTCATGCTCATGCTCATGCTCATGCTCATGCTCATGCATAAAAGAATGAACAAAATTACCCTACCATGACTATTGCTGAGTGAAGGCTTCATCCTGTTTTTAAATACAGAACAGAGCAGAGTGTGTGTTTTCTTTTTTTTCCTTTTGTTGTTAAAAAGTAATGGACATTTGAGAGGAATCTAATCTACATAATAATTCTAGAAAGCTTGGTGGAAGAAGAGGCTAAGTCGGATATGATATAGTTCTAGAATAATGCAGCCAAGTCGGTGATTAAGAAATCTCTAGAGAGAGCCACAATGTGTGTCTGATGAGAGTCCTATGTCGGTTGGACAAGTCGGCAACAAGTCTCTATGAGATGCATTTCATGTATGTAATTAAGCTAGTAAGCTAGCAATCTAGCAGGAAATTAAAGTCCAATTGTGTTATGCTAAAATATGAAAACTATAAGAGAATATTTGTTTGTGGGAATTTTCTATGTGTTCTTCTCCTTGTAGGAGGTCATATTTATAATACAACAAAACCTGAATGGGCAAGTAAATAATAAATTCCTAAATCTATTTACAGTAGGAAATCAGGAATTAAAGTAAATCAATTACAAATAAAATAGGAATCCTTGGTGTGTAAGGAAAGTAAGTCAATATCCACAAGTCACGCCAACACTCCCCCTCACGTTGGTGCATAGATGTCGCCAATGCCCAACTGATCCAGTGAATTGTGGAATGCTTTACTGGAAATCGCCTTTGTCAAAATATCCGCCAATTGATCCTCGGATTTCACAAAAGGAAACTGAAACACTTTAGCCTCAAGCTTCTGTTTGATGAAGTGTCGATCCACCTCAACATGTTTAGTACGATCATGCTGAACTGGATTCTGTGCAATGGCTATAGCAGCCTTGTTGTCACAAAAGAGATTCATTGTGGATGTAGGTTTATACCCAAGTTCAGTAAGCAACTTTCTTAACCAAAGAAGTTCACA
>NC_024126.1:21439223-21451610 GCF_000346735.1 Prunus mume | reverse complement strand
GTTGATTTTTGTGGAGATGAACGAAAGCCACACATGCGAAGATTTGATGTGTGAGTACCAAAACATAGGGCATATGTCTGTGTTGCGCAAGCACTTGTAAGGGAATTTTAAAGGTTAATACTCCAAAAGGCATGCGATTGATCAGGTGAACTGCAGTAACAATAGCATCATCTCAGTGATGGCGAGAAACATGAGCGCCAATCAGAAGTGCTCAGGCAGTTTCAAGAAGATGTCGATTCTTTCGTTAAGTAACATCATTTTGTTACGGCGTCTGAGGACAAGTTGTCTCATGAATAATTCCTTGTTGTTGGAAGTAAGTCTGAAAGTCATGATTGACAAATTCTCCACCATTGTCGGAGCGAAGAATCTGGATTTGAGCATTAAACTGTGTTTTCATCTGTTTGTGGAATGATTGAAAACAGGAAAACACTTCGTTTTTATTCTTCAGCAAATAAAGGCATGTCATCTATGTACAATCATTTATAAATGGGACAAACCACCGAACACCAGAAAGAGCAGTTATAGGTAACGGTCTCCAGACATCAGAGTGAATTAAAGTAAACAGAGTAGTACACTTGTTTGTACTCAACGGATAGGGCACATGGTAACTCTTGGCCAAAATACAAGTATCACATGTGAAGTTGGAGTCCTTGAAAGAAGAGAATAAATCGAGTATAAGATACTTCATATAACTAAAAGACGGATGTCCTAATCGACGGTGCCATAACCAGATTTGCTTTTGATTGCTATCAAAGGGATGCGTCATACTGTTAGCTATGTGTATGGGTCTTTTTTGTTCCAATAGCCTAACGAATGAGCTTGGGCTGCTGTAAGAGAAAGACAAACAAAATTCCCCCAGTGTCTGAGTTCAAGAACTAGGCTCCCCAAAAGAGTTTTGAAAAGTTTGCTGAAACTTTAGAAAACACTTTTAGGTTCTTTTTACAAATAACCAGATGAGCATAACAAATTGATAAGTGACTTGGCTTGAGGAGCTTGTGGCATGGAAACTAAGCTTTCACAAATTTAGCAATATGAGTGAGAGTGAGAGAGAGAGAGACAAAAGCATGAACTTCCTACAGAGAGAAAAGGTTCTATCTTAGAAAAGGAGAAAATAATAGAAGTAGAAGATGAGATGTCTTGAGTAAATTTCCAGTCGCTTGACAAAGGTTGGTCAAGCTCTAGATGATGTGTTTTGTTGGGTAGAAGAAGCTCCATTTTATAGGCACTTAGAACCCTAATTTTATCGATATTCCATTCTCACTTTTTCTTCGCCTATTTCCATTCAATCATATTTGGTGAAATTTCTCTAACCAAGGTGCATAGGTAATGAGCCCTTTAGGGTTCCAAGAGTTTTATGTAGCTGGACCTCTCCATAAGTGTGAGGCGTCACCTACTTTCTTCCTTGGTTTTCCTATTGGAGCTAGCAGAAGAAAGGGAGAATGGATAGAGCGTTTGCCCAACAAGTATTCCTCTTACACATACGAATTTCTTTTGGTTTTTACAATGGCTTCTCGTTGACTCTGTCATATTGCTTTAGGCAGGGGCTGAACATGATGCTAAAATATGAAAACTATAAGAGAATATTTGTTTGTGGGAATTTTCTATGTATTCTTCTCCTTGTAGGAGGTCATATTTATAATACAACAAAACCTGAATGGGCAAGTAAATAATAAATTCCTAAATCTATTTACAGTAGGAAATCAGGAATTAAAGTAAATCAATTACAAATAAAATAGGAATCCTTGGTGTGTAAGGAAAGTAAGTCAATATCCACAAGTCACGCCAACATGTTATTGTTGGAAAATTTTAGTGGACAAATACGAAAACATTCAAACAATTATGAAAGCGTGCATAATCTTGTCGGAGAAAATTAGAATCTTCAATACTGCTTTACTGTAGAATCCTCACTCGTGTGTGATGTGAGTGGTGAACACGGATGACTATGTAGTGCTTGCTGCCATTAACAACATGATGAGGCCAAAACATCATGCCAAAAATCATGCCAGTGAATCTTGAAGGATTAAAAGTGATTGTTTCAAACCAAGTGTTTCTCTCTCTCTCTCTCTCTCTCTCCAAATTAAATTTGATGAATCTGTACTGTACACAGTCTCTTTGTGTCTCTGTGTGGTGGATCTGCACGAATCTGCTGTACATAGTTGTTTGCTCCAACAATAACGATAATATAAACTAATCCGTTCCTCCTAGAAAAACAATCCTGCTCTTGACGAATATTCAGGGTTATTCTAGTCATTCAACTAAGGTAGGGACATTTTTTTGGAAAATTGACTATATATTGATGTGATTGAAAAATGTTGCATTCAATCAAACCTCTCCGATTGCTATACGCATTGACACTGACAGAAACCCTTTCCAATTATTTCTACCAGGCTATTATCAGAGCCAGAAACATTTCAACCAAATAGTAGTAGAATGAACAGAATTAGAGAATTTGAGATATGAGTCTCTAGCTGCCTTCATTTTATTCACAACAACATCCATTTGTATCCGCTCAGATGGTAATATTGCAGAGCATGAGAGTCCTATCTGCATTACCGAAACCAAACACTCCTCCAATCTTGTTGCAAGGACAGGGCTGCCATCGTGATAACAACTGGCCTTGCTTGTATGTCATTGTTGTATATTTCATCATCACCATCTGCATCATCTCTTACAATGAGCAATGAAGGATCAATTACGTCCATGGCATGGTCAGGCATTGCCATGGCTGCGAATTGGAGAATTTAGACCTTCTGTGAACATGTCATCTGTAGGTCTTTTTCCTGTGAACATTTCTAGCAATAGTATTACATGCATCAGAATGTCACAGTCAAATAATCTTTAGATCTTAGATCTCATTTTTTAGTTTTATAAGGAAAAAAAAGGTGATTAACTTATTAGGAAGAGAATGGTCGAAACTCATACCTGGAGGAATGTAACCCATGGAACCCTTTAGCCCAGTTGAAATGGTTCGACTTTGGGAGGAACCTTGCTAAACCAAAGTCACCAACATGGGCTACCATATCTTCACCAAGAAGAACATTGCTTGGCTTTAGATCACAATGAACAATGATTGTTTCACAATGGTGGTGGAGATAATCTAATGCAGAAGCAACATCAAAATGCATTGCACAGACGCACATGGCATTTGATTTTGGCAGTCTTAACCAGAAGTTACAGTTTTGATTCAGCCATTAACTATATGATGAGACTAATTAATATCTATAAAGTATAAACTAATGCAACTAGAAAGGACATTCTAAAATAAGAAGAACGTATAGCCGGGCGGCTAAACTCGGGGGGTTTTTTTAATAAAAAGAGTATCGCCGGGCGGCTATACTACGGTTCTAAAAAAAAGAGTATAGCCGCTCGGCTACACTATTTTTGACACGTGGCAAAATTGGCTCTAGCGGCAGGCCGGTCCTTTTTTAAATAAATTTTTGCGGCTATACCATTGTTTTTATTATTAAAGAATAGTATAGCCGCTTGTCTATACGTTTTTGACACATGGCGAAGCGCGAGCTAGCGTCAGGCGGCTGGCCCTTTTTTATTATAAATAGTATAGCCGGTCGGCTATACTCGGATTTTTATAATAAAATAGTATAGCCGGGCGCCTGTACGACGGCGTTTATTATACATAAATAGTATAGCCGCGCGGCTAGACTATTTTAGACACGTGGCGAAATGGACTCTGGGCGCCAGACCAGTTTTTTTTTATTTTTATAAATAGTTTAGCCGAGAGGCTATAATCCGTTTTTTTTTAATTTTATAAATTGTAATGACTCAAATGCCCCCTTTTCTCCGTTGTATTTTCCCAGCCGCACAGTAAAATGTGCAAACTGCCCTTCCCTTTTGGTCTTTGTCTGATACATTTTCCTCTCAGACGTTGTCTAGTGTTGCCGCTCCAGCTGCGCTTCATCCTTCTTCTCATCGCACGGGTTTAGCTCAAAGGAATTTCTAGGTTTCGTAAAAAAAAGGTTGGTTTTAACGTTCTTTTATTTTTCTAGGTTGGTTTATTCATTTGTCATGTCGAAATTTGAGAAGTAAATCAGAAATTGAGTTTGGTTTGTTGTTACAGGGAGAAGATCGAAGGAAAAAGAACTGGAGTAATAAATATAGGAACCCCCAGTCTGCCCATCAATCTGGTAATTGATGTCTGTGTGGCTGATTTTTTGCTATAGACTCCTCCATTTTTTATTTTTTATTTTGTGTGTAGGGTAACATGATAATAATATTGTAAATAATGGCTAGGTGAAGTCCAAGTCGGCGGGCTTGGAGAGAATGTTGAACAGTACTTGTATATGTTAAAGTCAGTCACGTCTCTCTTTATAAAGAATGCCTGAGTTGCGATACTTAGAATTGGACCCATGCATGAAGGAATGGAAACAAAATCCGTCTACCATGAGCAAATCAGAAACCAAAGTGCTTGTTTTTTCTTTCCTTTTGCTGTCAAAATAAGAAACCAAGTGTTTGTATATGAAAGAAGAAATCCCACTACAATGAATAATGCTAGTAATGCGAGGAGCCAAATTAGAGTCAAGCTTTCACCGTGTCTATCAAGTTGTGCTCGCGAGTCATGACTAACTTGCTGACTTGTTATTGTCACTAAGCATAGATGGCTGGCCCTGCAAGATATAATATGAATTGGAGAAATTGTTGGTTGTGATTGGATTGAATGCAATAATACTACAAGGAATCATGCATAGGCCCATCGATGCACCAATTTTCCAAGAGAAGTGGTTATTTGATCCTTCTCAATTTTCCAATTTTGTCCGGATTCATATCTGTATTTGTAATTTTTATATAGGCACATCGATGCACTTTCAAACAAATATAGTGGACAAATACCAAAACATTCAAACAATTATGAAAGCGTGAAAAAAAGAGAGGAAGAAATCATATCGGAGAAAGAAAAGCTCTAATACTAAAGTCAGTGGAAAAAAAAAAAAAAAAAAGTGGATGAATAAAAGCTTATAACAATTCTCCAAGTGGGTTTGGTAATTTTAGTGGATGAACAAAAATTTCAACACTTGGGAAAGCGATTTCCCTGTGACAAAATATCATGCCAATGACAGTTAGAAGAAAAAATCATCACGCCAGTGAATCTTGAAGGATTAAAAAAAAAAAAAAGATTGTCCCAAGCAAAGGTCGTATTAGAAACAGTTTGCCCACAAGAAGCTAAAGAAGAAGTGGTAAGGGTCGTACCAGGAGGAATGTAACCAATGGAACCCTTTAGCCCAGAAGAAATGGTTTGACTTTGGATAAGGCTCAATCTCTTACTTTGAGATTGATCATCGTCTCCAAACCACTACACTAGTAGGTCATTTGCTAACAGCACTTCATCTTTGAAATGGTGATTGTTACCCAAGCAGACTAGCAGCTGCAAGTTTAGGTTTACTCTATTATACTGGTTTGGAAAGTGCAAATCAAAAAAATGCATGCACAGACGCACTTGCCAATTTGATTTTGGCAGACTTCAAAGAACTAAATTGCACCAGCCAGGTAGAGAGACTGCACTCTTAACCAGAAGTTATAGCTTTGATTCAGTCATTAACTCTATGATGAGACCAATTAATATCTATAAAGTATGTTGACGTGAGTCTCCTAATTAATCAAGGAATTAAGGGATTTACTTTCTTATTTTATATAGTTGACAAATCATTGTATAATTAGGAGATACCATCATAATTGATTACAATATATATTTTCTTGTAAAGCACTGATGTAAATTTCTATATATACCTCCTTATGGAGAAGAATAAAACTTAGGGCATGTTTACGTATCAGTAACGGAGAAAGTAAGGAATCAGAGAATTTAGAATCGAGGAACTACTGAATCGGTATGGGAAGAATCATTCTCATTAAGCTGTTTACTAAACATATGGAATTAGCAAAGGAATGTGATTGATTCCCATTGTTATTGTTTACTAATTTGCATGAATTAGACTCCAAATTAATTTTAGAATTATGGTAAAGTCGTAAGGGTATTTTTGGAAGTTATTAAGAGAAAACAGGAATGGGAATCGTATCGACTACTCCCCCCTAGTTGATCTGATACATAGTTTTGAGGGAATGTGATTACGGATTTTGAGGTGGGGCCCACTTATTTTTTCATTCCTGATTGCAAGTAAATGCTGGGGAAGTCATGAATGGAAATCATTCCCTTTCCTCCCATACTCATTATTGATACGTAAACATGCCCTTAACTTAAAATATTCAAACCATATTCATATTTTAGCATGGTATCAGAGCAATCGATCCTAGGTTGTCTCTAAACCCTTATCTCAAATTTCTCACATTCAAATCCAAAACCTTAAATCAAATTCCTCATATTTTTCCCCAAATCTAAATCCCTCAAATATAAGGTCCTCAAATCCCCTTATCAAAATCCCTAAACACATACCCTCAAATCATATACACATACCTCTCAAATCCAATTCCTATATCAAATTCATACATCAAATTCCTCAAATCAAATTCCTCCAATCAAAATTTCTCATGTTCTTAGATCACATCTTACTTCCACTGCGATGTCAAGAACCCCTATTATTCTCCCCTTTATTGCAGACTCACAGAAGCATGCGGTTAATCTTGCTGACCCGGCTACGGACTCGTGCTTCTATCACCACCACCAAAGGTTCTGCTTTTCATACATTCTCTCAAAAATCCGCATGGATTATAGACTCGGGTGCTACGAATCACATGACATTTGATCCTAGCCAACTTATTAGTCGCAAATCATCCACTCCGTCGGTGGTGTCTAATGCTAATGGTACCCCCTCCCTTGTGGTTGGGGAGGGCTCTCTATCTCTCTCTACTTCCCTACATCTAAATTATGTATTGCTTGTTCCATCTTTAGACCATAAACTTACTACTACTTTGGGGTGTACTGTAACATTTTGGCCAAATCATTGTGTTTTTTAGGACATCCTCACAGGAAAGACGATTAGTTGTGGTTCTCGGCGGGGCAAACTCTACTACTTGGACTAGGCACTATATAGTGAGATCAAGGTTAGTCAAGCTTTCACAACCAGTGGAACTCATTCTGAGGGGGAGAGGGACAAAGTTTGGTTATGGCATAAACGTCTTGGGCATGCCTCGTTCGGTTATCTTAAGAAGTTATTTCCATCATTATTTTCCAGTCTTTATGTTTCTAGCTTCCAGTGTGATACGTGTGAATTGGTTAAGAGCCATCGTGTCCCGTTCCTATTAAGTTCAAATAAGAGTTTGGTTCTGTTTTCTCTTGTTCATTTTGATGTTTGGGGACCTGCTAAAATTGCTACTCCAACAGGAGCTCAATGATTTGTCACGTTTATAGATGATTGCACACGCATGACTTGAGTTTCCCTTCTCAAAACTCAAGGGGAAGTCAGTTCCAAGTTTCAACAGTTTTATCAAATGGTGAAGACTCAGTTGCATGCCAAAATTCAGGTTCTTCGTTCTGACAATGGCGGAGAATTTCTCAACCATGATCTTAACTAGTTCTTACAAGATCATGGCATCATACATCAACGCTCATGCCCTTCAATCAGCCTGATGTCATTTTCACTTCTTTATTCTCTAGTTTTCAAGGATTTTTACTCATTGCTATACACATTGAGAGGAACTCTTTCCAAGGAAACAGCATGGAGTGTCTTGTAATCATTAAAAGCAAAAACTTGTTTTTTTGGGGGGGGGGTCAAGTTGGGGGTGGTGAGCCGAGCCCAAAGGCCATTACAATATTGCACATCGTTCAGGATAGAACAAATGTCATGTACAGAGTGAAAAGAGGGCCTTTTATGTGCACAAGCATAAAGGGCAAGGCCATTTTGGTGCATCTGGGACAAGAAAGATGGGGGACCGCTACCAAAATCTACAAGATCCATTTCATTGCCCAAACCCAGAATCCACTTGGAGTATCTCCACCACAACCCCAAAATATGGTTGGAAAGAAAATCAGATATAAACCTTATATTTGGGACCCTGTCATATCCATGGATGAGACATCCACAATATTTCACAAGTATAATTTGAAGTGGCAGCTCCATTGGATTCAATAGTAGCAGAGCACCAAGGAGCGGTCCGTGTATGATTGCTTCAATGGCTCCCGATTAAGTACAAGAATTTGTGCTTGATGTATGAGTCATTATATGGAGTCTTCTCTGGAACAGAGAATATTTGTTACTAGCTGCTCCAGGCGAAACCACTGGACTGGTAAGAGCAATTAATTAGAATAAGCAGCAAAGCATATGTACAAAAGACGGCAAACAAAACATGTGAAATCTTTAATTAAGCTGCAGTTGAGTAAGCCAAGATGCAGAAGCCGAGGCATAAACAAAATAAAACATCCTTACATAATGTCACACACATGGATACATAACAGTATCCTTATTTGAATAGTTTTGTGCAAATAGATGAGGCTATTGATTGAGATCAGATAACAAACTTAGCCAGATATTGCCTATTGCTAGCTTCTTCTTCTTCTCAAATTGAGATATGAGTCTCTAGTTGCCTTCATTTTGTTGACAACGACATCCATTTGCATACGCTCAGATGGTGACATTGCAGAGCATGAAAGTCCTATCTGCATCAAAGAAACCAAACATTCTTCCAATCTTGTTGCTTGGATACGGCGGCCATCCTCATTGCTTGTAATTGGTCTTGCTCGTATGTCATTGTTGTATCTTTCATCATCACCAACTGCGTCATTTCTTTCGATCAGCAATGAAGGGTCAACTATGTCCATGGCATGGTCAGGCATTGCCATGGCTGTGAATTGGTGAATGCTTAATATGGATGGTAGGAGTGACTTCAAAAGGACAATTAAAAATCAATACAATAGAAAAACACTGGGAGTGAACCCTGTTAGTGATAAGTTAACAGAAGTTAATGTGATAGGAACATGTACAACATAGACCACCAAATGTACCTATAACCGAAGGAAAACTAGCTAAAGATAAATAAGGGCATGCACGATGATGAAGCTTAGCTATCAACATCCCTAAGGAAAGGACAATCACTCATTATGTGAGACACCGGGCCAAGCTTGAGGCATGCATGGTTCTCCCATTACGATTGGCCTTTTTATTTTCTGCCTGCAATGTAGACGAAATCAAATAGATCTCTAGATAATGATCCACTGTCAATCGCTCTTGGTCTTCACCTCTTAAGTTCCCAGATTTTCTTCTCACTTGGTAGTTGGAATTTAGATCGCTATTTTCTGTTCACAAATACTATGACTGTCCCCCACAGTGCATTTCTATTATCTGTGCTATGTCCACATACTCAAAATAAGAAGTCAACTTCAGAGTTGAGACTTTTATAATGATGCTTCATCTTAGACTCTGCGCAAATTTTATACAGAGCTCACAGGCCACAAGTAAGGAGTAAAATGCACTCATCAAACCTAGAACTTCAATTCCTTGTGGTCCCACACTCCCCTTGTGAAGTATTTCCGATGAAACCTTTCCGTGAGGCTTATCATTATCATATGTACTCATAAAAATTGCCTGGTGTCCCATCCAGCCTAAAATACTGTTGCACTAGATTAGCTAGACTCTGTATGACCTTATAAAGCCTTTCAAGAACTTCAGGTGTTGCGCCATAACACGAAAACCTAAAGTCATTATGCTACTTCCCTTCTGTAGATGAAAAATCACGTAATGCTCTTCTAAACTGCAATCTCAAAATCCAACATTCGGCTCTCAATATAATCTTAATAAAATTCAAGAGCATATTTTCTACTGATTTACGACAATTGACAGGTACCCTCATACAACAATTGTCAAGAGCATATTTGAACAAATTAAAACCCCTACATTATCTAGCGTTTCAATCAAAATTCAAAATTGAAAAATTGAAAAAGCAATGAACTATTGAATACTAAAATTTACAATAAATGAACAGAGGCAACAGACCTTTACGACACGGGGAGAGCGAGAACTGAAAAGTCGGCCTAGGCGGGCGGCTAGGCGGTGGCTAGGAGGGCACTAGGCGGTGGCTAGGAGGGCCATAGGCGGTTAGGCGGTGGCTAGGCTGGCCATAGGCGGTTAGGCGGTGGCTAGGCGGGTGCTAGGCGGCTAGGCGGTCGCTAGGCAGGCGCTAGGCCGCTAGGCGGTCATTAGGCGGCTAGGCGGGCGCCTAGGCGAGTTGGGTCTTTTTTCGGTGCCGAACCCGAAGGACGAAGCAGTGACTGGGGGAGAAAGTTCCATCCCCCGCGAATTCAAGCTTCGTGTTATATTTAAAGAGTACAGCCGATCGGCTGTACTTTTAAAATATTCGAATGTAATTAGAAAGTATAGCCGTGCGGCATCATTTTTGCTTTGTCCAGGGCACGTGCAGCATATGCTATGAGAGCTCTTTGCTTTAAACTCAAGGAAGGATGCAAAATGCAGAAAGGACGCTCTGATACCCCTTGATGCAGTTCAAGTATGAACTCGCAGAGCTTGTTACTATTTTTTTCCTTGTGGATTTCCTTACTACTCTTTACCTTGTTTCTTACTTGTTTTGCACTTTAAAGTATGCTGATAATCTCGTTGGCTAAAAATGTATGTGAATAATTTCACAATCTACTGTCTACTAGATCCCTCCTCTAGTTTATGAATCTTCGAGGTAATTTATTTCATTAAAAAGTAAACTGAAGTCATAATTTCATTTAATATGGAGAAAGAGTACCAGAAGATGCCTTCTGCCATTACTCAGACTATTTTTTTTTAATTTCTTGCTGAAGATATGATAGAGATTCATGGTCATTTCAGAATCCTCATGGTGGTTTTGGATTATTAAGCATATCTTATTACATGGGCTTCTTCCTGTTCTGTCAATAGTATGCTGATAATATTGCAGAAGCCTCAGTAATATGATTTGATGTGGAAGAAAATAGACCAGCTTGACTAAATGAGAGTACATTATGCTGATTATTTGCTGATATGCTCTACGTTTTACTTGTTTGGCAGATTGGGGACCGAAGGTTGATGTTGTTGTTTTTTGTTTTCTTGACCTTGCTTCAAATTATGAACCCCCAGATTCACTTGCGGAGTGGCTTGAAGCTGGTGAACAGCCTGTCTATATTGGATTTGATAGCCTTGTGAGTTTGTTGCGGCTTTCTCTATTCATGTTATTCTTTTCCCAGTTCTATCCCAGAGTAGCTCTGTTTGTCCTTACCCTAAAAAAATTACTTGTTCCTTCCCAATTTAAACAATCAACCAAAGCCACAATCTCCAAAGAGTGACCACCTTGTTAGTGTTTTCTGAGATTTTGGAAGGCAAAGTGATAAAGAAGAAAAGAAGAATTTAGAGCAAAGATTTCTGTCCCATACGTGTAGCAGCAGAATGTTCTATTCCCTTCAGTCACTCTCTCTTCCTTACAACCTCACGCACATAGTGTGGGCGAACTGAGCTGGTCTGGAATGGACCCAATAAGCTCGTTGAAAGCTAGATGAAGCCCTCTTCAGTTGTGTACAGTGTGATATGTTAGATGGAATTTTCCCGCTGAAGGAATTTAGAGACAGGCTGAGATACTGCAGGCTCAGTAAACGACCCATTTCTTGAGGAATTTCGCTATGAAAGCTGTTGTTTCTGAGGTTGATTCCTGTAAGATGAGTAAGAATCCCAATAGAAGGTGGTATGGATCCTACCAGTTTTTGAGAATTCAGGTTCAAAATCAAGACTCTTGGTGGAATGTTTGCATTTAACGCCAACCCAAATGCAAAAATTAATGGAATCATTCCATGAGCTCATGGCATGCAGAGGATCTTGAGTGATTCTTTTCTTCAAGTCAAGCAGTGCCAGGCGATGGGTTTCATTTCCAAAAGTATTGCTACTGGGTAGAGTTACAGATTCCAGACATGTGCTCATGCTCAAAAGAATGAGCCCAAGAAGGAACTTGAACAAAATCAGCCTACCATGAGTACACCGTGAATGCTCCATATTTAGAGAAAGCAGTAAGGAGCCTACCAAGTTTAGAGAACTAAGGTCCAAAACCAAGACTCTTTTGGTGGAACGGTTGCACGTAACGCCAACCCAACTGCAGAAATGCATGGAAGAATTCCACGAGCTCATGACATGGAAAGGATCTTGAGTGATTCTTTTCTTCAAGTCCAGCAGCGCCTCACGATCAGTTTCATTTCCAAAACCATTACCGTTGGCACTGGGTAGAGTTGTGCTCCTGCATAAGAGAATGAGCCCAAGAAGGAACTTGAACAAAATCAGCCTACCATGAGTCCTACGTGAGTGCTCCATCCTTTTTTGTAATAACAGAGCAAATTGGAAACCAAGTACGTTTGTGTCTCTCTTTTTTTTTCTTCTTCTTCTTCTTTTGCTGTCAAAATAAGAAACCAAGTCTGAGTTTCGTTTACAGGAATGCATAACAAGGAGCATATATAGTCTAAGATCCCACTGTACCTGTCTAGCA
>NC_024126.1:21429223-21431723 GCF_000346735.1 Prunus mume | reverse complement strand
GACTTGTTATAGTCACTAAACATAGATGGCTGGCCCTGCATGATATAATATGAATTGGAGAAATTGTTGGTTGTGATTTGATTGAATGCAATAACACTACAATGAATAATGCGTAGGCCCATCGATGCACCAATTTTCCAAGAGGAGTGGTTATGTGACCCTTTTTATTTATTTTCTATCCGCAGGGCCTTTACTACAGTGGTACTGCGAGTCTTGAAAGACGGACTGCAACTCCCTAATGTTGTTAAAAATGCATTTCCTGACCAAATATCACAAGTTTTGGATCAATTAACTAGTAAAGAGAGATGCTTCAATTAACTAGTTTATGATATTTTTGTTCTCATCCCGTTGTGAAATCTTTACCCCAATGCTATGACCGTGTTTCGATTTTGATGTTTCTTTAACCGGTGCGATGCTTAGAACTCTTATTAACAATATAAGAGTGGCAAACAACAATAAACTTTAAAGCCTGTAATCGGAGTTCCTAAAAATTTCATACCTTACCTCTAGTCTAGGTAATCAAACCCACAAACCAACTCTAGTCTAGAGTAAAATATATTTTACAATGGTCTGCTATTCTCTGTGTTAAGGACTGTTTGGTGTGCGGTTCCAACTTGTGAGAGTGAGTCAGTGGGGCTCCCAAGGTTGATGAATTTTGAGCAAGACATCTAATCAAATTATACAATTGATGGAGACGCACACCGGAGAAAATGGGACTTTTTGATGGAGCATGCATGTAGACGTAATTTAAGTCCACAGAGAACCCGTCAGTTGATTGAACGAGTTCTAAGTAAGATAAATCTGATTTCCAACCTTGATAAGAATGTGAAGTTACAAGGGAACCTCTCGACTTTTTGACCTTTGAACGAGAAAGAATGAAGCATGAAGGGCAAGTAGTCGTTGAGATGAATGGGACTTTTTGATGCAGCAGGCATGTAGACGTAATTTTGGGAGGCCACCAAAATTGTATAGGAAGAGAAAGCTTGGGATAAACTCATCAGCTACGAGGATTCTGCTATTGGGAAAATTTCAACTGTTCGGTATATTTGTGTTTATCTTTGTAAAATGAAAATAGGGTCATGAAATTTGCTCCCTTAATAATGTCTTTGTATACATCTTACTTTTTAGCATTCACAATATACCCAAGCCTAGGAGCATGGTTTCATAGTGGCACCACCAATGGAAAAATAAAAGAAGAAAGAAAGAAAAAGGAAAGGTATAAACAGAATAGAACATCCTTCCCATACTCTCTATATAAAATGCTAATTGAAGATCAATATAGCAAAATAAGAAGCAAAGCATATAAACAAACAAAACGAAGAAGCCATGCATAAACAGAATAAAACATCATTACATGATGTCACAGACATGGGTACATATAATATCCTTATTCGAATAGTTTCTTGCAAATAGATGCGGCTACAGATTTGAGACCAGATAAGAAACTTAGCCCTGTCTTGAATATTTCTAGCTTCTTATTCTCCTTCTTCTTCTCAATTGAGATATGAGTCTCTAGCTGCCTTCATTTTGTTCACAACAACATCCATTTGTATCCGCTCAGATGGTAACATTGCAGAGCATGAGAGTCCTATCTCCATTACCGAAACCAAACACTCCTCCAATCTTGTTGCAAGGACAGGGCTGCCATCATGATAACTTCTAACTGGCCTTGCTCGTATGTCATTGTTGTATATTTCATAATCACCATCTGCATCATCTCTTACAATGAGCAATGAAGGATCAATTACGTCCATGGCATGGTCAGGCATTGCCATGGCTGCGAATTGGTGAATCCTTAGACCTTCTGTGAACATGTCATCTGTAGGTCTTCTTCCTGTGAACATTTCTAGCAATAGTATTCCAAAGCTATAAGTATCTCCCAAGATGGAAACTTGGCCTCCCATGCCATACTCTGTCATTCATTACATGCATTAGAATGTCACAGTCAAATAATCTTTAGATCTTAGATCTCATTTTTGAGTTTTATAGGAAGAAAAAAAAAGGCGATTAACTTATTTTGAAGAGAATGGTAGAAACTCATACCCGGAGGAATGTAACCGATGGAACCCCTTAGCCCAGCAGAAATGGTTTGACTTTGAGAGGAACTATCTGATGCTTCGAAGAGGAACCTTGCTAAACCAAAGTCACCAACATGGGCTACGTTTGTACAAATTTCCTCACGAGGATATTCGTCTAAGATTCCTTCGTCTTCTCCACTTCTCTTTCTCCCTGCAAAACAGATCGGGGTAAAAGGACCACACCCGGGGGGTGTTGGCCAAAGGCCCTCCGATGCCTAAGTTAGGTAGGGTATTTCAAGGAAAACCGAGTGGCCGGAGCCGTGTGTGGTGGCCGGAGCCTTGTGTCAGAGAGAGAAAGAAAGTGGTGGCTAGGGTTTGTGAGAAATAATTTCTGCAGAGTTTCAGTAGGAATTTAGACGTACCTTGACCTTTGTGCGTAGCCAAGTATTTATAATGGTCTCGGAGATTAGGGTTTCAGAGGA
>NC_024126.1:21378129-21413712 GCF_000346735.1 Prunus mume | reverse complement strand
GAAACCATTTCGACCAAAATCAATACTCCGAAGTCTAGAAGCATTTGACAACGAGGCAGGAATATTTCCTGTGAATCTGTTGCGACCACCAAGAAATAGTTCAAGATTGGGAAGAGTAATACCAACATTTGGTGGTAGCTCACCCTGCAGCTGGTTTCCAACAACACTGAAAACATATATGGAAGATATGTTATAGATTGAAGCAGGAACCTTACCAGACAAGTGATTCCCTGCAAGTACGAATCTCCCCAAGGCTGTTAGGCAACCGAGCTCATTGGGTATGCTTCCTTGAAAATTGTTGTGAGAAAGACGAAGACTATTCAAAGATGAAAAGTTTCCTATCCAACCTGGGATGGTTCCAATGAGATTGTTAAGAGAAAGCCATAGATGATTTAAATTCAACAATGAACTCAGTTGGTCCGGAATAACCCCAATAATCTCATTGGAAAAAAGATCCAGCACACTTAGTTGTGTACAGTGAGATATATTAGTTGGAATATTCCCGCTAAAAGAATTGTAAGACAGATTGAGATATTGCAGGCTCCGTAGACGACCCATTTCTTGAGGAATTTGGCCATGAAAGTTGTTGATTCCCAGGTTGATCCAGGTCAAATGAGTAAGATTTCCTATAGAAGGTGGTATGGAGCCTCCCAAGTTCTGAGCTTCCAGGTTCAAACTCAAGACTCTTGTTGTGGAATGGTTACACGTAACGCCAATCCAGCTGCAGAATTTGATGGAATCATTCCAGGAGCTCATGACATGGAGAGGATCACTAGTGATTCCTTTCTTGAAATCTAGCAGAGCCAGATGATCAGTTTCGTTTCCGAAACTAGTGCTGGGCAGTGTTGCAGATTCCAGAGCTGTGCTCATGCACAAAATTAGAATGAACCCATGATAGAATTTAAACAAAATCAGCCTACCATGAGAACTACGTGAATGCTCCATCTGTTTCTTAACAGAGAGCAGCTCAAAAACCAAGTATCATTCATTTACCCCGAATGCATTTAAAAGAAGAAATCTTATCACATTGAAAATATCTTGATTGCAATTTGCATGGTCACCAAGAATTTGAGACAGTAACACTGCAACGGTGGGACCAAAAAAGTCAGCTCCCGCCTTGTTTGGCAAGGAGTTTTGAGGTTCAAATTAATCCGTAGCTCCCGCTGGGACCAGACGCATTTCAAACAATGATGAAGTCGACATTGGAAGACAAACCGACCAGAAACTAAAGTCAACATTCAAACCCAAGACGCGTTTAAACTGAAGAAGGTCAAAAACGAAAGCGACTTCCTGATCCTACACTTCATGAAGAAGCTCAATCCTAGGCAATCCTAGGCAAATGTGAAGAAGTTGAGGGAAAAAAATAGTCCTCAACGTTTTGGAATTACATGCAAACTAAGCCTACAATGCATATGAATGGGAGAAATTGATTACAGTGATTTAGAACAATAATGTAATTTACTTATTTAATTTCATTAAGGACATTAGATTTTTAAATAGTTGGGAAGCAATTCATGCTTATACTTACATACATCTGGGTGCCTTTGCCTCATCTAGATATATGCTTCTTTGTCTGGGTTACTAGCTCTTGTCTTTTCTCTCTTCTGCGTCGTGCTCGGTATCTGGTTTTTCGCTTTCTATTTCCGCTGGCCTGTGTTTGTTTGTGGTGGTCACTGGTCAGTGGTTCGCTCGCCGACATTGCTCTGTATTTCATGAGTTTGGGTTTTCTTTGAATGAACTAATTAGACCCAAAAAAAAAAAAAAACAGTGTAGTTTCGGGCCCTACCACTATGGTCCAAATTGTGAATCACTTTGATGATTGATTGATTAGCCTTGTTGCTGTAGGCTTCTTGGGCTAACTAAAATCTAATGGGCCAACAAAGCTTTATTGTACAAGCCTTCATTTTTTTATTTTTTTTCTGGGATCTTTCTTATTAAGATGAGCGATAATATACTACACAGATACTGAAACTCAAACCCAAGAGCTTTCCTGAGGAGTAATTACTCCAAACCACTACAGTAATGGGTCATTTCCTAACAAGCCTTCATATTTGTCATGGTGATTGTTACCCGAGTAGAATAGCAGCTGCAGGTTTAGGTATACTCTGTTATACTGGTTTGGAAAGCGCACATCACAAAAATGCATGCACAGACGCACATGCCAATTTGATGTTGGCAGACTTCAAAGAACTAAATTTGCACCAGCCAGGTAGACAGCCTGCAGTCTTAAGCAGAAGTTACAGCTTTGATTCAATTGGTGCTCTGTCCATTGGTAAACATTAAAAAAAAAACCAGCGAAATTAGCCATTAACTATATGATGAGACCAATGACTTGCCATGACATAAAGAAAGAACAATATTGCAGTAGAGAGCACAAAACAATAAGATTCAAATCTGCATTTGTTCCAGAATAGATCCAGTCCATACTGCATATCAAAATATGCTACAAATTATACACACACAATCATATCATAATTGTCAACATCTTCATCACCACCTTCATAGTTATGTGCAATTTGTGTATACACATACACACTGTCAACATAACAACTACAACTGGTCCACTGCCACATTGCTATGTATAAAGCTCAAACTGAGTCATCAACGCAAATGATCACATCCGAGTTATACGAAAATGCTCATGTACAAACTACTGCAGTTCATCACGAACAGCTTCCCTGTTATGAACATTCGCACCAACTTCAACCCCTAATGAGATGTGGAACAACTTTGAACCAAGTACAGCATCAATAGCCACACATGATGACTGAAAAAATAAAACAGCACTAAGGCTTTTCTGACAAGAAATTGACTGTATAACAACATGACTATAACTGGCAGGGCTACCGAAAGTTAGGAGGAGTTAGGGCTGACAATTCTAAAGTTGCATAGAGGAAATAAATGGGGGGAAATTGCATCCTATGTCATTTATGAAGGTATAATATGCAGCAGAGCTAGAACACAAGAAGTGAAAACCAGAACTAGTCATGTAGGATTAATCTCAGTTAAAGAAACAAAATTATCCAAAGGATTTTCCATCACTAAATATTATTGGAACCATTTCTATTTTCTACTGTACCATTGATAAAGACGAAATCATACAATTAGACGTACTGGAATAATCAATGCATGCTCTTGAGTTATAAACACATTAACCAACACGGGAAGTTAATCATTTCAGCATTGGCAGATCAAAAACAATTTCATTCCATCTATAACTTCAAATACTGAGACAAAAATGGTTCAACAAGATATTAAATTTCACTGATCGATTTGCAGAACGCTCTACAGTCTGAAGAATACTTTTACTACTGCTACTAGTATTAAAGTTACCTACAGTTTGCATGAACACTACCAGCCAAAGCATTAACCAAAAACAGGCAGAGAGAAACCAAGAGTCAACCACCACATTACAGAAGCCAGCCACCAGAATGAGCTAAAATTCAGCAACATAATTCCCTCAGATGTTCGACTCTGCTCTCTCCCTCTCCACCTTCTGCCCAAAAAGCTTCGTGGCAAACATATTGTCATCGAAATACTCTTTATAAGGGTGGTTCTTGGGAACAAGCTTCCTAAACTTTTCAAACTGTTTCTCAGCCTCTTTATTCTTCCTCAACATAGTATAAATGATTCCTTGACACAGATAAGGCCTGAAATCTCTCGGTTCTTCCCTCACAAGCTCTTGATAAAGCTTCAAAGCTTCTGAATAATTTGACTCCATCACGCGAATTTGGGCAATTAACAGCTTAAAATCCCTCACATCCGACTTGTTCCCCAGCTTCTTGCAACCCTCCATTGCCTTTTCCACTCTCGTCACCACATTCTCCAATTTCTCGGGGGATTGCGAAGCAGACATCACAAGACCATGATAGGCCTCAACTCGCAAAGGGTCTTTGGCCAAAATCTCCTCGAACTCACTGGTAGCGAGTTCAAACTCACCCATGTAGCTATGAACATTGGCTTTCAGCAATTGCCACTCATAGTCTTCAGGTTCGAGCTCGATCAAGCGGTCCAGCACCTGAATCGCTTCGGTCAATTTGTGGGCTTTGATCCTAACCTCCATCAATGACCTCAGCGCTTCAACATCGTCGGGGTTTTGGCTCAATTGCTCTTCAATGAGCCTCTCTTTCTCTTCGACCGTAACGCTGTCAGTGGACGAAACTTCTTCTCTGGGCTCCACAGTAGAAGGCGCGGCTGTGGGGGAGGCCACTGCGGTTCTGTTGTGGAAGCGCATGAAGAAGAATGCGGCTGCGGCTATGGCGGCGCAAGTGGTCTTGAGGAGAGGGGAGGCGAGAGGGGCTAGGGTTTGGAAGGGTGAGGGTTTAGGGTTTTGGGGGTTTTGGTGAGGTGGGTCGGCGGAGGATGGTGAAGAGGACGAGGACGAGGCTCTGATAGTGAGGGAAGTGAAGTTGAAAGGCGGTGATGAGCTTGGGGGTCTGAAGGAAGAAATTGGTTTTGGGAATGACGGACGGTGGGGATTGAGTGAGAGGTTAAAGGGTTGGTGACGGTGCTGAAGTTTAGCGAGAGACTCCATGGATTGAGAGAAGTAGGGTTTTCTTAAACCCTGGAATGAAGGTGGGGATAGTGGCAGAGAAGGAGGAGGAGGAGGAAGAAGTAGAAGAGAAAGAGAACTAAGAATCAGGAGAAGTTCAAAACCCTGAGAATATGCCGTTTACGCACGTCGGTCCAAAACTACAACATTATTGATCCAGTTAGGCTCCAAACGACGTCGTATATGTCATCAAATTGGACGTAAGCTTTCAGGCCTTGGGCTGAAAATTTCGAACTCCATATTGGTCCTCTTGTTTTTGCTGTTTCCTCAAGTGGGCTTCATCTAGAGTTGGGCTTATATCTAATTTATCCAGTCCAGCAGTTTCCTTAGAAACTGCCATAGGCTTTGTGCTAAGTCCTATTCGTGAGTAGTTATGCTTGTATTTACGTTCCTCATTTTGTGTCCGGTCTGAACAGGATTATTTCAATTAAATTGGACTAAATATAATAACGGTTTCTTTTGGTGAATTTATAATGATGAGATTGGACTCATTAAATTGAATAACAATCCAATATATTATGTTATACAGTCTAACATATTTCAAACCGATCCACCAAATGAGGCTCCACATTTTGAAAAAAAAACAAAGAGAAAAGATGCGATTATAGGTTTTCTTAAATTATTTTTTTCTATGGTTGATTAATAGGCTTAGTTTATACTTAAAGAATATTTTTACCAAACCAAATGTTTGATTAAATTGAAGAGATTTTTAGTTATATACTCATTCTTAGCACTAATAATATAGATAAATTCTACACCATTTAATTTCTATAAACAAACCTAAAAAATGACTGCTTGCTCTATTGAATTTAATTTTAATTATTAAATTACTTTAATGTCCTATTGAGTGTTTTGGGTTTTTTTTTATGAGGTTTTAAGGTTGGGCTTGTTTTAAGAAAGTGATAGCAGTTTTGTAATTTCTAGGAAGTTCGAAGCCTCTTTATTATATTGTAAATGTGTTTTGGATGTGTTTCACTCAACTTTATAAAATATTATATGCAAACATATACTCCAACCCAACAACCATTTCATTATTCATACAAATGAAAAACCCAGTAATTTACCAGAATTATTACCCGGATTATGGTTCAAGGCACATTTTTCCCTCTATAATAAAGTAGCACCTACACATAGGGGCCCGAGAGCAAAACTCAATATAATAAAATATTGATATGTTTCGTGATGCAAGCATGAAGAAAATGATTCAAGATTTTTTACTCGCCGAAGGAAGTGGATGAGAAGATGAGATACCAAAGTGGAGCCCAACCTTTTTTTCGTTTTGAGAAAACGAAGTTCATTGCAAAACTTGGAGACATTACAATCTCGGAGCAGCAGATCTTGAATTAAAACAGGTCAGTCTGCTCACTGTTTCTGGATACCATAAATTTTTTTAAAACTATTTGAAAGTCACAGTTGAATACCTTCACACTGTTAAACTTATTGAGAGTCATTAAAACGTTTGAAAGTTTGGTATATTTTAAAACATTAATGCCACTCTCTCTCTCCACCGAACAAAAACGAAGGGAACCAACAGCGACATATCCAAATGACCCACACACAACAGAATTATTGGGAGAAAATAGACCAAACATAACATATAAAAAAATTTACACACACGAGAGAATTAATTATGAAGATAAATAAATAAAGGCTGGACAAGTAAATTTACAAAACAGTCCAAAGCATCTGCAATGCGAGACGCACACACACACACAAGGGAGGCCAATGGAAGCACAGCGGGCTCTGCCACGTGTACGCCAACCCACCCCAGCCACCCCTGGTTTACAAATCACACTTCCCAACTACTATTGATGACTGCTGGACGACGTCGTATCTGCCGTCCATATTACATGTCGTTATTTGCTGTCGTTTTTTTGGCGGCCTTTACGCCGATGTTTACATAGAGAGGAATAGGTATTGGCTAGCTAGCAATGAAAGCCAAAAGGGCCATCTTATCGGTCGTTGTCTTGAATGAAAAATCAAACTACTTCTCATCATCGTCGTCGTCGGAGCTGTCTTTTTGCGAAAGATCGAAAAGCATCTTCTCGATCCTTTGCTTTGTGATCTCCATCTCAAAGGCTCTAGCTTCCCTGTTCTTTGTGTATGCCTCAAAGAACTCCTTGTTCTCCTTCTCCAACTCCTTCCACACTGCAATTATACAGACTATTTAATAATAATACCATGCAAACACTTAATTCTAAGTGTAACATGCATGTTATGTGTACATAAAGACTTGTGACAGTAAACTCTGCACCTAAGGTCTTGTGTTCGAGTCTCTTATATGGCTTCTCGGGAGAAGAAAAAAAGAAGTGTATATACATAGAGGGGGAATTAATTTGGGTTGGACTGACCTGTGGAGGTAATGATGGGTTTGATGTTTGCATGCTTAGAGAGGGCTTCCATGCACTCTTCTTTGCTCATGTTGAATATGATGCACTCCTCGATTAAATGGTGCACCTGATTAATCATTATAATCATGCATGTCACCACCATTGATCTTCATAAAAAAAACTCTCAAAACAGAAAAACTACTGGATCATATATATTAAATCAAATATATAAGATGGAGATGATGATGATCAAAAAAAGTAGAAGAATATTCATAAAAAATTGCAGCTTATACTGCTATATAGAAGTAAAACAAGCTTACCATGTGGATGTATGAAGCAGAGGAATCGCCCATCTTCTTGTAGTACTTTTCTTCGTTAATATATATATATATATATATATATATATATCCCAATATATAACACCTAATATTTTCCTCTAATAACGCAGAAAGAGGCTGGCTAGCTCAACTTGTTGCAGAAAGAAGGGGGAGAGAGAGTGAGAGGCAAGCAGCTGCTAGATCATAAGAAAACGCAGAGTTGGGATCAAGAAAACCAAAGATGTTGAAACGACTAATGGGTTAAGGTTAAAATAAGAGAAAATCATGAGGAGGGATGGACGATAAATTATATATTTATATGAAAAGTAAAATCAATAAATAAAAAAAAGTGCAGGTGAGTCTTGTGATGTCATAAGGTGGTGTGGGGGCTCCAATGCCCACGTGGGAGAAGCACGATGATTGGTGGAGAGGGGATGAGAGGAGATTCTACAAGCAGCCTTAGTTTGTCTCTTATATGTGGGCACTGAGCCAGTGTCCACGTGACACGCGGGGCCCCTCACCTTCCTACACATGTTAGCAGGTAGGTTTTCATATGCCCAAGTTCTGACTTGGTATATCAAACCCATGCATCATTGCGCCGCCCACACTCCTGCCGCAGCACAAACTTTGGCCCAGTTTCTACCCACCTAGCCCATAATTTCAATATCCTCTCTTCTAAGTTCTAACCTAGCAACTTTATAATAGAAGAGAGCTCAAGTTCGAATTACTGTTATCGAATAAAGGTCGAACTCGATGCTAATGTATTTTTTGACATATATCATAACGGTGGATTTGACTATTGATCATGTTAATTTACAATATAGTAAGAAAATATTTGACGGGATCAATGATTCATAATCATAATTCTAACATAAGTAGTTTACATCAAACGACTCTTGTATTCTAATTTTATAGAAATACTGTTAGAATGTATAGAAGAGATTTGTGAATATATACAGTGGCGGATCTGTATAGGCGCAAGGAGGTGTACCTGCACCTCCGGTGGCCGGAAAACTCCATTACAGCTGCTGGAGTTGCATCTCTACTGGACGCACGCAATCTGTTCGACGAAATGCCTAAACCACTAGCCCAAACTGATTAGAGAGTTGTTGAATAAGCAAATCAGTTGTTTACAGTTAGTATGCATGGATGGGATTGTAGGTTGCTTTCTTTGATCTTATTTGCTCACGAATGGTCTGCTTAAGCCAATAAGATCAAAAAGGCTATCTCCGAGTGGCTAAAAATTGTGCGGCACTTTCCTTCAAGCAGGAGCGATGCAAAGCATGCAGCGCGCTTGTTTTTTTTAAAACGAAGCTTGGCCAAAACGACGTCGTTTTGGACCAGGGTTTTTTAAAAAAAAAAAGAAAAAAAGAAAAGAAAAAGAAGGGGAAACAGCTGGCCATTTTCGTGGGCTTTTCAAAGGGCTTCTATAATTTCTTACTTAATTGGGTTTTAATTGAGAGTTCCCTTTATTCAATTGGGTTTTGGGAATTATTTATTTAAGTGGGATTAGAAATTCTCTTTATAAAAGACCAATTTAACATTACCCAATTTCATCAAAGTATGTGTGCATCACAAGAATCCTGAGTTTTTTTTTTTCTTCTTAAGTATGCCAATCCAAAGTAAATTGAATGCATTTTTTTTTCCTTGAGCAAACGCCAATTTTGTTTATTCTTTTTTTGTTTTTTGAATAATTGTTTTTTCTTATTTAGCTCTCTCTGTATTCGTAAGATTAGTAGCAAACTCGAGGAGGAAGAGGCTTAGTTGTCTTTTTTTAATTAATTAATTATTTAATTAATTATGAATAACATTAATATTGTTTAAATTATAAGGATGTTTAATTGTCTTTTTCTTTTTTCTAAGTTCTTAGCTTTTAAAAATTGCACTTCAGTTGAAAATTTTTTGAACCCGCCGCTGAATATATATGTACTACTACTACTAGTACTGAGGGTATTTCAATAGGTGCCTTTTGTATTCTTTTGCCTTTTATTTGTAGTTTTGTAATTCAGCCAGTTTTGTTGGCATGTGAGCTTTTCTGGTGTATGGGATGGGAGGCATGTGATTTGTACAAATTTATTCACTCAGGGAAGAAAAGATATATGATATGGCCCATATGGACTTGCTATTTAATAATTAATCATGACCTAAAAGTATTAAAAAAAATTAACTTTGTGTTAAAACTGTTGCTTTCACCTTTCACTGACCTATAATTGTGGTTCCATTTACGTGTGTTAAGACAAAGACTTCCAACTAGATAATGTTTGCCCATCCAGAGTACCAAAATTGGCTTCTTGACCGATCACCAAGGCTAGCTAGATATTTTGGTATATATCTTAGTTTTTCACTAGATGATAGAAGGATGGAATTTTCAGAATTAACCACTGCCATGTTGCATCTTTGTTAGAGCATTCACAGCGGGAAGTGTAAATTCGGGGATGTAAAGTCACTTTTACATCCTATTTATATCTCCAGAAGATGTAAATGTATTTTTTCATCAAGTGGGTGAATGTATATCTGGAGAGATAAACAACAATATAATTCATTATACACACGGTATATAATTCTCTTTTGCTTTATAGTAAATCAAAAGATACTCTCTAAGAAAAGAGAGGATATCTGTTCTGGAAAAAGAATTTAGCATATTAATGATCTTCCTTGTCCCAAAAGCATTGATAGAGCTTGCGTAAAAGATCCTCCTTTGTTCCTGACACTGTAAATGATCATCCTTAGTCGCTTAAGACGTACTCTTTATCGAGAGATCTCGAAAATAAACTTATTTAAAGATTACATCGTGAACACATGCATGTCAAATGGCTTTGTCACATGATTGCATTGTGGACTTTAATCTTCGACGCCAGCTTAGAATTTCGGCAAAACCAAATTTATAGATGGTATAATATTGGTTAGTGCAATTACAGCTCGAGATGATAATGACATGGTCTGCTCTGCTGTTGGTTCACGGTTTGTTACTTTCAACAACTCTGTTGGTACCTTCAATATCAAATGCTCATCTGCTCTAAAGTCTAAACAAACAAAGATTAGCAATAGTTTAATCAGCATGCATTTTCTTAAACTTCAAACAACTGGCCAAATTAAAATAAAACAGGAGGCCTTAAGTGGAGTTTTAGAAGTAAACCCCTTTGAAATGAAACCTTATGAGCTGGGTCAGTAAACTAGAAAATTTACATCAGTAAATTCAGTCCTTGACCGCTCACCCCATCTCAGTCGTTTTCACCATAGGTTATTTTAAGGCTAACCAGAGAATCCCACTTTGCCTATTGATGCATTTGAAGTTGGGTAAGAAAAGAACGGCATATGGACACAAACAACATTTTAAGTCATGATTTTTATGGTCACGCATTTTCTCAGCGTAAATCATAAAAACAAACCAGAAGCTATGGCTATAGAAGAAGACAACCAGTATAAGACATTGATGGGCAGGTAAAGGGAGGAAGGGATGGGGTAAACTTTACTATACAGAAACAATCGTACAATCAAAAACCCACATCTGTATTTCGACTCGTTTCACTCATTTTATATCTTTCAGGCTTTCTAAGAGCTCATGCGCATGACTGATAGATGAGGATCGTTGATTTACACGGGGTAGCCACCCCTTCTCATATCTCTAGTGAAAAAGGGATGTCTTAGTGCTTCCCTTGCCTTGAGACGCTCCGCTGGCTCGTATCTTAGGAGCCCTTGCAAGAGTTCAATCAAATCTCCAGCAGAATGGTCCACATGCTGCATTATTAGGTTCTGCAACGGATGGTTCAAAATAACAATAAAGTAAGTCTGCAAGCACTTAATTAAAAATCCAAGGACAGATTAAACTTGTATTTTATATGCGTGGGTGTTACATTATTGGCATAAATAAGATAGCAACTTTTTAAGTTCTGAATCATTACCGGTAACCGGGGCAATTTGCAAACTGCCCTCATGCTTTCTCTAGAAGTTGCTCCATCAGGCCAATCCAGTCGTGCTCCCCTTCTAAAATATTTGTCAGCACGACGACTGCAAAAATTGGGCACAATATAAGAGCTCCATGCCAAATACAAAACAAGGGGATTATGCACAGTAAGTGTCTTACTCAGCTCTGAGCACCATATGCTGTGGTAGTGGCCCCAAAACCCTCTCCATCATGGCAAGATGCTCCAAGTTCTCATGCGTTTGAAATAGGGCCTCACCCTGTTGAAAAACAAGACAAATGTCAACAAAATATTCTGCCCCCCCCTACGAAACACAAATTCAATTGTAACTTTAAGTGAAAATGACTCAATTTTAGATGCTCGGCCATATGAACTCAATGGTACTTACAGAGCAAAGTTCAACAAGTATGCAACCCACACTCCAGATATCACAAGGATAGTTCCATCCAAGACCTGCATATAACGTCAGATGACTGTTATCTACAAATGCAAACCCAAGATGTCACTTGAGTAGCCTAGAATTGTATTTACCCAAAATAACCTCCGGTGCACGATAATGGCGTGTTGACACCACATAGCTGTGATCCTGATGTTCAAATGTTGTACTCCCAAAATCAATGAGCTTAATGGCACTTGACTTGGGCAGATTCTTGAAATAGGAACCCTCTTTAGTCGACCGTGAGAGAAACTTGATTCCAGTTAAGAAAAGAAAAGGGTGAAGTGTCAGGACTTTGATCTTTACTAATTACCACAATTAAAAAAAACACAAGATCTGAAGATGGCTTGGGTAAAAAAATGAAACCTAAACTGATGCTGTACCAAATTGCTGGACATCTTAGACTAAGTCTAAAAATTAAGAACTGCTGAATGAAACAGAAAATGCTGTTGCAACTCCGTGCATGAGGGATATATTAGACTATAATGAGGCACAAAATAATCAAACACATGACAAAACCCACAACATTGTTGAATCAGATAACCCATATGCCCTCTCCAAGGTCTGCTTGCGTGTGAATGCACAAACACAGAAGATGCTAAGAGACCAAAAGCATGATTTAGTAAACAATACCTTATAGTCTGGCACTTTGATGTAGTCAGATGAAACAAGCAGAATATTTTCTGGCTTCAGATCAGTATGTATAAGGCGTAAATCATGCATAACTGCAAAAATAAACCAGCAGACAAGTCAAAAAGCAGGGAATTAGCTGCCATTATTATCATCAACTACATGCTATACATACAATAATTATGTTCTCCTTATAATATTGAAGATGGAAATAAATATCATGCCCAGAAGGCCAGAATTCAGCTTTACACTTAAAACAGTTTGAGCATCAAGTTGAATGAATTTAGATAAAATGGTGCAAGAATTGTCCACACACATGCTACAGACTCCAAAAGTTGTCTGCCAAGCTCCCGAACAAGATCAATGGGAAATGAACGGTAGCTGTTTTTGCGAAGAAAATCGTATAAGCTAGGTCCAAGCTTCTCAAATACCTGTTGAAACCATTTAAATCCATCCGCAAGTTTTTTTAACTCACAGAAAATTCAGGCATGAAGTAACATATATTGCCCCTCTAAACTAATTAAATCAGAAGTACCAATAAATACTTACAATACAAATATGATTACGATAGTCAAACCAATTCCGTATTTGCACACAACTGCAAAGAATAAAACCACTTATACTAACATCGCAAACTTCTACCACCAAAGAGAAAGACAGAAAATAAAGTATCCTTACCGAGTGCCACCAATATCATGCCTTCCAAGCCTTTGTAGGACATCAATTTCAATCATCGCAGCTTCACGATACTTATGTATGGAGCGGACAATTTTGATTGCCACAACTTCTTTCTTTTCATTGTCAATACACTCTAACACTTGCCCAAAAGTTCCTAGAAAAGTCATAGCCAAGATATTAAAATAATTCTGAGGAATTGAAAAGAGATATGTACCCCTTCTAGCTGAAGGTGAACTTTACTCCCAAGAAAGCAAGAATACCAACCCTCTCCCATTTTGCTGAGAATTCTGTCTGCAAGTATGATAAGCAAAAGGTATGAATTAGTGAACAAATAATAAGCTTAAATGATAACGAAAAGTCAATCCATAAATAATGAACAGAAAACTTGAATACCAAGATCTAATGCATAAATAACCACACATAGTTGCAAATATGAATGAATTAAGAGCCAAACAATCATGTACATCCAAATCTGAACATGACGTACCTAGTTACATAGAACAAGAGCTGTAATGGTTAGAGAAACTTACATCGAGGGGTTAAATTTTCTCCGATGCCGAACACGTAATGACCATCTTTATCATCAGGTCTCCACGGAGGGGAAGCATTGCGTGGCAACCCCCCATAAAACATAGACGTATAGGTGTAATTGGGGATTGGCCCATTCCCAAACTCCTGCCCGCAGTAAATTGCTGGGAACAGCTGCATAACATATAAAGCATAATCAAATTACACATACATGTATATAATTCAAGAATAACGTTTTATTATGTCCCTAAAGCCCAAAAATTCAAGAAATCGTCAAGATTGAGACTTTCTACAAATCTATTCTGAATGAAACTTATGAATAAAAAAAAGCTGTTAACCGTGAGAATTCAAAAAATTACAGAAAAAACAAAAAGTTTGGGAAATTGACCAGGGATTGTGAATAGATAACAAAATTTGGAAAATTAAGATAGACGAACCTCAGGAGGAGGAAGAGGAGGGGGCATGTCCCATGCTAATCGAGGCCTCTTTCTGGGCCGCTTATCCATATTCTTGTGAGGAAACTCCATTATCCTCTGTGTCTCCATTCTTCCCCTAATTTTTGTTTTGCTCCTTAAACAAAAAGGATTCTCTCCAGAGCGATCGAAAATTATAACGAATCAGAAATTCAGTACCTAAATAGGGTTCTGAGAATTGAAAGGATGAAATTGAGATAGGATTTTGGGGGAAATTGATAAGGGTAAGCTCTGAAACCCTAATCTTGGATCTGAAGCTCTAAACCATGGGACGGAATTAACCCTGGTTAACTGGGAATGATTCGATGACGGTGCGATTTCTCACTATGGGTTGGAAACGTGGGTCCCACAGATTTTTGATTGCTGAGGCGCGTGCGGGGACCGCCCGACCGGTTATATGTTAATGTAGTGTCTCGTGTGCGCCTTCCCACTGCGGTCATCTGACACGTGTTGATTTGCGGACCCGTGAGAGGCCACGCGCATGTTCGCTTTTTATTATTTTTGGGCTTTTGATTGAACCCTTGAAAATAGGCCCAATGTTTTGTGCTTTTTTTAAAAAAAAAAAAATTTTTTTGAGCGGATTGCTCTTTTGAATTTTGATCTTTCAATTTTCCCTTGTTTTCTTTTTTTAATTTGCAAAAGGGTAAACAAAATATCAAACCAGTAAAATGAGATATGGATTTTAATCAGTCATCTGGATATTGAATGCAAGGCAATGTCAAAATAAATCTTTCTGCTATTAAATAATTTCAATGTTCTAAGATTTTGAGATGAAAATTACTAGTTGAAAGTATTTGTAATCAATATACATGGGTTTTGCGAAGTTGGTTAGACTCCACTCCATATCCAAGTTCATATCCCCTTACCCGTTGTTTAGATTAGTATTATCGGTTGTATCCAGAAAAAAGCCTCTGTAATAAACTCTTTTGATATATCATTTGAATTCATTAATTTTTCTTTTAACATATCATGCCCACTAATTTGAAAAACATGTTAACATCTATAATTTCTCCATATTCTGGCTGATGATGCATTTAGCCAGGGGAACATAATTAGCTGATGTAAAAGCACAACAAACCGACCAAAAATCAAAACTTGAACCAATCTGCTGTTTCATTGCAAGAACTTAGAGGCCTTGTAATTGATTGAGCATCTCCTTTCCCAGATTATTTTTACCAAGTTCATTCTACTTTCCTCTAAACAGCCAGAAGAGCACTTTTGGCCTCACCCCATTTAGCTTCATTGGGGCCTTGAAAGTTGGTCTCCCTCATCTCAAGGTTGGCTCCAGCTACATATAGAGATCATCAATGGCATTTTCTCCTTGTCTGGATTTATTCTCCCTTAAAATCTCTATACAGAATTTTCAATAAAGATAACATTTCACTCACTTGGTGATGGTTTTTATCCCCAGAAACAAATACATGAACTCTGTTCCTGATTTCTATCCAACTGCAGCCTGGAACCCTCTTCAACCCTTTTTCTTTCATTTCTCTCCTTATTGTTGCCACACTCTGCCATCTGCCAGCTGCAGAATGTGCATTGGACAACATTACATATGATGACACATCTTCAGGATCCAAAGCCAATATTTTCCTAGCTGCAAACTCCCCTAATTCCATATTTGAGTGGATTTGGCAGCCACCAAGCAATGCCTTCCAAAACCCAATACCTGGTTCAAAAGGCAAATTGCTGATAAACTCCTCAGCTTCTCTGAAACACCCGGACCGGGAGAGTAAATCAACCATACAAGCATAGTGCTCAGGCTTCAGAATGCTGGGGTCTTCAATTCTTGCCTGATTGAAATAAGAATAACCCTGGTCAACAAGACCAGCATGGTTGCAAGCCCACAATAAGCCAAGAAGTGTAACACTATTGGGTTTGCAACTTGACAACCTCATCCTTTCAAAAAAGCTTATTGCTTCTTCTCCTTTACCATTTTGAGCATAGCCGCATATCACAGCATTCCAAGAAACAATGTTTCTTTCTTCAATTTTGTTGAAAACCAAGAGACTATCTTCCATGCTACCACATTTTGCATAAAAGCTTATTAGTGAATTGCCAATAAACACATTAAGCTTACCCAAGAATTTGACAGCACAGGCATGAAAACTTCTGCCCATTCCTAGTGCTGCTATATTGGCAGTTGCAATGATAGCACAAGGAAAAGTAGAATGGTTAGGTACCAACCCATTTCTAAGCATCTCAATGAATAGATTGACAGCCTCTTCATTGTGGCCTGATTGGCTATACCCTCCAATCATTGCATTCCATGAAACAACATTCCTCTCTGGCATCACTTGGAAAAGCTTCAAAGCTTCTTCAAGCTTCTCCTTTTTCAGGTATGCATATATCAATGTGGTGTAAGAAACTACATTGGGCTTCTGGGTATCTTCAAAAGCTCTTTTAGCATCCTGGGTAATGCCCAACTTGGCATAAAGATCTAACATTGCACTTCCCACAAAGACATTCGAATGCAAACCTATCTTTGTTGCAAATGCATGAAGTTGCTTGCCTATGTTTAGGTCTCCAAGTGCAGTTGACGAGTGAATGACAGTGCCAAATGTAAATTCGTTGGGTCTGATATTCGAAAGAAGCATTCTTGAAAAGAGATAAATAGCTTCTTCATGATGGTGCTGCCGAGCAAAGCTGCCTATTATTGACGTGGCCGATACCACGCTCAAGTCAGGCGTTTCGTCGAACAACTGGCGTGCATGGAAGAATGCATCCGAGGTACCGAGTTGAAGGCCATGGGCATGAGCCTTCTGGGTTTCAGTAAGAAGGGCACCAGCCAAAGTGTGAGCTTTCCTTTGTAGGAAAAGAAAGACAGGAGGCCTACATAGTATGGTTTTCATTTGTCTGTGTTTTTTTTTTTTTTTTTTGGTCTGAATTCATTTGTCTGTGTTTGGGCAGGTACTTTTGGGTATCAAACAGCCATGCGTAAAAGGCATATTGGGTTAGCCCAAGAAATGTAACTTCAAGTGTTTGAAAGCTTTAGGTTAGTTTTTTTTTTTAATTTTTAAAAAATTTAAACAATGGGGGTTAAATGCAAATTTGGCCCAATTGTGGTGAAGCAACAGTTAAATACATGAAGTGACAATGGGGGTCAACTGCAATTCTTGGTCAAAACCAAATCAACCCGGTAATTACAATTTGGATTAGTCAATTTAATCGGTTCAGTTGGATTGATGCACACCCTTATATTAATTTTCATTTTATGATAAATTCTTGTGTCCTTGAATAATCTATGTGATTCGACACGCGGACCCAAGAATTTATCCTCTCTAACAAATTGACATATAGAAACATTTTAAAACAAAAACAAAATGCTTTTCTTTCAAGAGAGCAAATGGTTTGGGCTTGGAGTGTTCCTTTAGTTTGATTGCCAATTGGAGAAAATTTACTTTTCATAATGAGGTCTCGTTAAGTAGAATTTCAAGGATTAACAGACCAACTATGAAATCCTAATCAAGTCCAAAAACTACATAGTTATGATTTTATTCAGAAATCAAGATTGGATTTACACCCATCACCAAAGTCACAACTTTATTCATAAACCAAAGTTATCATTTACACCAGTCACCAAAGTCTATGTATACTTATTGTTAAACAACAGAAAAAGGATCTCCAACTCTCAATCAGAACCTTCTTCGTTTACCAGTTGCAATCTGATACTGCATGGCATCTGTATTGTTTCCAACATGAAATTGCAGGCCATTGTTCAAACAAGCAGAGCCACGTGCAAAGTTCAACACAGAAGAAGATGGTATCTGAGAAAAGCCGGGTGAACTATCAAGGAATGAAGCAGAACCACTCGATGAACTCTGCGTTGGGCAAATCGACTCGACTGCTTCTAATCTCTGCTCTATTAATGAGCCACAATCATCACCTCCATAGATGAGAGTGGGTGGATTTTTCCACTTGGGAAGAGGTGCAACAAGAAGTGCTTGAAGTAAAGGACCAGTATCCATGACAGCCTGCATCAGTCTTCCTTTCTTGGGCAATGGTCTCACTCTAGCAATGTTATCAATTAGAACAGAAGCACAATCAAACTTGGAGCCACATTCCTGAGCAACAGGCCTTTTTGGCAGAGCCAAGTTACTTGAATCAGCAAAGTTTGCATTAGGCAGGCCTTGGAGAGAGATAGAACCCAAGTTGCAGTTTGTGGGATATGAACCATAAACATGGAAATTGTATGTTTGGGGAAGAAGAGCTTCTGATTCTTTTAGCATTGATGGGTTTGTGGTTTTTTGGGGAATTGGGTTTTCATTATTGGGTTGTGATGAGAGGATATGAGTGGTTTGATCAGCTGGTGTGGATGGCAATAACTCATTCATTAGCTTTTGCAACTGGTTTCTTGCTTCATCTCTTTCTTGGCAAGCAGCCTTCAAGAGTTCATATAACTGCTTTATGATCTCCTCATTTTTGCTTACCTCCTCTTTTGCCATCATCTTTGCTGATTCTAGTTCAAAATTGGTGCAGAGAAGCTTGTGTTTCAGTTCATCAACACTCTGTCAGAGAACAAAGAGCCCAAATAAGCATGCAACAGAAGTTCCAATGAAAATCAATCATTAACCATGATCATTTACTCCAAATGTCCATTTTATGAATCATTGAAAATTATACAAAACAGGCCTTCACTTTATTTGGAACATGCATAAATACACTGACATGAAGTGTTTCAAGAGCAGCAAGAATTATAATTCATATCCTTTATTGCTCTCAGAAATATTGCTGTATTTTCTGTGTGATATAATTAATCTTTAACACTACAAATGCATCAAATTGTACAGCCAGTTGGGGAAAACTTTTAAACTAAATCTGACTTTCTGCCAAAAGCACCAAGGATAAACTGAACATAAATCTGGACCACGCCGCTCATGGAGGCTCCAGCCAAATTCTTGCCATTAAACATGAAAAGCCAGTAAATATTGTTGTAAACAACAAATGAAAATGCATAGATGCACCAATTCTAATACATTGAAATGAAAAACCACTCACCTCTTGATCACTCCAAATGTAAACCATCTCTCTCTCTCTCTCTCTCTCTCTCAAATGACAGAAGCAATGTGTAAGTCGAAGGCCGACAGAAGCAATGTGTAAGTCGAAGGCCTAGCCGGCTTGCAGAACAATTAAATTGAAGAGGGATAAGCAGAGACATAAAAAGGGGGGAAAAATGAAGGTGTGCAGACCTCTAGCAAAGCTTCCATAAACGTAATCTTTAATGGTGGGATGAGTATAAGGTATGTCTGAAACCTTCTTAAAACTACTAATAAAATTTACTAAGTAGACTGCACATTATAATAACTCGCGTCCTGTTGTATCACTAAATAAACTCTCCAAAAATGGCCTCCGTGGTTAAGGGGATTCTGTCGGATCCCATACATAGCTCTCTCAATCTCTCATTGTCAATCAAATATATGGTTTGCTCTTCTAATTTCTAATTTGCCTACTGTGTGCTAATGAACCTTGATTAGTGGTAACTTGAAGGAAACTAAATCAAATACTTAGCTAGCTTTTTTTTGAGAGTGTAATTTCCGAAACCTCATAGGGTTTCATGTGAAAACACGAAAAAACCTTAGTTGTATCAAAGAACTCTTATGGCATGTTTACTTATCAGTAATGGTATGGAAATCAATTTGATTCCTTCTTCCCTTGTGTTTACCAACACATGGGTATTGGAGTGATTCCAATTCCTTATTTCTCATGCGTTTACTTACACATGCATAATCAAAAAATATGAGTGTTCAAATAGTTGATCCGATTCCAATTCCGCTTATTCCCAAATTCTGAACTTCCCAAATTCGTGACTTCCCCATTCCTTGTTAATGTAAAAAGAAGAAATACACAGATCATTTTTACAGACAAATTAATCTTAAAGTTGCATAATCTATGAACTTAGACCCACTATCCATGAAAACCATTTCCTTGTGCATAAAAAGCTTTGCGGACCAAAAGATGAGCTTTCATCATCAGACAGGATATTGTCCCTCCTGACCACAATTCACAAGCTGAGGTTAGATTTGCGAAGCAATCTCTTGCTGTTGTTTTTCACAAACAAAACAAAACCGAGTGATTTAATTAATCATATGATATGGAATTTAGATACATAAAGTACAGTTTATATTTATCCTAAGTTTTGCTTTTTGAGTCAAGACATGAACATGATTGTCATCTTGTCTCAAATGGGACACCCGAGGCTAAATGGACCAGTACAAAAGTCCTTTGAGAAACCCATCCATGAAGGGCCACGTGGCCACTAAAATGGTTTGCAAGATAAAAATGAAAGAAAAAAAATTAAACATATTTGTCTTGGCTAATCATCTTATTTGCCTAAGCGAAAATGCTACTCAGCCTTTTGTTTTATTTAATTTGGGACTAGGCCAAAAGATCGGCTACGAGTCCGGCAACATTCTCGCTGTGTTAAATTCACTTCCAATTTGAGATTATTTATTTCTTTCTTTCTTATTTTAAAAAAGAAATGATTTAGTGGCAAAGTTATATATTGAGCACTCATTTGATGACTGCGATTTCATTGTGACTATTTGTTGAAATGGAATATTAAATTGATTTTTTGGGGCTGTATATGCTACTGGGATGATCTCCGAATATGTTAGGGGCGGCCATTTTATTATAACTAGAAAAGGTATCCGAGCGATGTCGCGGGCATTAAAACTGTATAATATACGTAAAAAGTTGTAAAAACATATAGGAAACACAATATTATTTACATACATGTGAAAGTTTAAGTTACAAAAGATAGATGAGTAACATGTTATGTACGTGAATTAGTGTTTAAAAAACTATTACAACTGTTGCAATAGATAGATAAATAACACGTTACACAATGATGGTGGCAGAACTTCTCTCTTTACTGGTTCTTGGTTTTTCATTGATGTCTTCAGGTTGGCTTTGCTGCATAGGTGTTTTTTCTTCTTTCTTCTCGTGTGCAGGTATTTTCACTTCTTTGTTACAAATTGGAAAAATGGTAGCTGTCAGAGCAGACAAATAACAAAGTTCTAGTGAAAATAAGAAAATAAAATATATGTGTGGTTTGACTTTGTGCTACGAATCATAACAATGAAAATTAAGTTGAGCAGTATTGCAGCAACTAAATACTAGAATTGGGAAGAATTGAAATATACGTATATCACTTCAGTGAACTACAAAAATTAATGTAGTACAGAACCTTTAAAATCAAACATACTGGCTCTTGTTTTGGACCAAAAGAATCCAAACTAATTGCGTCGTAAAAGATGTTTGGGAAAAATCATGTTTTAGAAGAAGAGCTGATAAATTTTCTCTGTAATCGAATCGTAATTGAAGAGAATTATGAGAAAAAGAAACTTTCCCCAAATTCAACACAATCAACTACTGCTTAATATAGAGAAATTGAGAAGCTATGAACAATGAAATACTATGCATGTAATGTGGATTTCAGTGAGATGATGAATGAATTGTAAAGGAAAGAGTACAAACTCTATTTTGGAGGTAGCAGAGGTGGTTTTGGAATTGCTTTGGGCTAGTTTCTTCTTCAGACTGATAATTGGTAAATTGTCAGAATCTGACATATTTTCTTCTACGGTCTTCACAGCAAGAGTTTCCTCGTATTTCTTTTTAGTTGCAACATCACTTAAACACATGCAAAATAGAAGAAAAAGAAAAGTACTAGTAAATGTTAGATAATGTGAAAATATGGAACGAATGACTTAATTGTTATATAAATCCTAACCGTTTCAATTTTTTCCCCTTGAAAGATGTGAAAAGAGCTCTCTTAACTGCGAGTCTATACCTCTTTTTTGACTATGAAATGGGCTCTGCAGGAGAAGGGTTGGGTGAGACAATGAGAAATGTAAGTGGAGCTTGTTTTGAGAAAAGTGGCAGAAGCATTTGGGTAACTATCTTTTTTTTTCTCATGTTCAATCAATTTTTGACCAAATGGCTTATAGCCTGATTCAAGAAGTTGTACTTTGTCATCAAACACAGCTTGAATAAGTAGATCGCTTCTATTTTCACCTTTGCACAACAATAAATCACAGAAATTGTAAATTGAAATAAAGTTATGTTCTTGTATTAAATGAAAGAGTGCAAACTTGCACTTGAATCTACAGTGAAGTTAAAATTCTGTTACATTTCCTTTTCTTACACAAACAAATGAAAACATGAAAATATGACGATATGAAGTGAAGACTGGTTTCTTTTCAAATTCCTTGAGAGCACAATCACATCTTAATTGGTTGAAAAGTAACCAATACCACAAAGAGAAAACTAAATAAACACAACACAACTCAATTCCACATGCATGCAAGACCGTGTAGACCAATGCCAAGTGTTTTATAAATAAATAAAAAATTCCATAAAACCAAATATACACCAAATCCTATATAATTAGTTAAGCCAATGGGATGAATTTGTTGGTGGAAAATAGTTCAATGGTCTGTAATTGTGACTTGCAACCAACCATTTGCAGAGAGGTGCAATTTGAACTTATAAATGAATCAAAATCGTCCATTTATGAGTGAATTATTATGGAAATTTAAAACCTCGAGCAACAAATTTATAAAGCACTGAAAACCTTACAGTCATAGAAAAATATAACAATGATTACTCTATAACAGAAATATTATTACCGGAAGGGTGATGATTGCGGCACCGGCAGAACTCTGAAACCAAAGAACAACCTCTACAACATCACAAATAAACAAAATGAGTAACACACATTTCTAAAAAAAATTTATAATGTGACACGTAATTTCTTAGTATGTAATTCATTATTTACATTACAACGAGAAAAGTCTTCAGTCTCAAGTATCTCTTGCCTATCTCTAGCCATAGAGATAAACAGAAACTTTTCATCCCCTGATTTTCAAATAATTAAATTTATATTAATGTATAGAAAGTAACAAAACTAATTAGAAGAAGCAGCCAACGTATAACTATTTGAATAAATCTCATCATTTGCTTTGACAATAACAACAATACTGAAAATGACCATTGGCAAGTCACAATCTCAATTATTAACAAATTTTCAGTAGAAGGCTAGAACAACTATTCATTCATATGTTTTCTATCACAAACAAATATGAAGTCTCATGTTTCACCAAAAGCTAACAATTTCACCTTTGCACAACAATAAATCGCAGAAATGGTAAATTGAAATAAAGTTATGTTCTTGTATTCAATGAAAGAGCGCAAACTTGCATTTGAATCTACAGTGAAGTTAAAAATACTGGAATAAGATTCCCAAGACCAAGAAAACAACTTTAACAATAATGCCCAATGACTCATGCCTGCAAAACCCAAAGGGAAGATTAACTATAAAAGATAAGTCGGGGATATGAAAGATCAGAATAATACAATAGACTATTTATATTTTGGAAAATAAAAAAGAGGATCTTCTCTTGTGCACACTTCATAGTATTTGGATTTTGTATTTTCTAGAACAAACCTTTTTAAATGGAATCAAGATTTCTGACTAAAATCAATTTCTAGGAAATACAAAAGGAAAAACTACAGACAAAACTATGGATGGTAATCACTGTGCTTTAATTGTCTATAATCACTGATGCTGCAAATCATCAAACTTTCCATAAACAACAGTCTAAACAATAACTTCTAAAAACTCAAAAACAGAAACGAAACAGTTGAACTACAAATTTACCATGCATCATAACTTTTGTCTTTAGAAATTGAAAACGGATAAACTTAAATTTGACATGGCTCACAACTATATGATAAAATGGACAATCCCAATATATGAAACAGAGTAAGTTATTTAACATTCAGACATGATAGTATATAAGAATTAAAGACAATGCATATTACAGAAATTTAGTTTTTAAAAAAAAAAAGGTATAGCACATGCGAAGTTCATAAAATTGCTTTTTTTTTTTAAAACTAAATCTTGAATACATCTGGTTCATAACCATAGTAAAATCTTTAATATAACACATACTCAGTTCATCAATTCAATCAAAAATCAATCTTACCACATATCCAAATCATAATTTTAGTGAAAAAAAAAAACTTTATACAGATACTAATCTCCTTTGTTTTTCTCTCTCCAGTAGTCATCAACGTCATTAAGTTAGTCTCTCTTTCTCTCTATCTCATACATGTTCATTTATATTCATATTTTGGCAACATACCACATCAAATAGCTATTAACACAGTTTTTAACATCTCTTATATGAAATCATCAAATGAATATATATTACACAAATTAGTACAAAAACATAAAAACAAAAAATAATTTTAAAAAATAAATATTAACAAAAATAGATCATTACACAATTTAGAGTAACCCCCAACAACAGTTGATGAAATGATTTTTTTTTTTTTTTTGTGGGGATGAAAGCAAGTGTTTCTAAAACAAAGAATAAAACAGTTTGCTTAGCAAGAGAAAATAAACTCTCATATGCCAACAACCTTTGTTCTTAAAGACTTCTCTTCTAAACCTATCACTCACTCGTTCGAGGAACCAATTTGAGTAAGGAATTAAAGGATTCAACAGTTTGCTCAGCAACCCATCAACAAGTCATTAATTTCTTAAAAAGTTGATGGGATGCAAACCTGAAGACAAACAATGCAAGAACTCGCAGCCAACAAAGATGGAAGATCCATCAGACTAATGCTCTAGAAATCATTAAAAATCTCTCAACCAACAAACAAATCGATGAGATGAAGACCAAAAGAAGGGTGAGATTCGCAGCGCACCGCCCCAAATAGGAATCGACTGCCCTAAACGAATCCCAAACATCCAAGCAGCTTATCCCATCACTGCCCCCTAACCAGCTCAACCATGGTTCAAACTTAACGGCGAGTCTCTGGGGGAAAAAAAAGGCTGAGTAACAGTAAAACGGGGGCAATTGCATCATTTCATTGTGCTCAGGAACAATGTCTAGTTGAATTGAGTTTTAGTATATATAAATTTGTTGATTTGCTTTAACAATACCAATTCATGATCCTTCTTCCATCTTTTCAGGCCTCGTCTGGTGAGCAAATCAAGATTGGATCGAGACTACGTCGGTCATTGGAACGTGAGCGAATCAAGATTGGATCAAGACTATGTTCAATCATGTTCCATAGAGTTCATAATGAAACTTGTTTTCTCTTATTCGTGGGACTATTGTCCAATACAATAAGTCTAGTTCCTCGTTTATTAATAGTACCAAACATCTAACATGAAACTAGTTCATTTTACTAGTCATGTTGATGCTAACAAAGGATTGCAATCATTTCATATTGTTGACATGGAGAAAGTAAATCCTCTCATCCTTGTTTTTCCCTTTTCAAGTTATAAGCACATCAAGAATCTAGAGTCGTCATGAACATTATAAGAAATGGCTGTGGACAGTGATTATGCACAGGAGTGAATTGATATGAACTTATTCTAGAAGCATTACTTTTCCTTAATTATAATATCACGTAAGATAAGATAAGGCCACTTTAGGCAAGCGTTTATCATATTATTTTGGCCATAACAGAAGTTTGAACCTCGTCAGTATTTTCCTTCTTCATTTCCTCGAAGCAGCTGGAACTTTTCTTATAATATCTATTTGTTGAATGTCCTAGGCTGCTAGTACGTGCCGTACAAGATTGACAAAAAACTAAACAACAATCTTGACAATTTATAAGTATACTTATAATAAGGTCAATATACATTTTTCATATGAATAACTATACAGTAATATAGTAGACCGGCGTCTATTCATTATAATAAGGCAAAGAAAATGTTTATAAAAGGTCAAGATCATAGGGGTCCGTATTAATACGTGTGACAAAAAAGTCGCTTTAAATTAAACGAACCACCGTGATTCATGTCAACTCTTGCAGGCCTAGGGTCCATGAACACTGTGCCTCAATGTTGTTGATAGAGAGCTTCATCCAGGATTTTTTGAAACAAAGAAAGTTTCAAAAGATTTCAAATCAGAGCCAACAACGACAAGTGCTTGTTTGTGCCTTCGCAGCCAGCGTCCTTATTCCATCCTTTCAGGCCTTGTTTGGTGGGCGGGCGATGTTGGAAAAACAACTCCAGCGAAATTAAATTTACAATAAACTCTAAATTGAAATACAATAAACAATAAATAAATAAAATTGACTTGGATTCGAGATAGAGACTAGCAGATTTGATGTAATGTTCTAAAGACAGTAATTTCACCATTTCTTGATGCTTGAAATTTTACAAGTGACTGTCTCTCAGAATTCAACTATCTATATTAATAAAGTTTGTTTTTCTCACATACAATACGAGTGAATGTGCTTATATGATACTTTTTCCATAAAACTGAATCCAAACTCACTGTTCCTAATCTGTTCATTAAGAATAGTGAAATTATGTTTTTGCTCCCACTTAAGTGATGATCTGCTTCCTTGAGTTGACTTATGGACAGTGAATTGGCCATTATGCCCTCCAGCTATGTTCTCTTCTTTTCGTGGGAACCGAAGTTCCCAATCATTTGCGCGACTTCGTTGGCGTAGCAGAGAGGGAAAACTCTATGACGAGAAAAATCCAACCAGGTGGTTTTGCCTTTCATTGGAATTGTTGGGGGGTGGGGGAGATTTTTTGCCTGGTTCTTTCTCCCATGAAAGCTTCACTGTTGATGTGGCTTTATTTTGAGCATTGAATTGGCAGCCGTACTTGAGTCAGAAGCGGTGGGGTATGGAAAATGGGCGCTTGCACGAGGCTCCAAAACTCTTCAAATTATAACTATGTACACAGTATACCTCCACACATACGTCAGTTCTTCAAGCGCACGCGCAAGTCCTGGCTTTACGCTTCAACTCATGGTGCCATGGCAAAATGTAAAAGTAGGTAATAGTAGAGGCTATTCACGTAAATAGTAACAGTCATATCCTTTTTTATTTTGCTTTTTCACCTATTGCTATGGCAAATAAAGGCAACTACTATTCATATAATATGTAACTTATAAGAAGAGAAATTTGTATGGAGTTTTGCTATGGCTAGGTATTTATAATTAAAAAAATTCTGAATTTTTTTAATTTTTTTTTTATAAAAAATTTAGGTATTTAAATTGGTTGATGTTGTCATGTTAACGTCAGCAAACCCAAACAACATAGACTGGCCTTCACCGCTGGAGTTAGTTTTTGGGTACTAGTGGCCCTTCTGCCCATGTTGACCAAGGATGGAAGTGCTCTAAAGCAAGCTCTGATTTGGGCACAACGACCGTACGTTTAACAAAGATAGAAGTTGAAGGAGACTCCAAAGTCTTAACTCAGATTTTATTACAGAAGGCACAGATTTCGTGGATATTAATTAAAATCAATTGTTAAAGACATACATGAATTACTTTAAGGTTTTCAAGAAGTTTGAATTGGTCATATCTATCGATAAGCAAATATGGTAGTAAATGCACCCTAAAAAAAAGACATGAGGTCTCTTCTAATAAACCTCTAAAACCCTATCAAAAGAGTTAGAACTATTAAAAAACTGTTATTTAAATTAATCCGAATTTATAAAAAATTATTAATTCGAAACTTAAAAATTAATTTAAATCTGAATGTGAAGTTCAAGACCCATCTTTTGATAATTAAATATTATATATACCCAAATTGCTTTCATTAGGCCCTTTTCTCCATTCTACCGATGTGAGACAAAAAATGTCTTGAATTTCATTCAAACTTCCAACAGCGCGAAAATCGGATCATTCAGTTCAGTCATGTTCCATAGAGTCGAGAGTGAAATTAGTCTCTAATCCATGAGAATATTGTCCAATTTAATAGTTCCTCTTTTATTAAGAACACCAAACGTCCGACATGAAATTATTTCATTTAAATTGGAATAACAATTCCAATAAGTTCTTATTGTTGATCCTCTCATCCATCTTTTCCTTGTCACAGAAGATAAGAACACACTAATTTTAAGCTTATTATATTTTTATTGGCCAATGGCCACTACAGAACTTTGAACCTTGACAATAATTTCCTCATCCATTTTCCTAGAAGCTGCTGGAACATTTTTTAATAAAATAATATCCATTTGTGAAAGATTGACAAAAAATAAACAACAAAAATCTTGATAATTATTAATTACAAGTCCAATCTAATCAACATCATATAATAATCTAGCAGACATGTTTGATTCGTTCATATCGTTTACTTTTGTTTAAATAATGAAATTCAACTTCATGGGCAAAGAAAATCTCTGTAACAAATTATTTGTTCGATTCGATATCAGCTTTCTGCATTAAGGCCAAAGAAATGTTTATATAAAGATCGGGGATCATGATTGATGTCAACTTGAAACGTACAAGCACCACTTGTTGCCTTCAAGCACCACTTGTTTCATTAGACAAAGTCCCAAGTCAAGAGAAAATTGATGTTCTTAAAGTCATTTGTGGATTTGAATTTGAATAGTTGATATGCTGGTAAATAATTTTATGGTATCAAGAGCTCCCATAATCTATCGATGTTTTTCTACCCAGGTTTCCCATAGCCAACTCTTATAGCTATGTCCTTCCTACCAATGGCCAAAATCCTCTGCCACCATCAACAACCAACCTCGTGAGCCTCCACTTGTTGTTTTCACCATCATTACTATCAAATTGACCCGCTCCAACTGTCCACTGTGGTTGGCTTGTCATCAATTCTTCTTATCTCTCTTGGGTCCAGCAAAATCGGACAATATTGAGTTGTATAAACATCTCACTCACTCCGTCTGTGTTGTCTACTGTGGCGTTGTCTCCCACATCTCGTCAATCCTGGGTATCTCTGGAACGTCGCTATGCCTCCACCTCTCACAACCGCATCCTTCATCTGCGCAATGAACTCCTTTGCACCACCAAAGGCGACTTGTCCATTTCAGATTACCGGGGCAAAATCAACTCCATTGCAGATAATCTTGCACTCGCTGGAAACTGACAATCTCAGCTCCACATCCACACTGGCTCCGGTACGTTTCGAAGCAATTGAAGCCTTAGTTTTATGTTCTTCTGATGATTTCTTGTTTCTGAGCTTAACCCAACAATTGTTTGAGGATTTAGAAGTTGGTTTGTGAATTTGTATTTGTATTTTGGGTCTAACAATTCGGTTTTAGCAGGGAAATTATCAGAAACTAATGGAGGAGGAAAAGCTTGATCTGATCAGCAGCTTACCATTTGAATTAAAACAGAGAATTATATCCTTCCTGCCATTGAAAGAGGCAGTAAGCGCTAGTGTCCTTTCAACTCATTGGAAGAGCCTCTGGTCTCCAATTCAGGTAAGCTTGAATTTTGATCCAAACCCAGTAAACCATGAAGGCTCAGGTCAAGAATTCAACCAAGTTATGGGAATGTGCATGAGGTCCTATGCTTGTCTTGAGCAATGGAAGCTGTGCCTCAATGTTGTTGACAGCAATGAAGCACTGATTCTCAAAGCCACCAAGGGGGTTGACAGAGAGCTTCATCTAGAATTTTTTGAAACAAAGAAAGTTTCAAGAGATTTCAAATCAGAGCCAACATCAACAAGTGCTTGTTTGTGCCTTCACAGCCATCATCCTACACAAACAGATAGTTTTGCTGGGGTGAAGCTTCTCCACCTCAGATCAGTCACCAACCTCACTAAAACCCTGGTGTCTGAAGTTTTCTCCAATTGCCATGTTCTTGAAAGCTTGAAGCTTGAGAAATGCACGGGACTGGACAGCCTTGATGTGAAAACAGATAGCCTGAGGAGCTTGGTGGTCGCAGACTGTTTAAACATGGCTGCCATTACAATTTCTGCACAAAATCTCAAATCATTTTGGTTCCGTGGTGCTCTCCCCCAGATTATCACCCTAAAAAACACAAGAAGCTTGGTTGATGTGGTGCTCAATTTGAAGGATGGACCAATCAACAATGAGTTTGACTGTGAGGAAATTCTCTCCATCCTTTTCTCTTTCAAGGATGTTGAGGCTCTCACTATAAGTGGCTGGCTTCTCGAGGTATATATGAAATTATAAAACACATGTAAATCTTTATATATTTCCAATCCAATTCAACAAGTTAAAAGCATTAACTTGGATCGACTCTTTGATCAACAAGGACAAAAGAGACTCCCTTGCTTGCTTCTTAAATGCATGTCCTTTGCTGGAGAAATTGTTGGTTGAGGTAATTAAGTTTTTAGACTTCTAATAACAGTTCATCTTTTTTATTAAATTGTTTCCGTGAGTTGAGCTCGCCCCTTGCGCTCAAGTTTGAATTCTCCTTCTTATATATTATTTAAAATAAATTATCGCTTATATATATATATTGGTTGAGGTAACTAATGCCTTGAGCTTGTGGTGGCAGATTGACAGCAACCTCAGCACCATCCCCTGCCCATTGTTCTACCAATACTGGCATGAGCCTCACCTTTGGATGGACTTCACAAGTGTCAAGTCGAACACTTCACAGCTCAAGCACCTTAAAAGCATTGAGTTGCTGGGCTTCACTGGCAGAGACCATGAATTGCAACTAATGGATCTTTTGCTTGAAAAGGCAATTAGGGTCAACTCATTGACTTTAACTTGCCCTGAATTTTTATCATAACAAAGTGTAATGCATGCAGTTAGAGCTTGGTTCTTTATGTAACGCTCCCGAGTACTAATGTTTAAAATGTCATTTCGCATGTACAGTATTGTTTAGTCAAGTTTATATATAATTTTTCCACTCAAATCAATTACTCTCTAATACGAGGTTATGGAGGATTGTCAAGTAAAGTTGTGCATAAATGAAAGGATTAGTTTCACCAACACGTCAAGAAGTTTTGACATTTTCAATTAGAATTTTACAAATTTATAAATAAACTCAATCCTAGACATGTATTTATAAAAAAACTCAAGCACTATTTAAACATAGAAACACACCCAAAATCAACCCCAAAGTCAACTTTTTGGGTGTGTTTATAAATGGGTTTTGAGTGTGTGTAATGATGGGTTTTGGGTGTGTTTATATGTTTAAATAGTGCTTGAGTTTTTTTTATAATTTCAGACCTCATTTTGGGTGTTTTAGTGAAACTCCAGAAGAATTTTCATATATTCACAAGTTGTAAAAGTATTTTTAAATATCCTATCATTTGTATAAATAAATATATATAAAAATTGTGGGTGAGTTTAAAGAAAATATCAAATCCTAATTAGCTTGTCTTAAATTAAATTCAAAGAGAATGTCCATTTTACCACCTTATTTATAACTACCATGTTGGCGCTAGGACAGATAAGAAGTGAAACAACAAATCAGCTGCGAAGGAAACTCTGTTACTGTTAGCGTCAAAGTCATGGCCATAGCGGCCGCCATCACACTGCCTCTCACGTCCCCAGCTCGCCGCTCTCTCGCCTCCTTCACCTCTCTTCGATCTTATTCTCCAATTCTGAAACTCAACTCTGTCAGGGGAAGTGTCGCTTTGAGAACTGCTTGTCTTCGCGTCTCGGCGGCCTCGTCTTCGATGAGCGTCGAAGCCGTCGAGAAAGCCTCGCCGGCTTCTTTTCTGGACCGGAGAGAGACCGGGTTCCTTCACTTCGTCAAGTACCACGGCCTCGGCAACGACTTCATTTTGGTAATTTTATATCTCTGAATGAAAATGTGTGAAAATTTTGCAAATTTTGAAATTTGATGAGGAACGAAAAGGTTAGGGTTAGGTGTGCTCGATTCTCTATTTTGAGTTTTGGTTTTTTATTGATTATTTGATTTTGCGAGTGATAGGTTGATAATAGGGATTCTTCGGAGCCTAAGATCACTCCAGAGCAAGCAGCGAAGCTCTGTGATCGGAACTTCGGGATTGGCGCTGACGGAGTGATCTTCGCGCTGCCGGGCATCAATGGCACCGATTATACCATGAGGATTTACAATTCTGATGGGAGCGAGCCCGAGGTGACTCACATTTTCCCAAATATTGACTTTACTTGATACTTTGATTATTTATGATGCAGATATGTTGCATTTACTAATTATATGAGTTATGTTTTTCGAATTTCTGAAAGTTTGATGTTCAATTTTATCGTGTAGATGTGTGGTAATGGAGTCCGATGCTTTGCCAGATTCATTGCGGAGCTTGAGAATTTGCACGGGAAGCAACGGTATGGATGTGAGCTAATGCTATAGTTTTGTTTTTATCTAACAATGCTTGCTAATGTACTGCATTGTTTCCTTTAGTGTCTGTTTGCATTTTGAGAAGGGAAATATAATCTGTTTCAGACTAATATGTGTGTCTGTTTTCTAACAATGACCTTATGTGTATACCATTGCAGCTTTACGGTGCATACCGGTGCTGGTCTAATTGTTCCAGAAATTCAAGATGATGGGAAGGTACGTTCTTGTTTACTCTATGTATCAATACCTTCTTGTTTATTTTATGTGTTAGTTTAAGTAGAGCATTTCAGGTTGAGATACTTTAAACACATCAAACATTTGATAATGGCAAAGCATGTGGCTTTGAAAATATTATAAGAAGGCCCACTGCTACTCTGCATGCCTCAGTCATGCTTTAAGTATGTATGTAGATGGTCATCTTCAATTTAGCAGACATTGACTTTCTGAATTGCAGGTTAAAGTTGATATGGGGGAACCAATTCTAAAAGCAACAGATGTACCTACAGGACTACCTGCAAACAAGAATCAATCTGTCGTTAAGTCGGATCTTGATGTAGATGGAGTAACCTGGAACGTAACATGTGTTAGTATGGGAAATCCTCATTGTGTAACTTTTGGTACAAAAGGAGGCCAGGTAACTATTTTCTGGATTAACTTGTCACATAGTAACTACTAATAGAGGTCTGTTGGGAGTTTTCATTTAATTGTCTTCTTTCTGATACTTCTCTTTTCTCTGAAATGAATGACCTAGTTTGGACGTAAATAATTTAGCAGAAGCAATGATACTCATCTGATGATTCATTTATAGTTGCCCTGTGGCCTTTAGTATATCACATCATTTTCAAATGGTTGAAAGTTTTCTTGAATATCCCCAACTTGTCCTCTTTCTACTTGCATGATCTTTTGAAGTAGGACTTCTAGCAAAATCAATCATTGCTGACCGTCACTTCTTGCTTTTGGTTGGAATGGAACAGAATTTGCAGGTTGATGAATTGAAGTTGGCTGAAATTGGTCCAAAATTTGAAAACCATGTGGTGTTTCCTGCACGAACTAACACAGGTTAGAATATATTTTTCTGTGGGCATGCTTTTGTTATTGAAGTCAATTAGAGTTTAGTCTTGGTATATTGTTGGATGCTATCATGCTACAAATCGTTTTTTTTTTTTTGGGTGTTGTCATGCTTGTCAAACAGCTAGTCAACACATGTATGCTCTGATATGGCCTAAAGCGTAAAAAGAATTTATGCCCTGCCCTATCCTCATATGGTTGTGTGCCTTACTTAGCAGCTTGAAACACAGTTACAAGATCATATAAAGATCATGCTATATATTTTAGTGCGAGTTAAATATTTATTTTCAATTGAACTTCTTTGGTCCTTCGGTTTTGTCTTGTGAGCTTTTAATTCTTAATATGTCATTATTCTTAAGTATGTTTCTGTATTCATGAATCTCATTTGATTGTGATTGGCAGAATTTGTACAAGTTTTCACTCCTTCACACCTCAAGATGCGTGTTTGGGAGCGTGGTGCAGGTTAGTTCTATTGCAACCAAAGGAAAAACTTATTTGTATTGTGATCTAATATCAAATCCCTCTTTTCTAGTGGGAAATTAATTACTTTTCATTGTAGGAGCAACACTGGCTTGCGGAACTGGTGCTTGTGCTGTAGTTGTTGCAGCAGTTCTTGAGGGTCGAGCTGAGCGGGTAAGTATTGGCATTCTATTTGCTGAATATTGTAAAAAAGTTAACATAACTGGTCTAAATATTTCTCGCGGAAATGAAATTGTGCCATTTTGCTCTAACATAACTGGTCTAAGAAGAGTAAAGTCATATATACAAAAATGATGATTCTAGTTATCTTAAAAGTTCAGTTTTACTTTATTATCTCCTATCAGAAAAAATAGGTTTACTTTACTGTCACTAGATTCCAACTTTTGACCGTTGCTTCATTATTGGATGATGGATTTGTGCTGTTAAATGCTGGCTCCAGATTAACCTCATGTTTACTGTAGTTTCTTTTACTCTCTTTCCTCGTTGCTCATCTTTTTTCATGCTTATCTTATTGGACACAGAATTGCACGGTTGATTTACCAGGAGGGCCATTGCAGATTGAGTGGAGAGAGGAAGACAACCATATATACATGACAGGCCCGGCTGAAGTAGTTTTTTATGGATCTGTGCCCCTATGATTAATTTCGACAAAATTGCATCTGTATGAGGATAGGTTTTGTTATTTAAATTCACTCGAAGAATTGCAAGTCGAGCTGTAACGTGTGCAGATACAGAAAACATCTTCTGCGTTTCTCTCTAAGCTTTTATGGAAGTCGAATTCCTCAAAGAATTGATGTGCTTGGCTTGCCAACACCCTCTTTCCCCTGTTCTAATATGCTATTGCATCATAGCAGTCATCCTATGCACAGTTTGAGCTTCCGCACGATTAATTTGTTTGAGTGTGACGAGTTTATACTATTAAGGTAGCAACATGCGGTGTTATGGTTATATCGAAAATATTTATCCTCTTGCAGAAGACATGGATCGATCATTAGTTGCAGTAAGAGTAATCATAATGGGAGCCAAATGGCCATCTAACATTCGATTTGTAAATGATGTTAAGAGACAGTCGTACTCCACTTTACCCTATCTCCTTCACGAGGCGCTCCACCAATTCTCCCTTGTCTCCTGGTAAGCTTTACCAAGCACACGCCCTTTAATCATAGTTTGATGTTGAAGCCGAGTTCAAGTAGATAAGCCTGGCAGCTTTTGTCATGATGGAAAGCTTTTGGAATCTTTGCTTCAACATAAATCAGCTTTGATTTGAAACTTTGGAAATGTTGTAAATATTGCTTTATTTTGGGCCGAGCACACGAAACGTACATTAGACTTACTAGTAATCTAAACAAATCAATGGCGGATTATCATTCTCGTGCCCACGTGTGTAATAGAAACATTCTCCTTTTAATACATTTTCTCTTCTCCGATTGTTTGCCTCTAAGTTGGGGAGAATTTATTTCTGACCTATTTTTTAAATTAAAATAATGTTTAACTCTTCCATTCTTTGTTACAACAATTATGTTTAGATGAAATATACAAGTTTGTCACACACACATACACACACCATCGTGAAGTTCGAACCTGAGACCACTAGTCTACAAGTTAATGTCATTTTCTATTGAACTAGACCTCGTTGGCTTGATTATATTTTTCTTTATTAATAAAAAATGGGAAATTTGATTGAGACATGTTCCAATGTTAAGAAGACAAATAGAATTAGTTGGTGTTTCTCATTTTCTTAAAATTTGGTAATCTCATTGTGATTCAATGTGAATAAGATTTTATAGTTCAATCTAAATTTTTTTCACTTTTTTAAAGAAATCAAATGTAATTCGATTTAGAATTAAATCATCAATGCTTAGCAGTTTATGAAGGAAGGAAGTTATATTAAATGCTATCATTTTCTGTACCCAAAAAAAAGAAGCTATCATTTTCAAATTTACCCAAGCGCGACTCAGGCTACGCGCCTCATTTGAATTTTCACGACCGACCCCACCACATTTGAAAAACGCATAGATTTCTGTCTGGCCCCAACGGCCACTTCCCTCCCTATACAAAAACCCACGGTAGCCGTTGGAGAATCAGACCACCACTTTCTTCCTCATTTCAAAATAACGATTCGATCTTTCC